>JACTNT010000025.1:1329644-1994467 GCA_022343325.1 Plenodomus biglobosus | reverse complement strand
GCAGATTTGGCTTGGTTTAACCAGGCAGATTTGGCTTGGTTTAACCAGGTAGATTTGGCTTGGTTTAACTAGGCAGATTTGGCTTGGTTTAACTAGGCAGATTTGACTTGGTTTAACTAGGCAGATTTGGCTTGGTTTAACCAGGCAGATTTAGCTTGGTTTAACTAGGCAGATTTGGCTTGGTTTAACTAGGCAGATTTGGCTTAGTTTAACTAGGCAGATTTGGCTTAGTTTAACTAGGTAGATTTAGTTTAACTAGATATTTTAAGATTAAGTATATACTTTTTACTAATTTACTTTATAGTATATCTTCTATATTTTTTAATCCTCTTTAAACTTAAGAAGGCCTTTTACTATACTTAAGTTTTTTATAATATAGTAAGTAATACTCTTATATAATTATAGATTTATTATATATTTTACTAAATTAGAATATATAATATAAAGTTCTATAACTTTTATAAATTAGTATAAAGGCTTAAAAATTAAAGTAATTATTACTAGAAATACTAGTTATTATAGTTAGTAAGTAGTAGTATTATTTTTAGGGGTATAATTAAGTATATATCTATAGTATAATATACTATAAATTTAATATAAATATATAGTTATAAGACTATACTAATTATTAAGTACTAGTTTTATTAATTTATATTATTTAACTATAGTAATAATTTAGTAAGTTTCTAAAGTTTAAGTTAATTATAGTATATAACTAAAGTATAAGCTTATAATCCTAATAGTAGTTAGGATATAGTAATAGTATAATATAAGAATATAGTTTAAGTTATACTATTATAAAAGTAGAAGCTAGGATAGAATTATATTATACTATTTTAAAGATAGTAGCTAGTATAGAATAATAGAATAGAATAAAGAAGTAATATAATATAAATTAGTATAAAATATATAAAGAGTATTAATAGTTTTAGTATTAAAAATCCTATAGTATCTATAAGCTTATAATAATAATAATTTATAAACCTAAAAAATAAAGTAAAACTATAGTTATAAATAAAAAAATATAAAGTTTAGATAAAAGTAAAGAGTTAAGTAGTAATCTATATAAATTACTAGGTACTTCTAAAGTAAAACTATATAGTAGTAAAGATATATATAAAAGTAAAGAAATTATAAAACTCTATATAAATAATATAGTATTACTATACTAGCTAAAAGTTCTACTAAAATATAAAGTCTAAGGATTTTAGCTCCTCTTCTAAAGTACTAGGGTTAGTAGTAGAACTTATAATAGTACTATTATAGTTAGTAGTACTTAAGTCTTCTAGTAAAAGCTTAATTTCTCCTAGATTTATATCTAATAATAGCTTAATTATCTTTAATATCTTAATAGTATCTATAGAAAAGGTTTGTCCTAAAAGTTCTCCTATTATTATATCTTTTTTATTTATAGTACTATATAAACTACTAGTATTTTCTAGTTCTTTAGTATAAAGAAGCTTTAAAGGTTCTAAAGGTTTTATACTAGAAATATCTATAGGCCTTATAATTAATTCTTGTATTAGTATTATAAAATATACTATAATATCTTTAAAAGTACATGCTTCTTTAGTAGTACTCCTACATAAGAAGTAAGGTAAATAGCAAAAAAAGCAACTTATATTCTTAGGTATTAGCCCTTCTATACTATTAGTAATTCTACTATAATTTTTAATAAAATAATAACTAGAGTTTAATCTTTTTTCTAGGCTAGTTTTTCTACTAGGGCATTCTTTAAAGCTATGCTTAGTACTATTATTATAAGATTTTAAAAAAAAGCAATTAATACAAAGTAGAGTAGTTAACTCTTCTAGCTTTTCTTCTAATTTAATTCTATATTTTTCTTTAGTAAGTTCTATAGCTTTAAGAGTACTAGAAGATTCTTTTAAAATAGTAGTTCTTTTAGTATAAAGGCTACACTTTACTAAGGTATTAGGACACGTAGTAAAACTATAGTTATTATCTAGAAATTCTTCTATAGGCCTTCTATAGCACGTTTCTTCTAATAGAAATTCTATAGCTTTATAATTATCTAGTAATTTAAAGTTTTCTAGGCTAGTAATAGTACTAGGATTAAAAGTAAGAGGTAAAGTAGGTAGTACTAAGCTAGAAGGAAAAATAAAGATAGCTCTTCCCTCCTTTAGCTTTCTAGCTCCTCTTCCTATCCCTTGTATAGTATTAACTAAAGACTTTACTATACTAAGAAATAATACTAATTTAATAGAAGGATAGTCTATTCCTACTATTAAAGCACTAGTAGCTACTAATACTTTAGTAGAACTTAAAGGATCTAGAAAAGCTTTTAGCTTCTTTTTATTTTCCTCTTCTTCTTCTAAGCTAGTACTACTATAATAGTAGTCTATATTATATTTTAATGCTATAGTCCTAGCTTCTTCTTTAGTATTAATAAAGATTAAAATCTTTTCTTTAGGTAGTAGGCTTTTAAGCTCTTTTTCTAGTAATACCTTTCCTAAGTCTATAGGATTACTAGAGGTTTTAATTCCTATATACTTAATATTATCTCTCTTATATAATATTTTACGTAATATTACGTAATTTATATAGTATTATTAAGTAAAAAAAGGCCCTAGAAAAAAAGAAAATAAAATAGTTTTTTAGCTACTATACCTTCCTAGCCTAGCTAGTAAGCTAATTTAGACTAGCCTAATTAGGCTAAAATATACGTATTTTATTACTTAATATCTCTACTAAATAGTAGATATAATAACTAGAATAGAGGGGTATATTAAGAAAATATAAAAAATACTAAGTTTAACTAAATACTAAGATCTTTATATATATAATATATTACTTATATAATATATTACTTATATAATCTATTACGTAATATTATATAATTTATATAGTATAGTAAGGTATAGAAAAGCTATAATAAGAAAGAAAAGTAAAGAAAGAAAAGAGCTTCTTAGCTACTATACCTTCCTTGTCTAGCTAGTAAGCTAGTCTATACTAGCCTAATTAGGCTAAAAATACGTATTTTATTACCTTATATTTATACTAGATTATAGGTAGTATAGCTAGAGAAAGAGGGGTATTTTTAAGAAAAGTAAAAAAATACTTAGTTTAACTAAGCAAACAATGCCTAGTTTAACCAAGCAAAAAATGCCTGGTTTAACCAAGCCAAATCTGCTTGGTTAAACCAAGTGCCTAGATTTTCACCTGTATAACCTGTTAGGCAGATTTGGCTTGGTTTAACTAGGCAGATTTGGCTTAGTTTAACCAGGTAGATTTAGCTTAGTTTAACTAGGCAGATTTGGCTTAGTTTAACTAGGTAGATTTAGTTTAACTAGATATTTTAAGATTAAGTATATACTTTTTACTAATTTACTTTATAGTATATCTTCTATATTTTTTAATCCTCTTTAAACTTAAGAAGGCCTTTTACTATACTTAAGTTTTTTATAATATAGTAAGTAATACTCTTATATAATTATAGATTTATTATATATTTTACTAAATTAGAATATATAATATAAAGTTCTATAACTTTTATAAATTAGTATAAAGGCTTAAAAATTAAAGTAATTATTACTAGAAATACTAGTTATTATAGTTAGTAAGTAGTAGTATTATTTTTAGGGGTATAATTAAGTATATATCTATAGTATAATATACTATAAATTTAATATAAATATATAGTTATAAGACTATACTAATTATTAAGTACTAGTTTTATTAATTTATATTATTTAACTATAGTAATAATTTAGTAAGTTTCTAAAGTTTAAGTTAATTATAGTATATAACTAAAGTATAAGCTTATAATCCTAATAGTAGTTAGGATATAGTAATAGTATAATATAAGAATATAGTTTAAGTTATACTATTATAAAAGTAGAAGCTAGGATAGAATTATATTATACTATTTTAAAGATAGTAGCTAGTATAGAATAATAGAATAGAATAAAGAAGTAATATAATATAAATTAGTATAAAATATATAAAGAGTATTAATAGTTTTAGTATTAAAAATCCTATAGTATCTATAAGCTTATAATAATAATAATTTATAAACCTAAAAAATAAAGTAAAACTATAGTTATAAATAAAAAAATATAAAGTTTAGATAAAAGTAAAGAGTTAAGTAGTAATCTATATAAATTACTAGGTACTTCTAAAGTAAAACTATATAGTAGTAAAGATATATATAAAAGTAAAGAAATTATAAAACTCTATATAAATAATATAGTATTACTATACTAGCTAAAAGTTCTACTAAAATATAAAGTCTAAGGATTTTAGCTCCTCTTCTAAAGTACTAGGGTTAGTAGTAGAACTTATAATAGTACTATTATAGTTAGTAGTACTTAAGTCTTCTAGTAAAAGCTTAATTTCTCCTAGATTTATATCTAATAATAGCTTAATTATCTTTAATATCTTAATAGTATCTATAGAAAAGGTTTGTCCTAAAAGTTCTCCTATTATTATATCTTTTTTATTTATAGTACTATATAAACTACTCGTATTTTCTAGTTCTTTAGTATAAAGAAGCTTTAAAGGTTCTAAAGGTTTTATACTAGAAATATCTATAGGCCTTATAATTAATTCTTGTATTAGTATTATAAAATATACTATAATATCTTTAAAAGTACATGCTTCTTTAGTAGTACTCCTACATAAGAAGTAAGGTAAATAGCAAAAAAAGTAACTTATATTCTTAGGTATTAGCCCTTCTATACTATTAGTAATTCTACTATAATTTTTAATAAAATAATAACTAGAGTTTAATCTTTTTTCTAGGCTAGTTTTACTACTAGGGCATTCTTTAAAGCTATGCTTAGTACTATTATTATAAGATTTTAAAAAAAGCAATTAATATAAAGTAGAGTAGTTAACTCTTCTAGCTTTTCTTCTAATTTAATTCTATATTTTTCTTTAGTAAGTTCTATAGCTTTAAGAGTACTAGAAGATTCTTTTAAAATAGTAGTTCTTTTAGTACAAAGGCTACACTTTACTAAGGTATTAGGACACGTAGTAAAACTATAGTTATTATCTAGAAATTCTTCTATAGGCCTTCTATAGCACGTTTCTTCTAATAGAAATTCTATAGCTTTATAATTATCTAGTAATTTAAAGTTTTCTAGGCTAGTAATAGTACTAGGATTAAAAGTAAGAGGTAAAGTAGGTAGTACTAAGCTAGAAGGAAAAATAAAGATAGCTCTTCCCTCCTTTAGCTTTCTAGCTCCTCTTCCTATCCCTTGTATAGTATTAACTAAAGACTTTACTATACTAAGAAATAATACTAATTTAATAGAAGGATAGTCTATTCCTACTATTAAAGCACTAGTAGCTACTAATACTTTAGTAGAACTTAAAGGATCTAGAAAAGCTTTTAGCTTCTTTTTATTTTCCTCTTCTTCTTCTAAGCTAGTACTACTATAATAGTAGTCTATATTATATTTTAATGCTATAGTCCTAGCTTCTTCTTTAGTATTAATAAAGATTAAAATCTTTTCTTTAGGTAGTAGGCTTTTAAGCTCTTTTTCTAGTAATACCTTTCCTAAGTCTATAGGATTACTAGAGGTTTTAATTCCTATATACTTAATATTATCTCTAGTAGTAGATTCTCTTATAACTCTATTATTATTAAGATAGAATTTATCTTCTAGTAAATTTAATAAGCTAGTAGGTAGCGTAGCTATTATAAATATAAGTTGTAATTCTAAGACTAGAATTTTATTTATATCTTTTAAGCTTATTCTAAAGTCTTCTTCTAGTATAAATAAATGTGCTTCTTCTAGAAATAAACTAGTAGTAATTTTCTTTTCTTTTAATAGATATAAATAGTTTATAAAAGCCTTAGTACTTACTAGCTCTATACTTATAAAGATAAGATTACTAGTAGTATTAATATTAAAATCTTTATTAAAAATAGAGCTATTAAGCTTTAATTCTTTAGATCTAGTATAAAGATCCTCTAGTAAGCTTACTCTAGGTACAACTACTATATATTTACGTAAAGGATAGATATAGCTAGGTAAAAAGAATAAGTTACTTTTTCCTGCGCTAGTTCTAGTTATATAGGTTATAAAAGGATATAAATTTAAAATTAAATTTATTACTTCCTCTTGCTTAAGGGTTTTAAAGCTAGTAATACTAGGATCTATAGTTTTATAAAGATCTATTAAATAGTTTACTAAAGGTTTTACTATAGTAATTCTACTAGTTTCTAACGCTCTAAGCTTAATATTCTCTTTTACTATTTTACTTCTTTCTTCTAATATTAAAGGACTATAAATAGCTTTTTTATTAACTAATATAGAGTTAGGATCTATATTACTAGAAGAGATACTATCTTCTAATTTAGTAATTCCTTCTTCTCTTACTCTAGCTTTACTAGGACTAGCTAATACTAACGTACTTCTTCTTTTTCTTAATTTAGGAAGAGAACTACTAGTTATTTTATCTTCTTTAGTACTAGGCTCTATAGTCCTAGAACTACTAGCTTTATTAAAAAAGTCTTTTATAGTTAAAGAAGAAGATTTACTACTACTAGGATTAAGATCTAACTCTTTTAAAGGGCTAGTAACTTTAGTAGTACTTATAGTAGGACTTAAACTAGATCTAAAAGGTAAGCTAGAAAAGCTTATAGAACTAGAGGGGATTATAATAGATTCTTTAGCTTTTTCCTTTCCTTTATTTTTAACTATAACCTCCTCCTCCTTTCTAGGTAGTTTATTAGCTAGTATAGAGTTTTCTTCTTCTTTATTTATTTCTTTTTCTAATATAGTATTATCTATAAATAAGCTACTAGGTATAGAAGGCGTAGTAAAATTAAATAGCTTTTTAATACTATCTAGCTCTTCTTTATCTTTTAAAGATAGGTTACTATCTTTATTTTTATTAAGCTCTCTTAATTCCTCTAAAGAAAGACTAGAAGAAGGAGCTAGTTTAGTACTATACTCTTTTTTAGTACTAGATTTATCTATACTAGCTATAGAAGTAGTATCTTCTATAGAGCTAGAAAATAATTCTTTATCTTTAAAAGGATATACCTTAGGATATAAAGTAGGATTAGTCTTAGTAGGATATACTATAGCTATACTCTTTTTACCTTTAAATCTTTTTATAAAAGGCTTATCCTTAGTACTACTAATAGAGCTACTAGAGCTACTACTTTTACTAGCTATAGAATTTAAACTAGAACTAGGTTTTAGTTTTCTTTTTATAAGTACTTTAGGACTTAGTCTTTTTTTAAGTAAAGTAGTTTTATTTAATTTTTTACTTTTACTAGAATTACTAGAACTAGATTTTATAGAAGAAGACTCTATAATAGGTTTAGATCTTATATTCTTAGTCTCTTTAAATCTTTTAGGTAATCTTAGGTTTATTTCTTTTCTAATCTTAGTAGAAGTAGTACTAGAGCTAGAGCTAGAGCTAGAGCTAATTACTATAAGGCTATTACTTTTTCTACTTTCTATACTAGTAGCTTTACTAGAGCTAGAAAGTTTAGTAAGGTTTTTACTTTTAGTAGTAGGTATAAAGCTACTATCTTCTTTAGTAAAAGGGCTATTCTTTTTAGTACTAGAAAGTACTTTAGATTTAATACTACTAGTTTCTTCTAGACTACTAGAGCTACTACTATTAATTTCTTTTAAATTAGAATTTATTAAAGAAGTAGCTTCCTTTTCTTTTTTATTACTAGAACTACTAGTAATAGACTTTTTTCTTTCTTCTAGATTATTTAAATTTAAAGGTAAATTATCCTCTTCTAAGCTACTAGAACTACTAGAGCTACTAGTAGTTATTTCTTTTAAATTATAATTTAATAAAGAAGTAGCTTCCTCTTCTTCTCTATTACTAGAACTACTAGTAATAGACTTTTCTTTTTCTTCTAGATTATTAAAATTTAAAGGTAAATTATCCTCTTCTAAGCTACTAGAACTACTAGAGCTACTAGTAGTTATTTCTTTTAAATTATAATTTAATAAAGAAGTAGCTTCCTCTTCTTCTTTATTACTAGAACTACTAGCTATAAATATTTCTTTTTCTTTTAGACTATTAAAATCTAAAGGTAAATTATCCTTTTTACTACTACTAGACCTACTAGAGCTACTACTATTACTTTCTCTTAAATTAGGATTTTTTAAAGAATTAGCTTCTTTTTCTTTTATATTACTAGAATAACTAGCTATAAATTTTTTCTTTTCTTTAGTTATAGTAGACTCTTCTTCTTCTAGACTACTAGTAGGATTATTTATATTTTCTAAATATCTAAAGGTAGAATTAGATACTTTTTTAGTATTATAAAATATTTTATTATAATTTAATAGTCTTTTACTTAATTTAAAGTAAGAAAATATATCTTTAGTAAAATCTATAGATTTTTGCTCTAAATGCGAGTGTCTATTTAAAAATAAGCTATAGCTTTTAGCGTAGCCTCTTAAGGCTTCTTTAGTAGAGTGATTAAATAATATATCTTCTATATTATTCTCTTCTAGCTCCTCCTCCTCCTCTAGCTTAGTATCTATATTATAGTTTAGTCTACTTTTTAATATATACTTATAGCTTTGCCTATAAGTACTAATAGTAATCTTAGATTTTAAGATTTCTAACGTTTTAACTCCTAATTCTTTAGAAATTTGCGTACTACTAAGTATTCTATTATTATACTCTAATATATAAGGATTAATATCTTTTTTATTAAAGATAGTAAAGTTTATAAAGTTATAAAAAGGAATAGCTATTACTAGATATACTTTAAGTAAAATACTAAGCTTAGGAGAGCAAAATCTTACTATACTATTATCTATACCTCTAATATTATTAGATTTACTATAGCTAGTTTCTATTCTAATAAGACTAGTAGTATTATCTATATATATATTTCTAGGGCTATATTCTATAGTATTAATATATTTAATAACTTCTACTTCTATACCTCTAATAGGGCAAGCTACTAAGCTATAAAGAGCTACTCCTAATAGCTTAATAAACTCTTCTCTATCTTTTAAGTAGCTTAAAATACTAGATTTATTATAAGTAGGTATATTATTATTCCACGAGCTTATAAATAGCTTAGAGAAGGAAGAAGATCTATCCTCTAGCCTTTTAATTAATAGATTACTTTTATCTTCTAGATTATAATTACTAATATTAGAAGGTTCTTTTAAAAAGTAATATAAATAGTCTTTATTGTGTATATTATCCTTTAAGCTAAAAGGACTAAAGTTTAAATCTTTAGGATTAAGATATAATAGCTTAGAAAATAAGAGTTCTTTTAAGGTATCTTCTATAGAGTAATAGAACTTTCTTAATAGCTTAATATCTATTTCCTTATTATCTATACTAATTTTATTTTTACTAATATCTCTTATTCTAGGCTTACTAAGAGTAGAAGTAGCTATTTTTCTAGTATACGCTCTAATTTGCGTTAGTTCTTCAAAGCAATTATTACTATTATAGGTTAGATTTCTAGTATAAAAACTAAAGAATATAGTATCTAATGTTATACTAGTATCTTCTATTCTTTTTTCTTTATATTCTTGTACTATTATACCTATAGAAAATAAGCGTAATATATAAATTAAGTAGTTAGCTTCTTGCTCTATATAGATAGCTTCTTTAGCTAATTTAGTTATAGGATTAATACTTTTAATAGCTAAAAAGCTTAATATAGGACTATTAAAGCTAGGATAATCTTCTAGATTTATAGCCTCTAAAGGTTGCTGTAAAAGAAGCTTTATTATTAATAAACTATAGTCTTTAACCTTTTCTACTAATATACCCTCTAGCTTTACTTTAGATTCTTCTCTTTCCTCTTCTTTATCTTTATTTATAGGATTATTATAGTAGGTAGTAAATTCCTTTACTTTATTTAAATAGCTTATTATAATATTATTAATAGCTTTAATAGTACTTTCTAGGTCCTTAGATAAATAAGGCTGTATATTCCTTTCTTCTATACTAGTAGACTTTAAGTAAAAAAGCCTTCTTAAATATAAAAATACTAAGCTAATATAGCTATAATAATGCCTTTTACTAGACTTCTCTAGTATAGTAAAATCTAGCATATTTTTAGTAGTATTTGTATTAATATACTCTACTTTTAATTGCTACTTTAGCCTTCTACTAAGATTAGATACTAAAGGCTCTAAATTATAGCAAATCTTTTCTATAGTAGTATATAAAACTAGTTCTTCTTCTTCTTCCCTAGTTAAAGGTTTTTTATTAGGGCTAGAAACTAGCTCTAATAGTTTATTTATATCTTTATTATTTAAAAACTTATAAAAGTAGGTCTTTTTATATATAGTAGGTATTTCCTTTAATTCTAAGCTACTATAATCTAGCTTTAGTTCTTCTTCTCTAGTACTAAGCTCTTTTTTATAAGTAGATAGAATAGTACTAGTAGAAGTACTAGTATTAGCTATAGTAGGCTTAGAAGGGCTATTACTAGTAATAAAATAGCTTAGGTTATCCTTCTTAGTATATAAGCTTTGTACTAAAATACTAGAATCTATATAAGTATTATAATCTATAGTATCTATATCTATTTTATGTATATCTTTTAAGTGCTTTTTAATATAACGCTTACTAATACTTATAAAGCTACACCTAGATAGTAGGCATTTAAATCCCTCCTTAGGTATAGCTAGATCTTTAAATAAATATTTATAGTTTTCTACTTTTATAGTAGAAGAATCTACTAATAGGTTATCTTTAGATAGCTTAGTTATTAAGTCTAATAGCTTACTAACTTTATAATCTTTTAAGGAATATTTATGCTTTACTAAGTGCTTTTTTATATTACTTATAGTATTAGAAGTATTTAACGTAGTTAAACACTCCTTATTACTATAAATTATAATCTTTAAATCCTTAGAATAACTAAGGTTATACCCTAACTCTTTTACTTTAGAATAAGAAGACATAGTATACTACTATTTTTTAAAGTCTTTTTAAGATTTTTTATAAGTTTTAATAAAGATAAATAAATACTTAGCTAAGAAAATAGTAGAGCTAGATAAAGAGTTAATAAAGAGTTAGCTTACTATAAATTAGTACTAGTATAATAAGAATAAAAGTAAAATAATAAATACCTTTACTATAAATATAGATAGTTATAAAAGTAAAAGGGTAGTATCTATAAGAGTAAAGTATAAAGATAAATAATATAAGTAGAGTTATAGATAAAGTAAGAAAAAAGAGAAGAAGCTATACTATTTATATTTATTTAGACTATTCCTCTACTAAGCTTAATCTAGCTTTAAAGACTAGTTTATTCTTAAACTATTACTAATTATACTATAAAATAGAAGAGTAGTAGTAGTATTTTTTAATAAAATAGTATATAAAATAGATATATCTATTATTATAATAAGAATATTACTAATAGGTCTAATAAAAGAAGTAATAAGTAGTAAAATAGTTAATAATTACCTATATAAATCTATTATAATAATAATAACTAGGAGAAGCTAGCCTATAATAGTAATAATAAAATAGTATAATAATTATAATAATAGAAATATTACTAATAGTAATTACTAAATAAGTAATAAATATTAAAATAGTAAAGAAGTAGTAATTATAATATACTATTTTAATATAATCTAGAAAAAGCTAACCTATAGTAGTAGTTATAGAATAAAATAGGAAGACTAAGCTTAATTAAAATAAGAAAATAAAGTTTATAGTATATTAGGGTCCTAATAACCTAGTACTTATTAGGAAATTTATATTATTTTAATAAAATAAAGTAGTTTTAAAAATAATATAATAGTAAAAGTGTTTATTTTAAAAGGATATTCTAGAAAAGAAAAGAAAGTATAAGTAAAGGGTAGTATAGTAAAAAAAGAGTAACTAATTTATTATACTATAATAAGATTACTACTATACTTATTTTTTAAAAAGTAAAATATAGCTATAAGTAAACTATTAAAAAAAGAAGATAAGAAGCTAATAATTAGTAGAAAATGTTTAACGTACTTAGTACTAAGCTTACTTATTCTCCTAATACTAGTACTACTAAGGATTTAGAAAAAGTACTAGAAAAACCTAATAAATTTCTTAGTACTATAATTAAAGATAATAGTCTTATATCTACTTATATTATAGGTAAAGAAGTTTATAATATTAGAGATAAAGCTAGTAATAAAGCTATAGGCTATCTAGGATACCTAGTATCTAAAGATAAGCTTAAAAGTCTTATAGGCTTTATACTTAATAAAGCTCTTAGTGCTAATAAACTAAGCTTTATTATCTTTATTTATTACGCTAAAGATAATAGTATTTACTATCTTATTTATAATAAAAAAGTTAGAAAAGAAGGATATATTATAGATCTTAAGGATTTTAAAAGAGAGTTTAATTATTTTAAAAGAATTACTATTAAAAGAAATAGGTAAGTAAAATATAGTTTATTAAAATCTAACTTACTAATAAACTATAGGGAAATAAGAAATATTCTAGTAGACTTCTATAGTACTAGTACTATTTTAGAAAAAGAAGAAGAAAATTCTAAAAAAGAGGAGGATAATTATACTATAAAGGATATAGAGATAGATTCTACTACTAAGGAAGATTATTATAATACTTCTTTTCTTTAATAATAAGAGTTAATTTTTTCTATTAAGCTAGTAGCCTAGGTTATTCTTACTATAAATAAATAAAATATATAACTATATAGTTTTCTTTTAATAGTAATAAAGGTTCTTTATATAGCTTTAACTTTTATAGTTCTATAGTACTATTAGTATACTAAAATAAAGGTTAAGAAATACTATACTTCCTTTAAAATATAATAATATATTCTAGTTAGCTATATAATACTATATAAATCTATATTTTTACTAACTTTTATATTAAAATATAGCTTATTATAGAGATAGTATTATTTTAATACTATATACTATCTAGATATTCTATTATAATAGAAATAAATTACTACTTTAGTACTAGTAGTAATATACTAGCGTATTTATTTTTCTTATTTTAATCTTAGTTAATATAAAAAAAGAATATAAATAGAAGTCTTCTCCTCTTACTTTCTATAACTATACTAGGACTATACTACTTCTACCTTTATATAACTAAAAGTCTTTCTTAACTATATACTAAAGGTATAGTATTACTTTATAACTATAATTATTATACTAATTTCTTTATAATAGGATATTACTATACCTTTTACTACCTATATTTCTACTACTATAGAAGATCCTTCTAAGCTAGATTATAGCTTAGTTAGAAGCTTTCCTAATTGCCTAGAATATACTAGGCAAAAGCTATTTAATCCTAAAACTACTAGTATTACTAAAGTCTTAGTTACTAGTACTACTAAAAGAGAAAATATTAAAAAAGTAGTAAACTATTTAAACTACTTTATTAGTACTAATAATATTAAAGAAGCTATTAGTAAGTTATTAAAGAAAAGAAAAAGCTTACTATCTACTAATATACAATAGGTATTATAGTAATACAAGAGATTAATAAGCAAATATATTATATATATAGCTATTCTAAAGAGGAGGATATAGCTAAAGAAGGGTTTTTAGGGATTAAGAATCTAAATATTAAGGAGCTAGTAGAAATAACTACTAGTTCTAAGCTAGAACTAGATAATAATCTAGCTAAGGAAGACTTTATAGATAATAGTAACTAGATTATAGTATCCTTAGCCTTTAAATATAGCTTATAGTATAGAGCTATTATAGTAGTATATAAAGTAAATAGTAAAAAGTAAAGCTACTCTTAGTATAACTATATAAAAAGTATAGCTAACTATATAGTATTTTATACTTTATATATAGTTAAAAAATAGTTATTAAAACTATTATAGAATAGTATTTAGTAGAATAGTAGCCCTAATAACCTTAAAGTATAGAGTAGATAGCTAGAAACTAAGAGGTAGTATTAGAAATCTTAGCTTTACTTCTATATAATAACTACTTTATACTAACTATAAGATTATAATAGTAATAATATCCTCTACTATTTCTTTTTATATATAGATATTATATAGCTTATAGCTTTTTTACTAGAATACCCCTAGAAGTAAAAAGAAGTCTTAGAAATATAAGTGTAAGGGTTATATAACTACTACTTTATACTACTTATACTAGTATAATAGTTATAATATACTATAATATACTTTTTTATATATAAATATTCTATAGCTTCTAGTATATTTATTAAGATACCTTAAAAAGTAAGAGGAAGTCCTAGAAAACTAGGCTTAACTATTATATAACTACTACTTTATACTAATTATAGAGTTATAATAGTTATAATATACTATAATATAGTTTTTTATATATAAATATTATATAGCTTATTACTTCTTTCCTAGTATAACCTTAAAGGTAAGAGGTAGAATAAAATATTAATTTTTAAACTTTCTTAATTTCTTAGCTATAGTATATACTATATATAGTATTAATATACTAGCTTATAATAGATACTTAATAGATAAAAATATATAAGAATTACAAGGGTTTATTTATTATACTAGTTTAATAGCTAGGGGGGTACTTAATTAGGTATACTAAATAAATTAATAATTCTATAACTACTATATATATTAATATACTTTTTTAGCTTATAATAGCCTATTTAGTTAGTAGAATAGCGTGTTATAGTTTTTTTTTAGTATTTTAATAGTTAAAATTTTTATATTCCTACCCCCCTACTAGCGTATATACTAGCGTAAGAGGATAAATATATTAACCTCTCCTCCCCCCTTCTTTCTAAAAAATAAGAAAAATGTCTCCTACTACACGACACGCATGCCTTAGGCAACGTAGTCCTAAGGTAGTTATCCCTTCCTCTCCTATTCGCAAGGGACGCCCTAAAGGAGCTAAGAATAAGTAAGTATACTTTATTACTTCTTTTTCTTTCTTTTTTTTCTTTCTTTTTTTTTCTCTTTTTCTCTCCTTTATCTTTTTTATACTATCTTTCTTTTCTTTTTTTTTCTTTTTTACTTCTTTTCTTTTAGCTATAAGCTTATATACTAATATAGTATTAGGTTTAAAGTAGAGGAGTTTAAAGAAAGCTTTCTCTCTACTTTAGAAGTACTAAAGGAATCTCTAAAGAGTATAACTTCTTTAGAAAAAGGTAAGTATTTCTTTTATATATATATATTTTTACTAACTTTTTATAGAGATTAAAGAGCTAAAAGAAGCTCTAAAGGAGGAGAAGAGAGAAAGAGAGGAGGAGAGAAGAAGAAGAGAAGAGGCCTCTTTCTCTCTACCTATTATAGGATCTAATCCTAGTAAGTATTTTCTTATATCTTTTTTTACTTTTTACTAACTTTTTTAGCTTTCTCTTCTTTTCTCCCTCTAGAAAATCCTCTAGAGGAAGGTAAGTATATTAATATATTTATTTATATTTTAGCTAATATTCTTTTAGATTTCTCTACCCTAGACCCTTCTATTCTAGAAGAGTCTTTTTCTTTTCCCCTAGATACTACTCTAGATAGCTAAAAAGATTCTTATTTTTATAAGAATCTCTAGGTAGTAATCTACTTCTTTTTCTCTCCTTTTCTTTTTTTTTAGCTTAATACTAGTATTATACACTATATAACTTTATTTATATATATATATTTATAGTAACTAGTTTATAATTTTATAGTTTACTAGTACTCTTAGTTATTATTATACTAGGTTAGTATTAGTAGTATTTAGTTTTATTACTATAAGTATTTATACTTAAAGTAAAAGAATTTTAGAGCTATAAGCTTCTTTATAGTAAATAACTTATTTTATAAAGAAGCTTCTTTTATTATATAGATTAACTATAGTATATATATACTATAGTAGCTAGTAAGTTAAAATACTTTAAAAAGAGATAAATATTTTTACTTTTTAAAATACTAGTTAGGTAAATAAAGTAAAGAATAACTTACTAGTATCTAGTCTTTCTTTTAAGAGGAATAAGAAAATATATAAAGTATATAGTATATATACTATATAGTATAATAAAATAGCTTAAGTAGGAAATATAAAGAAAAAGAAAAAAGAAGTAAAGAATAATATACTTATATAAAGTAGTAAGTATACTACTAATACCTTAGCTTAGTAAAGTAGAAAAGATAAATAATATTACCTTATTTATAGCCTAGAAAGTAGCTAGAATAGCTTATATAAGAGGGGTAAGAAATATAAAGTAAAGAAACTTAGTTTAAATAAGCTAGAAGTACTTTTTCTTACTAAACTAAGATAAGTTAGTTTAACTAAGGACTAAGATCTTTACTTATATAATATTTTACGTAATATTACGTAATTTATATAGTATTATTAAGTAGAAAAAGGCCCTAGAAAAAAAGAAAATAAAATAGTATTTTAGCTACTATACCTTCCTAGCCTAGCTAGTAAGCTAATTTAGACTAGCCTAATTAGGCTAAATTATATATATTTTATTACCTAATATCTCTACTAAATAGTAGGTATAATAACTAGAATAGAGGTGTATTTTAAGAAAAAAAAAATACTAAGTTTAACTAAGTACTAAGATCTTTATATATATAATATATTACTTATATAATATATTACTTATATAATCTATTACGTAATATTACGTAATTTATATAGTATAGTAAGGTATAGAAAAGCTATAATAAGAAAGAAAAGTAAAGAAAGAAAAGAGCTTCTTAGCTACTATACCTTCCTTGCCTAGGTAGTAAGCTAGTCTAGACTAGCCTAATTAGGCTAAAAAATACGTATTTTATTACCTTATATTTATACTAGATTATAGGTAGTATAGCTAGAGAAAGAGGGGTATTTTTAAGAAAAGTAAAAAAATGCCTAGTTTAACTAAGCAAAAAATGCCTGGTTTAACCAAGCAAAAAATGCCTGGTTTAACCAGGCCAAATCTGCTTGGTTAAACCAAGTGCCTAGATTTTCACCTGTATAACCTGTTAGGCCAAATCTGCTTAGTTAAACTAAGTGCCTAGATTTTCACCTGTATAACCTGTTAGGTTCTATAATAGGTCTAAAACGTAGTATACTCCTTAGAGGTAGGGTCTATCTAGATCTTATTAAAAGCTAATTAAATATTAAGCTTAGTAAATATCTTAGCCTTTATAGGGCGCGATAGTAACTCGTTAATATAGGGTATTAGGTAGGCGTCCTTTTAGGTTAGGTTATTAAGCTTATAATAATCTACATAAATCCTAATAGTACTATTTAGTTTTTAAATATAGAGGATAGGCGATGTAAAAGGGCTCTAACTTAACTTAATAAATCCCTTCTATAGGTGCTCCTATATATACTCCTTAGTAGCTTATAGTTCCTCTAAGTTTTACTTATATAGAGGGCTATAGGAGTTTAGTAGGGGTTCCTCTAGGATAATCTTATAATTATAGGGTTAGTGCTCTAGTAGGTAGTTAGTAGCTACTTTACTAAATATATTATAGTAGGCCCTATACTTAGTAGGGAGTTAGCTCTATATTAGCTCTAAGTTATTATAGTTATCCTCCTCTAGATCTTCTAGGCGGCGCTCTATTTTATATAAGCTTATAGTAAAGAATTTATTTATAGGTTTCTTTAGATTAAAGTAGAAAGTATTTACTAAAATAAGGGCTATCCTAGTAATAGGAGTTAAGGCAGGAATAGAGGTAGTTTAGATAGGAGCTAGCACGGCGAATGTAACTACTTAACGTGCTACTAGCACCTTAAGGATTCCTTATATCCTATTAATTACACTAGGACTATTAGCGTTTTAGATCTCTTCCTAATCCTATAAGGCGTCTTATTACTAGATATTATATTCTACTAGAGAAGAGGGTACTTATTAATATAGCCTTATAAGTAGGGGAGGTAATAGATTATAGGTTAGGGGATATTTAGTAGGCTATACTAACTAAGATTAATCTATATTAACTAGGATCTAGAAACGTTTTAACTAATATAGTCTAATAATATAATCCTAGGATCCTAGGTTTATAATAATAAAAGGATAGTTATAGACCTTACGTCTACTAACTATTATATAGAGGCGAATATAATATACTATAGGAGAAGTAATTTAATCTTAAAATCCTTTAATAGTAAGCTTATAGGGTAGCTTTTAGATAGGTACCTAAAGTAAAGAAGAAATAGAATAAGTAATTTTAGAATTTAAGAAAAGAAAGCCCTATATACTAGTATTAACTAAGGAGTTTAATTAAACCCTAGAGCTATTATAGCATAGGGTAGTATATATAAGGAAATAAGAACCTATAAATAATTTAGATAAGGAAAAGTTAGAAAGATTATAATAGGTTAAGCCTAGGAAGGAGAGTCCTCCTAGGTAGGGTCTTTTCCTATCTAATACAGTTCTAAATTAAAAGTCTCTAACGCGTCTTAGTACTCCTCTACGTCTTTAACTAATTCTATAGCTTAGATCCTTAGCTTAGGGTAGTTATTAGCGAAGTGTCCTACTTTACTATAATTATAGTAACTACCTAGGGTCTTAGATCTATTAGAAGTAGGTATTAAGGAAGGCTATTAGTAGGGTTATAGAGTAGTACTACGTTAGTAGCCTTAAGATATATAGGGTTATATTAAGGTGTTTACTATACTATATATTTTCTAATTTAGTTCTAATTAGTATTATACTATAGGGTTTAGGCCTTTTCTATAGTTACTAGTTAGTCCCTTAGTAGGTGCACTAAACTAATTTAAATAGTTTCTCCGCTCTATATTAAAGGTAGTAAGGTGCTTAACTATCCTTTTAAATAAGTTCCCCTAGAGGTGTCTAAAACCTAAGTTAGGAACTTAAATAGTAGGCGTTACTTTTAACTAGAGGTAGTAAAACTACTCTAAATAGGGTACTTATCCCTTTATAGCTAAGCTTAAGAACTAAGCTTTAAAGGCTAGGAAGGTTTTGTTCCTATCTATCTATAATTAATTAAATACTACTCTACTTTCTACCTTCTTATTTCTAGTAATAAAGTAGGATTTAAGAAGGTTAATTTCTTAGCGTTAGCGAATTAATTTATAAGTGTAGTGGAGCGTTCGTCACGTCTAAGGTAGGGTGTGCTCAATACATAAAAGAGTGTGTGTTGTTGTTGAAAGCCCTTTAGGCTTCCTTCTATATAGGTGTCCTTGGCTATTCCTGCAAGTCTAAGCGTTCTTTAGCTACTACTACCCTATATTCCTCCACCACATTCCTCCCTTACTTAAGAACTTGGCCTCCTTAAGTTCTCTGCTCCCTAATGCATGCTCAGACTCGCAATCTTATAGACAAACAAAGAAAACTATAACTAATAACTCCTTAAACTATACCCTTACATCTAGATAATATTCTTAATTTATTTCCTCCTCTCTCTATCTTCCCTAATCTACCCTAGTTTATTCTGTTAGTAATACTTTAATATTTTCTCCTTTAAGTACTAGTTCCTAAAGCCTTCTTAGAAGACATACCTAATATTACTAGGTTAGGTCCTAAGTGCTCTTCCACTACTAGTAGCTCTTGTCCTATTCTTCTTAATATCTTTAAAGTCTAGTTCTTAAGACTCCTTCTACATTTTAGCTAGCTATAGTGCACCTTATACCTCTGCATTCTGCAACATCGCATCCTAAGGGCACTTCGCACTATTTCTAAGGTGCACAATATCAACTTTGTGCGATAACGTCACGGTGTCGCGATGCGCTAAAAACCCCTTAGTTATGCAAACGCGCGTGTTTACCGCCCATTGCCTATGCAACGGCTTCTTAGTCTTTTCCACTTTATCCCTACATCTGGATCCTCTTCTTTCTTTCTTTATACTCGCTGCTTGCCGCGCATCTCTCGCTCTTGTTCTAAGTCGCTCTCGCCTTTGCCTTCTCGTGCTATCTCTCTTACTATTGTCTCGCCGATTGCCCCTTAGGATGGCGCCGAAGAAGTTAATTCTAGGCCCCGCGCTTTCTGGCGAGTAGATCTACTCTTACCCTCTATCCATAAGTACGCGTCTAGTTGTGATTAAGTGGTGTAAGTGTTCTTAGCCTTTCCTAAGTCTTCTTTAGCTAACATTGCGCGTGTTGTAGTGAATAATTATGCCAATAACAACATTACTAGGGAGTTGTTAGTTAAGCTTTAGGGCCTACTAGCCTCTTGCTAGTCTAAAGGTAGATTTATGCCTAGCACTTAGTTCTTATTAAGTAGGGCTAAACTATATAGTAACCTAGATAATGCGCAGCTTATTTAGGGCATTTCTAGGTCTGCTGGCTTAACTAAGAAGTTTTTAACGTTTAATAACTTCTTTTAACTAGATAGTGGGCAAGCACGCAAGCTCTATAATACCGATCTTGACAGCCTACTCTTCTCCTTTACTACTTCTGCCTATGTTAGGACTAGGTGCGCTGGCGACATTAATAAGAAGTCTACTAAGATCTGTGGTCGCTGCGCAAACGTGCGCTTGTAGAAGGCTTATTAGCAGTGTGTCTAGGCTGTTTATACTGACGCATCTAAGAGGGACTAGCTACTTTATAGTAGCGTTTGCATAAATTACCTTTGCGGTGGTTAAGCTGCCTGCTATTCTTTTCGCCGTAAGTTCTGAATTCCGCTTAGCTCCCTTAACTTCCTTTTTAGAATGTTTGGCTAACTCTCGCAATTCTCTCTTAGGCACCGCTCCTCTTCCTTAATCTGTTAAGGCGCTAACTCCTTAGTTATCCTTGTTTAAGGAAATTTTGGCTGTTAATCCCGCCGCAATTCTTAATAATATTCTTAATTCTCTAGCTAAATTAACTCGTTCTCGTCTCCGCGCTGCCCCTCCTTCTCCTAACAGTTCTCCTACCCCTACCGCTCGCCGCTCGCTTCGCCCTCGCTCTCGCTCTTGCCTAATAGTTATCAATTCTAGTTCTAAGGAGGATTTAGACAAAGAAAATACTTCTAAGGATAATGCTGATGGTACTTCTAGTGCTAGCTTGGAAGATACTGTTAATAATAGAGAATCTTCTAGTATTGTTAAGAGTTTAGATATTACTAAGTAATCCTTAGCTGCTCTTAAGGAATTGGTTAAGGAAGACATTAAGGCTAATTCTCCTGCTATTGTTATAGGAGGTACTCTAAATGCTACTTAGGAATATAGAGAGTGTGCTACAATTAATAAAGAGATAGAGGACGTTGCTGCTAGCTTTCTAGGTGCTTATAGCGATAGAGATTAGGGCAATAACAATACGTTAATAGGAGGCTTCGATGCTAACGTTCCTAAGTTACCTTTGCCTTCTTTGCGCTGGGTTTAAGGTAATAGGGAATCTAGACACTTTAAAGGATGTTTAGATACTGAGATGTATAATGCTAGGGCCTATGCAGAGGATTTCTTTAGGGAATTCTTTAATAATGCTGATGCTAGTACTATCGCAGATTTAGGTGCGTTGGTGTAGTCTAGTGAGCTTTCTAAGAGTTTTTTAGGAGCTGCTCTTGTCTAGCGTTCTTCTGGAGGGGGTTCTAGCTAGGGTGAGAACGCTGATCCTGATGCGACTGCGTCTAAGGCTCCTTCTCCTGGGGGTTATGCGGAGGATGCTAGTGGTATTAGAGGGCTTCTTAAGAAGCAGCTTCGTCGCTTTTGGGAGCGTTAGGACTTCTTAGGTTCTTGTTTTAGGCTATTGCATAGGAATTTATTTATAGTTAGTTTAATAGCTTGTCCGCCTCTATAATTTAGAAATAATTCTCTTCCACTTCCTCCCTCACTTAAGAAGTTTAGTCCCTTTAAACTAACTAGCTAGTGATGTATCCTTAGACTTCCTAATGTCTATAATGCCTCTCCCTAACATTTCCTTAGGAATATCTAGGTAACGCTCAGCTTCCTCTAACATGTTCCTAGTGTTAGTTAACATCTAGGCTATATAGATATATCTTAAGGCCTTCTTAACTTAGCCTACTTATCTTTCCACTAGTATGTAGCTAAATTCTTAGTCTACACCTATATTTACACTAATTTCTTTTTAGATATCCTTAAGCCTTATATCTATAGGTTACCCTAGTTCTTGGTTTACTAGTCGGCCTTTATGCTAAATTCTCTAAGCTTCCTAAATGTTACTCCTAATATTCCTGCTAACTTTCCTAACAGCATATTAGTATACTATTACACGCATTCTTAAACATCCTGCTACATCTTCCTTAACATTTCTAAACATCTTTTAACTTAGTTCTACTAGTTTCTTCTACCTTTACCTCGCTTACCGCCTGTGCCCTTTGTTGGCGCGTTACCGCGCTCCTGCCTTACGCGCGTAGTGGGACCTACTTTTCCTAGCAAACGCCTACGTTAACATTTCTCTAGTAGTGCCTTAAATTTTACTACGCCCTTCGTCCTAATCATCCTTCGCCTATTATCTTTTATTACGCACTTCTCTACTTAGTTAACTTCTTAGATTACTCTACGCTCTGTTACCGCCGCTCTTACCATAACTTCTACTCTGCCTACGCCTTTAACACTAACGAGACTGAAGGGCTTTATTGCCAGCGCGCTTAGAGATTAGCGTACGCTACTCTAGGTTCCTCCTGTGCGAGATAGCCTTAAGAAACTAGCTACAGACTAGTGTAAGTAGTTCTTATTTCTCTAGCTGAGATTCTTTTGCTAACACGATTGGTTTTGTAGTGCACGCCTGTCGCGATGAGTTAATTACTGTCGCGTTGCTAAGAGAGCTTCAGGAATACCTCTATTATTTGGTTACCGAGAAAAATGTTAAGGCTAGTCTAATCCTATGGTGGGGTATTACGGCTTCATGGCGTCCTAATGATTAGAACGCAATTGATCTTGATAGTGATTTTGACTGCGAGCTAATTACCTTTTAAGAATTCTTTAGGCTTAACTGTGATCAAGAGCGAGTGTTCTATGATCCTTTGCTAGCAGCTCTCCTCCTTTATTATCGTTAGGCTGTTATGTAGTTCTCTCCTAGTTATATTAAGCAAGCAGAGAGCTTTCTATTATGCGGTTAGTATTAGAAGTTGTCTTCTGTAGTTGCTTAATCAGGGCTTAGAGCGGCGCGCCCTATCTTTAAATCTTATCGCGTCGCATATGCTAAGGACCAGCGACTTCTTTACAGGGCTTACACTAATTGCTATGCTAGTAATAGTTATGGTGTCTGTTCTTTCGCTAGTAAGTTCCAAATTTCCCTTAGATTATTCCTGTTCCTTCTTAGGATGTTTTACTAACTTTCCTTCTTCTAGTGCCTCCTCTAAAGAAATCTGCTCCTAATATAGTGTTAATATTAAATATTATTATTATTAACTCTAACTCTGATTCCCGCTTAGCTCCGCTTGCTGCCGCTCCTTCTACTCCTCGCAATTCGCGCCGCGCTCCTACTACTCCGCTTCGCTCTTCGCGCGCTCGCCCTATAACTCCTGCTAAGCTTAGGAAAGATCTTTTTAGGGAGCCTGTAGCTACTACGCCTTGGACTATTAATAATAATTTAGAAGACACTAAATACGTTAATAATAAGGATAAGAAGGAAAAGAAGAGGAAGTAGGCTGCTAAGAAGAGGGCTAGAAAGATGAAGATGTTAGATGTTATAAGAGAATCTTAGGATAATGCTGCTAAATCTTCTTAGCCACCTATAACTACTCGCTCTTATAGTGCTCTTAATTTAGTTCCTAAGGATGCTTCTGCTAAAGAGAGGAAGAGGTTAGCTGCTATTTAGTAGCAGGCTAAGATGATAGTACACGACATGGTTAAGGCTTTAAGGGATAAGAGGAGTGCTACTAGGGGCTCGCAGGATGTTTAGGTGTCTCCTTAGGATGTTGCTGGCCCTTCTACTCCTCTAATCACTTCTTAGGATAATAGTAATAAGGGTTAGGAGAATATTCCTACTTCTTCTTAGGATATGTCTATTAATTTAGAATTAGAAGCTGCGAACATGTTAGTAGCTAAAATTAAAGAGCTCTTAGGTGAACTTTAGGATGGCAACATAGACTTTAAGTATACTAGTTAAAGCTTGCGCTAGTTAGCGGATAGGATATCCTAAGCTTCCTTCGTCCGTAGTTCTTCTAGAGGTCTTAAAGATAATTTAGTGTTAATAAATGCCTCTACCCTTGCTATGCTTCCTATATTTGTCCTCTTGTCTATTCCTAATAGCTAATTAAACTACAAGTATTGCAATCTATTAAATCCTAGAGGAGCTATAGGCCTTATTTCCTAAACTTTTCTTATTTGCATTTTCCTAAGGTTACTATCCTTATATCTAGCCTTATTAGCAGATTCTTCTTCTATCCTTTATCGTGTTGCTTGACGAGTTATCCTTCTTGTTAGGATATCTTAACTATAGTTCTTTGCTTCTTCTAAAGGGTCCTTAGTAAAGGTTTTAGGTTTACTTGTTATATCCTATAATATTCTTTCCTTAATCTCTTTAAGGTCTATTTGCATACGCTGCACGAATTTCTTAAGCCTATATCCTAGCGTGTAATTTCTAAACGGTGTTCTGTTAAGTTTACATAAGTTATACTATCCTTTTTCTCCCTTTTTAAGGATTTTAAATGGTCCTTGCTATTTAGGTAGGAATTTTGTAAGGATTGTTTAGTCGTTTTCGTGATAGGAGTCTCTTAAGAGTACTAAATCCCCTTCCTAAAGCACGTTTAGTTGTAACACTTTGCTATTATTAAAGTATTCTTTGTTATAGTTACGTAAGCGGACGGTACGGCTAATTGATTCTTAGAGGCGCTCGTCGCGTTTCTTAAATTGTCTAGTTCTTAACTCTAGTAACGAAGCTATGTTAGTAACTGTGTCCTATAGTAGTGTCTGCTAAGTTAGTATAGAGAGTTTGATAGGGAGTATATGCTCTTTTCTGTAGACTAGGAATGCTGGTGTTTCACTAGTTGCTTGCTTAATAGTTACTTAGTTAGCCTACAAGGCATGATAGAGGTTGTCTACCTAGTTGCTAGATATCTTTTTAAGAGCTGACACTAAAGGTCCATGACCTCTTTTGATAAGCCCTTAGGCTTAAGGGTTGTAGGCACTTGCGATTACTTAGTTTATACCCTACTAACGTTGTAGATCCTATACTAAGCCTTTGTTTTCTAGGCTACTGTTAGCTGTTATTTTAAGTGGCAGCCCCTATCTTGAGAAGACTTCGTGCTCTAAGAACTTGATAACTGAGGCTGAATTATTCCTGGCTATCGCTTTTGCTTTAACCTATTAACTGAGGTAGTCCTAAGCGACTATTAAGAACCTTTTTCTGTTCCTTCCTGGAGGCATGTATACTACATTAATTGTAAGCTAGCTAAATAGTAGTCCTGGTAGAGCAGTTGGCTATAATTCTTCCTAAACACCTGCTTTGGCGTGCGCTTAGCACTTAGGACAAGAAAGCACGTAAGTTTTAACTTGTTTATACTGTCCTTTCTAGTGGTAGCGAGCCTAGACTTTTCGCTACGTCCCTTCTTTTCCTTGATAACTACTCTTATCGTGTAGAGCCTGAATGATCTTTTGTTGTTCTAAGGGGTCATCGACTACTTAGCGCAGTGGTTGTCTACCTAAGGGGAGTGTAAATAGCTGCTTGTCGCGAACCGTGTACCGGAGTGCTTTCTTCTTGAATTTTGCTAACTCGCCTCGTAATAGGCGCTTAGGCCTCTTTTAATAAAGTATCTATGCTATAATTTCTTAGGACTTGTTAGAATAGGCTCCGTCTAGTGGGCTCTTGCTAAAAGACAGGTTAACTAAAGTAGTACTGTAAAGAAGTGCTGTTGGGAGTGGTGCCTCTAGTCTAAAGTCTAGCTGAATAGCGTTTAGGTATGAGTTAATAAAGTCTTCTACATCGTCCTTAAGTTCGTCTAGTAGCTCCTATCTATCCTCCTCTGGCCTTCTTGAAAGCGCGTCGGCCACAACATTTTTCTTCCCTGCCACGTAGACTATATCGAAGTCCCACATATTTAGAAGTGCTAGCTATCACGTTACTAAAGCTCCTGGAAGATCTGTTGCGCTCCTTTAAAGCTAAGCGATAAGTGTCTTTGCATTAGTTTTAACAGTGAATCGTACTCTATAAAGATAAGACTAAAACTTCTTTAATCCAAGCAACAGTGCCTTGCATTTATGCTTCCTAGAGTCCTAATTGCGTTTAGACTTAGACTAAACCCCGCTTTTATACCTAATTAGGTGACGCTGCTTATCCTTATCTAGTTGTATAAGGACTGCTCCCTATCCTTTCTTGCTCCCATTAACTACTATTATAATTGCTTTAAGCGGTTTAGAATAGTTGATGGAGATTAGCGCAGGTGGTGAGTATAGGGCTGTTTTGAGTGCGTTCATGGCGAGCTTCTGGTCTGACCCCTACTTAAAGGGGGCATTTTTCTAGAGTAATTTAAAGAGTAGGTCTGCTAGTATTACAAACTCCCTAATCTATATTTAGTAGTACACACAAATCCTAAGGAAGCTTTGGATTTCTTTTTAATCTTGGTAGTTAGGCCACGAAACTATTTTGTTAACTTTCTTCTTATTAGGATACCTTCTATTCTTGTCTACGCGGTAGCCTACTACTATTATAGAGGGGTAGTAGAAGTCTAACTTATGTCCTAACACGGTGGATCTAGATTGCTTAATATCGGCCAATACTTAATCTATGTTTGAGAGGTGTTTGGCTATAAAACGTTAGATGCCTAGCTTAATTTCTTCTCTACTGTAGTTATCCTTTGGCCCTTTCACGCACACATCATCCAGGTACGGCATACAGCGATAGGGAATGTGATCCCTATAGATTTTTGTTATAACTCTTACAAACTCTACTACTAAATTAGTAGTGCCTATTAGTAGGGTACACTAGCGCACAAGACCAAGCGGGGTATAGAAGGTAGTAATATCCCTTGAATTATAATGGAGCTCTACTTGGTCGTATCCTAAGAAGAAATTAAGAAGAGACATAATAATGCAGCCCGCAAACTCTTTAGCAAACTCGTCCACATTTAAAGGTGGATTGGCATCTTGGATAGTAACTCTATTAATCTTTTAGGCATTATTAATAAGATAGTAGCCTTTATCCTTTTTAGCTACAAGGAACTATAGATTTCTATATTAGCTCTTATAGAGCTTAAGGGTTCCTTAATTAATTCTTTCCTAGATTATGTCTATAATAACCTAGCGAAGTTTCCTTAGGACTAGGAACATGTCTGCTTGCTAAGCTTTGTGCGGTACTGTATTAATTGTAACTAGCGGTACAACTTCTCTACTAACTTGTCTAGACTCACTAAAATCCCATGCTAGGGCAGCCTCCCTCCTGTAGAGAAGTTCGATAAGCATTTCTTGTTCTCTTGGTTGCAGGTTGGGGGATATCTTCATTGCCAAAAGTCGCTTAGGCGTTAACCGCGTTCCTCTAGGAAAAGAAGCATATCGTGGTTTAAAGTACTGTGGGAACGGGACTAAAGCACTATTGGCATTTAGAACCTGCTTGACAGCTGCCCGCTGTTTCTAGTTAACCCTTCCTTATACCTTACGCGTCTTTTGTCCTAAGTTATTAACAGGCTAGACTTTATCTGCTTTGCGCTTGTGCATAGTATTCACTTTAGGTTCTTTTAATTGTGGAGGCAAGATTGTCATGACTTTAATCGGGAGTCCTAGCTTTCTTTTTCTTGCATTTCGGTGTTGTTTGGACTAGAAGTCGATTAAACGTCGCTTAGTTAAGCCTAAATGTCTAAGCGTAGCAACTGTAGTAGCGATTACGCTATCTAAAGCATTGTTAGAATCTTCTAAGGCTATGATAAGGATCCCTTCGTTATCTTAGACGATAATTTCGCCGTGGTTACCCCTTCTAAGGGTGCCGCGTCTATCCTAGTGCAAGTATTTGTCTACTATTAGTCTTAGTTATTTCTTCTTTTAGCGTAGAAGGTCTACAACTGTCTCTAAAGGGCCTTTAGGGACAAGGATCCCCTAAATTGCATGGAGTCTAGGGCTATGCGGACTTAGCTTTGCTGTATCTCGTTTGCTTAAGCGGCCTGCTAATCCTAGCTTGTCTTGGTGTCTTTGGAGTATAGCTCTAGGTTCTATACCCCTTAAGCTTTTCCCGCCTAGACACCTCTATACAATCCTAGAATCTAAAGCTAATTGCCTTTCGTGTACGCGAATTTGGTACTGTTTTCTCTATTCTTACTAAAGATCTAATAGTACGTTAACCTATTAGTGGCGTATTTAATTCGCGCTTAAGCATCTATTAGGAATAGGTTTCTAAGAATAATTAGGTTTGTACAGGTTTTAATAACGAAAAAGTTAGTTCTGACTTTAATAGCACTAATCTTCACTAGAACACCCTATACAATTCCCCTAAATCCTTCTGTTGTACTATTGGCCGTCACTATCTTTACTATCCTTATGCTGGCTAGGAGGGTAGTGATTGGCAACATCGCACGCTCTGCAGTTTCTCTTTTCATCGTGTTTAATTTGGCTCCTGAGTTAATAAGGCTTAAGAAACCGGTCCCTCTAATATTAATTGGCACTTTTAGGCAATCTCTCCTTAGGTGTTTGACTCTAGCTAGTTAGTCATACTCCTAATAGGTCCTTAGCTTGTCTTCTTCCTCTTCTTTGGCGAGTGGGATGTATTGCTCTACCTAGCTAATTTAAGGGTTGTTCTAATAATTAGCCGATAGGTGCGTGCAGTAACTGATCCTCCCGTTCTTAGCTTTAATAAAAACATAGTCTAGCATCTTAACTTTAATACTATTAGTCTAAGCGCTTATTATAGGTTAGTAGTAGTCTTCCTCTTTACTCTCTAAAGCTGCCTTAGCAAGGTGTTAATAGAGACTGTTAACCGCAAGCTTCTTAAACTCCTCCTAACTGTATCCTGTTAAGAAGAGCTTTTTCTTAACTTTAGGCATGTTGCTAATTACCGTTTTAAGTGGCATAGTTACGTCCGCATTAAGGATGTATTGGACGACCTTTTAAGCGTTAGGGTCGAGTTTCTCGACAAGCTTGTGCTTTCTCAGATGCCTTTCTTTAGCTTCTAGAGGTGGTGACGACCTTGGAGTTCTTAAGCGCTTCTCGGCTTTATTTTTAGGTGCGTTAATTATTTTAAAGTCTAATGGAGTGACGGGATTAGCCTACTGGACTGCATTGTCCCTTAGTAGCTGCCTATTGTTAAAGAAATAATTATCCCTATTCTTATATCCTCTTAGGTGTGGGATGCGGTCTATAGATAGCTTTTTTAGAATAGTTTTCGCATAATTTGCCCAAGGAGCCTTTAAGTCTAATCCTTAGCTTATTGTTGTTAACGAAACTTCGTAGAGGTGCTGCGCTAGGTTAGTTTTATCTATATAACTAGTAAGTCTATTAGTTAGGTTCTAAAAGCTCTATAAGTTGTTGTTCTCTATTGCTCCCGCGGAGTTAGGTAAGAATTAAACTAAAATCGCGTTCGTGCTTAAAGGCTAAGTGGTTAGTAATTAGCCTTAAGGGTCTGTCGATCCCTATTCTGCATTTATCTTAAGCGGGTTAACATCCCTCCTTAGCTACCTTCTCTTAATTTCCGAAACAATAAAGGGAATCTATTCGCCTTGTAAAAGCCTAACAATTCTGCCTCTAGGATTTTCTGGCGTACCCTAGGTAAGTTGTCCTCTACTATCTTGTCTGTTAAAGTAGCACTAGCTAAGTCTAATGAGCTCTTAGATAGTAGGGTCGCCGCGTACGGTATATCCAAGGCTTCTACACCCCTAGCACTGTCCTAGCAATTAGTTTTAGTTCTGGCCTTGCGAGAAACCTTAAGAACTATTGTTAAAGCTTTGTCTATATCCCTAACTGCTTCTCAGTCGTAGGGGTATTTGCTGATTGGACTGACTCTAAGTGTTATTTGAATAGTTTGGCTAGATATTTAATGGTGCATCTTGCTAGTAGTTATTTTTATACAGATATCCTTATAGGGATCTTAAGCGCTCGTTAGTTCTTTTTCGTACTTCTGCATTTACTACCTAGTTGTTTATTAGTTTAGACTCTTAGGGGGTCTAGGATAGGGTCTATAGGGCTTGTTGGTAGTTAACAGAGTTAATCTTAAGTTCTATTATCTTTTCTACTAGGTCATTAATCTTATTCTAGGTTAGGGCGGCTCCTAGTAGGGATTGCTTTAGCTAATTAGTCTTTATAGGTTTTAGAATGTTAGGGACTTGTAGTACACCAGGTCTAAACATAGGCACTGTCGTGGCTTAAGGGGCTCTCGCGGGTTGGTCTTAGCTACTTGCTTTAAACTCGACGTTAGGGTAAAACTCTTTAATCGCTTCGCTTGGGTTAAGCATCTTTGCTTCTTCTTCTACTTTGTATTATTTAACTAGGTTATTATGGATCTTTTTGTAGTTGAAGGTTCTTGGCTTGCTTGACTTATACCTAAACTTCTTAAGAATCTTAGTTACGTGCCTAAGAGGTAATCCCTTCACTAAGTAGAATCCCCTCTAGTCTTCCTTAATAGTACTAGCTTCAATACATCTTTTGCTACGGATTTTAAAGTCCTGTAGGTAGTCTAGAATACTAAGACCCTCTTGTTTTTGGTACTCTGCAAGCCAGTGTTTAAAATACTCTACACGTTCTTCTTATTAGTACCTGTTATTAGTCCTAAAGAGGTCTTGTAGGCTTACTCGTAGATTAGACTACTTAAAGTTAATACATGCTTTTAAGTACTTATTAGAGGCTTATATAATATGTCGCTGCCGCTTAGAATAGTGCGCTGTAAGACGTTCAATTCGCATTTAATTAGTGAAGTTGTAATACTTGGTTATGTTCTTATATTGTTTAAGAAAGGATGTGACGTTGTTTCTATTAAAGGTTAGGACACTATTAGCTAGGTAAGCTAGCAGGTTAGGATTGTACATGTGGTGCGGCTCCTTGTTAATATGGAATAGTGCCTCCGCTATTCTTATAAGGCTTTTTGCAATCTCTTCCTACGTCCTAGTATAGTTTCTTAACTAACGTCTTGAAGCCGTTTTAGGATTGCGACTACTTAGAGGTTCTTTATCATACGGGTTTATTTTGTCGTTGATGTTAATTGCTGTTTAAGGCTTAAACTCTTGGTTGGTTAACGGTGTTTTGTCTAAGAGGTACTTAGTTGTTATTCGCAGGAGCAGCAGGACAAGACAGGCTGTAAGGCTGTAGATGAGGGTACTAAGAGAGTGCCTTATTAAGGTTCTAAGGGTTGTCGTGTTTTGCTTCTTGGTATTATATGCTAATAGTTCTTTAGAGACTATAGTCGTCTAGGTCTCTTTTATATTCGCAACTCTACATCTTGTTTCTTAGTAGTTCTAATCACCGCTTAGGTTCAGCTTGTGTTCCTGCGATTGCTGTTGCTGGTTTTTAGCCTAATTGTCTTGGTGATTGTTGCTTAATTTCTTTTTCTAGCTGTGGCGAAGTTCGTGGGTTTCCTAAACCCCGCTCGCTTTGCTCTTTTTATTTTAGAGAGGTTGCGTTATACACCGCACTTAGCGCAAGTTCTGTATTCTTCTTATTTTGCGGTCTAACGTGGCTCTAATTATCGCTTTCTTCTTCTTTCTTAGGGAGTCTGCTGTCCCCGCCGTGTTGTTTTCGCGTTTGTCTCTTAGGGATTCTGGGTTCTAAGCGCTACTTAGGGTTCTGCTGTACTCTTAGGACTCTCTTGTCCTAATTAGGGTTAATCTTCTGGGTAATCTTGGTGCTTTAATAGGAATTTATCTCTAGGTCTAGCCTAAGCTATTATTAGGTTCGTGATCCTTCTGCTTCAGGTTCCCTAGAGGTCTGGTTCCAACCAGTCCTTACGAAAACTATTAGGGGGTTGTTTTTGCGCTTTCTTAAGGAGCTTTCAGCTTTCCTAAGGCTGCGGCTGTAGAGGTTTGGGTTGTTATTTAGTCGCCATATGTAGTGGAGCGTTCGTCACGTCTAAGGCAGGGTGTGCTTAATGCATAAAAGAGTGTGTGTTATTGTTAAAAGCCCTTTAGGCTTCCTTCTATATAGGTGTCCTCGGCTATTCCTGCAAGTCTAAGCGTTCTTTGGCTACTACTACCCTATGTTCCTCCACTACATAAGGTTATTAGATAGGTATTAGGGTTCTAAGTATTCCTTTGCTAAACTAGTGCTATGTCCCTATATTAAAGCTATATAAGCTTATTTATTCTAATAATAATCTAAGTTAATTTTAAGTTAATCCTAAATAGAAGCTTACTATTATTTAAAGGTAGAATTAACCCTATTAGATAGAACCTTAATATTAGGGGTCCTTTCTAATTATCTAGCTAGTTAGGCGTATAGGAAGGGAGTAACTAAGGGCTCTCTAAAAGGTCTAATTAGCGTCTTTTTAGTAGATAGTAGGGGCTAATTAGGGGCTACTAAGCCTGCTTATACCTATATAAGCTATTTACGTAGAAATAATATTTCTTATATAAGTGTTCTTATATCTAGGGCAGCTCTAGTTTCGCTCTAATCTCCTACTAGGTTAAATACTTCCTCCTCTTCTAATTCTTTAATAAGTTTAGGAGAGGGAGCTTTTATCTAGTCCTTTAAGACTATTACTTTAGTAGTTAAGTAGGTAGTTACGCTCCTAACTAGGGGGGTTTAAGATAAAGACATTAGCTTTACCTCTAATTCTCCTAGGTTATTAGTAGTCTCTAAGTTTCTACCCTAGCGTAATCTAACGCGACTTTTCTAAAGGTAATCTAAATCACGACCTAGTTATATAGAAGTTCTAAACCTATAGGCTTTAGTTATTAGAAGTTCTAATAGAGTTCTAACTATAGATATATAATTAGATTATAACCTAAAGTAAATTAGTTATAATATAAATATAATATAATAATATAATATTCTTAAGAAGCTATTACTAGTAGGGACGAAGTTCTTCTTATAATATAATAACGCAGGTAAGTAGGAGGATCTAAAAGGGTTCTAATATAGCTTAAAGGCATATAGGAGTGCGCGCCTATATTAAAGGTTAAATAAATTAATTCCTACACCTATAGGTCTTATACGAAAGGACAAGAAGAACTTATCTATCTATCTAAGAGTATAAGGCTCCTTTTATATATAGAGGTAGAGGGGTATTAGATATAGATTAGAGCTAAGTTAGTAAGGACGTGACTCTAGCTCTAAATAGCTTAGGATGTAACGAACCTTCGTTACAATACTAGACATGTTACTAGACGCTATACTAGATATAGCGTAGTCTTTACCTTAGCGCGCTATCCTAGACACGTTAACGTGCTAGACACGTTAATATGCTAGACACTATAATAACTCCTCTATATAGGCTAATAAAAGGCCTAGGTTAGAAAATACCTCCTTAATAATAAACACCTCCTAGATTAATTAACACCTTAATTAGTTAAGACCTTAATTAATTAAGGAGGCCTTAATTAATAGCTCTAAGAGTTATAACTTTTAAGCTATACTAGATATATTACTAGATACTATACTAGATATAGCGTAGTCTTTACCTTAGCGTGCTATCTTAGATACGTTAATATACTAGACACGTTAATATACTAGATACTATAATAACTCCTCTATATAGGTTAGTCTATATATAGTAATTAGCTATACCGCTTTATAATAAGACGTAGTAGGTTAAGATATACCTATAATTAGGCTACTATCTAGCCTATAGATAGTAGGCGTGTATATGTTACTATTAGTAGTATCTCCTATATTCTTACTATAGGTAGTAACGTTAAATTTTAAAGTAGCGTTTATAATATTATTTATATTATTAGTATTAATCTATATATATTTTAGAATATACTAGCTACTAATATCTACCTCTTTAATTAATCCTACTAGCTTAACACTATTTTCTATCTTTATCTATATTACTATCTAATATTACTAGTCTAGGTACTACCTAGCGTATTATTAAACTACTTAATAGTAATCTAAGTAATATATATTATATTATTATTATTAGAGACACTAATATAGTAAGCTTATTAGCCCCTAACTAACTAGTCTACTATCTTTGTATAGATGCTACCTAAATTAATTAAGTAGCTATCTACTTAGCCTGCATAGTTATTACAAGTATTAAAGGTATCTTAGTAGAGTGTCCTAGTTACCTATAGGTACGTTATTATATCTTATTTAAGAGCCTAAAGTATAAGTAGTATCTAAGCCTTATTAGAAGGGTAGGTTTATTATTATTATTAAGGTATTACATTAATATATATAGTTTAGTAGGGTCTTAGTATAGGTGCGTTACTTACCTATATACGTTACTTACCTATGTGCGTTACTTACCTATGTGCGTTACTTACCTATGTGCGTTACTTACCTGTAGGGTACGTTACTAAAATAGATAGCACGTATTCCTAGGCTATGTACGTACCTATTCTTTCTAGATATTAAATTAGGGTTATAGTTACTCTAATATCTATAGGTAATATAAGTATTCCTACTACCTCTCCTTTAAATGCTTATATAGTAGGCTCTTGTAGTATAGTTCTATTTCTCTTATTTTGGTGTACGAGTCCATATATTTAGGCCTGTTTTTACCCCTGTTATAGGTGGGAGCCCAGCATGTATAGTTCGTATATCACCCGCACCTGAATTATCGAGGTTCTTCCAAAACAGAGCATTTCCTGGAATAGGCCTAATCGTAATTCCTTCATGATCACTACAATTGACATATTGACACCATTTTGGATCCTCTTTCGACCAGTCAATACTTAGGTCTGGAAATCTTGTTCCACATGTCTCGCACGTTGCCTCAAGGATGGCAAAAAACGTCGTAATTCGTTGAGTCTCATTCTGTAATACTGGCTCATTTTGGTGGTGATCCCAATGAGGCTTGTATTCCTGGCCAGCTGAGTATCGTGTCATCTGCAGGCTTTCATGGTCTTCCAAGGAAGTGTATCCTTGGAAAGAGGAAGCGCGCGATATAATGCGCTCAACTATCGGATCTGGGTCATATAGGATTGCGGTGGAGCTCGTTCGCTGATCGGAAATAGTCAACTCTTTCCCAAAAGCGACTGCTGATCTGTTGAAGAGATTCGCACTGCACTACGTTTAGAGCGGGCAAGCCAGATACAGATTGTAACGTACCCGGCCTGGAGAAGATGTTTCCTTTCCTCTTTCCGTACAAAATTTATTATGTAAATCATCAGAGGGTCGTACGATAAAATTCGTATCGAATAGGAGTCATCATCTTGCGGTCGCAAAACATCCAAGTAGAGTTGTGGCCATAACAATGCTGCTAGTGCGGCAACAATGCAGCATGTCAGCATTGCATAAGAAAGAGAATGCGGGAATAATGATGTTAAAGAACACATCGCGTCCGGAAAATGTGGACGCAGTAATAAACGCTGATTTAGCTAGATTGTCATCTATGTTATATACTTCGCTGAAGCTGAATACATGTCAGCGAACGCTCTGGCCGAGTTTTTATGCAATCGTTCGCCGCACCTAATCTAGACAGCGGTGTGACTGACCACGAAAGCAATCATGGCTCATATCTATCGTCTGTGCACTAGTGCATAATGTCGCGAAACTTTCCTATATATATCTGCCTGCACGACGAGTCAGTTCCGTAAGCAGGGCCCGTGTAATGTACCGTACATAATTTCGCATCATCGTCGTATGCGGTCATCACGCAGGAACCTCGGAGGCCTAAACGACTACCACACAAAGTTTTAACATGTAACGATAGCAATAGTAAATGCAACAAGGTTGAGCGAATAGAATGGATCGAAGTGGAAGACCTTAGACAACCGACCCAATGTCGCTTTTGGCAGCGAAGCAAATGAGAATGAAGCTGCCAAAACACTTTCTCGTACATACCTTGTTAGTAGGCACATCCAGTTGCATGCCTACATGTTACTTCCGCGTTATACCGAGGAATACGAGATCCATCCTGCATGATCATCTTTTTGAATTTTAAACATTGGTAGCTTGGCGTCTCTTCGACATAAGGGGAAGAAAAGTAGGCAGGTAACCCGGCGTGGCCTACCTACCACGCATATGAATCACTCGTAAGGCTGCATGGCAAGATGTGCACTCTTCTTTGGTACGGCCCAACCAAAAAAGGACCTACTATGGTGTTATACATAAGTATCATAGTACCAGGTCGCTCAGAAATCAGCCCCTTGTATAAGTCTCTAGTTTTTACAGGAACGTCTATAGAATAACGAGGACAATAGCAATCCATATATTCCTAGGCAAAGACTTAGCTAAAGCTTTCTTACTATGTATACTATGCTAAGATACACAGATAGATGCTTAATACTATAGCGTTTATATGAAAGATCTCTAGGATCCATGGCGCTCTCGCTTTCGGCGACCGAGACTAATACTTCCGCTAGAGGAGTGTTGGTACGTCGGCTTACATGCGCTCCACTTTTCATATTATGCCAAAATTGACCGAAATAATCTTGTATAGCCATTCCCTTGTTTCATAAAACCCTATGGGTTCGGCATTTTCTCGATGCTCGATAATATGGGATCTAAGTAGGCATGCAAGACAACGTACCTACGTCCTGTACTTTGGCAGTAGGTAATATTACTGCTAGTACGCAGAGACACTGATCTATTATTGTCAAAATTAGAACTACAATAGAAAAGTAAAAGTACTCCTAACGCGGCTGCTCAGGCTTCTAAGAGTATCAGGATCAAGCTATACTGTGCTGAGATGAAACCGTATTATATTCGGGACTTCTAGATACCAAGAACGCTTAAAATAAGAGGATTCAAGGTATATATGCTCACGAACTTGATGATCATGTAGCCCACATGGGTTTGCGTGCAGTGGACGAATTACAGATCTTCTACCCCCTCGGTGCACGGCGAATAAGCAGCCCCACCGTGTGTAGGTGTTTTCTCTTTTGACCACAGTAAGTCCTTATAGTATAGTACGTAATGCAAAGATTTCCAGCATATAAAGCCCGACAGGTACGTGAGCCCTTCACAGTATCCTTTACCACACAATACATCAACTTTCCCGCAACGCACAATCAAAACGTACAATAAAAATGAAGCTTACATTCCTCCCATTCATGATGCTCGGTCTAGCCCTGGCTACCCCGTCAGTGAACCATGTCGCACGCGACGCTCTTGGTCCACGCGAAGCCCAAAGGGGCCCGGTTCCGCCATCTGAGCGTAATCGGTGTGGTGCAATTGAGTGTATACAGGTAAGTTCTTAGCTGATGTAAATACAACTTGAAGTACTAACCCGGTCGGCTTCTAGGGAACTGCCCGTCGATGCGATTGTTCAAAATACAATAATTAGTCAACGGGAGCATAAAGCATCTTTGGATCTGTTATTGGGTCTGCATCAGAATGGATATAGGTTTAGGTGTGGTGGTATACGAAAATAGTGTAGGTAGAGCGTGATGAGCAGGGAACTTGGAGCTTAGCATTCTAAACTTGCGCGCACCTTGCAATCCATCTACTCTATACAATATCCTCCACTCCCTCATAAAGCTTTTCGCATGTTATACATCGCTATCTGTAAAAAAGTGAATTGCTTCTAGAGTGATGTTTGATCCACTTCAAGCATTAGTGAACCCTAATGACTATCTGTCGTGAAAGACCCCCTCAAACAATCTTGCACACCCCCACCATGGTACTACAAATTCTATGTGTAATCTCGCCAAGACCTAGAGGTGGAATTCTTGGTAGTAAATGCAACTTCACTCGCTCATTGAAGTGTATTAAACAGCCTGTGAGAGATTATAAGTTAGCTTGAAGGACACTAGGAAGCGGCAGAATTTCTGTCGTACAGCCTGACGGACGTTATTGTAGATATAATTACTAGAAGCTGTAATTTGTTTCCTATTCACACTCTAAGTGGTGCAAGTTTAGCCTTTTGTGCCTAAATTGACTATAGAGCACGGACGTTATAGCCTAGTGCATTAAGCAGATGGGACGATTTTATAATGCTGGGTAGCTGTAAAGGTTGTGGGGTTGGTAGCTCTTGGAGCGTGAAGAGAGGTAACAATGGTAACGGGTGTCATGAAGCGTGACCCGAACACATCTGCTTGATTGTTTGGCAGATAACAGGGTGAACTCGTTCGTAGCTTTGGGAGATTGCGCTTGTTTTGGGTGGCGCGATTCCCAGAAATCTACCGATTTCAGATCTGAGATAACCTATGAGCAAGGCATACGTCGACCAATGAATATTATTCCTGGTCTTCCGAATATAGACAATCGCTGTGAACTAACGCATCTTCTTCCCAGATTCATTTTTAGAGCCCTCATCTGTGCCAGCGCTGAGAACGTATGCAATGAAGGTGGCGATGGCAATGGTCATGATGGCCGTGACAATAGTAAGAACAATGAACGATGTTATTCCAAAGGGCAGTTCGGGATTATGGCAGGTTAAGCTAGGACTCATGGACTCGTTGATCATTATATTTGAGTTCATCGTCTACGTACGTGGCACGGTGGTGTTGATCTTGATATCAATCGTCGTGATCTGCCATGCCAACCTAGTGTTAAGAACGTCGACTGACTCCAATCGTGCCTGCCCATAGTACAGGTAAGCACCTTCTCACTTATGGAAAGTTCTCGCCGCGGCCATATGGGTATGCAATTGATGGTTTCACCACAAGTCTTTCTATCGCACTCCTGTCCATAGCAATAGTGAACTCACTTGAAGTAACAGATACCAAGCGTTCTGGTATACCACGAAATAGCATGAAGATAGATAGATATACTCAGGCTGATACTCTTAAGCTTAAGCTACAACTACTAAATATTTACGGAATAGGATATGTGTTCCATGTTTATTATGTTGAATACCGTCCTATCTGCATTGCCGCGTCCAACGAACACCAACTTTTTGATTTTATGGTACCCTTTTATAAGCACCCGATTTTCATCGCAAACCATTCGCTGCTTCCTACTCTAGCTGCCTTAGCCACCCTCCTGCCCGCGCAAGCGCAGGCGTGGGAGGAATAGCCGATGCAACTCCTGTAAGGCCTCTCCATGGCACTTAGAGTGCAACAACGCGACCCGACGACCCCCAGTCACCTAGGCATTGCAACCTACGCGCCTCTAGACGGACTTAGCCTGGCCTAGACTAGACTGCTATCCCTCTAAGTTTTGTTGAAGGCGCAACACGACCCTCTGTGGTAGAAGCTGTGAACCAGCAAATGCAGGCAGCCCTTCAAGCTACCCAAACCTGCTACTCCATTATCGCTACCCTCGCCTAGGCTATTAACAACTACATAATAGGTTTCACTACCCTAATAGAGTGCCTTATTACCTAGGAACTACAACAAAGGGTTATCTAAGCCCTTACTACCTCTATTAAATACTCCTAGGCGGACACCCCACCACAGAGCGGATCTGAAAAATCTGCCTACCGCACCTAGGCGGGCGTGGCGCGGACCCTGAAAGAGCTATAGGTGCTAGACAGGGGAGGCCCTAGGCCTAATCAGGCGACCGCCTCGCAATCTTGCCTTGCACCCCACACTGACAACCGCATACTTATCACAATCCTACAGGACTTATAGCTAAGGCAACTAGCCTTAATTATAATCTAGTAGGCGATATGCAAAGTAGTAGAGGGCGTAGCCCTAGAAGACATACCTAAAGCTACTAGAACGAACACAGGATAGGCTATTACACCCGCTAACAACGAAGTTAGAGTACTCCTTATAGACTAAGTTAATAAGGAACTTATAATGCGCGCCCTAGAAGCAGACAACGCGAGGCTACCTGTCTAATAGGTGAACTATGCCCTCTAAGGTGTTGTAAGCTCCTACTAGAATATATAGGGCATTGAAATACCTACTACTACTAAATTAGTAGCGGCTAAGGCGTACTCTTAGACGCGCTAACACTTAGTAAGCTGCTAGCCCTCGAAACACGGCGTCTAACCTAATGGCCTTACCACCTGGGTTATATTATTTACTGAACATGTAAGGCCATTCTGCCTCTTTGGCACGTCTAACTATGCTAAGGAAGTTAAGAAGGGACTTACAATCTAGCTCTACAACCTAGGGTGCTAGGGCTACTACGCTTAATTAAGGTGTAACTAGCCCCCCCGCTGCTACAACTGCGGCATTAAACTATCTAAACACTTAGGTCTGTATAGGACAGAGTGCTAAGGCCGCCCTAGGTGTGCTAATTGTAATAGTCCCTTTTAATCTACCTACAAAGGCTGCGCCGCGGCCCCCTAGAGGTTAGGGAACTGCATTGTTTGCCTCCCTTAGAGCTAGCTTAAGATAATTAGATAAGCGGGTTATAGAGCCTATTAACAGGCCCTTGCTGCCGCTTAGTAAGCGATAACTAAACTGCCCCCCCCTACGAACTTAACCCCTAACACAGGGAGCGAGCGAATAAGGAGCCTAATATGCTAGGCTAGGCTGTCTAAGACTACAGCCCCTACCTAACGTAAGTGTAGGAGAAGAGACGCAGTTATTACAGGGCACGCTACCTCGTCTAACGAGTAACTACTAAATCCAAGGCGGCCCTAACGGGCAGCTGCTAACACAGGAAATATGAGCCTACGACTTCTCTCTACCTAGTTAGTTCGGCGTTAAAACACTAAGCCTAACCTTACAGACTCTACTAACAATTAGGTAGATATAGAAATAAGCGAAGGTGCAGGCTAATAGTAGAACACTAAGGCCCTCCTACCCACGGGCATCGCCTACAGGAAAGACCTAGGTAGGACCTTTAAGTCTGCTAGGCTAACGTTGGCAAAGGGGCCCTAGCCCACAACACTATCTTAGAACAATTATTCTAACATAAAATTAACGTCGTGTGCGTCTAGGAGCCCTACACAGCCTCTAGAAGCTACACTTAGAACCACCTAGCCTATACACTTATTGCCCTAGTTATAGACTGGGATAGTGGGACCCCTAACTCCTAAGAGGTAAGCTGCCTACGAGTCCTTATATATATACTAAAGGGCGCAAACCTTAAGGCTTTAATTATCTATCTATGTATTAACAGAGACTTGCTATAGGTCTAAGTTAACGGGTACTTAATACTAAACACATACTAACAACCACACTTAGCTACAACCCTAAACTACGTTACACAAATAAGGCTACCTCCCCTATGCCTAGTAGGAGGAGATTTTAATATACACTACGAGACGTTTAAACCGGGAGCAATTTTAGCCCACGGAGGCACTAAACTCGCCTAGTAGGCTAATCTAAATAACATAGGGTATATAGGGGAGCTAGGACAGCCTACCTATAGGGCTAGGCACGTCCTAGACCTCTCTTTCTTAAATATCCCCTTCGCCACAACGACCGTCCGCGACAACATGTAGTGCAGCTCTAATTACTCTACTTTAGTCACATATATACCCGCACAAGGACAAGGTACCTAAGATTAATACTACTATCAGCTCCCCTAGAAGAGTCTTACCTAATTTAATAGACTAGTTAAACTAAACATAAGGAGCGCTCTAGACCCATACGCAGCTAATACCCCTTAAGGGGTTAACAAGTGCGTTGCCGCTCTAACAGAGGCTATCTAGGAGGCTCTTAAAACTACGGGCAGGCCACATAGAGAGACTACCCGTGCTACGCCCTAGTAGATAGAAGAATACCGTAAGGCGTACTAGTAACACCTTAACAACCGTGCCGCCCTAGGCCAAGACCCCTCCGCAGCCACACGAGACTTCCTTACTAAGGTTAGGAGGGCTAAGAGGGAGTATTAGAGGGATCAAATTAACAATATAACAGAAGACAAGGAGCTATACAAGCTTATTAGGTAGCACAAGCTTACTCTAAACCAACAGGACACGCCACTTCTCGTTAATAGGGAGGTCATTTCAGAACCCCTAGAGAAGGCTAAGGCCCTCTACCAGGAAATACTAGGACGGTTTGACGCCTCTAATAACTTACCAGAGCTAGTAACCTAGCCCACTAGGCTAGCTCTGCCCTAGGACAGCTTTGTATCCCCTAAAGAAGTTGAGCGCTACACTATAGGGGTATCTAGTACCTTACTAGGGACGGACCGCACTACTATTAGGCTGCTTAAAACTTACTAGGCCTATATTAGGCCATACCTACGAACAGTATATTATAAATGCCTAGCTTTGCACTACTTCCCAAGCGCGTAGAAGACTGCTAAAATCGCAATAATACCAAAGATAGGAAAGAAGGACAAGTCCTCTACCTAGTCTTAGCGCCCTATAGCACTCTTGTCCTGCCTTAGTAAGGGACTTAAACAAATAGTTACTAGACGTATTGCCATTACAGCTATACATTACAACATCCTAAGCCTATAGTATAGAGGAGCCCTCCTAAAGCGATCAGCCATGGACCTTATTACTTTATTTACCTATAACGTAGAACACGCATAGGCTACTAGGAATCACGTCACAATAGTTACTATAGACGTGTAGGGCGCCTTTAACGCGCTTCTTAAGAACTAATTACTTAAACGAATGTCTAAATAGGGTTAGCTACCCCTAGTATTAGGATTAGTTAACAGTTTCCTTATAGATAGGAAAGTCTAAGTTAGACTTAGATATATTACTACCCTAGAGTACAACGTTAACTACAGGACACCCTAAGGGTTGCCCCTGTCGCTAGTACTCTACACGCTGTATCTAGCTAAGCTACTTAACTAGGACTGCACTAGGAGATTTAGATACGCTAACAACGTCTGCATTTACCGCGCCTCCTACTACTTAGATAAGAATGTCCGCTAACTAGTAGACGACCTTAAATCTATTAACGAATGGGGAGCCGCGAATAGAGTGGCTTTTACACCTAAAAAGCTAGAGATAATACATCTTATAAAGTAGAGGGGAAATTACTTACCTAGCTACGCTGCAGGGGAATAAGTAGTCAAACCTATAGCCCCCCTAATAGACGGAAGCTAACCTACGTTAAGATAGCTAGGAGTCTAGTTTAACTACAAGCTTACTTTTAAGAAACATGTAGCGGTGCGCACTACTATAGCACGAAAGCTCGCCTACTATATACGCAGCCTCGTAAACACAGCCTACAGCCTACTAGCGTTAGCCCTGCGTAAGGCTGTTACTACCTGCATATTACCTACTATTCTTTACGGCGCTAAAGTATAGTACAAAGGACGGGTTAAGGGCCCTCGCATATTACGCAACGCTTGACTGTTAACGGTAAGCACCTGCGTGGGGTGGCACCTTAAGTCCATTGACTAAACTATTACCCTAGCAGCCTAAGTAGTCCTACTAGCGTAGAGGACTATACTAAACTTAGTACTGCTCTAGGAAGTAGGCCTCCCGTTGGCGGCCGTGGCACTAGAGGAGGTGAAACTGCGCTTTGCCTTCCACCTCTAGACTACTAATTAACATTACCCCCTAACTTATAGAATCTAGCGACCCCGCATACAGTAGGGCAGAGGGGCGGGAACTATCTAACGCCCCTAATTAAAAGTCTAGAGACTTGGGATGATACTAACCCCTATAATACGACCAACCCTTACCTTGCTACACTTTTCCCCTAGCTGCAGGACGAACCTAACTAAGGGACGCACTAAAGAAGAAGCCGCGAAGCGGTTTAACAAGTAGTGGCAAGGCCGCACTAGCTCCAAACTAACCATTTTCTCTAATGGATCTGAACAACAAATTGAAGGCGACAAAGTAGTTACTTATAGCTTTGTAATATACTAGGCTTAAACAAAGATTAAATAGGGGAGCGGTTTACTTCACCCTACGTTACACGTGTTTAATGCGGAGGCGATAGGGGCCCTACGCGCCCTATAGTGTGTTATACGATCTAGGCTCTGCTTTAGCAGAGCCTAGATGTGTATAGATAGCACCTTAGTAATTTGGTGCTTAAGGGGCAATGCCCTAATAAGCTCGTAGTGGGCCTTCCTAGCCTGCTATAACGCTATGGAGGCATATTACATATAAGTACGTTAGTCCCTAGGATACCAAGGCATTATTGGAAATGAGGAGGTAGACTCCCTTGCCGACGCTAAAGCACGAAACCTATTACTGCCCTATGGAATGGCAAGATACCCTACAACATCGGGGATACGGTTAGTAGCTAGAACCCTACTTAACTAATCTAGGCAAGGGTGGTAGGATAGTAGGAAGACTAAGCTGTCCACATGGTACAATTAATGGGAGCTCCTGTATAGCACGTCTTCCTCGCCTCTAGAACTCGAGCTGTCACGCCTAACCCTCGCTAAGTTGATAGTAATACGAACTAAACACGGGGACTTCGCATGGTATTATAAGAAGTTTAACTACCCTAACGCGCAGCTTACATGCTCGTGTAGCCGCTAAAAGACACCTGAATATATAGCTCTATGCCGCAAAACTGTAGTTAGGGCTATCTTTCGCAGATGGCCCTAACGGCCTATCCTCCCCCCTAGCTATGGACGGGAGGGAATTCAATACCTAGCCGGTGTGATTGCTGAACCCCGTGATTTTAAAACGCTACTCTAGGTCACGGGGTTCTACAAAGACATCTGCACACGGTAACCCCTCGCTTTCGCACCTTTCCTTTTCCCGTTAGTATTTCTTGGCATTCGAAGCCACAAAAACAGGCAGCTTTCGCTGCCCTTTTATTCCTTAAAGCTCCTATTCTCATAGAACTACGGTTTATAATTAACTAGGCTTAGCCTAGGATACCCTACTGTAGCCCTTCACCCAGCGGAAGTGCTTAGCACGACAGCCGCTATCGCGCAACCCATACGATCAGGTCCCTCAGGCAAGTGCTGCAACACCGTAAGCCCAGAGCTCGACCCGTCTACATGCCCCATGGGAGGTTTTTATAGGACGTTAAATAACATCAATCAATCAATCAATCAAATGCATTGCCGCGTCAACTTAGATTAGCACACTCTCGCAGCCTGGGTACTATAGCGTGACAACACGCCGACTAGTCTCTACCATTAGATGTGGAAAGTGAAGATGATGGTGAGGAGCCAATCTTCACGGTATTATATGATGCATCAAACATGCCTTTAGGAGCTGACATCTTAGGGCGGATTGTTTACGGCGCTCGGTATGTCACCCACTATTCACAACAACACCTGGAATATTCCATTTTATCTTAGCATCCAGCATTGCGGCATCTATGTCTCTTTTCTGCCCAAGTCAGAGCAACGAATCGGAATTTGCCCACTCTTCGTGACTCTCGGCTGGCACTGCACTTCTTTGCGTACTGGGTATGACGATCACAAGAAAGTCTTCGTTTATTAGTTCAGACATAGAATATCACGGGAAATGCAATTGATAGAGTTCCGCAGATAGAACAACTAAACTGCGCCCTTCCCCCAGCGAATGAGGAAGTCACTCGTGCTTTAGGTAGCGCATCCGTTACCTCCATCACTTTTTTGTTACTCCAGTTCCGGCTGCGAGCTGTACAAATTCTCTATATAGTCGCAGCAAGATTACATCATGTCACAGCAGGAAAAAAAGCTCTCAAGGTCAGTATCCAGTGCGAACGACTGCCAGCCGCTTATCCCATGAACGAGCGGAAGCATATCGGTAGACATGATTACTTTCGTTTGCATCAAGCTAAAAAAAATCAATGAGACTTCTGGGCTCATAACTTCGTGCTATGATGTCACGTGACGTTATCATTATCGTTCTTTTTGTATACAATGTACCTAGGCTTGACACGAGTATGATTACTGACAATTTTTGTTCCATTTGTTTGCTGAATCCTTACCTAGGACCACAAAGATAATCCCACCGGAAGTTTTAAAATGACTTGTCACCGCCGTTCGAAAAGCTTATTGTGCCTCGGAGCTAGTACTTCTCCCAGAGTCCCAAGGGGATGAGCGCCCAGATATGTCGGACTCGGAGCCTGTGACGAGGGCCTTGCGGCAGCTGGAATCAGTCATATCTAGTACTTTAGACACTGCGACGGAGAGTTCCGCCATTGTCCTGGCGTCGCGTGGAATGACGTGCCCTTGCCCATGGTCAAAAAGCTCGGCTATGTCGTCTTGACACATGTTGTACAATGACATGGCTCCTTCAAGATAAGGGTCATTGCAACCGACAATATGACAGGTAGGAATATCAATTATATCCTCGCATTCGTCTCCCAAAAGGACCGACATGCTGTCATTCTTGAGCGAAAGAGGGGGACACCCAGAAAAGAATATTCCGCACTGATCTCTGTGTTAGCAGACCTGAAGGCAAAGAGGAGGGAATGGAAGAGCTAGGGCGTACTTCAATTCTCCTTGGGATTCCTTCTTCTTCCCACCTGCGTCGCTCTTCCAGTACGGCAGTAGCCGCTATGGTCGCCCCTTCAGAGTAGCCGAGGATACCCTAATTTCGAGATATTAGTGAGGGAAGGTTCTCATAGTGCCGAACATGGTTGAGCTCACAGTGATTTCCGGGTCTTCTGCAACAATTCTGAGGATCTCATCGATTGTTCTTTTTAGACTGGTCTTTTGGAAAGCGTAGTTGTCGTCGGATCCAAAGAAAAGGCGCATTGTTTCATCGGCAGTTTGTTCTTCTGGGCATTCATGCAACTTATGGAATATGTCCTCATATGCGAGAATTCCATCGAATGGCATGTATCTGAATAGTGGCGGCTCCCCAAAGTAATCTTCGAACCCCGGAGGTGGATTGACAGGGTGCAGCCCAGAATTGAATTTGAATTTGAACCCAAAGTCTTGCTCGGTTTTCTGGACAAACGACGCTAGTTGAATTTGGAACTTCTGCGATGCAAAGTTAGCATTCGAGTGCGGACAGGCGATGAACAGAGGGGCCTTAAAACCTTTGCGCTTCCAAAGGAGCCATGTAGGCAGAGGAACTTCATTCCAAACTAAGTTCTGAGATGTAGAATATGGCTGGTAGTAACAACAAACAAGCACTTCTCAATGGATCTCCATCGCGCGGGCAGATGGGCTTTATTGGTCTTCGGCGCCATGTAATTTATGTCTTCCCCCTGTTTCTTCCATCCTCCCGGACCCCTTGAGGATTCAGGGTTCAATAGAAGGATGTAATGCTATTGATAATCCATTTCAACTGCCGATGCTTGTAGATCTTATTCTAAGTTAGCGAGGAGCTATGCAGAATAGTAAGCAGGTAGACACAGAATACTCAGACTCCCCTTAAGCCGGCTGCCTCGGATGCATGATATGTCATCCTTTGCACGAAAAATAAGACGCAAAGAGTGAAAATGTTTTGTAGTCGAATGACTTAATTGAGACATACCCCTAGCCAGGCAGAGCCGGGTGCTTGGCTGCAAGGGTGCTAGGGAGCTAGGGAGCTAAAGTGACCACTGGGCAGACCTCCAAGCGAGCTAACCCAGCCACCAAGTGAACCCCCAAGCGCGCTAGCTTAGCAATTGGATAGTGACCTGACTAGAAAAGCTCTACTGTGTATCCATGATTCAAACATACGGTCTATTTTCTTAGCAACGCGCACGACGCTTCCACTATGAGTTAGTTTTAGCCTTAAAGAGCCAATTACTATACCAGTCATAAGAATCAGGTAAGCTAAAGTGTTAAGCCCATCGTGTTAATTTGATAGCAGGCTACATTGAAGCAAAATGACATGAGTACGCAGTAATACACGAGGCATGAAAGTTGCCTATTAGGAGGGCCAAAAGCTCTAGCGTATCCTATTACTCCTCTACTTATACGGTGCATCGCAGGTGATATTCGGCACTCTACAAGAACTAGCAGACATGCGTTCGGCACGACGTGCCTAACAACGTATGCCCTGTAGAATAACCTTGTAGAAACTATGTACCTACCTACCTAGTCAGGCGCGCCGATGAAACCCGTTCGACCGAGCTATTGAGATTATACTGCCAAGCACGAATTATTTTCTCTGCATTGTTGCACATCTAGCGGAAGCATCACAATGATCGCGTATTCGGGTCTGCTTTCGGTAGTTAGGATATAAATCTGCTCTTAAGACAGAATTAATCAGCTATGATCAATCTAGTCTCGGCAGATCACGGCTGTTTCATGAGACATTCTCAACAGTCTAGATGAACGGCCCAGTGTTCTCCGGGCGACCTCAGCAGATTCAAGAACTATAAGTTGGCAATGTCACTGTGTGTGAACGAAAGGGTGTAGTTGTATCATATTAAACTTCTCTCGTCTCTTCTTTACAATTCAAATCTCGCTTTGCCTCTTCGATTCGCTCATTTTACCATGTCCCAATCCTTGATGCCGGTCGCCATTGTTGGCATGTCTTGTCGACTGCCCGGTGAAGTTTCGACACTAGATGAGTTTTGGACCTTGATGTCGAGAGCTCGCAGTGGCTGGTGTGAGATCCCCAAGGACCGCTTCAGTACGGACGCATTCTGGCATCCAAGCCCGGAAAAGAAGGGCTGTTTCAACAGTAAAGGAGGCTACTTCCTCAAGGAAGATATAGCCAAGTTTGATGCGCCATTTTTCAAGATTACACAGAATGAAGCCAGTGCTATGGGTAAGACTATAACGAATTCGTGTTACATTGTGATGGGTATTATGATTGACCAGGTGCACAGATCCTCAGCAACGCCAGCTACTTGAGTGCACCTATGAAGCCCTAGAGAATGCCGGCATTCCGAAAGAGAGCATTGCTGGGAGCAATATGGGTGTATTTGTCGGCGCATCACCCTCTGACTACTTGCTTGGTTCTTCGGTGGACCTTGATACGGTACCGATGTTTGATGCTACTGGAAATCACCAGGGTGCTCAAGCAGGTCGCATCGCTCACTACTTCGATTTGCGTGGCCCTTGTTTCTCGATCGATACAGCCTGCTCATCAAGTCTACATGCATTACACCAAGCAGTGCAAAGCCTTCGATCAGGAGAGAGCAACCAGGCAATTGTCGCATCGTCTCATCTTAATTTCCAGCCTTCCAACGTTGTATCCTTATCTACAAATCGGTATGCTTGAACTCTGCCCCTTAGACTATCGGAAATTCTGGCTGATTGTAACAGCTTGCTGTCGGAGGACGGCGTCACATATTCCTTCGACGATCGTGCCAAGTCGGGCTTCGCGCGTGGCGAAGGCACTGGCTGTGTGGTTCTGAAGCCTCTTGAGCAAGCGATCAAGGACAACGATAAGATATGGTCTGTTGTCATCAACACCGGCATTAACCAGGACGGCAAGACTGTCGGTAAGTTTACAAATCTCTGTAAATCCGAAGAGCATCGTCGCCGACTGATCCCATATAGGCATCACAACCCCTTCTGCTGACGCCCAAGAACAACTGATTCGAGATGTGTATACTAAGGCTGGTATCAATCCTCAAGACACTGGTTTCGTTGAGGCACACGGTACTGGCACAAAGGTTGGCGATCCCATCGAAGCCACTGCTATCCACAGGGTCTTCAGCGAGGGCAGGACTGCACGCCAGCCTCTCTTTGTCGGCTCTGTCAAGTCCAATATTGGGCATCTCGAACCTGCCAGTGGACTCATTTCCGTCATCAAGTCTTCTTTGATGCTCTCCAAGGGGTTTATTCTACCCAACGTCAACTTCAAAAAAGGCAACGAGAGCATACCTTTCTCCGAGTGGAATATGAAGGTCTGTGAGCCCCATGCAAACCACTCCTCGGTCTACAAGAACTTTATTGACATGTAATGATCAGGTTCCTGCATCTCTGCGTCCATGGCCTAAAGGCAAACGCTATATTAGCGTAAACAATTTTGGTTTCGGTGGTTCCAATGCCCATTGCGTCCTCGAAAAGGCACCCTCTCCTATACCAAGGGTCTACAATGAGTCCGACATAGGACCTCGCCTGGTCGTACTGTCAGCCAACGACAAGGAGGCCGTTGTACGGCTGAATTCTTCGATAGGAGTCTGGCTTGAGAAGCATCCCGACCTATTCGACAAGCAACTTCTCCGCGACGTTGCCTACACACTTTGTGATCGTCGCTCGCACCTTTCTTGGCGCACTGCCATTGTTGGTTCATCTGCTAATGACCTGGCACAGGCTCTAAACAGCTCTACTGCTCAGGCTGTCAGGGCTCTTCGAGCTCCTAAGATCGCCTTCGCCTTCACAGGTCAGGGTGCACAGTGGCATGCTATGGGTCGCGAACTGATGTCTTCTCATGCCGTTTTTGCTTCAACGTTGAGAGACGCCGACCTTGAACTGAGGAACATCGGCGCCGAATTCTCCATAATCGAAGAGCTGTCAAAAGACAAAGTGCTTTCAAATATCAACAAGGCTCACATCAGTCAACCGGCATGCACCATCCTCCAGCTATCACTCACAAATCTGCTGAGGTCGTGGGGTGTCCAGCCGTCTTCAGTCATTGGCCATTCTAGCGGTGAGATTGCTGCTGCGTATGCCGCTGGTGCCATCAGCCTCAAAGATGCAGTCTCTGCTGCCTATTATCGCGGACAAGCCATCCTTAGACTCAAGGCGAAGCACGCTGACCTGAGGGGTGCCATGTTGGCGGCCGGCTGCAGTAGTCAAGCTGCGATTGCCATGATTCAGAAGCTTCACACAGGTCAATGCCAAGTCGCCTGTGAAAATTCCCCTTCTTCTGTTACAATTTCGGGTGACGCACCAGCCATTGATGAGCTAGCTACTTGCCTTGAACAAAAGGGAATCTTCAATCGAAAACTCATGGTCGACGTCGCCTATCATTCCGTGCATATGGAGAACGTGGCCGAGCACTACCTATCCACGATCCAGAACACGGTGGCTAAAACTGGCAACATGGCTTACTACTCATCCCTCCACGGGAGGAAGCTCGTCAATGGCACAGATCTCGACGCCCAGTACTGGGTACAAAACCTCACTAGGCCTGTGCTCTTCTCAAATGCTTTACAGGCACTGTGCCAAGAGGAACAGCCCGACCTCGTCGTGGAGATCGGACCGCACTCCGCACTAGAGGGGCCAATCAAACAGATCTTCAAGTCTCTTGGCACAGAGAAGGCCACCAAGACTTCCTACCTCGCTTCGCTAAAGCGCAACGAGAACGCTACATTGTCCGCGCTCACCCTTGCCGGGAAGCTTTTCGAAAAGGGGGTAGTGCTGGATCTGGCGGCGGTGAATTGTGAAAGCGAGCCCAAGCCTAGACTAATCTCCAACTTTATGCCCTATCCATGGTCTGGGCAGAGATACTGGAGAGAGAGCCGAGTGACCCGTCAACATCGCTTAAAACCCTTCCCACGCCATGACCTTCTTGGATCTTTGACTTGCATGTCAAATGATATGGAGCCCACATGGAGAAACATAATTCGAACCGTCGACATACCGTGGTTGCGAGATCACAAGATGCAAGAGCTTACTGCGTTCCCGTTCTCGGGTTTCATCAGTATGGCAGTGGAGGCAGCATCTCAAGTGGCCTCCATTCGCGGTGTCGACTTTGACGAGTTTGGTCTACGAGAGATGCAGGTGATGCGACCATTTCTCCTGGATGATCGCGAAGAGTACGAGGTCATCTTCAGCATCAGGCGATATTGTGAAGGCACTCGTTCGTATTCCGAAAAATGGGACGAGTTCCGAGCTCATTCCTATCACGAATCTAGGGGTTGGGTTGAGCATTCGCGCGGTCTGATCTCGGTGTCCAAGCGTGAGCTTTCCAATCCGATTAGCGCATCGATGCGCGACGAGGTCACGGATACTGTGGAGAGCGCTAGGCAGATTTGCAAGAGCAAGATACCCATCGGGGCCTTCTACGACGAGCTTCGCAATCTCGGTGCAGGTTACGGTCCGACCCTTCAAAATATCGTGAGCATCAGAGCTTGTGACGACTTCAAGTACGGTTTGGGAGAAGTGATAGTCCCAGATACTGGCGCTTCGATGCCGGAACAGTACGAAACATCGTCTATTTTTAACGCGGCTTTCATGGACCTGCTATTCCAGCACAGTTTCGTCGTTCTCGGAGCTGGTCGCGGAGCGATGCCTTGCCTGTATATGCCCTCGGCTATCAAAGAGATGCGTCTGAACAGATCAATTACTTCCAAGGCAGGCACTCCTTACCAGGTTGTCGTCAATGGTCATACTGACCTGCGGAATCCGAAGACCATGGAAGTAGTCATCCATGCTTTGGAGTCTTCTGACTCCACTGAGCCAGCCATCGTGGTGAAAGGCTTCGAGCTCAGCCCCATTAAGGATGATAATATGGGCGAGGTCGACACCAAGCCCCTCTGCTACAAGATAGAGTGGAAATCGTTAGTTGAGAAGTGCACCGATCAGACTTCAAGTGCCGTTGAAAACAACCCCAGCATACCAGCGAAGAAAGCCTTGCTCAACAAGTCAGTCATCATCATTACAAAGCGTGCCCGGAGTGATGCTCTTGTTAGCTCCCTTGTGAGTCTGATCGAACTTCAAACCGGTCTTTCCCCAGAAATTGGCTCTCTTGCCGATGTGAACGTATCCGGGAAGAGCTGCATCAACCTTCATGACTTAGATGGTTGCCTTCTCTCAGAGTTCGACCAACAGACATTTCAGCAAGTCCAAGATATGGTGCTTGAGTGCACAAGTCTGCTATGGGTCGTTTCTGGCGCCTACAAAAATGCCAACAACCCTCATCGAAGCATGGCCCAGGGCTTCATCCGCACAATACGCTCAGAGATTGCCAAGCCAGCTTCAACGCTAGACTTGGACCCAGAGTCTCAAATTGATGGATCATCGCAAGCTAGACTAATCATGCAGGCTCTCGAACATCTCCTTGGCGTGGAAAGCTTGGCTACTCCCGAAATGGAATTCGCCGAGGAGAGGGGCGAGTTAGTCGTACCCCGAATCGTCGAAGACCGAAGCATGAACCTCTTTGTCCAACGCGAAACGAACAGCTCGGCACTGTACTTACAGGATTTTGTTCAGCCTGGTAGACGCCTGAAGCTCGACATCGGAAGGCGCGGTGCACTTGACACCCTCTTCTTCAAGGACGATGAGGATGAGCCGCTCGGTGACGATGACGTTGAGATAGCCGTCCAAGCAACAGGCATGAACTTCAAAGACGTGGTCATCTCCATGGGTCAGCTTGCAAGCCCCTACATCGGCGTCGAATGCAGCGGAATCATTGCTCGGATAGGATCAAACGTTACCGCCCTTCGGGTCGGTGACAGGGTCTGCGCCATGCCTCGGGGCGCCTACCGCACCTTTGCCCGCTGCCACTTTACGAGTGCAGCCAAGATGCCAGGCAGCATGCCAATGGAAGTCGGTGCCTCGATCCCCGTGGCTTACTGTACGGCTTGGTACGGCCTCATGGATATTGCACGTCTGTCCGAGGGCGAGCGCATTCTCATTCACGCAGCAGCAGGCGGTGTCGGCCAAGCCGCTATCCAGATTGCGAAGATGCTCGGCGCTGAAGTCTTTGCAACTGTGGGCAGCGTTGCTAAGAAACAGCTTATCATGGATAAGTATGGCATCCCTGAGGACCGTATCTACTACAGTCGTAGTACGGGATTCGCCCGTTTGATCCGCAGGGATACGCAAGGCGAGGGTGTCGATGTTGTCATCAATTCTCTGGCGGGAGAGCTCCTGCGTGAGACATGGGATTGTATCGCTCACTTTGGCCGGTTCATCGAAATCGGAAAGCGAGACATTACTTCCAACACTCGTCTCGAGATGCGTCGTTTTGAGAACAATGCTCTGTTCAGCTCGGTCGATCTGACAGTTCTTGCCGCTGAAAGGCCTAAAATCATGAGCAGAACGATGAATGCGGTGATGGAAGCGATGGGCAGAAATTCTATTCAGCCCATCTTCCCCATCACGGTCATGAAAATCTCTGAGGTCGAGAAAGCCCTGAGACTCCTCCAAGGTGGTAAGACAACCGGTAAGCTGGTCATTGCTCACGACGCTGGCGAGCAGGTCAAGGCTACGCATTGCGTTACTAAACAGAACACTTTCAAAAAGGACGGCACCTATCTCATCTTTGGCGGTACTGGTGGTCTCGGTCGCTGCATGGCCAAGTGGATGGCGGAAAATGGCGCAGGACATGTCGTCTTGATCTCCCGAAGCGGTAGAAACGCCAAGACGGATGACCTTGTTCATGAGATGGGCCCTGTGGGCTGCAAGATTGATGTTCGGTCTTGCGACATCACTGATGCCTCGAGCGTAGACACTCTTGTCCAAGCTTGCTCCAGGGAATTACCGCCAGTCCGCGGTATCATCCATGCGACCATGGTGCTCCGAGTAAGCTCCCTACCTTCTGGCATGTTTCACTTTGGAATGCTCGCTAACACATACCTAGGACACAATATTCGAGAAGATGACTTTCGACGACTACGACGCCGTCGTGCGCTCCAAAGTATCCGGCGGCTGGAACATCCACAACTCCCTCGCCTCCATGGAATTAGACTTCTTCATTCTCTTATCATCAATCGCTGGCGTTATCGGCAACAAAGGCCAATCTGCCTACGCGGCAGCAAACACATTCCTCGAAGGTCTCGTGCAGCACCGCAAGCAGCAAGGTCTCCCCGCTACCGCCATCGCTCTCCCCGCAATGGACGGTGTCGGCTACCTCGCCGAAAATGTAGAGCACCGCAGCGTAGTCCTCAAGAACCTCAAGGGAAACACAGCAAACGAGACCGAGCTACTAGCTCTGCTGGCGGCAGCAGTCAACGGCGTGGCATCCGAGTCGTGCGGCGACGTGATCCTTACGGGGCTGCAGATCGCTGATAGCTCGCGACCGCCATACCCAGCTGATGATGCGAGATTTTCTGTACTGCTGGAAGCAGCGGGCACGAGTGATCAGGCTTCGGGGCCGGCCGCGTCCATTCATCAGGTTGTATCCCGTGCAGAGGGCGCAGGGCAGGCGTTAGACGCCACCGTCAACGCATTGACCGAGAAGTTGTCTGCGATTTTGATGATTCAGCCTGGCGATCTGGATCCTGAGTCTAAAATTACGGCATATGGTTTGGATTCGCTGAATGCTATTGAGTTGCGCAACTGGATTAGCAAGGAGCTGCTTGCTCATTTGCAGGTCTTGGAGCTTCTGACGAGCGCGACACTAACGACCTTGGCCATGTTGATTCTGAACAAGTCGCGGATCGAGATGAGTTACAAAATTGCTGTGTAGGGGGAGGTAAGAAAAGAAACGGTCAAGCATACCGGAGATTATATTTTTATGGGAGTAACGGATGCTACAGGCGTGACTGGATCTAGTCTTTAATGGTGTTGGGCGTTTGAAGATTGCTTTGGGGTGACGTACTCCAATTCATCATACGAACACTTTAAGGCTCAATTCAACGATTTAAGTAATGATCGGTTATGAAGGCATCGTGCTAACACAAGATCCTGATCTCATAACGCTGCGTTTGGCTCCTAGCCAGGCATGACCTCTCCTGGGTAGATCGCACATGCACCTCGAAAACGTTCCCCGCCTTCCAGCTTGAAGATGATCAAACCCAACCCCTTTAAAACGTACGAAGATGAAACAATAACGATGAAGGACGAGACTTAAAGCCCCCACAGGTTGCCCCACCAGGAACTCTGGGTACCTGGGTAATTGCTTGCAGGGTACCGCAAATCAAGGCAATTACATAATCTCAAATCCGCAGTGAAGAGACAGATAAAAACAATAATTTCAATGTCGCTGCAACCTCCTTTTGCGCTGTTCATCCTCAATAAGCAAATCCCAAACGATGCAGGTGCAGTCAGCCTGAAACTTACTGCGCTACCATACTAACATGTACAGTATGTTGACAACAGCTTGACGCGAGCCTTCCGTGGCGACTACAGCGGGACCTGAAATATATGGGTTGCGACAGATTCCTACGATGACATGCCTCCGCCCGGTTTCAAGCCCCCGCCTCCAAACGCCACTAAGCCCCACTACCGAAAGACTACGCATCGCCATGGATTAACAAATCTGTCGAAGACTGCGCCAAGTGGTTACAAGCAATGCCTGTGCATGAGGGGGCGTATGCGGAAGCGGTGAATAGAGACTACTTCCTTGTCATGGATGAGTTCTCAAAGGAAGATGATACTATCCAGGTCTGTCGCGTTGTGAAGGAGGCAGATGATGGTATTAGGGTTGACTATTTCCCACAACCAACCGATCAAGTGCAGTTGGAGATGTGGACCAATATGGGGTCCAAGTACGATGAGAAGGCGAATATTTATTGCAACGCAAGACGGTTCGAGGACCACAAGCCAGACAGGTGCAGATTCAAGAATGGAGGCTCATACTAGCTATGGTAGTATAAGCACGTTTCATTCAGTTCATCAATTAATAGAAACTACTAGTATGCTGAAGTCCATGCTTTTTAGCAAATTACTGCTTCTTCTCGGCCCATACCTTCTCAAGCTGTGATGAGTAGTGGCCACGTAAGAGACGATGTGAATTGTAAATAAGGCGTCCACATCCACGGCATCCCCACGCTTTGGTCGAGAGACCCTAGAACAGTAGGGCCGCGCATCTTCAGAATCGTCCCTGTCTTCAACCTTACAGAACGAAACGCGCAGTCCTGCCACATGACTGTGCACTTTGTTGATGAAACGTGCAAAGATGATGGGGTTGTTCGCCCAGGTTCTGGATCAGCAAGGGCACTGAACAACCGATCTCTTCAGAAGCATTCCAAGCGGCCATATTTTCATAAAACCGCTAGCTTTGCAATACATCGGTGCTCAGCTTCGCAATATGTTCTCAATCCCTCAAAGAAGAAGGAAACGGTCTTTTCAAACGGTATTAAGCCAACCATTTAGTCCGACAATACGAATAGAACTAGATATACACCTTCCGTCAACATTATCACTCACAGCAGCGACATGCTGCAATACCGCGCACAGTTCGCTAAGAGGAGCAGTAAATATCAAACTCGTGAAGAGTGACTACCAAATAAACTATTGCAGGTCAAAATTACATCTTAAACACAGCTCAGACGATATTTTCAAATTGAGTCGAAAAACGGAATATCGGAAATTGGAAAATGGAACCTTATACCTAGGTAGAGATACACTCACCTGATTCTCAAAGACGATTGGAATAATGGCATTTCATCCTTCCTGAAACCAGGGATCCTGAAGAACTTCCCTCGCCGATAATCGGGCTGATGGTTCAAGTCTTAGCATACTACTGATGATTCTGCCTAATCGGACTACGTCTGCACGACTTAGGTCTTCTCTCCGATCTCCGTCGAAATACACCTCCTCGAGCCAGTCTTGGATTCTCTGCCCTGACATTTCTCCCAGAGATGCGCTCTCCATTGCATGCCACGCTTTTTGCCACCGGTGCGGCATCGCTTCACCTGTTGTTTCTAGCATTTGACCGGCCAGGATGGCAGGGGTTGTCATGATACTGTCAAAAGGCGGTTGGCCGACAAACAGTTCGAAAAGCTATGATTGGATGTGAGCAAGTAGACATCTGCAATATAATAGACATACCATGCAGCCCATGCTCCACAAGTCCATGCGATAGTCAACTTTGTCTTGGAAGATTATCTCGGGCGCTCGGAGATAAAGTGGTGTATGAAACAATTGGGGCGCGTCATTGTCCAAGAACGATTGGCCGTAATCAACAATCTTGATAAGATATGATGGTAATGATCTGGATAATGGGTAGTGGGTCGGCCGGACAATATACTGCGGCAGCCCAGGTCCAGGATCCGCTTGGTCTCCCCTTTTGACTGGCCCCAGTTGTGGCACCCCTAGCTTCTTTATGAAGGTCTCTTCACTCATTTCATTCATCGAAGGTATAGTGAAAGCTAAATTGCGGATGTGCAAATCTGAGCACGATCAGCCAAGGAACAAGAACTCGTTTAACGGTTGACCAACCTCCGTGAGCAATCCCATGTTCATGCAAACAGCATAAGCCTTGTAGAACTTGCTTCGCGATGAGACTGGCTGTCTTTGCTGGGAGCCTCTAGCCACCAAAATAAGTATCGAGATAATCCGCCACGCTTGGCCCCAGGACCTCGAGGACAAGACATTCGTGGCTACCGTTAGGGCCTTCGATCTTGAAATGATCTTGCGCCGTCATTAGATGCCGTCTCCCATCTTTGCACGCATTGTTTGTCGCAATAGTATTCAAGGCTCGAAGCTCTCAGCTGTCGTGGCCTTGTTCAGAGACTGCTACTTTCACAGCAACATACGCATTGTTTCTACTGATGGATTAGCAAGGTTCGGTCAAAAGCAGTGACAACAATATCACCTTTGATCTCTTGCAGCCCACACAGTCGAGTACCCGCCCCAACCTAGTTTGTGCAGAATCTTATACCGGCCTTCATGCAGGATTTCACCAAGATGAATAGGGTGGTATCCGCCGTCCTTATAGCGGTGAAGCGGTTCAGCATCGATATCGCACGTGTACAACGGTTGATTCATCTTCGCGCTACGACACGTAGACGATGACATCAAACGATGGCACCTTAACCCCTGAGATGCTACTGCATATCTTGGTAGTTTGATCGATAGATAGTGAGAAAGGGTGCAGACTCCAAAAATCCTCATGCTGAGGGTCGAAAATGATGGAAGCCAATAAGCACCGCTGGTAGCGGAAGTTAGCGCTGGGCTTAGGTAGTCATCACTTCTTGAAGCGCGCTTAAAAAAGACGCAACTGAGTCGATGGGTTGGGTCACGTCAAGCGCCCATTCAAGCACCCATATCCTGTGAAGGAACGGTATCGGTATTCGCCGCTTAGATGTGATTGGAAAATCTCCCTGACGTAGGTTCTCCAGCCTTTGGTCGTGCTCGGGTAACTCTGATGATCGGAGAGACTACTGCCTAGGCAGGACCATCCCGATTCCCCAGGATCTACAGCCTCTGCAACTGCATACACAGCCTCCCTCTGAATAGTAGAGTGGTGTATAGGGCGGAGAAGATCTGGAGATATAAGTAGCCGTGCTCGTATGTCTCTATTTTCTTGGTTACACTTCGACAGTTGTTGGTCCACATTCTTGCCATATTACTATCACCTGGATTGTCCTCCCACAAACATGTCCCCCATCGCATTCCATGCAGTGAGATTGACCCAGAGAATTAAAAACCAGGCGCTCCGCTTCAAGACGATCAAGCTCGTCGAAGAAGCTACAAAGCAGCCTGACCTAGCCCGTTTCACTGTTGCGACTTGAAAGTAAGCCTGGGGAGTATGCCGACCCATTCCTGCGTACCTGATGCTTATATCTACGTTCCAAAAAGAAACCCATCACATACAAGCCATACGGACCCAAGGCCCCACACTACGGTACTCTTAGCTACAGAAGAACAGGCAAGGAACGGGAAATCAAATCCGGTGCATATCTATCAGGACAAGGACGGCAACTATGCTGGTCATATGCTCTTCCCAGAGAGAGAGAGAGAGGATAAGGACTCAGATAATTAACTCGTGGACGCACATCCATCCCTTTGGGGTAATGGTAGCTTATGGAATTCTTTTGGACATTGCAGGTTGGTTATTAGTCAATGGACAGTTACATAAACAGGATGCTCCGACATATGGATCATAGTCACACCCCTTTCATCGTGGGTCCAGAGATCTGCCACAATATGAGTTATCCTAACTTTCGTCAACACTCCTACCAAAATACACTTTTCTCGAGAGAACCAATGAACTACCTAGTGGCTATCATTGCAACGAGAACCGACCCATTGAGGAAAAACCCAAGTATGACTGATTGGCTACGGCTAATTGTCCGGACGGGTGATCGCTGCTATCATGCATCATATCGCGTGGCAGAAATCGCAGTACAGCCGCGAGCTGGTTGAACTACAACACTCTTGGTTTCATTGCATGAGAATATTGACGTGATATGAAGACAATTGTTTGGTAAAGTGAAGATACGTATCCGCGCCGACCCGTGCGGCAGGCGCCTGGAGAAAGCCATTTGTTGCTAGGCAGTTTCTCAGAGTCACACTTTGATACCCACAACCGACCGAAGGGTGATGTGCAACTCTGGCAATGCCTCTTTGGGGTATTGTGGGTTTGCTATGAACCCACATAAGTAGCACAAACACTGGTTAGCCATGTCATAATACAATCTTGTAAGTATAAAGAGATATTTCTTTAGGCCACACTGTGAGGATCGGAGAGCGATGGCTGTATGCGAATCATCATAAGTGGCCTCTTGTCAACAGGATCCGAGAGACCTGTAGTGCAACAAAAAGCTACTCGCATGAAACCTTCCAGGGTCATTATCCAAACACGATCAACTCTGCTGTACAGTCTCTTTTTCATAAGGATAAAGCTAACTATCGCCCAATATTACCTAACATACTGTATTTCGGTAGTACCGGGTCTATCAAACTCAACTTTGTCCTTGCTCTTAAGCTCCTCCTCCTGACCCTCCTGTACGCTATCCTCGCTACTCATATCCTCGGACGTCCAACTCCCTAGCTTCTCCTCCCTATCCGCACCACCGCGACTATGGAAACCCCGTAACTAACTGCTTCGAAGCCTGCCCGATCACTTGCCTTGGCCTTGTCCAGTGCACGCTATTCCGGCTTCCTGAACGCAAGACCAAGACCATCTGACTTCCCGCCTGTTACCTAGTCATGCAAGTTCCGACGTCATATGATTGCTGTTTCTAGCTAAGTGTTAGTCATGTATGCGGCATTAAGATAGCTTGAGAATTGCATATTGCTAAAAAGTGTGGTATGAAACGCAAGAAGTTCAAGGATTAACAAAAACATTTGTAGGATATCCAGCGAGCGGTGACGAAATCCACAGTTCATTGTACATTCTATCCTATCATGCAAGCCACGCAATTAGAGTAAGACCATCTATCCACCGCGACGCCAGATTTATCTTTCCTTACCTATCGATCGTCCGCAAAGTAGCCTCTGCAATTGCAGTACGTGGTAGCATACAGCCAACTCATGGGCAAGATGACAATAATGTAACAAGCACTCTGGGTATGAGTCCGAGTATAGATATGGGTATATTGAACTTATGATATTTCCCTTCGCGCCTGCCTACAACGTACACACACACGGACACATACATACACCAACACGCAGCGCCACCATCTCCATCTGCCATCTACCATCTACCATCTACCATATCCATACAATACAAGGCATCCAAGACCATGGCGCCACCCACGCAGGCCGCTTCGTCTATACTACACTACAATGCAGGAGGAGGAGTGGGATTCAGGCTCGAATGTTCCTACAAAAACAACGAGAAAACGAAAAACTGGGTTTGAAATGCTGGACCAGCACATCCACAATTGGACAAGATAAGATGAAAGCGACATGTGCAGATTCCTCTCTTTTCTGTGTCTCACCTCTGCAGGTCCTTGAATGTGGATGGTGCAGGTGGGACCAGAGGCCCCTTTACGCCGTCATCACCTTTTGGCTCCATTAAGCCAGGTGCCTTTCCGAATTCGCCGGAGAAGTACTTGTGGAAGTCTGCTGGGTCTTCAAAGGGGCGTGGACCAAGCAGTCTGATCATGTCTTCTCGGCCGAGCATTTCCTTTTTCAATAGCTCCTCCGCGACGAGACCGACTTCGTGCTTCTTCTCGGTGAGCAAGTCTAGGCACTGCTTGTACGCTTCATCGACAACACGCTTGACTTCCTCGTCAATGTTCTTTGCTGTTTCTTCAGAGAAGGGCTTGGTGAGTTGTTGACCCTCGCCGTCTTCAAAATAGATGTAGCCGATTTTCTTGCTCATGCCCCATTTGGTGATCATAGCGGTGGCCATTTGTGTGACCTTGCGGAAGTCATCCGAGGCACCAGAGGTCACGGTGTCAAAGTGGAGTTCTTCAGAAACGCGGCCACCCAGTGTCATGGCCATGCGATCCATGAGCTGGTTAACGTTCATTAGGTAGGTGTCGCCGTTGGGGAGATATTGAGCGTAGCCGAGAGCACCTTGGCCGCGAGGAATAATGGAGACTTTGAGGAGGGGGTCGGCGTATTTAAAGTACCAACCGCAAATTGCATGGCCAGCTTCGTGATATGCAACGGTTTTCTTCTCTTCTGGCTTGAGGACGAGGGACTTCTTCTCGAGACCACCGATGACACGCTCAATGGCTTGTTCAAAGTGGACCATCGTCACGGTTTCGGCATTGTGGCGGGCGGCTGAAACCTGTTAGCAACGAGTCTTGATAATGGGGAGTTAGAGTACATACCGATCAGAGCAGCTTCGTTTACACAGTTGGCAATGTCAGCACCAGAGAACCCTGGTGTCAACGCTGCTAACCGGCCCTTCAAGAACTCCAGATCCTCATTGGTGATAATCTTCTTGAGGTGAACGCCAAAGATTTGACCACGACCGTCCATAGTAGGCTTGTCGATGCTAATATGCCTGTCGAATCGTCCGGGGCGCATGAGAGCCTTGTCCAATACATCCGGTCGATTTGTACCAGCGAGAACAACAACCTGTTCTGTCGTGTTGAAACCATCCATTTCCGTCAGGATCTGGTTGAGCGTCGCCTCTCGTTCGTCATTGCCACCTCCGAAGTTTTGCTTTGAACGTGCGCGGCCAATGGCGTCGATTTCGTCGATGAAGATGATACAGGGGGTGCTCTTGCGAGCGTTGGCGAACAAGTCTCGGACACGGGAGGCACCGACACCGACGAACATCTCGACGAACTCGGAACCACTGACACTGAAGAAGGGCACGCCCGACTCCCCCGCAGTGGCCTTGGCGAGGAGGGTCTTACCGGTACCAGGAGAACCAGAAAGGATTGCACCGCGAGGAATTTTAGCACCAAGCTTTTGGAAGCGAGTCGGGTCTTTGAGGAAAGAGACAAACTCCATGATCTCGAGCTTTGCCTCATCCATGCCGGCGACATCGGCGAATTTAACCTTGACATCTGTCTCGTGGTTGAACTTCTTTGCGCGACTCTTGCCCATGCCAAAGATGCCACCGCCCGCACCGCCTCCAGCGCCACCTCCAGCACGTCGTGTAAAGTAGAACAGGGAGCCGAGTAGCAGAATGGTGGGACCAAAGGACAGGAACGTGCCAAACCAGGAGATCTCACTCGAGTATGCAACAGGAATGCGCTCTGAGCTGGGGATGCCCAATTCGTACTGGGCATCGTCCATCTTCCGCTCGAAAGCTTCGACGGAGCCAATGGTGAAGTAGTAGTAGAAGTTCTGGTTGACCGAGGGCGAGTCTGGGTACATGGCTGCGACGGCCTCGCGGTGTAGGTGGACCTTTGCCTTGCTGCCGTTGAGGATGACGATCTTCTCGACCAGTCCCTTGTCCAAGAACGTTGTGCGGAACTCTTGCCACGTGATTTCCTTTGTGTTCTCGCCCTGGTAGAAAATCTTGTAGGTGAGCCATGTGAGGATGGCGGAGAGAATGAGCGTGTTCGTGTCCATGCCGTTGGGGCCGCCAAGATTGGGCCCTTGGGCACCTCCTGTGCCCTTGGAGTCCTTGCCGTGCTGCTGTGGGCCGGGGTCATGTGCGCCCGCCTTCTGCTGTGGCTCCTCGCCGTCTGTCTTGAACCGGGCCTGGTCGGCTGCCTTGCGAGCCATGTTGGTGGCTATGCGCGAGATCCTGGCCGCCGTCGCCAGGTCCATCTTGTCGCCTCTCCGCAGCCGATCCATCTCGAAGCGCAGCTCGGGGGGGATGCCCGTCTTCTTGATCTCGTCCATGGCCGCCTTGATGGCTGCCTTTTGCGACTTTGGCACGCCCATGGACACGAACGAGGTCAACTGATCCAGCATCTTCTCCTCTTCTGCCGTCAATTTGGCCTGTGGGGGTTCCGCCTTCTTCTCGCCCGCCTCAGCCTCATTGGCCGCTGGCTTGTCTGCCTTGCCATCATTCTTAGGCTGGTTCTCGTCCGTGTTCTTGTTACTGTTCTTGGGCTCCTCTGGCGGCCCAGTCGCGAATCTCCGCGCCCGTTGCTGGGCATATATGCATTGTGGAACGGGAACTCGTCTCCGTAGTGTGAATGGTGCTCTAGAGGTTGCGCTGAGGGAAGGTCTTGAGATCCGCGCTAGCTGGCCCGAGCGGCGGAGGAGTGTGGACATGGCGGGGAGAGGGAAACAGGAAGGAGGGGGGGAGGAAAGAGGTGAGAGGAAAGAGCTATATTAGGTGGATGTGGGGGAAGTACTGCGCCGGTTCAGGATTACCATATGGCGCGGTGGTGGTGGTGGGAGGGGTGGTTGTCTCGTGGCGGGCAATGCGGCGAAATAGTGAAGATGGATGACAGTACCATTTTCATGGGCCGACGCCAAGCCGGCCCGACGCTCGCGCAGCCATCGCCTCTGCGGACGGACGACCCCAGCAGCCACCACTCGTCACTCTTTTAGCAATTTAAGCGGCCACCATCTACACAATGCCTATGTAGGAGAACTCAGCCAAGTTATTGTATCTGACAGCATGATTCCAATTAAGCATGGCTGGCAATTCTGCACGTCTCTGCCATTTTTCAGCAGCCATGCCCCTTCCCAAATGACATCTACCACTCCCCAGTCACTTCTATCAGATTGAATCATTAAAAGCGCCTCTTAACACTGTCAAATTTTCTCTTTTGAGCCGACCATCTCACGATACTGTATAAAAGGAAATGATAGCTAATCCTGCAGCACCGCATGCGGCGAAACCCCCCACCCACCCAGCCATACCATTGGTACCCTAACACCACGTGCATTTTTCCTCTCATACTCCCTGAGTCTCATTACATACCTCCATCTCCATCTCCAACTCCAACTCCAACTCCCAAAACTATGCATCTCTTCCACCTCTACACGCTCCTCAGTCTCCTCTCCAGCCTCGCACCCACGCACGCCCAGCCGCAAACCCACCTCATCGCCCCCGCCCTCCTCACCTCCCCCCTCAACACCACAATAATCCACTGCATCAACCTCACCCTCCCCTTCACCACATCATCCACCCCCGGCATCTCGGGCACCCGCACCCTCACCCTCCCTACGGCAAACACAACTTACACCATCATTCCCCCGCGCTTCAACGGCGGCCTGCACAACGCGCCGGTCCCGCAACTCGTGCACTTTGTTAGCGGCCTCGTGCACATTACGCTTCCGCAGGATCCGGGGGGTGAGGGCTTGTGGATTGTGGGTGGGAAGGGGGGCCTGGTGTTTGCGGCGGATGCGCTGGGGATGGGGCATCAGACGCGGTATCCGGGGGATGAGGTGACGGTTGGGGTTTTGGCGCCGTTTGAAGGGGGGAAGGTGCCGGAGTTTAGGGTGGTTAAGGAGGGAGGGTGTGAGGGTGTGCAGACATTTTTGTGAAAGGATATTCCCGGGGGGGGGAAGGGGGGGAGGTGGATTGTTCGGAATGGGATGGCGTAGAATATCTTTGTGGGGGTTGGGGAGGGTATGAGAATATTGTACATACTAGCATACAACAGGTTGTTTCGATGGACTTGCCTGTTCAAAACATGAGTACAAGCCTTTCTATCTCACGTCTCACTAGCACTTGGATCTTGAATATCATTTCAATCTCCCTCCTGCCTGCTAGCTACATTTTGCACGACTCTTGGGATGACTGTCTAAACGCCAAGTGACTCGCCATTTTGCAAAGACAGCGGGATTCCCATCGTATACTATGCCCTCTGGTCTCTTAATGACAGAAATTTTTTCGTTGTAATTGTGCCGTGGGGATTTTTGTTCTGGGCGATTTCTTCTTGGGGTATGCAAAACGTGATTGGAGTTCTTCTTATGCGAGTTCTGCGATGCGCCTTGAGAACATCTCGTATGCCATATCAATATCACATTTCAGCATTAGCAAGCAGCATAATGATTGTACAGTCTATTCGTCAACTCGCACGAGAAAAAAATGTGCCATTGCCAAATTTCTCCCGCTCAAACCCAAAGTGTACATGTCTCCTTCCCCACCATAATCCCCTTTTTCCCAAATCTACTCCTCCGAATCGCCATAGAGCGCACGTCCCTGCTTCGAGTTGAGGAATTCGTTCCTACGCGCCGTTAGTCCAGCTCCACAGCGTACTACCGGCAACACCCCCGTCTCAGCAGCACTCACCTCTCAATAGCCCACTCCATAGTGCCGTATGCGATGACAAGCGGGGGGATGAAAAAAAGCACCTGGTTCTTCGAGCGGCGGACAACGTTCCAGAAGCCCTTGGAGATGAATCCAGCCATGGGGCGTTGGCGGTTGGGACTCAGAGCGTAGCTGATGACGCCCTTGCCGGGACGGCCGCCGCCCTCGTAGGGGTTACCCCATGCTCCAATGTGCCATCTGTGTATCTGCGTTAGTGGACTGTCCATCTACGATATTGCGTGGTGTGGCGTGGGGTGGGTGGGTGTTCCGCAATGGGGTATCGCGGGATAGCGGGTGATGGATGCGAAGTGTGCGCGGGCGGCGGGGGTGCGATTGGGAGCGACATACGAGTTCTTGACCTTGGGGCCAGTGGAAGGACCGAGAGCCATTGTGAAGTTGTGTGTGTGGGATGTGGTGGTGAGGTGCAATGCGTGGCCGGGCGGTTTCGTGGATGATGGGTGAATCGAGTGCCAGAGCTCAGTCGCATGCCAAGCTTTTCTGAAAACGCTACGCTTGATCCGGTAAGGCGCCACATGTCATGAATAATCGCGCTGTCATTGGTGCTATAGCATCTATCTTGTGCACAGTCGGATTCAATGCCATCCATCACAATTGTGTGGATTGTATGCGTCTACACAGCATGATTGCATTCGTTAGATTCTTCGCTCGCTGTTCCTCGGCTATAGGACAGCTCTGCAGAATGTAGCGCCAACTTAGCCACTACCGTCTCATTCAAACTCCTTGCTCTTCTCCACCTCGACAAAACTATCCATCCTCCCCTTCTCCGGCTTCAGAAAGCTTTCCACACTGTCGCGCCTCGATCGTCGCTTCTCCGGCTTCAGCCTCACAGATTTGAACCGCATGACCGCCTTCAAGACAGTCAGCAACCTACATACACGCACTCATCGTCAGCGCACGCTCGTATCCACCCTAGTTGACCAGCTTGAACACCAGTATCATAAACACCAAGACGAGGAGCGCGAACGGTAGCATGGTGCGGACAGCGCTCGCGTTGTCCTGATCAATAGCTGCGTTTGCGGCCTCGAGATCGGCGTCGCTACGCTGCGGGCGTGGCTCGCCGGCAGGGTAGAGCTCCCCGTAGCAGTTGCCAGGTTCGGATTCATAAAGCTTGCCGTCTGGGCCGCTGAATGTGTAGACGGAGGTATCGGCGTCGTAGCCAATGCGCTGGAAGCCTTCAGGCAGGCGTTGCGAGTCCTGCAATGGTCAGTTTCTGACGAGATGAGTTGTGAGGGGCGAACGTGCGCTATCCTCGTCTGTGTAACGGCCCATTGTGAGATGCTATAGTGGGTTGGGGTAGAGTAAGTGAGGTAAGCAGGATAATTGTACGTCGAGCGTGAGAATCCGTGACAGGTCGTTGTGGAATGTGATCTGTATGTTACCTGGCTGTCGAGGCGCAGCACTGTGCTTGCAGTATATTCAGTCAATGAGGTGACGACTCTCACGCCCTGTTTCAGGATTGGCATGTTGTTATGCTGCGACGCGTACTCGGGGGCCTAAGGCCAATGACGCTGGAGGTGTGATTGGAGCGCTAGCTCACTACGCCACCACAATCTGCATCACCCACATGGTTCAGGGTAATCGTACATGTGCATGCGATTGAATGGCTGCCATGGATAATATGCTATACATACTGTGCACGATAGCGTAAATTTGCCTGGTGCTGTACGAATGAGCTCTTCGTTTTTGACGCACTTGCCGCCCGAACGCCAACTGGCTAGATAAGCACAATCCAGATTGGTCTACAATGAATCATGGCCTCCTTACACTCCGCACCTGGTATGGTCTAGAGTAAGTAGTGGTACTCGTTCCGTATTCTGGGACTGCTAGTGCGCTGTAGAGGCTAATTCGAGGCTTTCGCTGGCAAGTAACCTCTCTTCGAGTTGCGATGTGCATGTGCACTTGCGTATAAGATTTTTTGGTGCGCAATGTCAGAAATGTTCGCTATGTAGATTGGCAGGTTTAGGCTGGTCTTTGAAGAGTTCACTCTGATAGAAGATACATACATTTCCATCCCATTAGCAGGTAAATTTATTGGGTTTCTGTTGGTTTAGAGTTCACAATCGACACAATCGACGCAATCGGGGCTCAAACTAGGACATAAACCCAGCGGTCACAATCAATGTGCTATGTACACTATGGTGTAAGTGGGAGGTTAGTCTAGCTTTTCAACACCAACAGCGCTTGTCAAATTAATCTGAATTGGTCGTACGTGACCTCGGAGTTGGTGTGGGCATGCAGGGAGCACGTGCTCGTCGGCAGCAGCGCTATAGCATGGCAGCAACGAACACTGTCACACTACTAGTAGTGCCTGAGCAATAGCCTTTCGCAAACACGTGTATCGTGTTGATAGGAGGTGGAGGTAAACTAATGAAAATGCATCATAATGATGCGTATGGTAGTGTGCAATGGTCAATGCAGCCAGCCCTACGGTGCCTTCCGGTCACGTAACATGGGAATGTACCGAGCAATCGCGAACAGAAGACGCCCTTCCAGAAGGAAATGAATTTCGACCCTCTGCTATCGTCATTATTCTTCACACATCGACCACGTATCCGCGATCCAGAATACTCTACAGCAACACCAAACAAGCGTCGACTCGTCACAATCAAGCTTTCTCTGCGCCACTCGCTCGTGTGGCAGTGCAACCCTGGACGTGCTGTGGTTGGCAGTACGTCATTCGCAATCCCCCGCCAAGACGGTTGAAGCGTGCCGAAGCCTCCGCCAACGTAGATAAGCCCTGAGTTCCGCCTCACTCTCACTTGGCCTTATACACGACCAAGTACATTCCACTGTACTTCCTCGCACCCCTAACTTCAACCACACAAAACCGATGGGAGAACCTGACGATCCCTCTTTACCCAGTGTCAAGTCCAAGGCAGCAACTGCACTTGGCTTGGGACGAACCAAAGACACGCAGCCCGTCTTACCGACCCACCATCCCCACACTGTCCACACCGGCGTGAATCCTAGTGACTTGAGCGAAAAGGCCCCTGCAAACCAAAATGCTCTCCACGAAGACAACAACAAGGGCATCGAGAATACCGCGGCTAAGGGAGATGCGTCTTCCGCCCTAGGGTCTGAGAAACTTGCGCTGTGGTCGACCACGCGTATCAAGAACGGATCCCTGAGGTTTCTCACCCATACCAAGAATGCCCTCACCCATAGCTGGATCAATCTCCTGCTAGTGTTTGTGCCGCTTGGTATCGCCGTTAAACTGGCGAAGCTCACACCCGCAATTGTCTTTTCCATGAATGCCATTGCCATTATCCCTTTGGCAGGCTTGCTTGCGCACGCGACTGAAGTTGTCGCCGCACGCGTCGGAGACACGCTCGGTGCACTTTTGAATGTTTCGTTCGGAAACGCCGTCGAATTGATTCTCTTCATCATCTTGCTCGCCTCCGACCAGATTGAAGTTGTGCAGGCCTCACTGCTAGGATCCATTTTGGCAAACTTGCTCTTGATTCTGGGTATGGCCTTCCTGCTTGGTGGCCTTAAGTACCAGGAGCAGGTCTACAACAACACCGTCACGCAGATGAGCGGTGTGATGCTTGCGCTCGCCGTCATGAGCCTACTCCTACCTACAGCCTTCCACGCGGCCTTCAACGACAATGCCATTGCGGACCATGAGACACTTGCTGTCAGCCGAGGCACCAGTGTCATCTTGCTGCTTGTTTACGGCCTCTACCTCCTCTTTCAGCTAAAAAGTCACCGTTATTTGTATGCTAGCACTCCTCAGCATATTATTGATGAGGAATCTCATCCCGGTGTACTTGCTGGGGCCTTCGATTCTTCCAGCTCTGATTCGTCATCAGACTCTAGCGGTAGCGATACTGATAGTTCCACCAATTCGTCTAAGGGCACCATGAAGAAGGCGAAGCGCATGGTTAAACGATTGCGACGCAAGTCAAGCGCCAGCTCGAAAGAGGACGGCGCGTTATCCGCTACCACTTCTCCATTCACAGAGCACCATCACAACAGTCCGTTCGAAACAGAGAGAAACAATAGTGTTGCCACTGCAACTGGTGGGACAAGGCTGCACTCGCGTCGACATTCTTTCGATGTCATTAGTGGCGATGAAGCCGACAGCAGCCAATACGCACCTGTTGTTCGTGACTTTGAGACAGCTTCATACACTTCACGGTCTAAGTCGAAGAAGGAGAAACGTAGACACAAAAGTGAAAAGAAGAAGGACCGTCGTAATCGCAATCATGAGCCTATTGTCGAAGAGAAGGTAATTGAGCCTATGTCTCATGTTACTTTCGTCGAGCCTCCTCAATCCAACACCATCACTCCGGCTACTTCACGCTATCGTCCTGGGCTACCTTCGCTCCTGTCCAATAATGTCTTCTCGAATCCGCAAAATTATGCACCAAGCGGACCTGCTCCAAATATCCGTATGGCCGCTCCCCGAGCCGCGCCTCTTCGCCGCGCCAAATCTATGCCAGATCATCTACGTCGCGAGAACACGCCAACAAGCACGATTAAGCATCCTGCTGTTTCTCCCCAGGCAGCCATGGCGCTCACTGCCGAGAATGACGAGGACGAGGAAGCTCCCGAAATGTCCATTAAGGCTGCCATCTTCATGCTTTTAATTAGCACTGGTCTTGTTGCCGTTTGCGCCGATTTCATGAGTGACGCCATTGAGCCTATGGTCGAGACATCCAGTATCAGTCAGGCTTTCATCGGCCTCATTATCTTACCCATTGTCGGTAATGCAGCCGAGCACGTCACGGCCGTAACCGTCGCCATGAAGAACAAGATGGACTTGTCAATCGGCATCGCTGTCGGCTCATCAATCCAGATCGCCTTATTCATCACACCTGTCATTGTCATCCTCGGTTGGTGCATGGGCAAGGAGATGACGCTTTACTTCAACATTTTCGAAACGGTGGCTTTGTTTGTTACCGTGTTAATTTGTAATTTCTTGGTTTTGGACGGCAGGAGCAATTACCTCGAAGGTAGTTTGCTCATCGCGGCGTACATCATCATTGCGCTGGCTGCTTTCTTCTACCCTGATGGCTGCGAAGCTAGCGCCATCGGCGGCAATGAGCAGCGTTGCCCTGGTACGGCGGATATCGCACGTGTGGCCCAGTCTATGGTGAAGAGGATGCTGAGTGTCTAGACGGCAAGGCACCCTGGTAGCTTCGAGTAACATCAAGCTGCTGTATCATACGGTGGGTGTTCTCCGCTAGGATGGGCCGCGCTGTAGGATGCTCATAACCTGGAGGTTCCGTTTTCCTCTATCTTGATGATTAGTCAGTCTTTACCGTCCCATGTGCAAGCTGAGAAGTTGCACATGTATGAGATAGCCAGTCACTTAGTTTTACTACCTCATGAAGTCATCTCTGTATACCTATCCCTTTCTTGCTCATTATCAAACCGCTGTGGTCCATCTGCGTACATCGAATGGTGTATATTGCTGACAAGAAATAACCCGATCTTCATTTATAACCAGGTTTGCATGCTTCCGTCGACTGTGAGATGGGTTTAAGACGGAGTCCGTGAAGGTGCTCCCTTGTCATGTGGAGTCGACGAGAGGTCGATGTGATTAACTTTGCGGATTGAGCGAGGGGGGTTAGTGATTATAATTGGACAAATGGTTTTTGTTCTGCTCTCTGTCGTCGTCATCGACTAAACTGCAAGTTCACCGCGATTTGATGACCCGGGATCCGATTTGCTAATGCCATTCCCAGTATCATAGTTGCGTCCAGTATCAAAGACATCATTGCAGGAACTGGCTATCGGCAATATGATCAGGGCCTACGCTGCTCGAAGTTTCACACTGTGATACCAGAGCTCCTGACAAACAGGTGAGACTCCACCCCTATCGTTAGCACGCATGCTTCTCGATATCTTCTTCCCCGTGGGACCTGACAACTTTTTTGAAACATCCGCGCGGCATCGAAGCAATGATGATTTTGTGAGGGCTGCCACGAACCCGGCTTGCTTCCATGCGACCATATTCCGTGTTCTTTATGTTCCTTCGATCGTGGTCGAGCTTCCAGAAGCGAGACGATGGCTGCATGCTGAAACAGAGTGGAGACAAGCGCCCCATCCAGTCCACACATGTGAAGCAGACATCTTAAAGCACCACTCTTTGGTATTATAGCAACATGCGCTGGGCTGCTTGGTTTGTGAAACGACGCACTTGCATGTCATGCGTCACCAGACAAGCTTGTAACTCTTAATGCACCGGTAATTAGTACCTTCGACAGTCTATCAGCCGTCGAACCCGCTCTCGCCACAATTAATCAACCACGAAGCTCCGCGGCTAAGAGGCTATCGCCACTCGTCGTGCAATTTGGAGTCACAAGCCACATGTCTGTGACACCGTAGATCCTCTACCATGCGTCATCTTTGTGAGTTCTGCAGCTGCAGACCTCACTCCATTTCTCACGCATATATTGCGCTGTACAGCACCGCCGCCACGAACATGATTTAGGTGTTTTGGGTGATCAAAGCGAAAAATTTGACACAATCATCGGAGCTGTCATGCCTGGCAACGATGATGGGGCAGGCTATAGATGGGGTCTTTATGCAACCACCGCAGCTCAGAGGAGGTCAAGGAGTTGCAAAAGGACGGATGAATGGAGATGAGCTTGATGGAATGGATACACCGTGTCTGAAAAAGGAGGCACATTGGTAAGTCATGAAGAAGTTGTCTTTAATGAGGATGCAACGAAGGCGTCTTGAGATGGTGCGTTCTACCTGTGCTGATACAGGTTGATCGGACCATCTTGTCACCACGACGATGGAGTGGAAGTAAATTTGGGGAAATAATAATCTAGCGCATGATCGTGACCGCTGCGTGACCCTTGGGGCAGGGTGTTTTACTCAGTATTAGCCGGCGGCAACTTGCGAAATGAGGAGTATTCAACTCAATGACGACCAACTTCGGACCTAAGGCATTGGAACCTGTCATTGAGTGGGGTCACTTGGCTGCAGACGTCTTCATATTATAGTATGTGGGCATGAGCACGATGTACATCCGCCTCAGACTTAGCGAGGAGAGATGCGGATACACACCCGGCACTACCACTGCGCCATCCTGGAGAAATAATGCTAAATGCTCCGCAGCCGGGATCTTCATCTACCGTACCCGGTGCCCCGGTTAAAGAACATCGTCTATTATAAACTCGCCAAGAGACACTAAGCTTCCCCAGACCGACGTCAGGATGGCTGGGCGATTATACTTAAAGTCGAGGCGAAACGAAACTTTGTGGGGTTGTTCATCCACAGCCCACTCGGTACTACTTGTCTTCAACATGGTGTTCAAAGCTATTATCCTCGCGTCGCTGGCGGTGATGACGGTTGCGAAGCCGATTCCTGATCCGCTGCATGTAATGAGGCAGGCTGGACCAGTGGCTGGACAGGTATGGCCGCATCATCAACTGCTCTAACATGATGTGAAGTTTGAGCTGATGTATATCTCCAGGTGATAACCAAATGCAATGCGCCCGGACAACTTGCACTAGCCTACGATGACGGCCCCTACCAATACACCCAGAAACTGGTCGACACTCTCAATGCCGGCGGAGCCAAGGGAACCTTTTTCGTCACAGGGACTCTTTACGGCTGCATCTACAACCAAAAGGCAGCTCTCCAAAACGCATACAAGGCCGGCCATCAAATCGCTTCCCACTCATGGTCCCACCCCCAGAACTTCGGCTCCCTATCCACCAATGATCTCACCACCCAAATGACGCGTCTCGAGCAAGCCCTCGTCAACATCATCGGCGTCAAGCCAACCTACATGCGTCCTCCCTACCTAGCCACGGGCGGCAGCGTCCTCTCCACCATGAAGACGCTAGGCTACCGCGTCATTACCAACGACATCGACTCTGGCGACTGGAACAACCAGTCGCCTCAGCAAAGCCAACAGAAGTTCACGCAGGCTGGTGCGGGCGGAAACGGCCACATTCCGCTCATGCATGAGACATATGCTAGTACTGTTGACACGCTCACGCCTTGGTTGATCAATTGGGCGAAGAACAACAATCTGAAGCTGGTCACTGTTGGTAAGTCTACCTAACTCTGTTCAGGCACTTGGGTGATGGTTTGCTAACTTGGGGTATAGCGGAGTGTCTGGGTGATACGTCGAGTGCGTATAAGAGCGGGACTGCGAATGGTGCGTCGACGTGCTAGACTGGCCTCGAGGAGTAATTTCGTGGAGCTAGGCGAGGAGTGTTGCTTGCTTGCAACTATCATTCAGAAAGCTGGAATTAAGTCAACGTCTTCGTATCTAATAGCCAGACAAAGTTAGAGAGAGATTGTTTCTGTCATGATGTGACTCTGCTTTTGGTCTTGTGCATTCATCACGTAATGGTTAATCACTTTTGCCTTAAATGTGCTATTCACATAATGTAAGTTTCAATGTAGGACTAGGCATCTTGATCTAGGTGATCAGTTACGACCGTTTGCGCAAGGCAGCCTGCGCACTGGCCGCATTCGTTTGACGCTGCCCGCTCCCACTCATTGCAGGTGATTCATTTAAACGCTTGTCATCCCTCTCCACAAAACGCATTCTCTTTTACTCGACCATATTCGCAACATTGACTTCCACATCCACAATATCCCATCCTGCCACCGCAACGATGCAGATTTGGCGGCTCTTCCTGCTCGTCTTGGCGTGCGGTCTCGATGTCTTTGGCCTTCTTATATCCGACTTCGATGACTCTGCTACTTTCAATGTCTCTTCCAACATCTGTGTGAGTGAGGGCGCACCGCAGTCTCACCATAGACTCTTCCGTCGAGCCGGCTGGGAACCCAACTTGGCTGCAGATGACGCCACATGGAACAGGGCCGTGTCCAATGGAGCAGCGCTGAACTGTATCATGCGTCGCACTGATAAAGATGCGGGCAAAGTGCTCCGAGACCTGCGAAACCCGCCATCCGCTGCAAGCCAGTTCACTTACAACTCCGTTGGTGAGAGTATGGATGTGCTGTACAAATGGTATTGGATCGCGCACGACCCGTTGCCAGGTGCTACACCACTAGGCAGACGCTGGGGCTGGACTCAAGCCATGAAAGCCACTGGACTCACCACAAGCAGCAACCGGCCCTATCGCGTGGAACATTGGGATGCGAAAATCCCTGTTCCACCACAATCACAGAGGTACACTGCAGACGGTTATACCAGATGGGTAGATATGCAGGTTGCTATGGCCCACGAATCCTCGCAACTAACGTTTGACCCCAGGCAACAGCTGCTCGGGCGGCGTTTGTCTTGCATAAACCTGCAGGAGTGATATATATACAAGCGTTTACGAATGCGAAGATGGAGTTTCAAAGAATCTGGGGCCGCGTGCCGAATGCGAATGAGCTCCCTGCTATCCGTTTACTAAGCGATATCCTGTGGGCGTATTGGATCAGGACCTCAGGTCAACTAGGAACACCTCCGGCTCTGAAATTCTACGGCATCATGAATATCACTCAGCCCGCATCGAAGGGAATCATAATGAGGGCGCTCAACAACCAAGAGCCACAGGTTTGGCCAGGCGTTACCTTCACGGCAGATGAAGAGGCTGGCAGGGCACTCATAGGTATGACGATATCTAGCCACGTCACGCTATGATCTGATGACTGCTAATCCATTACAGGTTCGATAGGAGCAAGTCTAGCACAACTGCTGTTTCAACACAAAGCGGATCTTGGCCTGCAGCATATCAAATCGATGACCGTCTTCAGGAACTCCGTAACTGCTGATGATCTTAACGCACTTATAACGGCAGAACTATTGTTCTTTATCGAACCTGTCCCGCCGCATCTCCTGATACCGCAAGAGGCTGATGATTGGCAGCCAGGGAGAGGAGCTGGATCTGCAGCCGCCGTACTGCAGGACCAAGCTGCAAACGAAACTTTGCCTGTGTACGAGCACGATGAGCATGGTGGGTACTTCCGGACCCATATGATTTAGTCGTGCCATTTGGAGTACTTTCATTGGAATGTACGTGGGTTATGAAGCAGCGAGTTCGTCAAACAGGATGAGCTTGTCTGTCACAGAACAGTCGATTCGACCTGGCAAATAAATCGATCCAGAATTGTCGAAGCCACTCTAATCAAGGGTTTGCCAAATGAGAAACCGCCCCTACAGTTCTAGTAGATGCTCTTCCCGTATTCTCGATATCTGGAACTATCAGCTTGACGGTAATTATGGGGAAGGCAAGGGACATCTCACCTTGAATATACGGTAGATCCAGATGATATCAACATATCAGCATAAACACACGGTTACTTGCTCCTTTCATGATGTTGTTTTGCATATAGTGTATATTGTTGCATCTCGCAGAGACAGCAATGCTCACTCTCTAGTCACCACTTCAGTGAACCTGTTGCTATTCACAGTACTTATTCACAAATTGTTCCAGTCGTGATTCTTTGAAATGGCAATGATACCCAGCGTGGCCTTCGCAATACCTATGTAACGAGGCTGGCTGTCAAGACATGTTTGGGCACATTGATTGGAGCTTGCGGATCCAAGGTGCAAGTATCGATGGTAGGGGTTCTCGTGGATGGGTTGACCCTACATTTATTGCCTCAGGTGTTCACCTTATGTCCAGATCATACGGCTGCTTTCGGTCCTGCGCTGAACGTGGTGACAGGTCGGCTAACATAGGCCAAAGGGGTTCCTACGATGTTCCTTTTGAAAGCGGCCGAGGCGAAAAGTGGTAATGTTCAAACGAAGAGAAGACAAGAGAGAAAACTTGAGACAGATTAGTGTTGGAGTTGAATGGCCAATATTATATGTATGAGGTTCCATACAAGTTTATATTCGTGACTTATAGCTTCTTGTACTTTCGATGTACCTACTTTTTTTTGAAGGTGGTCACGAAATTGCTAGTATTAGCAAGGATGTGGAAGCCTTTGGAAGCCAGATGTGATTCTATTGGCTTATGCAGGTGTGTCCAATGATATGATACCTAGAGATTGACAAGACTTTGGTACCTAATGATGGAAGGCAAAAAGACTTGGTGGGATTAGCGAAAATTTAAAAGGTTCGTACGAGCGCGAAAATAAAACCGCTTCGATTATAGAGCAGACTGACGTTCGTCTCGCGTTGACATGGGTCACAAGCTGATTGCATACGGAACCGAGGAATGAGCACTTCTTTGTCGGCCGAGGCTAGACTATTCGAATGTTTACATGTTGTGTAATAGTCATCTAATCACTGTTCAAATCGCTGTGACCCATTAGTCAGAACTTACTTCTAAGTGAGCAAACTCGTGTTCAAAGTCGACTGTTAGCTGATCATCACCCTCCCATTGGCTTAACTACCGAGATAGGCTTTGGTCCAATTGATTGAAAGGCTATAACACGAGACTCAGCAAGGTGTACGTAGTATATCGGTGGTGACAACGAAGAGTGAAGTCATTGCGCCACGCGTCGACTCGTTTTGACACCGACGCCACGGTAAGTGGGGCCACGCTACGGCGGCAAGTGGGCCCCCTCGGGCCCGATTCACACTTTGCAGCTCCGACATGACTCCAGACACTCAAGCAATTTTAGATCAATCCACATTTAGGAGAAATTCTCAACATGCCGAGGTGCTGCATGGATGCCTACCATTAAGCACATGCGTATTGAGATCATCAGCGCGTGTGCACGCACAGTAAGCACTGTGGAACAGCAAGCAAACTCAAGGCGTGTGGATTGACACCGCTATTGATCCCCAGGGCTAAAACGAGGTAGGTATTGGTCAATTGGCAGCTCTTGATTGAGTTTGGTATTGTTGGCTGACCTGTACCACGAGTTTCAACTAGGTATATTACTACAACAAAATAGCCTTCTCAAGCCACGGTGATTGCTAATAGAATGGTAAAACTGCGTAAATATTTGGATAGCTGAGCAGCAGATAATCAAAAGCAAAAAATTTCATCCGACATCTTTGCAACAGGACCGGGTGCTTTGAATCCCAAAGATTCCAAGGCTTTCTTCGATGCGTTCACCATTCCAGGAGGGCCACACAGCATAATCTTGTTCTGCTCTCCCGGTACAGGCAATCGCGCTTTCATAACATCCGCTGTCACAAATCCGCTCCCATACTGCCAGCTTTCCGGTGGATGGTCAAGCATGAACCAGAGTTTGAAATTTTTGGGGTACCTGCGTGCGAACGTCTCCAGCTCCTCTCTCAGCAAGATATCCTCTTCTGTCCGGTTGGCCAGGATCAAGGAAATCTCTGTGGTGTCGTATTCGTCTTCACAAATGGCCCTGATAAGTTGATACATTGGAGTGATGCCGGTACCACCAGCAATCATGCCAAGTCTCTGGACCTGCCCACTCGTATGTGTGTATGCGCCCTTGGGACCCCTGAATAGAACACTGTCGCCGACTTTCAAGTTCGCAAAGTACTTCCCGGTGAGCAGACCATCGGGATAGATCTTGATTACGAGTTGAAGGATACCCCTGTCCAGGTTGTTCGATACTGGCGTGTATGATCTAGTGACTTGCTTCCCGTCTATGGTGGCTTTGATGGCGACATGTTGGCCAATAGGAAGTCCTACCACGTCCTGTGGATTTGGGAGCTTGAAGGTATAACGACAAACATTCGGTGAAAGATGGTCAATTCTGGTCAACTCCAAGCTCTTGTATTCCTTTGGGTCAAGGAAGCCTCGTTCGAGATGTGGGTTTATTGGCTTAATGTACATGCGTTGCTTTCGACGAGGTGGGTATTTGGTGAACCCCGATTCGATATGAGTGAACCTTGCCAGCTGCTTGGCAATCATCGTTGCACCAATTGTGGAGAGTAAGCTGGACACGATAAAACCGCCAAGGAATGTAGTCGTTCCGCTGGAAGTGGTAAGGGAACTGGGCATGAGCGAGATCGATGAGCTGGGCAGTATCCTCCGCACCGCTGGTCCAAATGACCATACACAGTATGCGGCACCAGTCAAGGCAAAGGATGTTGCGCCTACTTTAAACATCCGATATGGCGTCGAGACTGTGGTCCTTGTTGCTGTAGTCGCCGCGGCGTCCTGTGGGATCAATTTGACATTTTTCGATCGGATCGTCTTCTGATCGGATCCGCCAACGGTTCCCACCAGGTAAGTGGCCAAGATTTCATCTGCATCTTCGGAATGGCCAACATCTGTGTATGCTTCAGTCGCATCCTTGCCTGCAACGTCGAGCAGAACATCGACACCACCAGGATGGTCTCGAAGATATTGTGTGACGTCGTACACTAATTTTCGTCAGATAATCCTTCGTTTGCTAGAGCTTGCCTTACCCTTTCCTGCAATTATCACGTGGAGATCATCTCGAGTAGAATGGGCAGCGACTTCCGTCGCGCTGAAAATTGGCAAGTCTGCCATTTGAGTCTCTCAATGTCTAGCTGGTGTTTGGCAAATCGTATGGGTAGGAACAATATAAGTAAGTCTTATGATCGCCTGGTATTCTCACTACACGGGTAAAAACGTCGCAAAGCTCTGGCGCTGAACTGCAGCACGGTGCATACTTATCGCCATCACTGCCTTAAATGACTTTTGGAGATGGTTGCGAGTGGATTAAAGGAGGTCCAGGCTGCATGGTCGCATATCGGCCGAAGCCCCAGACCCACACCGAGAATTGCCAACGAGATGTCATGGATTTCGCATGCCGAGGCACCTTTCCTGAGTATCGAGTCCGAGTTTGATAACAATTTTCGTGTTTGAGTTCTAGCAGGGGCGTAGTAGATGATGATCCCGCCCGCACTTTGCCCGTTTCATACCGATTGGTCAATAGAAGTCGATGCATCGAACATTACTCGGACATTTTAGGTGGTCAAAGCGAAAGGGTTAAAAGTATCATCGGAAGATCGCTAAGTATATTTGGCATTCTCATCCAAGTTTTAACAGTTTTTTTGTCCATGATATACTCTAGTACCACGCTTTCTACGATGTTGTCACAGAATTTCTTCCTGCTTGGGGAAGCCCAGACTTCTTCACGATCAATCACGGCCAAGGAAGGCATTTCCTTTGAAGATCTGCAAGAATTGATTGCGTCTCATTTCGCCATCGTAGTGTCCAAGGGTGAGTTCAGTTCGCCTGAAAGTTGAAAAGTTGGTCCCGACTAATCTTGCTTCTCGCAGGCATCGGTTTTGTGCGCGACAATGATACACTTATAGATGTCCGCGAAATTTTCTCTTCGGAAGTGCCTGTCAGCATTACAATAGATGGCAGCGGAGTGCGCGACATTCCCGGCCCTAAAGGTCAGCCTTACGTTGGAAACTTCTTCGAAGTGTTTCCAGATCACCTCGGAAACCACCAACGTCTCTTCGAAAAGTACGGGCCCGTTTTCAAGACAACAAACCTTGGAGGCACCTTGTTCCACACAAATGACCCAGATATTGCTGCTATTGCTCTCGCCGAAACGGATTTCTTCACTAAAGAGATTAACCCTTCACATCCTCTCTACGGCATTAAGAATGCACCAGCCGGTGTATTTTTGGGCGACACAGATACTCCAGAATGGAAGATAGCGCACAAGTTCCTACCACCAGCTCTAGGGCCGAAGGCTGTGAGACATTGTATGTGAGAACAATTGTAGACTTGACCATGTGCTAATTGCGCACAGATGCCCCAACTATGCAAAAGACAGTAGAACAAACATACAAAGTGTTTGACGAGCTCAATGAAACTGGACAGTCGTGGAACGTATACATCTACATGCTCAAACTTGGATCGCAAGCTGTCGCAGAGCTGATGCTTGGTCTTGATATGAAGCACTTCGAACACGTTGACTCGCGAGTACACGAGCTTGTGCATCTTATCGCTGAAACATTGTCGCTGAATAAAAAGGTGACTTCATGGGGAAGTTGGTACGCGAAGTTACCTTTTGGTGACCCTAGAACCCTCAGGTTGAAGCAGCAACGCATGGCTGATCTTGTCATTGAACAAGTTCGAAAAGCTGAGAGTGGAGGTACAGAGGATCTCCCACTGCAAGAAGCTGCTTTGAGAGCCTCCAATATGGTTGGTACGTTGAAAAGCCTATTCCGCGGAGTAAGACCAGACGCTAACGCTCAGCCATTGTAGATTACGCGGTCCGCGCAACAGACAACAAGGGAGAAAAGCTGCCAACTGAACAACTATTATCAGCTCTGATTGTCGCTACTGGAGCTGGATTCACGACCACTTCTTCGCTCCTATCGTGGCTGATTTACAGCCTAGTCACCTACCCAGGCGTCCAGGAGAAGCTATTGCAAGAACTCGTCGACAACGACTTCAGCGATGAGATGGAAATGACTTCAGACTTTACTGATCGCCTCGTCTACCTGGATCGCTTTATCAAGGAGACTCAACGCCGACATAACCCTTCATTTCAACCAGGTCGGACCGCCAAAGTCGACCTCATCTTACCTGGTGGTTATAAATTGCCAAAAGGCTCTGTCATGATCGTAGCATTGCATCACATCCACAACAACCCTTCATTATGGGATTCGCCCACAACGTTTGATCCAGAGAGATGGGAGACTCCGCAAGTCAAGAACCGTCACAAGGCAGCGTACATCCCGTTCGCTGCTGGACCACGCATGTGCATTGGCTTCAATTTTGCGTTACAAGAGATCAAAGTATTCTTGCCAAAGCTTCTTTGGCGGTACAAGTTCATCAAAGACGGGATGGAGTCGGTCGAGTACGATCCAATGTTCCAGCTCATCAGGCCGAACAATCTGTATGTGCGCTCAGAAAAGCGAAAGAAGTGGCCACCAAAGACTGAAGTTGTGGCACAGCCTTAAATTCATGATTCCACATATAGGTCTTAGTTTGTACCAATTATTGTTATGAAACTCTTCATGTAAATTCCCTGCAGTACCCCCACATTTTTTTCGTGTCAAATAATGCATTGTCAAGAATCTCCTAGTGTTGAGTAGCCCACCCTGTTAGAATGTACGGAAGCCTAGATACTTATATAAATGTACTTTAATTAATACACAGAGTACCTGGAATGGGGTTTGAAGCGTTTGAGGTGTCCTTGGAGCTACTTACAGATGGTTTCGAGCTTGTCACTGGACCCCAATTGGGCTATTCCAGTGGTATTGCCCCACTTCGAAGCTGGTATTCCATAGCCTTTTAATCGTTTTGAGCACGTTCCATAGTAACCCTCATCTCCCATAGTATATAGCCCCGTCGCTAGCCTCTCAATGCCAAATTCCACCTCATCATTACCAAAACTACTCGCACTCAGTCACTTAAGGTATTGCGGATACGCTTGCGCCTCCGCTCAATTCTTTGACCACGTGAACTGGTGTTGTAGTTATCTCGCGTCGTAGTACACAGTGCCTTGCTCTCAATACTTCTGCCAACAATACCGTCCAAGAGAAACGATTCGCATAAGTACAACAACCGCCCAATTACCGCCTGGAGAATATCCCACCCAGTGCTTCTGAGCCAACCTATTCCGTCAATTTTGGACCATTAAGAGGTGGCCTTACCCGCATATATACAGCCTCCATTACATTCCGTAAGATACATAGTAGTCGAGCAGGGGTCCGACCTGCAACATTGGCTATTCGTTCCATCACAATGTAAGAGTGTCGCCGACGCTCGTGTTCACGTACAGCGTGACACGTCATGTCAGTTGTAACAAAATCTCATGACCGAACGTATGCATTGCTCAAATTGTAAGCTGACCAAGCTGCACGAGGTATTAAAGATGTCGGTATTCTACAAATGAGAGATCTTATCTTTTGTAGGTGAGAACATTAGATGTGGTTATTTGAGTGAAGCTTCCATGTCCCCGTACAAATTTTGATAGAAGTAACACTAACAACCGAAGGCACTCGCATGATGCGGTAACTTGGTGTTTCTGTGTTTTCCTCAGCCTGTGTCCGACGGGCATGCAATGTATCTAGACTTCATAACCTCACGAGTGACTCCGAGTCGGACACTATCACATATCAATATCGTGGGTTGCTTAAGAACTGCTTGCTCTGTATACTAACGCCTGTTCTCCCCACGTTTCCCTCAGGACTCGCCACTGAATATGTCATCTCGGCTCGTAATGCTTATTCATGGGCAACAAAATGAATATACTCGTATCTTGTATGTGTTCTAATAATCTTCGCAAGTTTTCTAGTCATGTCATTGTCGAGGGGGACCCAGGGCCAGAACACCACACGAGCGACAGAGCAGGGCGCAAACCGCACTGCAATTTAGGATTGCAGTGGAGGATGTTTCAGAGACTCTATGACCGTGACACTGAATTTTAAGAGTATATATTACTACTCTTAGAGATACAAGCACACACAGACGAGAAGATGCATATTTATGTAATAAGCGATACATAAAGGAAACTTAAAAGGATTGTATCGAAAGAAGTATAGACGATGTAGCAAGGCTAGATTAGCTTGATCTCTAGACATGGAAAGGAGATACGTCTATTGTCATTGCAATTTGAACTTTGGATTACTATACTTCATTCATATTATTGTTTTTTAACATCTAATCTACCTCCGCTTTTGGTACTCGTTCCTCTCTCTATCAAGCAAATCAGCGCGCAACAAGTCCTCTCATGACGCTTTATATCGCCAACATACTACTATAAACAGCTTTGCTGTCTGTTGTGCATAACATTACTGTTGCAACAAGAGGTAGCGCAGTATCCAGGCATCAGAGTAAAGAAAGCAAAATTCTGAGTTAGCTCATGTGCATGATGAATTTAGTAAGCGGCTTGTACATAACTAGAGGTATTAATTGACTATCATAAACGCAGCTAGCCAGCTGTCGCAGTAGGACAATGAACTTGACGGTCTGGATACTATAGCCAACACCAGACACCAAAATTTCGCTCTTTTCATCCACTTCTAACTATCTGAGGTCATAGATAACCGGTGCCAGACAACAATAAACGGCTCTTTGGAAAGTCACGATTAAGCACAAATCATACAAACGTGTTCAAGGTAACCACAACCAGACACGGAATAATCTCTCAACTTCTAGTCAACATTTCCATCATCGACTGAATATACAACGAAGTTCGACCAGCCTAATCCCTGTGATCTTACAGTCCCTCTCCCGATTAAAGATATGGTAACTCAAACGACGCATAAGTTTGTGAAATCACCGGCCTTTCAGCCAACTTTATCTTGTCGCCCAGTTACCATAACCTTGCTTTTGAATGCAAGCAATTCAAGTTCGTCGAAAAGATTAGCCAATCCGCGCTTACAGTTTGCCTGAATTTGGAAATAACCAGCATGACCGCCAGCAGCGGGCACGACAAGAACAAGGGTTGTGAGCGCGGTCGAGGCCCAGGATCACGCTGTCCATAGCATGTCACTTCATACAACAAAATCGAATCTACAAGAGCAGGTCTGATAAAAAAAAAATGCAAATTACTTTTGACTTTCAATACCTTCTCCGAGCTACCACAGAGATCTGGATCCTTGCGCGCGCAGTCTCAATTAACATCTAAACACGAGCAATAAAGATGCTAAGTGGACATGGAACATTGGCGTCTTAACTGCCCGGCAAGCAGGATTGTATAATCCGTGCATGCACATCTATATTCCTTAAGGGCAGCATACTTCCACAGGCCTAGCGCGATTAAAGCATGACAAGCAACAAGGCCGTCGAGATCCAAGAGCGTAGGTAAGAAGTAAGCGCATCTTCGCGCCTTAACTAACTACACACGAAAACGCAGCACGTTAGCGAGAGCAACTTAAACTCCCTCAAAAGCATCAAGGCAGACCACAATCATTGATGCTGTATTTCTCGCATGAGGAACAGTAATACTAATTGATAGTTGATATTACTTTCATCTGAAGAAAATTCGCACTCCGGGATGTTATTCGGAACTTGACGACATTTATTAACCTTAAAACTCAAGGTACAAAGTTCGGAACCCAACGACAGTATGTAAGCTGATGCCGCTGCTAATTGCAACAACCCTGTCTCACGAGTACCGATAACTTACCCAACTAGCATAAACTCAAGTTAACCGCAGTTATCCCGCTCCAGTGACAAGAAGGTACATAGCAGGTGTACCGGTACTCGGCAGGCCTCTCCACCAGCCCTGCCTGCGCACAACTCACCGCTTTCGTTTGCAGTACTATTAGATATACTATGATACTGTACAACTAACCACTGTACTCTACTGCACACCCGCAATCCAACTATACCATCATGGTAGGTATCTAGTCATAAAAGCACATCACATCACTTCCAAACAATAACCCAAAAAAACACCATCCCCCCCATACCCCATCCCCCCAACTCAGCCACAAGCCCCCATCCCCGCACACACCCCCTCTCCACAGTAACACCAAGACTTCAAACAAGCAAGCACATCAAGACTCCAACCCCATTCCAGTTTCCGGAACCCGGCTCCAGCGGAATGTCCAAGGCTGCTTCGCTGGTCTTGGGAGGGGGATAGCCGTCGAACTACTCACTAAGTATAGGTGGAGTGCGTGTATGCGGGTGGGCTTGTCATTGTATGTATATGTAAGGGTACCATGCCGTGTAGCGGTAAGCTGCTGCTGCCCAGAGCTTAGAAGGGGGAGGGGGAGGGGGCTGCATGTGTGGCAAGGGCTTGGGAGCCTGGTGGTGGCGGTGCGAGTGGCGCGTTGCTTATTGTGGCATGCTGCGTTGTGTGTGTGCCATGTGGGGTTGGTGGGTGGATTGGGGTGCGGTGTGGTGATTTGCATGCAGTATTTACTGCAGTGTAGTGTGGAGATGGATTGAGGGGGTATTGTGGATTGTACAGTAAATGCATGTGGTACTGATTTGTGCTGATTGTGAATTACGGTATGCGACACCTCTCAAGGCTATGTCTGATCCCTCTGCTCCAAAGTGCTTCATAAGATGATCGTGTCGATGTGAGAAAAGTATGGCCAATCAGTTTTGTTCACATTCTACATTCCAATAGACTGCCCTGAGTATGTCACGTAACACAGCTGTCAGACACGTTAGGCCGAAGGTGCTGCGGTCATCGCTGCCCATCAGGCCCTGTAGAGCACTGTATGTAGAAAGCCAGTAGTAAGGAGCATCATACTCTATCGAGAGTATCGTTTAATTTTTACGCTTTCTAAACAATGTCGACTATTGAGCTGAGGGGCCGTGATCCCGTATAGCCAAATTGTGCTACCAGCTTCATCCTTGGCTTGCGCAACTGGGGCGTTGAAATCTGGGGGCTCATACTTGGCAGGGCCACGTTGGTCCGCTGACAAACATCCCAACAAGGAGGCGTTGCAGAATCGCGTGCGTTTCACTGGCAGTGGCAACTAAATTTGGCACACGTAGGACGATGATTCTTGAAGCACATAGAGATGGTAAGGGTATGGTGGAAAGTTTCGGTGAGTTGCATGTGTCGACGTCGCATGAGGCTTCGCGTCGCTCAAATCGCGCAAAAGATGCAAGGCGTACTATTCCTAGAAGGAGCATTGCCGGTATGTACCTCTCTGCTCGATCGAATGAGGAAGATGCATGGCCCAACGTGTCTCGTGTCCAGCTCGCTCAAAGGGGGGTGACTGATATCCTCTGGCCCGTAGCGTGGCTTTGTGCGCATGGCAATTTATCGTGACGGCCCGTTCAGCTGTCGCCCGTGGATGAAAATGCCAATATTCTCCGCCGGTTCAGATCGAGAGCCAAGTACCAAGAAGATTCCGCGCACGCGTTGTCTAGGCATGTTGGATGACCGGGACGGCACCAATTTCGGCTGTTAAGAGGGCACGTGCACGTGCACCACCGTCTGATGAGACGCAATATCTGTGACACTCGATGGAACGAAAGCAACGACGGTGTACTCAGCTCGGCTCGAAGAGAAGAGAGCGTAGTCGTAGCACTTCTCCCATGCACGAAAACCAGCAGCTGCAAGTCGAGGTTAGTTGGATCGGATATGAAGGCGCATCGCACCAGTGATCACTAAGCCGCTAGCATAGTTCGCACTAGAGTCGGAGAATGAAACCTCCGTGTCAGGTTCCGATCCGTTGGTGTCGTTGAGTCTTCAAGATCGTGATTCCTTCGCTAGTGCATGCTTGTCTTCTGAGTTGTAGGCCTGGTAGCGAATGCGCGTAGGTTGCCTATACTGTATAGACATTTTCGTTGATGTACATACATGTGTAGTTGGAGTTATGGCTCTGATGGCAGGCATGCTGTCAAGGGATTACAGGGCTATGGGGATGGATGTTGTACGTGTCCACTGTCGAGGAAGGCTTGATGGCTGTGTTGCGCAGTCGGAGTGCGTGCGAGGCAAGTGCAGCGTTCAACAACCAGCTTGAGGCAGTCGCGACGGTCATCAACGGCAAGCACAGCCTCAGATGGGGGCAGTTGCGATGGGGGCGGTTGCGATGTCGGCTTCATGCCCTTTTCGACGATACATAATGTTTCTACCTTGGGCATCGTTTACTCTCGACCTCTTCTATCTATAACCTGATTGTATACCGAATAGTGCAGTAGACGAAAAGGGCCCCGCCACATACGTTGTAACAAGCGACTGCTAGGTCATGCATCCCACACTAGGTCGAGTGGAGGCTCGTCAAGCGCAAGTAGCTTCTACGCCTACTTGCTTCCGGCGCATTTGTGCAGCTTTATACTTGCACGGTGCTCGAGCTGTAAGAGAAGTAGTCAATCAAGGTAAGCTTTATGCAGGTTTTGATTGTGATCTTTCAGCTTGCTAGGCCAGCCTACGTAGGTGCCAGTAGTACGTACGGCACTAGATCTAGCAAAGCCGTGTCATTGGCGCCCAGCTGCTGGGATGCAATCCCCGCACCAGCCAATCACCGCGGCTGAGGGTTGCCGAGATTTGAGGCAGTGCAAGCCCAGACCTGTCGGATCACGGAAGGACTGGGCGCGCTCCGCTCCTGCCAATTTTCTTATGAACTCGGCGCTCCCGCCTCATTGACTGTCATTCCTCCCCGCCAATTCTCGTTTGAACTCGGCGCTCGTCTTTGACCTTCTTCCCCCATCCAAGGCCCTACTCTCTACCCCACGATTCTGCTGCCTGAAGACTCGCCTGCTTATACACCATTTTGTTGTTGTCGCGTCTACATTACAAGTCCATCGCTCCACCACGACGCACGTTTGGTTCGCCAAGAATGAGCGACCCCAACGCTTCTCTGCCCGCAGCGGCCACCACACCACAGCAACAGCCCCAAGGCACTCCAACACAGCAGAATGCGCCCACGCCCGTCTCGGCCGGCTCTGGAGATCAGCTCGTCTGCCAGTGGCAAAGCTGCGGCGAGCGCCTACCCTCTGCCGAGCAACTCTATGTAAGTTGCGCTCCATCCTTCGTGTCGTCAGGTGCCTATCTGGTCCCTGATCAGACCCTGCCTTTCTTTGCGACAAGTTGCGCATATCACGACAACGCGTTCCCCTTGTATACTCAGTGTATTAACACTGTCGCAGGACCACGTATGTGAGCGTCATGTGGGCCGTAAGAGCACCAACAACTTGAACCTCACCTGTCAGTGGGGCAACTGCCGTACCACCACGGTAAAGCGTGATCACATCACATCGCACATCCGCGTTCACGTTCCATTGAAGCCGCACAAGTGCGACTTCTGCGGCAAGGCTTTCAAGCGCCCTCAGGATCTGAAGAAGCATGTGAAGACGCATGCCGACGATTCCGTCTTGCTCCGCTCTCCGGAGCCCAACCGCGGCGGTCCCCACGGAGCTCAGGGCTACCCAGGGCCGAACGGCAAACGTAAGAGTTCCGTCCCTTTTGTTGTTGTTCCAAGTTTGCTAATCGAGATCAGTTGTCGCCGATCTGCAGGCACTTGCTGCTACCGCCAGTGGATATCAATATCCTGATGGCGCTATGGGTCCCAATGGAGGCTATGGCCAACAGCACCCAGGCGGTGCTCCTGCAGGCTTTTATGGAGGCCCTCCCCAGAACTCCGCCTACGGTCCAGTCTACTATGCCGTGAACCAGAGCCAGCAGTTGAACAACGACTACGAGATCCGAAAGCGTGCAGCATATGATGCGCTTAACGAATTCTTTGGAGATGCCAAGCGTCGCGCCATCGACCCAACGACCTACTACGATGTCGGTCAGCGACTAATGGGCCTCCAAGGTGTCCAGCTTCCGGTGCTTGGTGGCGGGTACCAAGGCGCTGGCATGGGGGAGTATGGCGGCCACGGAGGCACCATGGTCGCTCAGGCCCAGCACCCACCAATGCACCACCCCTATTCCCTACCCCTTCCCAACCTCCGGACCAAGAGCGATCTTTTGAACATTGATCAATTCTTGGAGCAATTGCAAAGTACTGTGTACGAGAACCCTAATCACGCTGCCGCAGCTGGAGTTCACCATCCCGGTACCTACATTCCCACCGGCGTGGGCTACCGCTCAAGCAACTCTCCACCAGGACTTTCATCTAGCCAGTCGCAATCATCCCACGCTACCGCCATTGGCTCCACCAGTGCCGAAACCCCTGCGCTGACACCGGCCTCAAGTGTCATGTCGTACGGCTCTCAACATTCACCTGGAGCCGCACACTCAGCCAGCAATGTCTCACCCACTTCGAGATCATCGATCGGTAGCATGTACCCCACTCTGCCATCCGTAAGCGCCATGTCCGACATGTCCGCCGCTGCTCCATCATCCGGTCTTGCACCCGCTTTCGACGCGGATGGTCGTCGGCGATTCTCTGGAAACCTATTGCAAAAGGCAGCCCCTGGCCGACGTGGAAGTGACACCATGGACATGTCAGATGCTGGACAGTCTCCCAAGGACTCTGAGGACAATTTGCACCACAATGTTAACCAGCTGGCTATTCATTCGCCCAAGGTCGACCCTGCCTTAAGATCTCCCAGTGTTGTTTCATCAACCGCAACCGAAACTGGTGACTCATCACAACAATCATGGGTTGAGAACATCCGAGTGATTGAGAGGCTCAAGGAGTGGATCAGAGGCAGGCTCGACGCTCAGGATTACATATCCGATGATGAAGACAGCGGTGTGAAGCACGAGCAGGAACGCCGCATGAGTGACGATGATGCCCACAACCTATACCCCGTGCTTCGCGCTGTTCAAGAAGGTCGAGAATGATATTACCCACTTGAGTGGCTTTATGGATGTATGTGGAGTTAGGGATGGCGTTGTGGTGTTTGCAAATGGTACTCAGTATTGGGACTGAGGGTCGGGGTCTGTTGGGACGGCTGATTTGGGATCCTGCCATCACACCACGGAGTGTGTTTCTTAATCTATTCAACAGTGTCTCTTAGGGCAAGCAAGGCTTTCAAGGCCTGATTGTTCGCATGCTTTGTAGAAGCGCGAGAATTCATCGATGCCCTTTTCCCCTTTCAAACAACATGACCCGCTTTGTGAAGTTCTTTGTCCATGAGTGAAGTAATTTGTATTTTCCAGGTCATTGAGTCGAGGTCAGAGATCACAGCCGTCAGAAAAGCGCATCAGGTGCAATTTGTGATGGTGGGCAGCCGAGAAGTAGACGAAAATTGTTATGGCTGATTCTCCCAAAGTGCTTTCCGACTAGAGTAGACGTCTGTTCGGAGGCACTTGGGCCAACTGCTTCGTTATCATGCCAAGGTTGTGACAAATTCGGTTGGCTTTGTCCCCCACATGGTCTACTCTAGATCTTATCGATCGCCCCGACAAGCCTCTTTCCCCGCGTTGTTATCATGGGTTGAATCTACGACCCACCCCGAGCCGCAACTTGCGCCCTTGCAATTACACCAGTCCCTCACAACTCATTGTGCCATTAGCCATCTACTGCCCACACCCGTCCTCATTATACCACTGTCAATCTCGAAGCAGGACCATCTGGTAACAGTACAAAATGTACGGTCGCGGAGGAGCCGGTAATATCAATCAGGCGAAGGAGAACAGCAAGAGAGCTGCAGAGGTGAGCCTCTAACCACGACCCACACAGGCACGAAGATACCAAGATTGTGTGAACAGGACGTCGAAGCCAACCTGGCCTCGGCCGCCGCGCCATGCACACAACCAACACCGTCTTCCAGCGCATCACAAGATTACGCACACATGGGCCGAGGCGGCGCAGGCAACTGGTACCAACCCTCTGAGCTGGCAAAGGAGGGCAGTTTCACGCAACCTGCCGATGCGACGGCGACACCGACAGCTGCGAAGCCCCAGGTCAGCACGCCGTGGCACCCAGAGGGCCAGGAAATGCCGGTTGCGCGGTCGGGGAGAGGAGGAGCGGGCAATTTTGTGTGGAGGAGTGAGGATCTGGCGAAGAAGGCGAAGGAGAATGAGGATGAGGAGAGGAGGAAGGAAGTTGTTAGCCAGGAGGTGGAGAGGGATGTTGAAGCTGTTTTGGCAAAGCCGCCTGGTGTGCTTTTGGGGAGGGAGGTGGAGAGGGGAATATAACATGTGCACATGTCAGATTCATGCATGTTGTTGCTCAATATCGGGCCATGAGTACATTCGAATCTAGCTTTGTCAATTCCCATCATCATCATCAGAAAGAACCCTCAGCAATGACTTGCACGGATTGTGAGTTTGTTGGATTTGCACATGCAGACCCATGACGTTACTTCCCCTTCGGGACAACTGACACTAGCGCGCCTGCCTTTGTTTATCTTAGCTCCATTGGAGACGATATCCCGATTCCCACAACATCTCCCCACCCACAGACCGCCGACACAACACACAGCCTGCAACAATGGCGCGCCGCTCAGCCCGCTTGCAAAAGGTACGCGCAATCAATCTCCCATGGTGTTGTTCTCACCACCACCACCACCACCACCACCACCACCACTCTGTTGATTATTTACGCGTGCTAATCCATCCTCTTTCTAGGCGCCAACCCCGTCTGCCCAAGCCGACACGTCGATGAGGTCGGACGATAGCTGGCATACGGCGTCTTCACCGCACACTGAGCTGCCGACACTCCCCGAAATGCCAGATCTTCCAGACCCGAGTGCGATGAAGAGCGTGCAGAAGCCGACAGCCAATCGCGCGGCCTCGAAGCTGCCCCAAGTCACCACAACACCGCACAAGAACAAGCCGTCCAAGGCACAACAGCTCGCGGCCGCCGCCTCCAGTCGCACACCCAAGGACCGCACGCCCATTAAGCCCGCGGGTCAGGAAATGCATCCGGCGCATCATCACGCAAGCACAGCCAAAGTTCTGGATGAGGCGCGCTGGCTGGGTTTCCAATCGCTGGGCGCACAGAGTGCTGTTGGTACGGTGGGCCCGGACACGCCTTCGAAGACGCCTGCGCCCGCCCCCGCACAAAAGGCCCTCGATATCGACTCGTCGCCTGACTTCCGCTTTCGCTTCAAGTCACCGTTCCCGATCCAAAAGGGCTCCAAGCAAGACGAGGCAGGCTTGAGTCCCAGCTCGCGCAACATTCTACGAGAGGCTGCCATCTCCGGTACTCCTGGTGGTGGAAGTCGCGCCATCTTCGGTAAGTTTCCGTTTTAGCAAACATCCACTGACTATGCACGCCCATCCCGAATGCTCTGGTTTCTGCAAACGCGAGCAGGGCGCTTCAGCTCCTCTTCTAGTCCCCCACTTTGCTCATCGTATCCTGCTAACTCGTCATGATAGGTACGACAGAGTTCTCGACCAAAGCAGACATGTCCCCGCAGCGCAAGAAAGCCGAGGCCAAGGGCAAGATAGCGCGCTTCAGCGATGTACACATGGCTCAGTTCAAGAAAATGGACTCGATTGCGAACCACGCCTCAGCCTTTCGCGCAGACCCCACTCGATTCAAGCCCGTCTCTGCCCAGCCGCTCAAGAAGTCGCCCTCGAAGCTAGATCTAGCGAAGCCCGAGCCCAACAAGCTGAAGCGAACCCAGTCAAAGGCCGATCTTGGAGAATCCAGTGCCAAGCCCGCAGGTGGTCTGAAGCGCACACAGTCAAAGATGGATCCCGCCGAGTCTGCCAGCAAGATTCCCGCAACGCCTCTGAAGCGCACTCAATCCAAGATGGATCTTACAGGATCTGGATTGCCACGCTCGCAATCCACTGTTCGCCTAGTTCCTCCCCCACAGGATGGACGCCCGGCTTCACGCGAGGGTGGGGGGAACACAGCAGCGAAGCGTGTCAAGCGAACTGAAGTCGATGATGCGTCTACCACCCGTCCTGTCTCTAGCGAAGGCGCAAAAGCGGCTCAAGTGCCTTCCATTGCCACTCCGGCGCGTAAAATCACGTCCCAGACTGCACTACCTCGGATTGCGGCGCGGCTGATGACTCCTACAAAGGCTTCTCTAGCTCGTTCGCAGAGCGTCAAGGTTGCAAAGTCTACCTCTATGATCCCGACGTTGATGAACTCGCCTTCTACGAACAACCTCATCCCCTCTCCATCTCCAGTGAAGTTGGTCAAGGGTCCTTCAACCAACAATCTCTTTTCACCAACTAACCTTGGCAAGGCTATGCGGAATGGGGCCCGTGACAGGTTCCTACAGGTACGTCGTTGATGATACTCATCGCACAGAAGATATACTGACAAAATTTACCAGGCAGGCCGAAATCTAGAGCGCGTTCGCTCCATCCTTCGCACCCCTAACCGCAAGTTCTCCAACGACCCGACCAAGATTGCCGCTGGAACTCACATGTCGCCCCCGCCAGCTCTCACTGTACCTGCAATCCCTGCTACAGCACCTGTCAAGAAGCATGTGAATTTCAGCAGTAGTACGGTTGGAGGAACGACTAACGAGGAGCTTGGCAAGTCGCCTTCGCCGATGAAGTTCAGAGCTGGTAGTGAGGTGCCTATGGGCGCGGTCATCTATCCTACCCTTCAGACTGGGGGCGTTCAGTATCCCGAGCTTTCTCAGGATGACAAGAGTCTCAATGGATCTCCATCGCGACGTCTCACGTTTGGTGAGGTAGCTGCGAACCAGCCTCGTGATTTTTCCTTCGAGGCTGGCAAGCGTGTCAATTTCGGTAAGTCCTTAGCTTGTCTGGCGATTTTGGAGAAAGCTGTTGCTAATTATACTAGGTCCTGCGTCAACTGGTACTATTCGCATGGTCCGCCAGAGTGATGCATGCTCGGTTGCCGATGGCAAGAAACGCAAGCTCGAGACTGTGCAGGAGACATCGGACAAGGAGAATGACCAGCCTGCTGAAGAGGATCTGCGGTCTGCCAAGAAGATGAGGCCTACTCTAGGTGCTCCGCCCAAGACTCCTGCCAGCTCTAGCAAGCTGCCTCGCCACACTCCGGGTCGTGGAAGTGCGATTAGCAAGTCGCGGCTCAACTTCCTGGCCACCCCCAAGCGAAACAAGGCTTGAGTCACGTATGGCCGGACAAGTGCTCGCAGATGCTGCATGGTCCTGACGAGGCAAAAGAGACGGCAAAGTCTTTCTGCGTACAGATACGCGACACTCGTTTCCCTCTCCTTTGTCCCATAATCTTGTTTGTGTTCTGTCGGCCAAGGTGCGCATGAGCACAAGGCGAGATTTCTTTGCTCGACATTTGTGCTGTTTTCTTCTTTCCTGTTTCCTAATTGATATGACGACTTTGAATTGGACTGGCGTTTGCGAGTGGTGAGGGGGATTAAAATCAGGGGCTCTCTTTGACGAACAACATGTCCCATGGACATTGCATATGACGAATTAGGTCTTTTTCAGACCGCACTTAACAATCTGTATAATATGACGAATTTGATGAAGCTGGTTTTGCGAGTATGCTTTAGTGGTGGCTTTGATGACAGGTGTATACTTTGATATACTCGATGTTAATAGACAGGTACCGCTGACTAGAACTTCTTGAACTGGCTCGCGTGATGTTTGGTGTCTTATCGGGCAAGGCTCATTGTCCACGTGCGACTGCGGTTACCTGAGGCGAATGGTTACCTAAGCCAAGTGGGACTTTACGTCAGACCGGTCCATGATTTGGCCGATGCAGTTGCAATCCACACACGGTAGGACGGCACCTGGGCAATACCTGTACAATACCTGTGAATAACACCCAACTGCTTACTACGTCACTCTCTACCCGGCCTAGTCGCTGTGAGGACCTGGCTTTTGCTCTTTCTCTCCTGCAGCGGGCAAGTCCCCCACCACGCTTTTCACCGTGGCGTCGCTGAACTATATCGTCGACGAAGCGAAGAAATCAGTCGACTTCTTCAAGACGCTGCCGACGGATGAGATTGTCGACTTGGTCACAAACGCCCGCCTCGTCGACCATCCGGCCTACCTGACCACGCTCGCCATTGTTCTTGCCTCGATCGTCGTCGCCATGTCATGGTTCTCTCGCTCGGGCGGAAGCTGGGGCGGCCGCTTCTCACCCTTTGGGCGGCCTAGCAATTCGCCCAACTCGGGCGTTGTCAGCGATGCGGACTTTTCGTACATTACCAACGAGGACCTGCAGCGGAATGGCGCAGCATCGGCGCCCGAGGTGGTCGACTGGGACGACAAGAACCCCGGGCGCGAGACGGATGTGCTGGTATTCAAGGAGAGGCGCACTCATTACCCCACACACTTCCCAGCCCACAGCATACGCGACGGCGAGCTGAGCATCGGCACCATACGCCAAGCGGCCGCGAAGAAGTTGGGCGTCGACCACCCGGGCCGGATACGCATGTTCTACAAGGGCCGCAACCTGAAGCACGATGAGCGCACTGCGCGCGAAGAAGGCCTCCGCGGCGACGGCACCGGCAGCGAGATCCTCGTCACGGTCGGCGAAGCCTCAGCCGGCGGTCATGCGCCCGGCACAGGAGAAGAAGCCGCGCCTCGCGCCTGGAGCGACGGTGAAGACGAAGAAGAAGACGACGACGACGACCCGGACTCGACCGCAAACTCGTCTGGCAGGAAGAAGTCGCGCAAGCGCGGCGGCAGGAAAAGCAAGCGCAAAGGCCCCGCCGCCTCGACAAACACATCTGGTACCTCAACACCGGGCTACACCACGGCCGGCGCCCACGCAGAATACCTCCCCATACCCTCGCACATCAACGCCGCGCCCAAACCCAGCGCCACGCCCACGCCTCCCCGCGCCGCCACCCCCGTCACCGCCATGGGCAAACTCGACCAGATTGCCAGCAAGTTCCACACGGAATTCGTGCCCATGGCCGTCCAATACATGAACAACCCACCCGGCGAGAAGAGCAAGCGCGAATTCGAGTACAAGAAGCTTAGCGAGACGATTTTGACGCAGATTATTTTCAAGCTGGATGGCGTGGAGACTGAGGGCGATCAGGAGGCGCGGGGGAAGCGCAAGGCGTTGGTTAAGGAGGTGCAGAGCTTGTTGCATAGGTTGGATGAGGTGGGTAAGGCTGGGTGATTTGTGGGGGGTGGGGTTTTAATTGGATTCTGAAACTGGGCCTGGGGCTTGATGACGGAGGGTATAGTAGCTTTTAGTTCCAGTCGGTGCACATGAGGTGTGGTGTGTTGGGCGGTTTTGTTCAGAATGGGAATGTGCACTTTTATTTTGATTGTGTTGACTTGTAATCACTTTTTATACTAATTCCTTGTTTTGTGCAGGAGGGGGATGGACGTGTGGATATGTGGATGGTGTGGTTGGTGTGGGGCTGAGTAATCAAAGATGAAGAATGAAGCTTTATAATGGCGATGTTTAAGTTGAAGGGTATACGGGATGGGCGGGGTGTGGTGTGGTGTAGTGTAGTGTAAGGTAGTAAGGTAATAGTATAAGAGTATATAAGCCGCGAGTATATAAAGGAGTATATCCTAAATTTTTAATTTTTTTTTATAAAAAAATACATGTTGAAGAGAAAAACAAGACAAGAGACGATACGATACGTTCAAGTTGAAAGTTTAAAAAATAATAAGAAAAGTAAGAAAACGGACGAGAGAAAGAAGTAAGAGAGAGGGGAGAAGGTGGAGAGTATTAATACATAGATTTAGTACATTCTAGTGTTCTAGTAGGGGTAGAGGGGATGTTTAGATTCGTAGGAGATAGGGGATAGTAAAGAGGGAGTAGGGTTTTACTCTCTCCTCTCTTCCTCTCTACTCTCTACTGTTAACTCTCTATCCTCTACTCTTAACCCTCTACCCTCTACCCTCCTGTCCTCTCTCCTGTCTACCCTCCACCCTATATATAAATTCACACTAACACCTACCCTACCCTACCCTACCCTACCCTATTCTATCCTAACAACTTATAGTATAGTATAACAACCAAGTCTAAAATCCGTGCATTAACATCCACATCACATACTCGGTGCGTATTCACCCGAGGTGGTACGCTAGCCTGGTTAGGATGGTGCGTCGGCTGGGTGGTTTTGGTTTGGTCGGGCTGGCTGGTTTGGTTAGGGTTGGCGGGGTGTATGCGTGGGGGTCCAAAGGTATATGTACATTGCATCAGCTGTACAGTAAGTATGTAGGTATATAGGAGGTTAAATAGCCAAGTACCTATGTAAGAATCTGGCGTGGTTGCGTTGTAATTATCTCAGCAATGTAGAATTTTTCTATACATTTTTTAATTTGACGTTTAGGTTTGAAAGCGAAGTTTGAAGGTAGGTAGGTATGCGGGTATTTAGTCATGATAGTTTGTTCTGCTTTGGGTTCCAACGGTGTAGGGGAGCGGGGGTTTGCCTGTTATGGTAGCTTGTTTGTTTACTTTGCTACTTACCCTATTTAATCAACATGAACGAAATTTTGGTAAAGATGCGCTATCGTTTTGATTTTGATTTTGATTTTGATTTCAGTACATAGATATACAATACCATCCCACCCTACTTCAAAGACCACACGCCATTCTCCTCGACAATTTCAATCGGTCGCTGTTCGTCTAGCGAGCGGCGGCCCGCCTCGAGAATGGCAGTCGTGGCAATTGTGTTTTTGAGCGTGGGCAGTGGGCGCGCGTCGAGCTGTTCGAGCGTGACTTTGCCCTCGTTCAAGGCATTCACTGCGTCGATGAACTTCTCAAACGAAATGTAGCCGTAGCCAATCTGGCCGGCGAAATTGCCCTCCTCGTCAGGAGCGTACTTCATGTAGAACCTATTTAGGATTAGTACGGTGGAATGAAAAGTCTGGAGATTTTTTTTTGCACATACGGGTTGTACCAGAGAAGACCACCCTCGTCGTCAGTCACGTCGTAACCGCGCTTGGCTTGGTTCACGCGAATCTCGCCCGTCGCCGCCATGTAGTGGAAGTACTGATTCGAGTGTACGCCGGCCTTTTGTGGTGCTGCCCAGCCTGCGGTGTACACGCCAGTCGCGCGCCTGCTTGGGTCATCCCTCTTGACCCAGTCTGTGAGTAGAGTAATGGTGTCTTCGGTAGCAGGATCACACCCTAGATCGGTTGCAATGCCCTTTGCTGCGCTACCCATGACACGAACTGGCTTGTAGCCAGGCACCATGGACTCATTGATGTCGATGTGGTGAGAGTTGAGGTAGTATGAAATATCGCTGTCTTTGCCGGCCCATGCCTTGAAAGTCTCCAATTGGCTCCTAATTCCAGCATTAGTCCATTCTGCTCTCAATTGCGAAGATTGGTTGCTTACTTTGGCTGGCTCATGTACGAGTAAAAGTAGTTGAAGTCACCCAGCTTCTGTGCCCTGAAACGGGCATCCGCGTACGCGGGGTCGTATCGCTTATGGTGCTCAACATATACAAAAACATTGTGCTTCTTTGCAGCAGCGAGAAGTTGCTGGTGGTGTTCAAGCAGCTTGACTGCAGGCTTCGTGATGAGAACGTGAATGCCGCGTTCAATTGCATACAAAGCGATTGGGTAGTGTGTCGTGTCAGGGGTGAAGATGGTGACTAAAGTGCTTGTTAGAGAATTGAATGTGGCTCAGTGTGCAGCATGCAGGACTTACTAGCACTGCCTTTGGGAAGCGCATCAATTGCCGTCTTGTATGATTCAGGATCCGTCTTTCCCTCCTTGGGGAACTCCTCGAAAGAAACATCCAATCCGTTGTAGGCCTCAGATATGTTCTTCTGAAGGTGCTCACCTGGACCAAATCAGTGTGCTGCAGACAAGCAGTGATAAGCATGCAACCTACGGATGGCGGGGAATTTTCCGCCCGATACACCCACCATGGACAGCTTGCCGACCTTTCCACGCCGCCGAAGATCAAACAGTGTCAGGCCTACGACGCCGACCTTCTTATCCGACTTTGACGCGCCGCCGCCAACGAATCCTGTCGTATACTCGCCAGTACCGACCTATTGAAATGATTAGCTTCTCGTATGCATGATACCAAGACAGCCAAAAATTCGTATTTGGCAAGTCCGCATGCATGACTCTACATGACATAGGGAGCAAAATGCTTGGTGGCAAGGAAATGGTAGGCAAGGTGCGCGGAGCTGTTTGCGCTGATGCTGATTGAGGGGTCACATACCATGAGAACCTCGAGTGGTGCCATGATGTCAATTCCCTTTCAGGTTCGGGGATAAGCAAAGATCAATTCAGGAATGCTCTTGTTGGATGTCTTGGTTGAAGAGACTTGAGAGTATGTGATGAGAGCAAGACGGGGAGGGGAATAGGGAGCTCTTTACCATTCAAGGCCCGACATGGCTTCATCGGCATATGAATTGCTTATCGATTACGACGGAAGAATCCACGACCACAGGCGCCATGAGGGGCATGCTCCAGGGAGACGCCCACTGGTTCTACCGGCAACCGCGGCCGGGTGACGTTGGGCCTTGTGAGCTTCTCGACATTGATACCTAGGTAGACGCCATGTTTGTAGGGGACTTGGTGGGATATAATTTCTCCAGGGCTGCTTTCGGAGATTTGTGGCTGGTGCTCACAGGCCGCCGTTGGAGTCTTGGGCATTAGAGCATCTTGGACCAAGTGTTTGCAAACAAATTGGCATTATTCGTGTATGTACTGTACCTCCATACCGGGGAGGGGGAGGGGAGCTGACGGGAAGCTTTCCCCAGGGCCAAGGCGAGGGTGAAAGACGGGCGTGATGCAACCCCCACACCACATCCCTCGGTGGCCGCGGCCGTGGTTGGTGGAACATCTCCTTCCGGCCCTCCGGCTTCCACCACGGCACTGCAGCGCCACTCTGCTCGACATCGACCCTGCGCTAAACGGCAGCTCCTCCAACACTCGACCGATGATTTTAGTCACCCCCCATAGAAAAGCCCGCAATTTAGTCCCGCAGTTCGCGCAGTCGTGCTCCGAAACCCACCCACGACGGCCCACAGCCCTGCACCTGATGTGCGCTCTAGCCCAGTCGTGCCAGAGCTTAGCGAATGAGAAGTGCCATTTGACGAGATCTCGACTACGTTAGAGCCATTTGAGACACACTGGACGCTGGGATGCCATGCGCCATGGGCTCTGCCGAGCTAGCCTCTGCTCTACTTTATGCCGATTACCTCCATCTCGCTGTTATATTAAAAGCTGACCGAAGCCGTGAAATATTTCCTACATATCGCCTGCCCCCTTTCCTCTCCTCTGCTTTCTCCATTTCTACACATTGAGTCCACTCTCCATCTACCCTGTCCTCTTGCACAGCCCAAATCCTCAAAATGACATCAAACGGTCACTCACAAGGCGCAAATGGCGGCTCAAAGGAGCGCACGCCTCTCCGAGCAGGCATCTACTCGCCAACCATGACCTTCTTTGACCCAGAAACAGAAGAGCTTGACATTCCCACAATTAAGAAGCATGCTGTGCGGCTTGCCGAAGCCGGACTTGTTGGTCTCGTTACAATGGGCTCCAACGGAGAGGCCGTCCACCTCTCGCGAGCCGAGAAGACTGCCGTCACAAAAGCAACCCGCGAGGCTCTCGACGAGGCTGGATACCAAAATGTGCCCGTCATTGTAGGCGCTTCGGAGCACGGCATCAAGCTCACCATTGAGCTGTGCAAGGAAGCCGAGGCCGCTGGCGGCGAGTACGTCCTCACGGTTCCCCCCAGCTACTACCGCTATGCCATCGATGAAGAAGCCATCTACGAATACTTCACAAAGGTTGCAGACAGCTCCCCCCTGCCCATCATTCTCTACAACTACCCAGGTGCCGTCTCGGGAATAGACATGGACAGTGATCTCATCATCAAGCTCGCCAAGCACCCCAACATTGTTGGCACAAAGTTCACCTGCGGCAACACGGGCAAGCTAACCCGCGTCGCCCTTGCCACAAATGCTCTCTCAACCAAGAGCACAGGCAGCGGATACATGGCATTCGGCGGCATGGCCGACTTCACAGCCCAAACCGCTGCCAGCGGCGGCTCCGGCATCATCGCCGGCGGCGCCAACGTCCTGCCCAAGACTTGCGTCAAGGTGTGGAACCTATGGGCAGAGGGCAAATTCGAAGAGGCATTTGAGCTGCAAAAGGTGCTCAGCAAGGGCGACTGGGTCCTCACCAAGGCAGCTATCCCAGGCACAAAATCCGCTATCCAATCATACTACGGATATGGCGGCTACCCGCGCCGACCGCTCAAGAGGCTGTCGCAGGAAAAGGTCGACGCGGTTGCAGAAGGTATCAGGGAAGTCATGGAGGTCGAGAAGAGCCTATGAAGAAAAGAGAGAAATCAAAATGAAAAAAGAGAGAAAAATTCTTAGTGCCTAGCTTTTGAGCTCACGAGTCACTTCTTCTTCTACTTGTCTTTTTTTTACCTTTCGCAGCGCCTTTTCATGATTGCTTTGCCTTGTTTGTACCCGTGGGCACAAGTCCCAATCTGTGCTTTGGGCGAAAAAATCCCACCCCCTATGCTCACTTTCCGCAGAGACTTGTGGTGTATATACTTGTTCTGTGCCGGATTTGGGGCTTCTTTCACCCCTTGGTACATACATCCATCGGATTCAAAGTGATGTTTATACGTAGTCGTGTCTTTGGGTAGATACTGGACCAAGTCAGAGCTGAAATCGATTCATGACCCAGTGATATGGGTATTGGGTGCGTAGTGTACTTCTGCCTCTCTGCCTATTTCCTGTTGCGTTCGCTGTACTTTGAAATTACTTGCACCGGCTACGGGTTTAGTTGCGATGCTGATGCGGTGATGTACGTTGCAGTGACCAGAGTCAGTGCATTCTGTAGAGTAGGCAGGTACATCCGTGCACCTTGGAACCCCTGCATCGATCAGAACGATAAACGTAGGGTAGGTGCACCTTGAATCAACGTCCTCGCACCAACAAAACCTGCGCCACACGCTACAAGTCTTCTTCTGCCTAGATCACTCCTGTCGTCCCGTCAAGCTGCGATTCGTGGGTAGGTATGTTTTCATTTCATCGCACGTTCTTTGCTCAAAAGGGTTTTGCGTTTTCACCATGGGATGTCCGTTCACACTCGTACACTTGCCACATATGTCGCTGAACTGCACTCTCTAGATATAAACCACGTCATAACGACATTTTATTTCATCGCCCAGAAACAACGCGCTCAAATTTTCCGTTATTTCGTTACCACATCGTTTACAACATCATGCTTTCCAATCAAAGTCTGTGGGTATCTGCCTAAAGCGCTTCGCAATATTTTACCAAACGCCAATCACATGACAAAGTTACTCCGAAACGCATCACGAGCCATCTCAAATGGCCAATCCATTGCCCAAACTCGTCCAGCGGTATAAGGAAAGTACCTCACGGCGTTTTGCTGGAGTCATTTCCCTTGCATGACCGTGGCCTTTGATTTGTGCCAGGGTGGAAATCATCACCTTGCGGAAGTTTCGCTGCATGCATTAGCAAAGAACCGAGAGACCGGAAATTGGCATCTTACCTGGTACTCGGTATTGAGAGTTACCACCGCAGCTTCGTGGGCACGCACGATCGTCTCGCAGGCTCTAATTACTCCGTCATTTGTCTCGGTAGACAGCTTGTCCGCTAGCAAAAGCAAGATAAGGCTCCCCTGCAAAAGGTACTATACTACAGTTAGCCTCATAACCACTTTGTGCCCAGAGGTCGACTCACCATGCCAAAAAGGTATGGCATAAAAGAGAGGTCGGGATCTACATCCAGAATCTCTTCAACAGCATGCGCAGCGGAAATGGCATTGGATGTTGCCGCGAGGAATGACTGTGAGCAGATCCACATGTTGTCGTCTTCGAGGAGAGCCACTGGATCCCACTTCCCATGCAGAAGTATATGCAGTACGTGCATAATGTGGGTAGCATATGCCGCTACTTTTCTTGTCTGATGGATCCACTCGCTTCGTACTGGATCTGGGGTTCCGTTCGTTTGGTTCACAACCGCTTCCTCGTTGGCGCCACATCCATGCTGCGCTTTGAACTCTTCGATGCTGTACGCGTACCTCTCCAACTGATGGGTGATCTCTGCTTCGTGGAGCTCCCAGGATGTTCGCTGTCCAAATCTAGGGTGGTTCTTCTGCGCATTCAGATCTACGATGTCTCCGAGGATCGTCATCAGAGGCAAAAAGAAGCCGAAAACATCGTGCGAGGTACACTGGAAATTGAGGCCTCTACGTCGTGGTCCTGTGTGGCCCGTGTAAAATTCGCCAGCCTGCCATAGAGTGTCAGGTACGGGCTGGAACAGGTCTTCGCACTCGCTGTCAAGCATCGCCAACGGTCGGTTGTAGCACAATCCAAGGTGTCTATCGACCATGTATAGGAGCCACCAAAGTCGACGACGCTCCTCTCTCATCTCTTCTACAACTGCTGTCGCCGGAGTCCCCACAGACACCCGGATACCGGACCGCGAGCAGTCGGAAAGGCCGACGTCCATGTCTCCATTCTCTGCTGTTGCTGACGGACCATCTGCATCTTTCGCAGGCATCTTAGGAAGTTCTCGCCCCAACTTGAGCTCTCTTGCTAAAGACCAAGCCGCATTCCACCATCGCAGAGATGCCGCCTTATACTCGCTAGCCGATGTAACTACCCCTAGGTTGATGTACGTAGCCACATCGTCCAAGGTACTAGTGGGTGGCATGGCACCATCGGGTCGACCATCATATCGGCCTATTACTCGATCTACACCGAAAGCATCGTGCGCAGCAGATGTGAATCCTGGGCCTGGGGCGAATCCATGCGACGAGGGTGAGTGGACCAATGGCTTGAGAAGATCAACTGTCAACCGCCACAGCTTCTCGCTAATAATCGTGCGCGCGGAGGGGGAAGAGGTAAAATAGCTGGCTTCGCTTGTTTGTGCTGCCACCCAGAGTATGCTCGCTAACAAAGCAGGGCTACACCTCCTTGGCTTATGTTGGCGAAGAAACGATCGCTTCCTGAATACAGAGCCTAGAATGTATGGCGATACAGGCTCCATAAAAACCGATGACGAGCTCTGGAAGTAGAATTCGAGAAGATCACAGGCTGTCGAGACGCTCATGATGGATCCTAGATGCGGAAGTAAAGGCTTCAGTGCTGGATACCTGCAAGTTGGAAGGCTGGCGCCATTCTGTGATGAGCTGACGCTGACCCCTGAGTGGGGTGATCCAGTATCGGCTGATCCGTAGCTATGTGGCGATGATTGCCGTGCAGCCTGATACTGCAATGAATATCCTAAATTCGCATACTCTGGTGGAATTGACACGGGCGTGCCATTAGATCCAGGAATGAGATGCATGCCGTTCATGGCGTACATGAGCTCCTCATTGCGCGGCATCTCAGCATGCATTGGAGGATATGCAGTTCCAGAACCTAGGAGTAGGGGATCGATCATCATATGGTTGACTGGGGGATCAAAAGTTGCAGTGGGCTGTAATGCTGGCCAGTCTCCAGAAGTGTTGCTGTGAAGACTGCCCTTTGGAAAGTGTTGCACTACTGGTGTCGTTTCTGACTGTGACCAAACCTCCTCCTCCATTTCAGACATGACAGCCGGCCGGTCGAAGTATCCATTGGACATTCCATTGGGTGTTTGTGGGCTATGGCCTGCAGCGGCCGCCTCTTCTCGCTGCTTCTGAATGTGTCTAGGGACCTATGACGGTTAGCTTGGCCATGCGATAGCATATAATCCTCAAGCAATTCACGACCTGGCACTGTGTGCTGCAAAGCTTCAGCAGTGGAGGATGCATAGCACACTGCTAACAACGGTGTTGAGGGCAGATGCAATGAGTCACGATTGGCGCATCACCAAACACGGGGCACTCGAGAACAGGGTGAGTGCTTACTTTTCCACGTCGCTTCTTTTCCCTGTTATACTGGCAAACGTATTCGAGTTCTAGCACTCGTCAATTTTACGTACATGGCAGCAAGCAGTGGCGACCAACCTATACATCGAGAGCAGGGCGATTGGCCGTTACACCTGGTTCTCATTCGATGGCAGTGATCGCAGGCCCGACTGACTCTTCGTTTGACAGGCGCGGAGCTCCTCCGTTCGACTTTGGGCAAGTCGGCTGGGGCAATGGCAGAAGACTCCATGGCGAGAGGGTGGAGAGCCAAGGTGGATGTGCCACTTGGAATTGTAGTCGAAGTGGAACGAACTGTCCAGTGATGTTGCAAAGGCGACAGGGAGAGCAAGATGTTCTGGGTGAAGAGTCGGTCAACGGGGAAATCTGGGGATGGTCCACGGGTCATGCGTTACTCTTGGGGAGCATATGTGGGCCTCCGAACAGAGCTTTGGTGCCGAGGAACACCAGCGCTTTTAGGGATCCCCGGTCGCATCCAGGGCCAACGTCTGCGATCGGGTGGCTTGCGAATTCCATGCGTCTACGAGGGGGTTCGAGAAGCGAGATCAGCTAGAGCATAATACTGTACCAGAGGGGCTGCATGCTATGTTACTTGGGTTAATTCGATGACTCTACTGTATGTAGGATGTGTGACCGATGCAGGGTATTGATGGATTGGCTCGCTGATCCTAGTGGGGGGGGGGAGGGAGGGGGGTTGGCAGTGAGAGTCGGCACCTGGGATTGCTATGCCCGGCTTTTGCTTGGCACGGGTGCTTGGGCCCCATGTGGCCATTTAACCACCACATTAACCGGTGGGCAATACGAGCCCCGCAAAAACCAGGAAAGCTTGATGGCTGAACCGTCAACGACGGCTGGCTGCTACTTTCATCAAGGCCCCCCCTCATCCCTCCAGCATTTCTCTACAAACGACAACTTGGCCACCTCGACGCCCTTTGACAGGTCCTGACTTACATGACTACAGTACACGCAGAGATTCGAATTCTGTCCCCACAATGGCTGTCATGAGCATGTCAGTCCACCGTCATGTCCGGCGCACCTTGTTGAAACATGGCCGCTCCGTCTCGAGGGACTGTCGGTGTGCTCTGTGTCATCGTGGCGATCATATGTCAAGTGTCAGTGTACTGTGTATGCATATGCTGGTGCAGGCATGAAACGAAAGGGCTAGCAAACGATCATGTACGACTGATTCAGCACTAGTGGCGGCGATGCTCTTGTTCGAGAACACGCAGGTACCCATGCATCGACTCATTCAAAGTCCCCAAACACCTGAGGCCCATGTGCGACCAACCCATGGGCAAGCGATTCTTCAGGCCTTGCCGCAACTATGGCTGCAAGGGGACTACGCCCTGACACATGTATTCGCCGACAAAACGTCCCGCAGCGTGCAAGACCTCCTGCCCGAAATTACAACCGCGTCTGACGGGAAAGCACATGTACCATGTACTCCGTAACTTGTCAAGCTTCATGACTGCCACTTTGAATCTGCGCGGATATACCAGGCATGTGTATATTTTAATGCAAATCCACTGGCTGCACCGCGGCCACTGTGTACTCCGTCAATGTTTCTAGAAGGATGCGAAGTAACCTATCATTCTATCATCACGCGACATTTAGCATCCACAACCCGACCATCCCCCGCTTCGTCGCTTGCTGGAACGAATGTCTAGACAAGAAGGGAATCGAAGACCGTCCTGTTGGAGCGCTCGAAACAATGTTCACATGCAACGGCTGACATCTTGACGTGTGTACATATGTACTAGGTACATGTGCAATGGAGCATTGACAGGGATTCGTCCCGCTACCCAGATAGCTTACACAAGATCAACTCGCGCCTCCATAAAATTGTAATTTGTCGGCGCTGCCGATGGAACGTCAGAATGACCAGCTCTGACCACTGCAAATGAAGGCCGTGGGCACGACCCTGGGAACTGCAGCTTGTTCCCGCCCGCAAGCCGCGACACGAGGACATGCACGCCTGGCAGCATCATGCATATCTACCAAAATCTCCACATACGTAGTTTGACCCTGCAGCACCGGTAGAGTACCCCACACCTCGTAGGCTTTCCTGTGGTTTCAAGTAACGTTGTTTGTATCTCAAGGCCAGGTAGACAACACCACAGGCAAGTCTCACCTCCCATGTTACCTACCAGGAGTAATATGGGTAGGGCGCAGGAGAGCTTCACCGCACTTCCCCCCCCCCCCCCCGGAGAGTATTGCTAACGATCTGCCGAGCGCTGATCTGTATGCTCCCCCACAAGCGCTACAGTAAGATAGGAATGGCCTTGATCCCTCGAAAATGCCACTAGACCATGCAAGTCGGATAGTGGTGGAGCCGCTGTTCCTGCGCGTCCTTCCGCACAACTGACCACTTGCAAAGTTCACGAATCACCAGGTCTTCCTTCTCCGGATCCCCTCGACTCTCGTCTCCACTGAATCTTAGTCTTTTCAACAGGGTGCAGGCATGCATCTCGGAATCTAGCAGCTGCAATCAAAATGCGCAACGCCTGGTTGGCCTGCTTCTCTCACTGCCATATTAAGGGACCGTTGAAAGCAATAACAGCCGCCAGCGATAAGTTGAGCTACCTAGTCCTGCTGCAACATGAGTGTATGGCCAGGACTGGAACCTGCACGTCACAGCCCAAGGTACCAGAAAGACATCTGCCACACTTACATATGCCGTGTCCACGATGTATCTGCGCTTCCCCAGGTTTCCAGTGGTCACATACCCGGTATCGAGCACGCGTGCCCGAAACAATGGTAGAGTAACCTGTTAGTAGTATGCAGGCGACTTCGGCTGAGCGGATGGCGCCTCCGCCACGCAGCACCACACTGGGCCACACACTCAGCCTGGCCGTCTTAACGCCCCGTTGCTATACCCACACGATCATATTCGCCCTTGAAATCGAATATGGGTCTGCCACCCCTGCCTGCCGCTGCGATTGGACAATGGGCGAAATACCGTAGCCTGCCGGCACCTGCCTCATACTTGGGGCGAGCACCAATATCCACAGAGCTTAGTGGCTATGTTTGGAGCGCGCCAACCGGTCCTGTCGCCTTTTACCAGCTGGTCGAGATCATGCAGATGGGATGCAGCACATCGATGAATATCGCGGGGAAGCACAGGGGAGTTCAGGCATACCGCTCTGCGTTAAGCAAAAGAACAAACCTAACAGTAGAGTAGAATCGCTCTGAGATGACAGACAATTACCAAATTACCACACAGTCTGCTGACCGTGTGCGACCATGCATACTCCGCCACTGAGAGAGGGCTGCAGAAGCACAGAAGCACAGATCTGACTTGTTTGGCCAGTGTCGAAGACGGGTCACTGCATGAGAGGGATCACTATCAGCAGCCACCATCAGGACCTCACTTCGGGCCACGACATGTGTCTCCCATGAGAATCGGTTCGGCTTCCAGGCGGTCTGTATGTACAACCCTGCATACCGCCATGGTAGTAGGCGAGTGCATTCAGGGACCACGGCACGTCTTGTACATGGAGAAGCGGCCACTAAACACCAAGTGCTGTCGATCGTGGACGAATACCATGTCGGTTCATGATCGTCACTCCACTACGGGTCTGATAGGCTTCTGGAACGTTTCAGGAGGAGAAGAGGCACTCTGTCGAGGCTTGCCCATGACTGTGTCGTGTCTGTGACTTTTGAGACGCGGCTGCATGAGCGATGAGCTGGCGCATCCGTCTCATTTCACATCTATGGGTACCACTCGTAGGCGAGGAGTGAGTTGCGATGAGCATCGTACATTACTGAGCGAAGTAGGAGCACCATTCAGTTTCGACAAGCCGTCGCACAAGGGTCTTCAAATTCAGACACCTCTCGATTACAGGAAACGAGCACGACTAGGCTCTACTGTGTCAACTTCACTCGGTTTCAGGTACACTTCAGCTTCATTCTCGCTTTCAAAATTTTGTCCACAGGTCCATAGCCTCCGAGTAGCCACATTCAGCCTTCAAATTTTCCCACTCATCCTGCCATACTTCAGCGCACACCCACGTTAAATTATCAATTCGCCACCTACTTCCCATCCGCGTTCTTAGCCGCATCCTCCTTCATGCCTTTTTGCACCCAATCACGCGCCTTAGCAGCCTGAGCATCCGCCTTCGCCTTGTCCTTGAGAAGCTCTTTGATGGTGTGAGGATCGGGTACGTGGCGCCCCTTTTCTACGCCAGGACGCGCAACCATGCGCTCCTCCCATGCCTTGAGCGCGGGATAGTCATCGATGTTGATGCCTGCCCAGCCAGCAGCGGCAACCCAGCCGTAGTGTGAGACATCTTGGTTGGTGTCAGGTTGATGATGTTGACTAGAGTGTTTTAAGGAGGGGAATTGTGTACCTGCGATTGTGCATTTGTCGCCAACAAGATAGGATCTGTTGTCAGATGCAAGATGCTTGTCAAGGACGCCATACAGGCGGCGCGTCTCGTTCTGGTATCTGTTGACACCGTACTCGATGCGCTCGGGTGCGTAGCGAGAGAAGTGATCTTCAGTTTATATCAGCCGCCATAAATTACGAAGATTGCTGCATGCAAAGTTTTGCAGTGGAAAATGGAGACTACTTACTAGCCTGGCCTTGCATAGGTCCCACGCCCGCATTCTGGAAGAATAGCCAGTTGTTCATTTCATAGTACTCTCTAGTTCCCCTGGGGAAGCTCATCTTGTACTCTGGATCATAGCGATCAACAATGTACTGCATGATACCACCAGATTCGAAGAGTCTAATAGTCTGGCCATCGTCGAAGGTATCGGTCAGAGCTGGGATGCGACCATTGGGGTTGATGGCTAGGAACTGGCGTTCCGGGTTAGTATGGCTCAATGGGGCAATGTGGGGATAATAATACGCACCCAGTCTTCTTTCTGGGTGTTTTTGGCCATGTCAATTTTCTGGACTTTGTATGGTAGCCTGACGTTTGTCAGCATGCCATGAAAGAGACCCACGAAAGCCGTCGAACATGAACGTCATAGCAAGTGTCTGATGAGATCATACCCTAGCTCCTCGAGAAGAATGGAGATTTTGATGCCATTAGGCGTCTGTGCTGTGTAGAGCGTGATATCTGACTTTGGTGACATGATGTGTTTGTGTTGTAAGATGGAAGCTGTCTCTGCAAAGCTGTATCTACCTATAACTAGTGGCGAAGAAGCCGCGGTATTTACAGCGCTTAGATACATGCTAACTAGTGGATCCAAAGAGGGGCCATCACACAAATGATTACGAATGTGGGATTGATAATAATATGTTTGGTTCCGCACCCGGCTTGGTAACTTGATCAGCAAGACGGAATTTCTCATCCTGAATTGATCATCTTCTTCAATGTTCACAATGTCCACGGATGTGTTTAGACATGTCGGGACAATATCAACACCGTTATCAAATCACCATGCAATTCATCATACGCGCATTAAATCCTAGTCGAACTATTGGAGGCAATACCAATGCCAGAGAACAGAGAGCGGAACGCGGTTCCAATGTACCGAAGCTGTAAGATGATACAATAACTCATGTGGATTTGGAACTCGGTGGCATATGCCATCATAGTAGGCAGTGTGGCAGGATGTATTGTCCACACGCTTCACCGTAGAGTCGGGCCACCGACAATAGCTTCCGTTGTAGCTAGAGCCAAGTACGAGGCCATGGAGCGTTTGCACAAGGCGGGTGCCTAGAGGAAGAGGGTCACGTGACAGAGCTAGCGCGCCCCGTGCTTACCTCACCTACCGCGCGGAAGGTCAAAACTCGCCTCCGCGCGCGACTTTCCCATCGCCAACCCACTCACGAGTAGCAACAACGACGATGTCGTGGCGCAACCAAGGCATCACCGGCTCGAACAACATCCCGCTCGGTAATCGTCGTCGATTCGGCGGCGATGACGGCGGCGACGGCGGCGGCGGCGGCTACAATCCCTCTGCGCCTGCGGAGGGCTTGTCTGAGCTCAAGCGTGGTCGCAGCCCGACGCGAGGTGAGTCGAGCCTCATAGCACCTGCACCCACCGCAACTAACAGGACCCCCACAGAGGCCGATGGTCCGAGACAGCGCAAGAAGCGCAACCGCTGGGGCGATGCCAGTGAGAACAAGGCTGCTGGTCTGATGGGCCTGCCCACCGCCATCTATTCTGCCATGACCACGGAGCAGCTTGACGCGTACGCGCTGCATTTGCGTATTGAGGAAATCACGCAGAAGCTGAAGATTAACGATGTTGTGCCCGCCGACGGCGACAGGTACGTGCTTCCTCATCCCGCGCCACCAGTGCGCCAGTAATTAACTGTTTTGACAGGTCTCCATCGCCTCCTCCGCAGTACGACAACTTCGGCCGCCGTGTCAACACTCGCGAGTTCCGTTACCGCAAGCGCCTTGAAGATGAGCGCCACAAGCTCGTCGAGAAGGCGATGAAGACGCTTCCTAACTACCACCCGCCTGCCGACTATAGGAGGCCTACTAAGACACAGGAGAAAGTCTATGTTCCGGTCAATGACTACCCGGAGATTAACTTCAGTACGCAACTAAACCCCGTAACCCCCCTCCCCTTGCTTGCTTTAACCCTAGCCTTTGTCTTGACCAGCCTACTCAGCCTGCGCGATGAAGATGGACATCGCGCAGTATCTGCAGTACCGACATGTCACTAACCCCCCCTCGTCGTAATACTCACACATGTTTGATCATACACTAACCGCAGCTTTTTGCACTAACAGTTGGTCTACTTATTGGCCCCCGTGGAAACACTCTCAAAAAGATGGAATCCGAGTCTGGCGCAAAGATTGCCATCCGTGGAAAGGGCTCTGTGAAGGAAGGTAAAGGTCGCTCTGACGCCGCTCACACCAGCAACCAGGAAGAGGATCTCCATTGTCTCATCATGGCCGACACCGAGGACAAGGTCAACAAGGCGAAGAAGCTCATTCACAACGTGATTGAAACTGTAAGTACAGTCCACTACTCCAGACTTCATCTTCTAACATACCAGGCTGCCTCTATCCCCGAAGGCCAAAACGAACTTAAGCGCAACCAGCTTCGTGAGCTTGCCGCCCTCAACGGTACCCTTCGTGATGACGAGAACCAGGCATGCCAGAACTGCGGCGAGATTGGACACCGCAAGTACGACTGCCCGCAAAAGCAGAACTTCACGGCCAGCATCATCTGTCGTGTCTGTGGTCAGGCCGGACATATGGCTCGCGACTGTCCCGATCGCAAGGTCGGTCAGGCCTGGCGCAACGATGGCCGTCCCGAAGGCCGCCAGCAGCCTCGCATCGGTGGCGCACCAGAGAACGAGCTCGATGCCTTCATGGCGGAAATGGGAGGCGCACCCGGACAACCCCGTGCTGCTATCGAATTCAACGGAAACGGAGGCGCCCCTACTGCCAGCGACAACAACGGCGACGCAGAGCGTACGCTCAAGCCTTGGGAGCGTGGTCCGACTGGCGGTGCTGCACCGTGGTCTCGCAACGACCGCGAGGATCGTGGCCGTGGCGACAGCAATGCTGCTGCTCCCACACCTTGGGCAGGCGGCGGCAGTGGCGGCGGTCATTCTTACGGACAAGACAATGGCTATGGCGCAGGCAACAGCGCAGGTCCCTGGGGCTCGGCTGCTCCTGCTGCTCCCGCTGGTGGTGCTGGCTATGGTTATGGTGGTTATGGATATGATCAGAACGTTCCAGGCATGGGTGCTCCAGGCGCATATGGTGCTCCAGGATATGGCGTTGCTGCACCGCCTGCTGGTCCTCCTCCTGGTCTTGGCCCACTTTTCCAGAGCTACGGAGGTGCTGGAAGCCCGCCACCTCCTCCTCCACCGCCTTCTGGTTCAGTACCCCCACCTCCGCCACCTGGCGATATCCCGCCCCCGCCCCCTCCCAGCGACATTCCTCCCCCTCCCCCGCCCGCTTAGACGAAGCCATGTGAAGGATCTGATGTTTGGGCTATGTACAGGCTGATTGGACATCCGCTAATTCATAGATTCCCAGTCGTATGGGTTCGACACGTCTAATGGATTCCGGTTCCCTCTGCTAGGCAGCGTAACGACAGGTAAGGAGGAGTAGGTAGAACATTTTGTGAAGGGTCCGTTTTTCGTAGTATAGAGCTCTGGGTTCCAATTCCCTGGAACGAGCTCATTGCATAAGATGACGTTGACTCTGGTAGCTTAATGGACTGCGAACAATGTTCTATTTGTTTATGCTAGGACCAGGTCTGTGCTATAGCTAGTGATGTCTATATGAATTGGAAGTCCTGGGCGATTTAATACTATCGTCCACTTTCTTCCCTAATCGTGTTTAGAGGGGATGAGTGACGTTATGCTGCCAAGACGCCGCGGTACAGTCAAGCGGCGGGATGGACCATCATGACAGCGCAGGCACACGAGAGGACATGAGCATCAACTGCATTGCGACCATGCCCACTCGGCCGTCCAAGAGCTGAGCTTGTCGTCCACCATTGCTTGCTCAAAGGCTGTGTTCTTTTCCTTCACTAGAGAGATTTCTACATTTCCATTCTTCTCCCTCGACTGGCTCGACAGGGTCCTTAACCAAACCACACCCCGCGCGGCTGGCCGGGTACTTGCGCCTTCACTCACTCTGCCATGGAGAGAATACGGGTGAGCAAGGTATGCGCGGATCTGCGAGGACGAGAGCGAGGACATTCACACCCGCGGTACTGACTGCTGTAGGTGGAAGATGTCTACCTTCTACGCAGAGGCGTCCGTTTCGATGGCACTCTGCACCTGATGCCACACCACATCGTCTTCAGCTACTTGCCCCCTCCACCGGCAGACGCGCCTTCAGACGCAAAGCCAGGCCGCCAGAAGGAAGTCTGGATCACGTACCCGCTGATCAACTACTGCTGCCTCAAGCCCAGCCCGCCCATTCTGCGCCAGCACCCCTCGATCCGCATCCGCTGTCGCGACTTCACCTTCTTTGCCTTCTTCTTCCCCGACGAGAAGAAGGCGCGCGATGTGTACGATAGCATCCGTGCTTTGTCGTGCAGGATAGGCCGGCTGGACAAGCTGTTGGCCTTCAGCTACCAGCCAAAGCCGCCCGAGGACAAGCAGAATGGGTGGGATCTGTACGATGCGCGCCGCGAGTGGAAGCGCCTGGGCATCAGCCCCAAGGACACAGACAAGGGGTGGCGGATATCGGAAATCAACATAGAATACAAGGTATACACTTGCCATGGCCTGTCTGCCCAGCGCTATCCTGTCTTAACGTGTCGCATAGTACTCCAAAACATACCCTGCGCTCCTCGTCGTCCCCTCCAATGTTTCAGACAGCGTCCTCCGATACGCGGGCGAATACCGCTCGCGGCAACGGATACCCGCACTTGTCTACCGTCACCCCATCAACAACTGCTCCATCACGCGCAGCTCTCAACCAACCCCCGGCTTGCGAGGCAACCGGAATGCTCAGGACGAGAGGCTTGTGGCAGCAATATGGGCGACCAATCGTGGGTGGAAAGCTGCCAATTCCCCTGCTCCAAGCAGCGCAGACGTAGCTTCCGAGTCAAGCATCATCAGCTTGAATGAGTCTGCTGCTAACAGTTCATTCGTTGGTGTTATAGAGGCAGAAGCTCCAACCTCCGGCAGAACGGTTGTGGATGACCTCACCGAATCTTCCGAGTCTGACAACGACATACCAAAGGTCTATGGAGCCCAACAGAGAAACCTGATTGTTGATGCTAGGCCGACCGTAAACGCCTACGCTATGCAGGCAATCGGGCTGGGCTCCGAGAAGATGGACTACTACCCTGGAGCGGAAAAGGCCTACCTTGGAATCGACAACATCCACGTCATGCGAAAGTCTCTTGATACGGTCATCGAGGCTATCAAAGAATCAGATCTCACCTCGTTCCCGCCTAATAGACACCTATTGGCCAAGAGCAACTGGATCAAACACATTGCAAATATTCTCGATGGCACAGCGCTGATTGCCAGGACAGTGGGCATCATGCACTCTCACGTATTGATCCACTGCTCCGACGGATGGGACCGCACAAGCCAGCTGAGTGCGCTCAGCCAGATATTATTGGACCCCTACTATCGCACGCTGGAAGGTTTCATGGTCCTTGTGGAGAAGGACTGGCTCTCTTTTGGACACATGTTCCGCCATCGATCGGGCTTCCTCAGCCATGAGAAGTGGTTTACGATTGAGAATGAGAAGATTGAACGTAACAACGATGGCTCGGCGGGCAGCAACCCCTTTGAGAATGCAATCCGTGGGGCACGAGGCCTGTTCAACCGACACAACGAATCCAATGAATCATTGAACCAACTTCCGGATACAGCCGCTATTGAACCTATGCCAGACATTCCTGATACCGCTTCGCCAAAACCTGCGAAAGCGGGTGCGGCAGAAGAACTTCGAGTAACCAAGCCCGGCGAGCTGTCACCGGTCTTTCACCAATTTCTCGACTGCGTGTATCAACTCCATTACCAACACCCGACTCGGTTCGAGTTCAGCGAGCGCTTCCTACGACGTCTGCTATACCACCTCTACTCATGCCAATACGGCACATTTCTATTCGACAATGAAAAGGAGCGTGTCGACACCAAGGCCAAGGAACGGACTCGGAGCGTATGGGACTACTTCCTGTGTCGGAAACAAGAGTTTCTGAACCCCAAATACGACCCCGAAATCAACGATGACATACGCGGCAAAGAACGCATGATCTTCCCTAGGAAGGGAGAAGCGAGATGGTGGGCAGAATGCTTTGGTCGATCAGACGAGGAGATGAATACATTTGGTCCCCAGGCTCCCGCAAGCCTTACACCGCAGACTAGTCACACGACTAATGGTCGCAGTGGTACCAGCACGCCCATACCAGACGAACCCATTGTTACAGGAACAGAGACAGCACAAGGAGCGACGGGTGCAGGCGCAGAGCCTCATCTCCCACCCACTCATGCACTCGGCGAGCAGATATCCAATGGTGTGACGGTGACGGCAGCAGCAAAGTCTGTGGAACCCGAGGGCGCACCTAGTCAAGATGATGGCCGTCAGGACATTGTTGCCAGTGTGGAGAAGATGGGACTTGAGAAGCTTAGTGATGGAATTATTGTCCCGGCTACACAGCAAGATGTTGGACAAGCTGATGCTGGTGATGCTGAACTTGCGGTCGCGGCCACAGCCACGGCAACGGCACAACTCGGCGCAGATTTACATATCGCTGAGGCGACGGAGCGGCCGCGAGATGATAGGAGTAGGAGTCGGAATAAGGAAGTGCGTAGGGATGAGATGCAGTAATGGGGATGGAGATGGAAATGTGGTGCTGGGGCGGGGGCGTTGTCGGTAGTGGAGAATGTAGAGTGTAGGGTGCAGAGTGTAGATGGCCATGGAGGGTGTTTGTGGGCATACCTCGTATTGTTGGTGGGGGCATACGAATTATGAAATATGAAACATGAAACATGCATGCATTGATTGATTGGGTGTGAGACTGGCTGGGGTTGATATTCTTCCTGTCTGGTTGTGATTTTTATGAGTCTATACACACACACACACCTATACACACACACACCTATACACACACACACCTATACACACACACACCTATACACACACACACCTATACACACACACACCTATACACACACACACCTATACACACACACACCTATACACACACACACATCTATACAAATACATATTATTGATTTCTCTTGTTATTTTACTCTACTTTTATGTCTCGGCGTGTTGTATGCAGTCGGTTGTTTTTCACCAAGTCTTATCCTTCTAGTTGTTTTCCAGCATGTCTTGTTCATTCAAGTTATTTCGCCCGTGTTTTGTACTTTACCGTCGTTTTCTTCTCTTCCTTCCCTTTTACTCTTTGATTTGTTCTACCCATATCTTCTTCTTTTCCTTCCTCTTTCTTGTGTTTAATTAGCTTGTTTCTTTCTTTCTTTCTTTCTTTCTTTCGTTTATTCTAATCCGCCGTTCTTCTCCCCCCGTTCCTGTAATCCACGCTTAGATCTTGCAAAGGTAAGATATGCTAAGCTGTGGAGATTTTGAGATTGGAGATTGGAGACGGATTTCTGTTTATTGATTGATGAATACTGCAGGGGTGTGATAGTGGGTATGGGCATGGTCATGGATATGGTTATGGTTATGGGTAGGGGTATGGGTATAGTATAGATATTGGTATAGGTATTAGTAGGGGTATGGTCATGGTTATAATTATGATTATAGTTGTGGTTATAATTATAATCACATTTATAATTATACTCATACTTATACCTTTTAATTATACTTACAGGTCATCACAAAATAAATATCCATCATCCTTTCAGTCCTTGCCATATTCAATCGTCCCATCTTCCCATCTTCCCAAATCTACATATAACTATAACTATATAAAAAAGGTTTCGAATTATTTGAATTTAATATAATGGCCAGATAACTAGATACTCCAATATACGACAATACAGTATGGAATCATAGCAGTATTGAATGATTACGTTAGAGGAGGTAGTGTCGGCTTTGTTCGTGAGTGGAGTGGATGAATACCTACGATAAGGTGGACACTGTAACGTAAACGTTACGTTTGCTAGGTTTGGAGATGGTGTTGATATAGCATCTACACGTTCATCTGAGCCTAAGCTTGAACTTGAAATTAATCAAGACGAATAAATCAATGGCAAGTAGATTAAAACACCAGTCCCACTACCGAAACACAAAATCACTCATTCCCTCAGCAAATCCTCATCCACCTCCCACTCCTCCCACCCAGGCCGATCAAACCCATTTGGCCTTGAACTGCGTTGAAACCCATTCCACCACCCTTCCATACTCACCACGGGCCGTATAGTCCGCACGTCGGCATTGAACCCCTTGCTAAACGCGCGCTGCATGTGCCTCTCTTCAAACAGCTCCGGGTGCGTGCGTCTCATAGTTTTGAGCGCACGCTTGCCCACTTCGTCAACGGAGTCGTGGTGCCGGAGGTCGAAGAAGGCGGCATCGTGTTGGCTGCGCAGGGCGCGCATCATGGCGTCGTCGTAGAGCCCTAGTTGGAGGAGGAAGATGTCGTATTGGACTAGCGATGTGGTGCCCATGTGGCTCCCGCCGACGGTGGCGCGGCGGTAGAGTCCGGTGAGCGCGGCGATGGTGCCCATGCAGCCTGTGCCGTAGTCGCTCATGGGGAAGGGCGGGACCACGGGCTCGTTTAGACCCATGGCTTGGCCTTGGGCCCAGGCTACGCCCGAGACGCAGTCTGCGATTTGTTGCCAGCCCGGGCGGCCGGCCCAGGGTCCGCTATGGCCGAAGCAGTTCTCCGCAACGTAGACGTAGCCTTTTCCCCGTGCTTTGGCTCGCTCGGCAAGTTGCCGCGGGCCGTAGCCCAGGCGGTTGAGACTGCCTGGGCGGTAGCCGTCGAGGACCACGTCCGCGGAGGCGAGGAGGTCTTCGAAGATTGCGCGGTCCGATGCCGTTTTGAGGTTCAGGTCTGTAGTGTGCTTGCCAATGTTGGCGTCGACTTGGAAAAAGGGCACGTCGGAGAGGTGTGGCGCGGTGACTTTGATGACCTGCGCGCCGTATTCTGCGAGACCGCGGCCCATGGCTGGACCGGCGATGATGCGGCATAGTTCCAGCACGCGGATGCCCGCGAGGATCTGAGGCTTGGGCGTGCTTGACGGTTGGAAAGGAAAGGGCACGGCTGGGGTGTCGGTCTCGAGTGTTTCGACTTTCCAGGGCGGTTGGCTGAGCAGTTGCTGGCCGTGTGGTGTGGAGCGGAAGTCGTCCCACTTGAGACAGGTGACGCCTGCTTGCTGGATCTTTGCGTTCATTTCTTCTAGCTGGTCGGCGGTGAATTGTTTGACGTGATCTTCTATGACTTTGATGCATTGGTGGTATTCGGTCAGATCAGGGCGGTGGCCTTCTAGGCCAATCATATTGAGCGCTTTGGTGGCTTCCAAGGAGCCGTGGAGATGGAAGTATTCCCCCGCATTTTTTGTTTCGTAGAGATTGGCCGAAAGGCGCCTGTAGAGTATTGCTTGGGCCTGGAGCAGATCGGTATCTGGTGTCGTCAGTGATAGTTTTGCGTAGACAGTGGCCGACTAGGACATGCCTTTGAGCAGATGCTTGACTTTGGGGCTTGATTTGTCTAGTCCGCCGACGGTTGCCAAGTAAGTGGAGAAGAGAAAAGCGGTAGCTCTTTCGAGATCAACATTGATGTTCCTTTGTACAGGACCGCCGGCGGAGAGCTGTGCTATTGTCGCTGCCACTCCGGCCTCGACAGCCTTGAGCGCCGTGATGGCCTCGGTGTGCTTCAGGGGACTTGGGAAATACGGGCTGCCGGTATTGGCTGTGGAGAAGTGAATGCTGGCGATGTGGGACAGGCACTCTTCTGGAAGGTTGCCCTTTGCTTTGTCGAGCAGCTGTTGCAGGGCCGCTCGTGTGCCGGCCAACAAGGTGTTGGGCTCTGCAGCATCAGGACCGAAGCCATGCCCACTGTCCATTGTTTCAAGGGAAGGCGTCATGGCGAAGTCCAATTAGAGTTTTGGGTGAAGGAGGAGGATGATGATGAGGAGGGGGAGTCAAGAGAGCAAGTGGCAGAAGACATGCAAGGCAGGCTTCGCCATCTAATGGAGCTCTTACGGTAATGCGGAATGGCACTGCAGCGCCGTGGCAGGCCCACGATCGGATGGCAGCCCCATGTCATGTCGTATGTCATAGGCTGGTGGGGTGGAGGGTGAAGACTCCAGAGCAGCGCGCAGTGCAAAGGCCCGTCTTGCTGACCCCCGGTCCCCATGCCGGAAGCTGCGCCCAGGTCAAAGCGTCGACAGCGGTGCGGCGCAAACGGGCTCTGCGAACGAGTCCCAGCCACCAGGTCAGCTGCATCCTCCTCTCTTCTTGTCGCTGGTTTCTTTCGCGATTGAAAAAGGCCACGAGTGCGGACTGCAGCACGCCAGCGGGATCCGCAGACTGGGCGCACTCGGGACATGTGCGTTGCATTGGGCGCGAGCTCCCTCCTGTCACCACCCACCGCTATCCGCTGAAAGGGTGCTATCCGACGCATTCCCACCCACCGACCTGCCACCCGCCGCCCTCGCTCCCAAGTCCCGCCCCCCGTCGGCGGCAAAAGAAGCGCACGTGGCCATTAGCCATTATCCGCGCTGCTGCCTCCAGGCGGCGCTGTGGGTGAAGCATGACACGACCCAAAGTCCCTCCAGGTTTGTGAATCTCTCGCGCCTGCACGTGGGCTGCTGCTGGCTGTGGGCTTGAGGCTGACGAGCATCGCGACAGAACAACGACAGCGCACTGCCCAGGCCTGTGAGAGCTGCAAGAGGCGCAAGCAAAAGGCGAGTCGAGCGCGCGCACATACACACTCACTCTATAGTCAGACTCCTAGACTGCTCCCTTGTTTTCGCTTGCGGTACTTGCACCGTATCGCTAACTGTGTTACTTATGCATGTTGAGCCTTCCTCCCCCCCCCCCCCCCCTGCCCCCCCCTGTCGCGGCCTAGGTCGGGTCGTGTCGCACTCCACTCCACTCCACTCCACCCTCCCTACCCAATACCATGACGATGACACGAGCACACTAAGTCTACCTTGCCGGATCTCGACTTCCGACCAATCCTGGCCTGCTCCCTAGTACCTGTACCTGTACACCGTACTCGCCTTTGAGACATACATGACTATTTTGATCGCGTTTTGCATTTGCCGTTGACATGGCAAGAGGACGTCGACTAATGAAGCATAGTGCAACGGTCTCTGTCCCTGCAACACCTGTGACAAGGCAAGTATCGTAGCCAGGCTCGTCACCACGCAATCGGGCTGACCAGAGACAGCGAAAGTTTACATGCATCTACTCTGACCGAGACCCTGCCTCTCCGGCCGATGTCAGCAGACCACCACCGGCCAAAAGACGTGCCATCGAGGGAGACAGCCATCAGCCATTGTGAGTCACGTCAATCTGTAGACTACTATCCATCCCATCATCACCCACTACTGACCCCATTCTCCACAGTGTACACGACAACTCGGCACCAGATACGCCTGACCATGGGTTCAATCAGCCATCACCACACTCTCCCCATAGACACATGTCGCCTGCCCTTGGCCGACTGACTCTCAAGGCCCGCTCATCCAGCGTAAAGCCAGACACGCACCACCAAACGCCTCAACCAACAATCGAAGCTACTGGCAATACAGGTAAGCATGTTGCTCTCCGTCATCCTCGAGTATTGTGTTAACCATTCTACTGTTCCAGCTCAGCCGTTGCCCACAAGCCATGCCAATGGAGATGCTCATGGCATGGCTTCGCGTGGTAGCACGGTACAAAGTGCGGACGAGGAAGCCGTCATCTACAGTCAGAGTCGAATGCTGCAAGACCCCACCGGCCGAGTGCTCTATATTGGCGATTCGGCGACCTTGTCATTCCTCCAACTGCTCCGCATGATGGTCGAGTCTGTTGCTGGTTCATCCCCTTTCACAAATGATCCTCGTCGACATAAGATAGTCGACGGGCAATACTCTCTCCCTGCTGACTATCGGCCTACCCACCTTCTTCCAGACTTGCAGACGGCCACTGTACTTGTCGAAGCCTTCTTCATCAACACCCACGGGCTCTTGCAAGTCTTTGAGCGCGATCGCTTTCTGGCGCATCTCGATAAATGCTACTCTGATCCACTGTCGGTAGAACCATCTTCGCTGTGCCTCCTCAATTTAGTCTTTGCTATTGGATTGACCATGGCCACGCCTCTATCCGGAAGCCCAGAGGCCTTTGTCATTGACAAGCTTCGAAGCGAGCATCTCGATAGAGCTGAGGCATTCTACCTGAATGCCAAGGGCCTCAATGATCCTATGAACGGATTGGAAGACCAGGACTTTTGGTCTGTTCAAGCATTGCTGCTGATGGCCGTCTACATGCTTGCAAAATCTAAGCGCAATACTGCCTTCTCATTGCTCGGAATGGCAGCGCGGTCAGCACACGCCATGGGCTTGCACAGAGAGGAGACCATGGTCATCTTCAGCCCAGAGGAGCAAACGCAGCGGAAGAACCTGTGGCGGTCAATATTCGTTATTGATCGTCTTCTCTCATGCTCACTTGGTCGGCCGACAGCCATCTCGGAAGACGACTGCTCAGGCAACGCCCTTCAGCCCTCTGATCAAATTCTTGAACAGCCCTTCACCCTTGGCGTCTACTCAACGTCAGATTACAATGAGACCGGACCACATGCGCTGGATGCTGCAGTACGAAGTTGTTCGGCGATTGGTTTGATTTTACGCAAGGTATATCAGCAACGCAAGATAAGCACTCGCCTTGCACAAGAAATCGCCGATGTTTGTAAGACGTGGCCACGCGCTCTACCCCCGATATTGCACTGGCGGCAGGCAGCTCACGCTTCTCCGAGTCAAGGTGTTGCCATTTTGCATGTGAACTTGTTCTATTGCCACTCCATCATTCTTCTCACACGGCCATTTTTCCTCTACATACTTAATTTGGAAACGCAACGTCACGCCAACCAGACTTCAACGAGAGGGCCAAGGCCATATCTCCGCATGGAGAAGTTCAGCGAAGCCTGCGTCATCGCCTCGACCCACACTATCCTCCTTGTCCAGAACGCCTTCGATGCAGGCCATCTCTCCCGACGCAACCCAGCAGTCATCTACTTCCTCTTCGCCGCCTCCCTCGTCATCCTCGCCAACGAGTTTGCTGGTCTATACAAAGTCGATGCATCAGATACCTGCATGCTCAACGCCGTAACCATCATGAGCTACTGCGCTGAAAGTGATCCCCAAGCCAGTCGCTTGGTCTACATTCTCAGCTGCTTCCGCGACGTTGTTACACAACAGCGTATGCGTCGGAAGCAGACACAAAATGATAACGCTACGTTACCTAGCATCGCGTCGCAGCTCTACGGCGCAGCTGGGCCGGCACAAACACAAACACAGACACAGCAAGGCACCACTGTTGTTGGCGGACTGCCAATCTCGACAGATACCACCAATGCGAATCCGCGGCTCCATCAGGTTCCCATACACATCTACCCAGGCATGCACACGGCGCCTCTGACGGACCCTTGCCCATCCTCCTTCCGCCCCATCAATGCACCCCCTCCTCACCCCCACCCTCACTCCCATCCCCCCTCCTACACCCAGTTGCACACGCACCGGCCCGCCCCACCCCAAGATTTCTCAGTCCACCTCTCCCCCATCCAAGAGCCCCCCTCCGCACCCTCGCCCTTCACCACAACCGCCCACGCTTTCGCCTCGCCATCTTCCAACGCCCCATCTCTATCCGCAATGCTAGACCTCTCCGCCCTCGACGCAACGCGCGTGCCGAGTCTGCACAGCGAGGAGAGCGGCCTGGACGAACAGATTGATTTCGATGCCTTGTGGGCTTGGCCGAGCAATACGCCAGCCATGGGGAGTCCGAGGGACGGTGGTGGTGGCATGGGTGATAGGGAGAGAGGGCAGCGGGAGAGGGAGCGGGTGCAGGGGATCAGCGATAGTGCGGTTCCGTTGTATGGGGTTAGTCGGGAGGGAATGGTGGCGGGGATGGAGGGATAGGGGTATTCGTTTTCTCCATCTCTTTTTTTTTTGGAAAGTCGATTGACGAGATTTTTTTGGGTAGGGAGACGTTTGCAAGGGCGGGGAGGAGTTGCGTGGTAGAGCAAGGAGGAGTATGTGGCGTATATTCTTCCGGGCACCAGGCATCAGTCTTTTGGTCACACAAGTTTATGTTTATTTTTAGAGCGTGGGAGGAGTTTTCGTCTTAGAGGCAACGGCAAATGCGTAACTTGAATTCAATCCGGGGGTATATTTTGGAAACAGCCATTTTTTCCACACCAAAACACCATAAACATGCAATAATTTCTTTTTTCCACTTTGTTCCTTTCCTTCCTTCCTTCCTTCCTTCCTTCCTTCCTTCCTTCCTTCCTTCCTTCCTTCCTTCCTTCCTTCCTTCTCTCTTTCTTTCTTTCCTTCTGCCCGCCTGCCCGCTTGCCCCCTTCCTTCATTCTCGCCATTCCTTGGAACACTTGGTACACTACAATCTCCCATTAGCCCCACACCCAGCAATCCAACCCACAAGAGCAAGCCACTCACCTTATAAAACGCCGTCATGGGCTCATCCGCACTCCGAATCTGCAACTGATACCAATACGCCTCGTCATTTCTGCACTTTTCATTCGGGCACTGGACACCCGTCTTGTCCACATTATCCCAGGCGCCCTTGCCGCCCAAAATGTCCTCGACTTCCTTCTTCTTGAGGTATTTGCGCTCGTAGTAGCGCTTTGTGATGACGAAGTGGTAGGGGCAGGTTAGGCATTCGAATCGGTTTTGGCCCTGGTAGGCGGATGTGGTTGGGTCGCCGGGCGGGACGGCGGAGACGCGCAGCATGTTGCTGCAGGTTGGGCAGACTGGGATGGAGGGGTAGGTTAGTGTGTGAGGAATGTGATTGGGATTGGATGGGGAAGGGGGAAAGGGCAGGGGACATACAGAGTAACATGGTGGGAGAAAGTGGGTGAGCATGTAAAGTTCCATGGCCGGTGAAAGCGATGATGAGAAGTTCGTCATGTGACGTTTAAAAGTTGGCGGCGGGGACCCTGAAACGCTAGAGCAGATGAGGAATGGTGGGAAAGTGCGGGGAGTTGTGGCGGTGCCGGGCGCGCGTGTTGTTGTCAACTGCAAATCATCCGCCTGTCCTTGTTTCTGGTTGGTAAATAAATCCGCTTCTTTCTTCTTTTTCTTCTGCATATACACCAGAGATACGACGTTCTCTTCGCCAGCCGATCAAAAAAACTACAACATCTGCGAAATCCAGCACACCGCATTCCGCACATCCCCCATTCTCTCAAACCAAGAAAGATGGCGGACGAGGAGGTACACGCGGCCCCATGTAATTTGATGGCGTATGCGCAGCGAAAGACTGATGGCGATGATAGGGAGCTTCCCCCCGCGAACTCATACTCGAATCCTGCCGCCGCAACAATACCGAACTCCTCGAGGAAACAATCGCAGATCTTGCTTCCGCTGCGTCCAAGAGCGGCAAGGATGCTGCAGAATATGTTGCTGGGATACTGAATAACGCGAGAGATGGCGTGGGGAATGGGTGCTTGCATTTGGCCGCGAGTTATGGAAGTTGTGCGTTCCCCCCTCTCCCTACCTCCCATATATTTCACCCCTCAAACCCGTCACGTACATGGTAAATGAGGAGTAACTGCTAATATGCCAATTCTACCAGACGAAGTCCTAGATGTCCTGCTCGACCAGGAAGGTCTTGAAATCGACGAACTCGACCGCATGGAAGCTGACACACCCCTCCACAAAGCCGTGCGCTACGTCAACTCCCTAGACGCCTCGGAATGGGCTGCCTCGGGCCATGCCATTGTTGAAATCCTGCTCGATGCTGGCTGCGACCCTAGGATACGGAACAAGGCCAAGTTGAAGCCGGTGGAGCTGGTGGATCCAAGGAATACAGTGCTGAGGGGTATTCTGCAGAGGGGCGAGTTTGCCATGCAGGCGGGCGGGGATGTGGTGGAGGAGAATGATGATGATGGCGCGGGAGGGAGTGCGAGTGACAGTGATTAGATGGTGCGTGGAGCATGGAGCATAGGATTGAACTGAAATCTTGGAACTGAGAACATTCAAGGCTTGTGTTTGTGGATTTGCATTAGGCATTAAAAACGTGACATCCGGCATGGGGCGTGGGGGCACCCATGTAAATGCACATATACAGACTCTCCCAGCACTCTGCGCTACTAGCTCGAAGAACTATCGTCTTAGTCAGTCTTGCCCAAGAGTAGTTTCTAGACTACAATTTGGAATCTGCGTGCCTCTTCTGCCACCGTCGTGATCCATTATCGACATATACTGTCGTGCTCTTCTTCTCCATGCAGGCTAGGCGCCGTGGATGGCCATCTTTATTTCTCCGGCATAAAAAATCTCAATCCAATTTCAATACATCAGTCAACCCCATCAGTCTTGTTGCTATAGATCAGTTTGATCAGCCGCCTAATCTAGCCACGAGACTCCTCGCAACGTACCTCTGGCGGCGGTCCTACAGGCCTGACCATGCGCTCCAGCAACTGCAGCCTCGTCTTCTCGCGCGGCTGTCCTAGACCGATGCTCATATACTGCAGAAGCGGCGGGTGGCCAATGTAGCTGGAGAGCGAATCGCGCGCAATGTTGGCTGTCCACTCGTGCTTTGTGGTGTCTGCGCTTCCGATACCGATGTAGCGCGCCTGGAGCGCTTCGAGCTGCTGTTGCGCGCGGAGCTTGTCGGCCATGGTGTGTTGCGTGTGTGGGGGGATGTAAGTGGTTTGGAGACTGTGGGTGAGACTGTGGTGGATGGTAGATAGTAGGTAGTACCGGTTTAGGTCTCTGAAATTGCGGAGAAGCAACGGACATGCCAAGACTTTGACGCGCATCATCTACGCGACAGTCAACTAGCCAGCTTCATCCCGTACGGAACGGCCCTCTGACCACACCAAAACTGCCACAACACTGGCAAATTTCACGACCCACCAACAGCACTAATCACAACCCTCATAATGGCAGACCCAGACACGGAAATGCCCAACGCGCCCCCAACTCCTACAAATGACACGGACCTCACCTCCCCAGCCGTAGACTTCTCCCCCTCCACAATCCCCTACAACGAATCCTTCGAAAACGACCTGATGAACCTGATCCTCCACCCACCTTCCTCACCACCGCACCGCACGCCCTCCCATGAATCCCACGTCATCCCCGCAAACAGCCTTCCCATTCCCCTCTCCTCGCCCCTCCGCACACACCCCTCGCCCATACCAGGCCTCTTCGTAACCCAGCCGAATGGCTACCACACCGGCGGTCCTGGGCCCTCGCCATACACGGTGAGGGAATTTGCAGAGCGGTTTATCCGGGAGCATGGGATCGAGGATGCGGGGCAGTTGGAGAGAGTGGTGGAGGAGTTGGTCAAGGGGAAGATGGCCGAGGTTAGGGAGCGCATGGAGAGGAGGGCGGAGGCGGTGGAGAGAAACAGGGGGGTTGAGAGGGAGTTGGACGATTTGAGATTGCAGAGGAGTGCGGAGTTGAGGGTCATGGAGCGGGTCAAGGGCGGGAAACGGTGATGTCCACGCTTGGAGTGTGGGATGGGTTGGGCATCATTAGGAAAAGTAGACGATACTGCAAGAGTTGAAGGTGAAAAAGGGAGGTCCAGTGCTATCCTGGGCCATGATATCTCCAGAACACCGAGAGAGGCATCGGGCAATACTTGGACACATCAGGGCGGACGTGTATACCTCTCGAAGGCTGGGCTCGATGGGTTTCCCGATGTGGTAAGAGGCTGAAGACTACTAGCGCGCTTTTCCTCAATTCCAACATCATCGCGAATGTAGCATGACCATGGTACCAACAGACGACAACCACTCCCATGGTAACGCCTTCGACCAGAACAGTATTATCCCAGATGGCATCGCAGGCTGCCATTCTGGGCATCGGACTAGTCAGCTTAGTGACAGCATGGTGCTATGCCACACTCGAGAACCGTACATTATGGCCCGAAGATACTCAGGAACAGCGAGAGCATCTCAACTCCGGTAGACATGATGAGTCGCCTGCCTAGTTGCTGTACTGATGTCTTATAGCTCAAGATCGATTCTGGAATCTCGATCGGGAACCGCTGGCCGGATTTAGACATGCGTTTTTCAAAACACGACGCAATGTCCAATTGCATTATATCATCAACGACGTAAAGAAGTCGGACGATGTTTCGAAACCACTAGTTGTATTTATACATGGTATGCAGCTTCTTGAACCTCACACATTGCCCAAGTCTTCATCCAATACCCGTGCCATACGCCAATGTCCTAATCTGCGCCCACAGGTTTCCCAGACTCGTGTTTTCTCTGGCGCCACCTCCTCCAGTCCCCCCAGCTACAGAACTCCACACTCGTGGCCGTCGACCTCCCCGGATATGGCGGCTCAGACAGTCTGCCCTCGTACGACGCATTCAACGTACTCGAGGCTCTCACCGAGTTTCTCCTGGAAATGAGACGAGCCCACGTGTCCAACGGTGACAAATTGGTCATGGTAACACACGACTGGGGCTCCCTCATCGGCGCCCGCCTCGCCTCTGAAGCCAAAGGCCTGGCAGACCATTGGATCTTGACGAGCGGTATGATACCGCATCTCACCGTCTCGAACGCACAACACCAAGCCTTGCTAGCACAACAACTCCTATCATCATGGAGACGCGCACCCCTTCAATTCCATCTCGTGAAAGATGCCCTGAACGCCTATGCGCCCGTACTAGCCCAATTCCGACGCTCATTCTATATATTCTGCTTCCTGTTACCATGGCCCCTTGCCACCACCTTTGCCACATTCGGAAATTACTGGTTCCTGCGTGTCTGTCACCGCTACGGCATCAGGCCTGCGCCCGACGATGCGCCTGCAGATCCCAGGGCGCAGCTCGAAGCAGAAGCAGAAGCAGAAGCAATGGCTATATCCACCGGCCCGGCATCCCCCCAATTCAAACACACACACGGTTCCTCTCCCGCCTGCGAACATGCCTATGGCAGCTCCGTCCAAGCACGCACACGCGATCGCGGCATGGCGCAGAAATTAAAAATCTATCGCGACGCCTTGTTCACCGGCGAATGGGAAAAGTCGCAGGAAACTGTGGATGCTTTGGGAAGCGCATCTTCGCGGGATGATGTTGATGTTGATGCTGATGTTTCCTCTCCCGTTCCTACTACTACGATTAGTCCCAATGCCACGGTAGCAACTACCACCGCGCCCAAAGGTGCCCTGCAGACTCCAGCCACAATTCTCTACGGTGAGAATGATCCGGCGTTTATACAGGCGCTGGTGCTGGGGAACGCGGCGGCTTATCTTGTCCCCGGGAGTCGGGTTTGCGTGGTTCAACGTGGGGGCCATTGGTGAGTTATTACCTTCTTTTTTTTTCCTTGAAACTTTCTCAGCAAGAGATTGGGTGTGTGTGTGCTGATTCGTTTTTTCTCAGGCTTCCGCTTGAGCACAGGGGACGTCGGGTTGTGGAAAGGGTTTTGCGGTGGGTGGTGGGTGAAGAGGACGGAGAGTTGGTGTTGAGGGGTGTTGAGGGCGTGAGGGTTGTTGAGGTAGTGTGAAGTGGGGGTTTGGGGGGAGGGGGAAGGGGGGAGGGGGCATGCATGGGGAGTACTGCTTCCGAATACCTGCTTAGATCCCATGGTGGGTGGATGGAAAATGTCGCAGTGTGACTGCTGTTATGGAACGTTTTGCGGCCCTGATTGCAGCAGTGGAAACCACCTCCTCGTTTTGCAGCTTTATTACTATTTTCCAGTCTCTATATCGTTGTTCGTTTTCGGTGATTCGAAAGTCATATTCGGCATTGCTTTGCCACACACACACACACACACACACACACCACCACCACCACCAGTATCACACCATCCTATCCCATCCTATCCATCCAAACCCCAAACCATCTCCCCCTCCCACACACCCAAAGGATCCCACACCACGCCACCCAAGCCCCAACACCATTACCCCAACACCCCCCGAGACGAACCTCCGACTTATAATATCGCGTTCTTTGCCGTAGTCCTGTAGTAATGACAAAGTATATAACAATGCGTTCTCGAACTCGCATGCCCTGCCATAAAGTTAACTTACCTAGCGAGGCGGATAATGCATTGTACACCTCGTGCTTCACTCCAGCGACGCGAGGCGAGGCGATGCAATGCGAGCGCAGTGCTTGGGGGAAGTAGGATTTTCAAGGGCGGGGATGATGGGAGTATACCATAGGTATGGTTGGGTATGACATTGAAGGGTTGAGCTGGGTTGGGGGTGCTGGGGCTTGGAGTTGTGATGTATTGTGGTATGGTACGCTCTTGGACTTGTGATGTGGTATTGTACACTCTTAAACCCGCAGCGTATCTCGGAGTAAATTAGCAAAGTGTGCTTTACGCAGCATAGCATACCATGATTATAGCAGGGGTGGAAGATAAGTATGGTATAAAGAGGGTTTAGGGGCTTGGGTTGGGTTGGTAGTGCTGGATATGAGGGTGTTGTTGGGGGGTTTGGATGGAGTGGGGTGGTTGCTGTACCAGGTATGGTGTGAGGGATGGGGATGGGATGGGGATGTATAAGTAGGATATTCAAGCCAGCTTGATTAGGAGAGGTTACGTTGGTTATGGGTGGGTTGTGTGTGTGTGGATTGTAATCATTATTATGATATATGGTATTGCTGGTAACATATCATTGCGCGTGTTGGGAGTGATGGATGGAGTAGAGTATGCTTATCCGTTTATGTTGTATGTAAAAATAAGATTTACTACTAGGGTAAGACATGTCTCGGAGGATTAGATAACATCTGTCATAGGTTTGGATGGTAGATAAACGAGTATGGATCTAACGAGTACAACAACGCAATATAGCCTCCCATGATATACAACATGGACAAGACTATGAGTGGATTGGATCGAAAAAATGCGCGAGCTGGGTGGATGGACTAGATGATACGGGCTGGGATGTCTCGGGTCGGTAGAATAGGTATGGTTATGAGAGTGAAGGTTCCGTATGTTCTTGTGATTAGTATTGTCGCTCGTTGAGTTGGAGTTGCTGTTTGACAAGGTTGGTGTTATTCGAGGATGTGCAGGTTAGAGGCATTGTTCCTTGCGCTCGTGGCTGTTGGTGTAAACTGACATGGATTGGGAAAGGGTGTGGGTAGTGAGATGCTCTCTTGCTGCCCGAGTGCTGTGCTCATTGATATCACCTACCAGCATTAAGGATGCTACTGTCGCGGCGTCGACCTTTGGTGGATCCTGCCGCTAGGGATCGGCCTAGATTGTTGTGGGTGGCGAAGATGGGCATTTAACTGAGTGTTGATAATTGTGAAGAATGCGGCCTTTAGAGTTTATGACGACTGTGACGTAGACATTTCTTCGGATTATACAAGCGGTGTCGTCATATTTGTACTCATATTCATATTCATATTCAAAATACCACGTACACCTGGTCTGACTTGTCTCGCGAGGGAATATTATCGTGTACATGGCGGCACTCTAGAAAGACTGAAGACTGAAGAAGTGGCTGATTGCCAAACAAGTTTCAGGACGTGCACGACTAGTGTTCCATGGCGTGGAGTTAGGCAGGACAGTGGCGCCGTTGCTTTGTTAGGTTTGCAGGCGTTAATTCAACGACGCTTGATTGGCTCTGCCCAGCGCTTGGAGCCAGCAACGGTGCGCAGATTATTTCATGCGATTTATTCTTTGCAGAGTTCAATGGTGGTCGTGACGTGTATGAAAATGTCCGCTGTTGAGACTGCGCGAGGTCAGGAATGTACTCATGCGATGGGGTATCTGAATTGGCATTGAAAGCTGTTGGGTGGGTATCTCGAACGAGCATACCCTGGCTTCCTGCGACAGCGGGAACGCGCTAAGCCACCCTGCAGCGAAATGCGGAAGAAGGTCTGCATCAGCATCAGCATCTGCATCTGAAGACGCGACCACAGACGCGATAATGTGACGCCGTGATACTGGCCACAACCACCGTGGAAGCTGCCGAGCTTGAGTATAGACGCATGCCAGACTGTCGGCCGCAGGATCGTCCAGACACGAGCGGGAAAAGTGATGCTGGCCGAACAGGGCAATCTACTGGCTTCACTCATCGAGCATTCTGGTGCAGAGGCGCGATTCGCAAGCTGCAAGCCTAGGCCTGAAGGAGCGCCTGAATCAGCGGTGGCAGATCAAGGACGTGTTCGGGCCTACCCAATTGGCGTTGCGATGCAGGGAACGCCTTGGGTCACAGCCATGTTCTGCTTATGGGTACAGGGGCCGTGGTGCTTGGCATACATGAGAGATTGTGACTTGACGGCAGATGGTGGTGGATGCGTCAGTGCAAAAAAACAGACGAAGCGGACAAGGACTCGAGATTGGGATGCAAAAAAGCAGCTGGTGATTGTGGTGCTGCTGCGGAATCGACTTGATGGACCTGTTTTGGCCCGTCTTCGATTCGGGGCGGGCAACGTCGTGCTTTTAGCGCAGGGGATTCATATGTAACACGATTCTGTTCGTGCCATGGTCACGGCGAATATTGGTTTGCTTAATCGTGCGTACCTACAACAAATTAAGAACGACATCGCATACGTAATCGCCATACTGCGCCCGCCAAAGACCGCGACCTGTTCAGCTGTGGGCATGGGCATCGTAGTACCGCCCTACAAGACCCAGCATCACTGGTGCTGTACGGCCCCAAGAGGCAACCGTCGCCCAAAACCCCAGCGCATGGTAGAGAATCATAGGCCAGATTCGGAGAGCGTCGCATCCACGTGACCAGCCACAATCGCGCTGGGAGGTCAACTGGTCTTCGCTCGTGTCTCGGCCCTTGTTGTGAGACGCAACGCAGCCAAGAAACCAACTCACCGACGCAGCGCCCTCGCTGCTGACCTTCTACCTGCACCACCCAGACTGCCCATTGATCCCACACCCGCCAGCACCAGCTACACTCCTGTCGCAATCGAGGCAGTCGTTCGCTCGTGTCTTGGCCCTTGTTGTGCGCCCCCCAGCCTTTGCTGGCCATTGCCTACAAACGAGCTGGAGTCCTCCTGCCCGCCCGTCTCTCCTTCGTGCCCCGAACCTGCGCCTCACTCTCGACGGCTCTGGATCCTGCACCGACTTGCCGCCCTCGGACCAGCTGTTTGGCTCTTGTCGCCATTCACCACGCAAAACTCACGCTTCCGGCTGTCGCTGCCTAGCTTAGCCGCCCATCCCCACGACCGACTGCCACCAAAACCACCACCACCACTACGACTACGACCACGACCACGACCCTCCCACGCCCACGCCCTGGTCTCCATTCTGCCGCCGCACAGGTCCCATCAGTCGCCGCACACGATCCGCCCTCGTCCTGCATGACCGTTCCTCTCGCTCTGGTTCCGCGGTCTAGCACCGCTCCCACGGCCGTTTGCATCGCTCACACCTCGCCATCACGATGAACAACCCAAACATGCAGCAGGCGGGTATGGCTGCTCGAGGCAACGCGAGCCTCCAGCAGTTCGTCCACCACTATCGCCAGCAGCTCCAGCAAGGAAAGATCCCCCAGGGCTGGCAGCAGGGTATCCCGCCCGAGGAACGTGGCCAGCTCGCGCTTCAGTTCCTCACCCAGTTGCGCTTGCTAAAGCCCGACATGACCGAGTTCGACGCCATGCGCTCCTCTCTCCAGTTCGAGACGCAAAACTTTGTGCAGGCCCAGACCAAAGACCAGTATGTCCAACAGGTCAAGCAGAAGCTGGTCGCCATGACCAACGCACGCCAACAGCACCTTCAGCGTATGCAGGGCAACCTAGGAAACCTAGGTAATCCTATGAACGGCATGAATCCTGGCCAGATGAACATGATGGTCCAGCTTGGTCCCCAAGGCATGAGGCAGGGCACTCCACAGCAGTTCAACCCAGCCTTCCCCAACGCTCAGCTCCAGCGACCCATGCAAATCTCGCCCGTGCCCATGTCGCAAGCGCAACCTGCCATGGGCATGAATGGTGCAAGCCAAGGCCAAAACGTTCCGCAGCCCAACATGCAGCCCAACCAAAACCCGCGTCCGGACCAGCTCATCATCAACCAATTCACCAAGAAGCTCATGGAAACGTGCAATGAGGAAGTACGCCAGAAGTTCCAAGCCGATGTGCAGTCATGGCCCGAGGATAAGAAGCAGCAATTACTCAGCCAGGGTATCAACCCTCTATTCTTCCGCTTCCGGCAGCACATTGAAATGTTGGCTCGGAGGGGCACTCTCAATAAGTTGCCTCAGCAACATCTTAATCCGAATGCTGGGGCCATGCAGCCAAATGGTCAACAAAATCGCATGCAGAACCAACAGATGAACATGAACCAGCGTCAGCCTAATCAGGACTTTGACGTACATGCGATAGCCAACCAACAAATCGAGGCTCTCCGTAGTCAAGATCAAGGGGCTACCGTGGTACCTGCCAGCAACAACGCCAACGGCGCCCAGATGGGCGGCTTTCAGGGGCAGAATCAGCAGCAGGGCCAGGCTCAAAATGCCACCATGGCACAACGCCAGGCTGAAGTCTTTCATCGTCAAGCACAAGCGCAGCAAGCGCAGCAAGCGCAACAACAACAGCAGCAGCAGCAGCAACAGCAACAACAGCAGCAACAACAACAGCAACAACAGCAGCAACAGCAGCAACAGCAGCAACAGCAGCAACAGCAGCAACAACAGCAGCAGCAGCAGCAGCAACAACAGCAACAACAGGCTCAGCTACAGCAATCGCAAGTACAACAACAGGCTGCTCAGCGTATAGAGTTGCAGAGGCAACAACAAGCCGCACAAGCGCGAGCTCAGCAGACTAATCAGATGCTTCCCGGTCAAATTGGCAGTGGTCTGAACCTGCCCCCCGGACCACAGCAGAGTCCACTGCCGATGCTCAACAGGCCTATGGCTCCACCAGGGCCACCAAGTACCCCACAGCAGAGACCTCCTCAGGCTCACGTCCCTATAATGACACCTCAACCAGGACAGGCTGATCCAAATCTGACCGCGCTTATGCGTGAAGCTCAGCAAAGAGCTGCTGCCGTTTCACAGGCTAGTCAACCCTTGACCGACCAAATGCGCATGAACATGATGCCCGCAGATCTCGATCCTTCGGTGAAGCAACAGCTGCTGAAGGTACCCGAACCACAGTTCCGCGGCATACTATCAAATTACATGAATAATGTCCGCCGTGGTAATGGGTTGCAAAATGGTGCCTTTGCAGCAGGACATGGGGGACAAGCGAACATGATGTTCAATCAACAGCAACAGCAGCAGCAACAACAACAACAACAACAACAACAACAGCAGCAGCAGCAGCAACAACAGCAACATCAACAATCTCAACAACCACTACAGCCTGGGTTGCTCGGCCCGTTGGGTAATGGTGCGATGAACAGCATGGCTCGCCCAGGGCTAAACTTTCAGCAACCGCAACCTGGTCCCGGCCAGCCACCTATGATGGGACAGCGACCTCCTATTCAAAACCAACAGCAAAGACTTGCTGCCGCACAGACTCTGCTGCGTCAGAATCCTGGAATCATTCACGCCACCGACACAAAACCATTCCCTCCGAATGTCTTGAATGCTCAGATCAGACAGAGCCTGCCAGTTGATGTGAAGTCTTGGGGACAGCTTAAAACATGGGCGAGCCAAAACCCGGCGCTTGTTCCAGGTGTCGATGCCAATAAGTTGCTGATGCTCCAGGTCCTTCACTTCCAAGACATTGTCAGGAATTCGAACGGGATGCCAGGTGCTCACCCTGGGCAACAAGCGAATATGCCAGGGCTTGCTCCATCAGCCCCATTGACACCGAGTCAAATGCCTAACAGAATACCTCAGCAGCAGCCAGGCATGGCAAACATGCCAAATATGCAGAACATGCAAAACATGCCTAACATGGCGAATATGCCTCCCTTCCAGGTCACCCCCCAAGAGGTGCAGAACTTCCGCCAAAGGCTACCGGGTCAGAATCCAAATGTTACGGATGAACAGTTGCGACAGTACATTCTAGCACAAAAGATGAAGGCGCGGCAGCAACAGCAACAAAATCAACAGCAATTGCAGCTTCAACAACAGCAGCAGCAACATCAACAACAGCAACAGCAACAACAGCAACAGCAGCAGCAGCAACATCAACAGCAACAGCAGCAACAGCAGCAGCAGCAACAACAGCAACAACAACAGCAGCAGCAGCAGCAGCAGCAGCAGCAACTGCATCAGCAACAGCTTCAGGTTCAAGAAGCCCAACGCATTCAAAATCAGCAGCAACAACCACCACCGGCGGCGTCGATGGCTGCGCAGAAGCCACAGCCAAATCGTCCCTCAACTGCACAGGCTCAATCCGCGCCAACTGCGCCTCAGGCCAAAATGGCCGCCAGAGCACAACAAACGCAGTTAAACTCTGCCAATAACACAGGCAGCAAGGGCACCAAGAGACCTAATGAAGATACTGCTGCCGAGGCTGCTGCAGATGCGCCCGTCATGGCTAGATCTCAGTCTGGTATCAATCTAACGCAGGACCAGATATCTAAATTGAATCCCGCGCAGCAAGCTCAAGTCAAAGCTCACTTGTTGAAAGCGCAAGATGCATCAAACAACAAGATGCAACAGCAGCGAGGTTCGATGTTGGGTGCTGAGGAGATGAGAGCGAGAATGCATGATCCAGCTAGGATCAAGCAGTACAGGCAATTAGTAGAAGAAGTTGAGAAGTCCATACCGCCTCGGCAGCCCGTCGCGCTATCGCCCCAGTTACGGGTTGCCTTGCAAAAGTCACTCAAAGAACAGCTCGGACGACTAAAGCAGGTTGACCATGCGCTGCGCATTTTCCACGCATCCTACGACAACGCCGAGCCCGAACTTGTCATTCGACAGATTATCAAGGCTCGTGCCCTGATTTTCCAACAAATCAACGAAGCAGATGGAACGCTTCATGCTCAGGTCACTTTGACCACGGATGAGTTCAAGGCTCACATGAGCACCGTGATCAAGTTTGTCAGGACGATCATGGAGAAGATGACGCAACAGAAGAACGCAGCTGCACAGCAGTCTCAGGGTTCGAATACTTCACCTGCCCAACTTAATGCCGCAAATCTGAAGATTGTAGAACAACAGCAACGCCAACAGAAGCCTCCTCAGGCCCCGACAACCGATCGACCGCCTTTCCCGATAGGTGCCGACTCGGGCCATGGCGCGGCTACCTACTTTGAAGGTGCTAGACCTGTCACAAATCTCGTGCTGCCAGAGAAGAAGCGAGCGAAGTTGGAGGCCGGCAGTCAGACCTCGACTCCTGGTGCAAGAGCGTCCCCACGCGTTGGCTCTGGTGCAAGCAGCTCGCCGGAGCTCAAGAGGCAACCACCGCCTGAGAAACTAGCGCCTCAAAGACCCATGTTCAGGTGCAATGCAGCGGAATGCGAGTATTCAGTACGAGGCTTTGAGACTCAAGCTGAACTGGAGACCCACTTCAGTCAGGTCCACGCCAAGATCGACAATCCCCTCCAATTTGCAGTGGACTCCATGGCCGAGTATCTGGACGTGGACCAGAAGACGGGCGAGCCCAAGGTCGACCCAAATGCTGCGAAACGTGAAGCCAAGCCGGCACCCGCTGGCACTCGGGCTCCCGTCAATCTTGTCAAACAGGATCAGACGGCCAACCCCCCTCAACAAGTGGCGACGCCTGCTGGCCCACATGCAGCAGCTACCCCAATGACTCGGGTTCCGACGCAGCCTGGCATGAAGGGCTCTCCTTCTACCAACCTGCTTAAAACCCCTCAGACCACGACAAAAGCAACTACACCGCAAAGCAAAGCCACACCTGCGGCTTTTGCGAGACAGGTACCAAAGGAGCAGCCCGTTGCTGTGCCTGAGCCGGTCGCGGAGGAGGCGCAACAGCCTCTGCTTCCCATGTCGTTGCTCGACTACTCGTACGAAGACACATTCGCGGCTCTCGATGCCAATCGGCCATTCACTGTACTGGATCTCAAGGATGAGGATGCCGCATGGGCTCTCCGCTCGCGGCCAGCTTCTCCGTCAACCACACCAGAGTCATCGTCGAAAGATACACCTTCGACACGACAGTCCGATATTTCAGAAAACGACAATCTTCTCATCAACATCGATCTCAAGGATGCCGATATGCCTGATGCCTGGACTGTGGGGTTGTATGGCGACGCTCTCCCATTGGACATGCAATTGTCTGAGGATATGCAGAGCCTTGGTGTTATGCTACCCCCCATGGACACGGAAGACATGATGCTGTTCCCTGCGTATGGTGCGGACAACATGATGGATCTTGACATGCTAGAGAAGACCATGGACAGCATGAGCGGCGCTCTCGACTTCTCCAATTTGTCTCAATCTACGTGATGGGTCTCATGTGGTGTATCGCCTTGATCGCAGGTCTGGTCCCTGCACTTACTACATCAATCTTTTTTTATTCTTGTCCTTGCAATACACTCCAAGACATATTCTCCTTTTTTGTCATCAATCCGCTTAGGAGTTTGGGTAAAAGAATTGCGTTTTGTCCCTTTTTGTCATGAGCCGTTACTCTAGGGTTTTTTGGCATCTTTTTGTCTCGCAAGCAAGGCGCACATGTAAGGATTTTGAAGGAGAAGACGTTTCTGAACCTATATACTTTTGTGTACGTGGGATTATTATTATTTTGGTCACTGGGATCTATGATGACCTATTTCGCAGCGGCATGAGTTGGTTAGTTATACCCTTTGCTATAGTTATATTGGTTACTTCCTTTTTTTTTCCGCTAGGGCTTTTCAGCTGCTGCCTATGTTCCACGGTTTGCTCGTGGCAAACGATAGATGATGACTGTTTTTGCATCAATGGAAATGTGTGGCTTCTTCTATCTTTTCTCTCTCTTGTGTGTGTGTGTGTGTGCCTGTGCATATATGTGCATGCAAATAGTGTGATGTGATGTGACGAGGTGTAATCATGGAGTGTTAATCATGCAAATCACCCAAGTGCAATATGACATGGCAGATTCTTAGTCCTATTATTGCTTACAGTCTATATCTACATTTATATTGTACCACAGAATAGAGCAGAACAGAATAAAACGGAGCAAGATATAACGGAACAGAACAGCATAAAACAGAATAGAACGAAGCAGAACAGAACAGAATAGAAAGAGCAAGCTACAGTCTTATATAGACGTCTACAAACTACAAACTACAATTACATCATCCTTTAACCGCGCGTAGAACGGTCTAGACGCGATGTTTTTTTTTTGGCATTGCAGTGCATTGCATTGCATTGCATTATCTTGCGCGAATGGAGTGACTAGAGCCTCTCATCTCATCTCACCTTTATCTTGTCACGTCTCGTCTCGTCTCGTCTCGTCTCGTCTATTCCACTCTACACCAATCACCTCTTCCGCAATCCACAACACCCAGATTCCACCAAGCCCCAACTCTTTCTACACACTAGACCATTAGAAACTACGCAAACCAAACCAAACCAAGCCAAGCCAAACTAAAAAAAATCTCCTACCCGCGGGGCGCGGAAACGCGTCCCGAAAGGAAAGAGGGAAAAGGCGCGGTTTTCTAGTATGATTATGCGCTGTTTGCCTTGGAGTCTAGCATGCTTGTTTTGGTGGGAAGTTTGTTTCAGGGTGGGTACAGCGGTGGGGTGGGTTTGGAGGGGGACTTTGGAAGGGGAGGCGGAGGAGGAGGAGGCGGAGGCGGAGGCGGAGGAGGGCGGAGGAGGGAGGAGGAGGAGGAGGGGAGATGCCGAGGTCGGAGATGGGGATGGAGTTAGGGTTGGGGTCGATATGCGCTGCTTGATCACTTCTTGTAAGTATGATGTATGATATGATGCATGATGTGACTTTTCCAAATCGACTTCGTCATTCGGTAACTCATCTCTGCATGAGGCTGGGAATCAAAAGCTTTAATCCATCAAAGGGATATGTTAGTTTAGGTTAATTTTGCGCATCTTACTATGGTCACAGGCTTGTAAATATCAAACAGAGGCGGGGGGGTGGTTGTTGTTGTAAAGCTATGCAAAGATTCAGTTTGCATTCTACTTATCATAGACATGTTGATGGCGAGCAGGGTAGAGCGAAGTAAATATAACAGTAATTACTATTTACAGATAAAGGCAGGAGAGACATGATGATCATGATCATGACTATGATCATGATAATGATTACGACGACGACGACGACGACAACGACGATGATGATTATGATGCTGATGATGGTGCTGATTATTGATGATGATGATGACTTCATCGCAGGGTCCATGCAGGGTTCTAACTAGACTACAGTAATGTTGTTGAGTCTTTATCAGCAGCTGAAAAAAAAAGAAATCTTTTTTAAAAATAAAATTAAAAAATCTCACACCCCCTGTTCGGCGACTTGCGTTGCCACTCACAGGGGGGACAAGCTTTGCATGCAAGTTAGAGTATAGGTGGGTTGGTACAGCACAGTACAGTACCAGTACAGCACAGCACAGTACCAGTACAATACAATACAGTCAGCAACAACAACACAAATCCAACTACACTCTACTGGATTGGGTAGTAAGTTAGCAAGTAGCGAGCTAGATGCAAGCCCACTTGCATGGCGATCGATTGGCTGCATCAAGGAACCGCTGCTACTGTAGCCGCTCTACCCCGGATTTCCGCCGCACGTGCGGGAATATATGTACTCTACGTACTACCTACATACGTACAAGGCGGTACAGTACCATGCATGGATATAGTTTAGCGGATTGGCAAAAAAAAAAAATAGGGCAAAAGAAGGGTACCGTGGCGGCGGTCGCGGTCGGGATGGGAGGGAAGATGGCGAGGTTGCAAAGGTGATTGGGCCTGGGGCTGGACTGGACTAGAAGATGCAGATAAGGTTGGGGGGGTTTGGAAAAGGTTCGCCGGGTCTGTCTGGGGTAGAGGGAGAACCATAGTGTGCACGGGTGATGTGTCGGTGTGTGTACGTGTTCCTACTGCGCCTATGTGGTACTAGGTATATAGTAAGTACTGTCTGCGCGGCCAGCTGATAGGGGGCCGCCGCCGGGGCGATGGGTGAGGTTATACATAATGCAGTGGCTTAGGGGGGGGGGGGGGGGTGGAAGGGGGGGAAAATGTGAGACTAAAATGCCACTTTGGTACATATATGGCTCCGAAACGACCGCAGACGTGGTTTCAGACAAGTGCAAGAGTCATGGATTTTCTACGAGGGGTGGGGCGGGGGGTTGTGTTAGACAGTGGACAGGACAAGTCTAGCCCGTCACGGCGAAGGTCCCGCCGTCCGCCGAATCACGTGGTCTTTGACTTCAAACCTTGTCTCGCTGAGCCGACGCCGAGCAAGAGGCAGATGCGTGTAATGGCGAGGAAATAGACAAAGGGCACGTTGCCCCAGTCAATGGGATTCCAGCGCCAGTACTGCCAGTAAATCCCTGTGCCCACAGCACGGACAGAAAGCAAATGGCCAAAATCGGCTATCAAGAGGCCAATCAGCATGCATCTCCACACTGATAACTCTGAAGTGGTGCGCAGGATGGATGCCTCGAGCATGGCCAGGCCGAGATAGAGATTGGCCAGCTGGGCCATGACGATGGAGACGGCGGTTGGGATGGGAGCGGGTGGTGCAGTGGCAGCATGGGTGAGGTGCAGATAGGTGGATTGCATCCAGCAGGCGTAGACTGCGCCCGTGAGAATGGACACGGGCTCGAGCCAGAGGAAGACGAAGCGGTAGAAGGGTGGGATCTGGGCGGGCGATGGGGAGACGGTGGCAGAGGGCATGGTTGCAAGTGCTGCGAGCCTCGTGGTTCCGGATGCTGTGGCGTCGTCTGGCTTGTGCTCTGGAGGCGATGGAGCGGTGGACAGCGCGGAAGCGTCAGCAGAGTGAACCATGGAACGGCGAAGCGGTGAGCCTGCAGCGGACACGCCGGGCGAGGAGAGTTGGGTGTGGGTGTGGATGTGGGTGGATGTGGGTGTATGTGTGTGTTACGATGGCTACGTATGCGGCAACACGTCTTTGCTGAGGAGCATGCAGAGTATGTGCTGTGTAGCGCAAACGCAACGCAACGCAACGCAACGCAGCGCAGTGCAGCGCAGCGCAGCGCAGCGGAGAGTCGGGTGTGGGCTGGGCTGGGCTGGGCTGGGCTGCCCGCTGGTTTGGGCTGTGTGAGTTGCGTGTGAATGCAGCGAGTAAGAGAGGGAAAGAGAGAAAAAATCGTCTTTGTCTACCTGGCTGGCTAGCTGGTCGTGCTCCACAGGCCTGCGACGGCTGCGGGCTTTGACGGGGCCTCGCTCGGGAACAGTGGCCGGGCACGAATGGCACACGAATTGCTGCAGAGTCTAGAGGAGGGGTGGAGTACTTGGTACAGCAAAGGGGGTAGGTACAGTACACAGTACAGCGTAGGGAGAGACTATTGTATAGGTACTGTATGTACTGTACTGTACATGTACGCATGTATTAGCCATCTCTGGGGCGTGTGCAGGGCCCGCGCGTGCATGGGTCGTGGGCAGTGGGAAGTGGATGCTCGGGGGGTGCAGTAGCGGCTATGTATGGGCAGTGGGCATGGGTAGTGGGTATGGGTAGCGGGTATGGCTCTGGCGGTGGCTCTGGCGGTGGGCTCTGGGTAGGGGAGGGTAGGGTGAAAGCGGCCGGGGGGCCCAGCATGCTTAAAAACAATCGACAGTCGCCCAATCTCTCACGGCGACACCCCCTTGCCACACTCGCTCCTGGATTCCTTGCAGCAACAGCAGCATCCGCCGCCGCCGCCGCAGCAGCACCCCACCGGCTGTGCACACATTCTCTCACTGCTGTCCTTTTTTGCCCTCGCTCGCTGTTCTACTTTTTGCACTCGTTGCCCGTTTGTCTGCTGGTCGTCGTTGCATTGTAGCATTTGCATTATTCTGCCACCTCTCAAACCACGTCCACGCCCACGCCCACGCCCACGCCCACGCCCACCAAGACGACAACAACCACGACCACATCGAACTCAACACGACTCGACCCGCTCCACCGCCGGCCCCCCCTCCCTCCTCCCTCCCCTGCGTTTCGCCTCGAACTGCCCCCTCCCCACTCGCCGCGGCCTCGTCGCCAAAGCCCCCAATGCATCGCAGGACTTCCATCCTGTCGTACCGCCCCAAGACCTCCTCCGCCGCCGACGACGAGCACAAGCACCACAGCAGCATCCACGCAGCCTCGACGCACACGATGAAGCGCACCGCCTCACAGACATTCCACTCGCACCTGTTCGACTCGAGAGACGGTGGCATGGCGCTGGGCGCCGTCACCGAGGGCCTCGACGGCTCAGAGTGCGTCTTGCAGGGCTCGCACTCGCACTCCAACTCCATCTCGCGCGCTTTTGACGCCGTCACGGGCAGCTTCAGCCGCCAGAAGTCGCGGCGGCGCATGTCGTCGTTTTCCTCGGCCACGCCAGCGGCACCGCGTCGACGGGGGTCCATTCAGGGCTTCATGGAGTCGTTCCCCTCGTCGGCCGCGCACAACAGGATGGCCGTGGAGCAGCAACAACAACAACAACAACAGCAACAACAACTACAACAGCGCACGCCTCTGCATCACCATGACTCGGGCATGACGGCCTCCCCACTGCACCCGCAACCGGCTGCTCCCCAGGCGCCCAAGACCTTTTCGCTCAAACGCCTGGGCAGCATCCGCCACCGCGCGTCCACTTCGGCCTCGCCGCGAGACGTGGCCAAACTCTCAGTTGCCACCACCTCGCTGTATCCAGCCCAGACGGGGCCCGGAGCAGCTGCACGACAAGCAGCCGCAGCCGCAAACCAGGACCGCCAAAACCAACTGCGCCGTGAACAAGAGCACACCACCAGCTTTCTCAATGGCCTCATCCCGTCTATGCGTGGTGGCTCCGACATGAAGGATGACGAGAGCGGTGTCGACATGACGTGTGCCTCGCCCATTGTCCGTGCCGACAGCGTCACCGAGAAGAAGATGAGTGAGTGGTGTCATGCACGCCCACTTTGGCCACTTCCAATACTAATGCCTGCAGTCGATCCCTTTCAACGCCTCCCAGCCGAGCTCGCCACCGCTGTCCTGTCCAACCTCGACGCTGCATCCCTAGCCTGCGCCGAACGCGTCTCGCGCAGTTGGCACCAGCACGCTTCCTCGACACACGTCTGGCGCAATGTCTTCCTCCACGAGTTCAAGCCAGATGTTCACGTTTCCCCGGCACCCATCCAGATGGGTGGTCTGGGTGTGGGCAAGATGGTGGGTGCACATCCAGCACCCGCGCAAAATTGGAAGAAGATGTTCCAGGCCAGAAAGGTCATCAATCGACGATGGAAGGCGGCCGAGCCCGCTGCAATCTACCTCAACGGCCACACGGACAGCGTCTACTGCTGCCAATTCGATGAGAACAAGGCGATTACCGGATCACGCGACCGAACTATCCGCGTATGGGACCTCAACACGTACACGTGTCTCAAGGTCTATGGAGGCCCCAACCATCGCCCATCTGTCAACACACCGCCCACTATGGAGGAGCGTCCAGAACGCGTCATTAGTCATCCATCCTTGAACGGCACAAAGGTTGGCGATGACATCTATCGCGTCCCGTCTGATTATCATGATGCCTCCATCTTGTGCTTGCAGTACGACAGCGAGATCATGGTGACTGGATCTTCAGATTACACTTGCATTGTTTGGGATATCACAGGTGAAGACTACGTTCCCATGTACCGCCTGCGTGGACATGAGGCTGGCGTTTTGGACGTGTGTCTGGATGACAAGTACATCATCTCATGTTCCAAGGATACCACAATCAAGGTCTGGGACCGTAAGACTGGCCACTGTATACGTACACTCAAGGGACACCGGGGCCCTGTCAATGCTGTGCAGCTGCGCGGCAACAGGCTCGTATCGGCTAGTGGCGACGGTATGGCCAAGCTATGGGATCTGGAAACCGGAGAATCCAAGAAAGACTTCCCCTCCGAGGACCGCGGTCTTGCAGCCGTCGAGTTTTCGGACGATGCCAAATACGTGCTTGCTGGCGGGAACGACCACGTTGTGTACAAGTTCGACGCTAATACGGGCACTCTTGTTCATAGTAGGGTCAAGCACGAGGGTCTTGTACGCTCATTGTTCCTAGACGCTTTCAATGGTCGTATCGTGTCCGGCTCGTATGACCAATCGATCCAGGTTTCGGATTACGAGACGGGCCAAACATTTGCCACGTACAAAAACTGGACTACAAGTTGGATTCTATCCGCCAAGAGCGATTACAGACGTGTCGTCGCCACCAGCCAAGATGGGAGAACGCTGATTCTTGACTTTGGGTACAAGGCGGCTGGAGCCGAGTTGCTCGTCGGAGCAAAGTGAACGTGTCTTTGTCAAAAGATGAATCATTCAACGAGACGCATCGACAAGAAAGCCATGAGTGTAGTCCCTTCCCGGACATGATTTCTCATGAAATGATGGACCTGTACCCTACCACACAGCAACAAAGCGCACGTGAGCATTTTTCAAACCACACACACACACACACAACTGTCCGCACGCACTCCCCAAAACTCTCCACACTGTCATAGAAATTTCCAAGAACAGCCTTTTTCTTCCCTTTGGGCCGCCCTAACCCCCAAAAGTGGGTTGCTTTTTTTGTGCCAGAAAGAACCAAAAAGTAGAGAGTGCCCCCTTGTGTTTTGAACGAGAAAAAAAAAACACTGTCATCGGAAGTGTTGTTGTTGTTGTTGTGCATTTCCGCCTGCATTTTTGAGATTGGCGTTGTATATTTGCATCAGCGGCATTTTTTGTTTCACCGGCCTAGAGCGTGGAACTGAACTGCATTTCCCCTCTTTTTTTTCTCTCTCTCTCTTGTCAACCTCATTCGCACATGCGGCTTTTCTTGTTGTTGTTGTTGTTGTTGTTGGTGCTGTATTGGTTCCTTTTTTTTTAATCCAGCGCACCTCTTCTTTTTTCTATTTCTTTTTCGCATTCTCGGGGGTTCTTTGTATTTTCCTTTTGTTTTCGTTTTTCCACCCAAGTCAACTGTAAGTTCCATCTATCTAGACTTTCATTTATTGTACAACTCTTGACTATGGGCTTTTTCTTTTTCTTTTTCTTTTTTCAAAACGATTTTCCTCTTCCAGAGGGGGGCGTTTTTTTCCCCTTTTCTTTTTTTTTGGCTCTGGGTTAGGGTTAGGGTCTGAGGTCTCGGTCTGGGGTCTCGGTCTGGGGTCAAGGTGGTGTGTTTCTTTTTTGTGTAGGGCTCCAGATCGACATCTTACGTAGTATGTAGGGGATTGAGCTGGAGAACTAAGAGAAAAAAAAAAGGTTGGGGGAGACTTCGAGATGCAGATTCTTTTTCTCGCTCGTTATCAATATAATTCTATCGGTGTAGTTTGATTTCAATCTTTGGTGGGATCTGTGTTTGTGTGATTGTGAATTCTGATGTGAGTTGATATTATGGGAGTGGCGTGGCTTGTCGTGTCATGTGGCTGGAGTATGCTTCTTGTCCTATCTAGGTAGATTCAAATGAGGCCGCTTGCAGAGGACAACTCAGATCCGCTGTTCGTCAAAAATGTAGTGACGTTGAATTTCACAATTGTAGGATTGTTACTCTACATCTACAATATATCAAGTCTGAGAATATCTCCAAGACTGATTGCCCCCTGAAGTCCACAACGACGACAGCAACAGCAACAACACACATCTACAACCCCGACATCTCCCTAACAAGCCGCACACTATCCGCCTCCCTAACCCAGTCTTCAATCCTATCACCCACATCCCCAACCAACCGCTCATACGTGTCATTGACAAAAAACAACGACGTATGCGCCGTGACTTCATCCATGCCCTCCATCAGCACGCGCACCCACGTCGGATCCTTATTGCCCTGCGCATCTGTGGGCGGCAGCATGCAGAATTTGCCGAGCTTCTTTGGCTTTTGGGGTTTTTTGGCGGGGGTGCCGCTGTCGGAGTGGCTTATTGGCGGACGGCTGGTCTGGCTGGTGGTGGTGGAGAGGGTGTATCCCGAGTCTGTGAGGGAAGCGCGGTCGTCGGGCGGAGCTTGGCTCATGATTGCGCTGCGGGAGAAGTCGTAGTGGGCGTATGGGGCTTTGGAGCTCTGTTGGGGTGAGTTTGGGGTATTTAAATCAATGGCGCCAATGTCTTCTTCGAGCTTCCGGCTCGAGTTTGCTGCTGCTGCTGCTGCTGTTGTTGTCGGATCTGGTCGTTTGTTCAGACCGGCCGCTTCTCGCTCGGCATCTGTCATCCTGCTCTCCGCCTTTTTCTGCCTCTGGTCTGCTTCAGCCTGTCTTTGTCGAGCCTCGGCCTCTCTCATTTTCGTCTCGGCGGATTTGTTCTTCTCCACCTGTCGGTCATGCTCCTGCTGCTTCTCCCATTTCTCCTCCAACTTAGTGCGCTCGTTGATTGTCTTGTTACGCGCCTTTACAGCTTTCTGGTATTCCTTGAGCGCTCGGTCATGCTCTTTCTCTGCCGCTTTCCGCTCCGCCTTGTTCGTTAATTGCATGAGATCGACAAAGGGCGGTTCCTTGGGTATGGGAGGAATTTCTGGTAGGTTTGGTACAGCATCGGATCCTGCAGCAGACGCGTGTCCCGAACCAACAGCTACAGGCGGCTGTTGCGCGTCACGAGAAACACTATCACTACTTCCATGCTTTTGTTCGTCCAACGAGGCTCGGGGGCTGTCCATAATAGGATCGGGGTGTACATGGGTCATCTCCATCTGTGACGATGCAGTAGAATCACTATCGCTGAGTTCATGTTGCGAATGTTGACTTAGCGTTGAACCCTCCGTGGGAGGGATACTCAGGCCACTATCCTGGTTTTGTAGCGAATGATGGCTCGATGGTGACGGAGATCTTGGTGATTTGGGTGACTTTGGCTTCTTGGGTCTTCCCGTGCTTGCGGTATAGTAGTTCACAAAGCGTACACGGGGCACCGAGCGCGCAGGAGAATATGCTTCTGCGCGTTTCCTGTCATCCTCGTCTTCCAAAGCACGGACCTTGGCGTACCGTTCCTTGAGCTCTCGATAGTCTGCCATGGCACCGCCAAATTCCAAGTGAGACTTTACTAGACCTTTCGTCGCTTGCCTCAGTCCGTCGTTGTAGTGTTTGGTTAGCCAGTGCAGAGTGTTGTCCCATCCTTTCCTCATGGGCAATTGGACATCATTGGGAAAAGACGGGTTGTAATTTGGATCCAATGGCTTTGGATTGAACAGTGTACTCATTCTGCTTGGCTTCTTGCCGGTGTCTGGGTCTTGAACAATTGCATCTTGAGGCGTCGGGGCTGGACTGAAGAGACTTCCAAGCCCTGCCTTGACGATGCCGGGATGCATGCCTAAGAAGGGAACATCAAAGTTGACAATGCCCACGATACGATGGCGGAAGACTAGTGCAATGTCTGCAGCAAGTAGACCGCCCATGGAGTGGCCAAGTAGAATCACATCCGTCCATGGGTCCTCGTGTGGAGCTAACCTAGAAGTTGTCAACACAGATTATATCTGCGGTCAAGTAGGTCGAACCATGTTGAAAAATCGTCACGGGCCCTTTCCAGAGCGTTTCGTGACCTGTAACGAGGATAAATTTTTGTGTGCACAACGTGAGATTCGGCCAGGGTGACTGTCACGAGATTGTGGACGTGAGCAGGGAAGCTCCTGAAACTTGTCTCATTGCCCATGAATCCATGGATGTAGACCAAGAGCAAGCGTCTGCGCCCAGCGTTCTCAGAAGAGGAGTCGGGCAGCAGACTCTGGGTAGAGGAAGAGCGTGGGTCCTTTGAAGACATGGCCATGACTGAGTATGGCGGTGGTGTGTCTGCTGGGAGTGAGTCGCGTGGTGGGAGTGGCGGCGGCCTTGGACGGTGATTAAGTTGTGCAGGTGGCGACGTCATAGTTGCAGGGCCGATGAAGATTCATGCGGCGATACAGCGAGCGTGGGGCAGCAAAGTGAAGATGTATCTCAAGGCGAGATGGCCTATTGCGAATGCCAGCAGCATGGCTTGGCTCCATGGTAGAGCAGGTAGCAGGTGGAGGGGTAGAGGTGGGGTCAAACGCGTCGAGATTGTGGCTGACCAGTGAGGCTGAGACGACACTTGACTTTGCAGGTCGTCTATTACCACACGTGCATGTTTTGACAATGGGCCGAGACTTTTTAGCTTGGACAATTTGCGATGGGTACGGCTGGTGTTAGCTAGGTAAGATGCTGATGGACAAATGTGTCAACGATGGGAGTGGATATAGGTGAGGTGATGGTAGTAACAGGAGCTACTGTACATCATGTACTAGGTACCTCGATAGATTTCCATCTCAACAAGGTCACGGGACTGCGCAGGAGTGGCACTTGGAGGCTGCCCGTCTGGTATTCTAGACTCTTCACTTGCTTCACAGAGATTGGAGACGAGGGACTGGCCAACAGGTCCATGGCTTGGGAACCATGGAGCACAGGCAAACCCCAGCAAAACAATGTTTCTAGAGCAGGCTTGGCAATACGCCAGGTCGCAGGAACACGAGCCGTCGAGGATTGAAAGCAACGCGACGGGAGATCGGCCAGGATCAGCTCGAGGGCAGTGTTCCTGCAGGCACATGACGGCATGGCGACTCGGTGTGCGACAATGGCGTGCAAGCAGAATAGCGGTGGTATGACAGCCAAGGAGAGTAAAGTTGCGATGAGCGATGAGCAGGTTCGGGGGGGGGGATGGGGGGTGTTGTGTGTGGATTCTGCGGGCCTGCACGTCCGTTAGATGAGGCGCGGGAGGCAGCATCGACCAATTGAAGCTAGCCGCAAGTGGCATCATGACCCTCGTCCACAGTTTGCTCGTCGCTGTGCTGTGCGTTGTATGTAGGTATTTGCATCGTGCAAGCAAGACTTGTACTGTGATGTTTAGGTGGATGCTCCAGCAGTGCTCATTCTACCTAAGCTTACAGTGCAAATATATACGCAAGTAATGTGCATACATAATGTTGCCGCACGCAATCCCCTGGTGAGAGAGCCCGTCCTCGCCCGTCGGTGCGTCTTTCTATTTTGGGCACCACATCCATAGCACCAATCTCGCTATCGACGCCAATCACAGGCGCCCAGACGGCTGCTATACAGTAGAGTGGAGCTTGTCCACCTGCTCGCTCGACCAGAAGTCTCGTGGTAGCCCGTGGTCTCGCCAGTGTCTGTCTCTCGCTGCTCCCCCCCCCCTCTCGCGACGTCCAGCGTCCAGCGTCCAGCGTCCAACGTCGAAAACCCCTCCACCGACAGCCCCGTCCGCCCTGGAGAGCGTGTCAAGCAACGAGAGAGCCTTGCTGCAAACGCCGCCCTGCACGCAACCTCCAGCTCACCCACGCGATACCGCCCAGCAACGCAAATCCCATCCGTTGCACCCTCCATCACCGCAGTTCCCCCGCGCCCGGCGAAATCCTCGCGCTGCAAATGCGAATGCTCCCCAACTGACGTATGTATCTCTGCCCTCGCTGTCATCTCACCTCTCGTTCGCACGATGCCGGTCATGCCTTTCCACGTCTAGTACTGATGGTTTTCTTCTTCAAGACCGCTCCTTGCCCAGCCAATCATCGGCGTCCGTTCATTTCCCGACATTCACTCCACCGTACACGCGCCACCCCATCCATTGACTGGACGGACCCACGACTCGGCCATCACCGCCGCTCTCCGCTCATTTTCACCGTCTGCGACTTACCACAGCCAACTTGCTACTCTCCTTTGAACCCCATGTTCCACCAACACATCGCATCCGCCGCCGACACTCTGGGAGCATCGCCTGTACGCAACCATCAGTAGCCCGCTTGGCGTTTTATGGACTTTGCTGCTATCCCAGCGAGAAGAGCGAGGGCTGATGCTCGTTTCCATCACCGCACACCTACTAATCCCCCGAACAAAGAACCCCAACTAGACCTCCCCGCGAACAAAGAGAGGCCAGGCCCTGTGGGTCACAACGCACCGTGGCGAGGGAGATACACCATGACCAAGGACCACCGACTATTCCACCGCCGTGCTGCTCAGGCCACGCCCGAGGTTGTGACGGTAAACGTCGAGGTGGTTGAGATTGTGGATGCCAATGGACAGACGGTTGCACAGGAAACCAAACCACCACAGACGCAGAACCCTACTCCGCCTACCACTCCAGAGGTTGCCGCAGTAGCTGCATCTGCTGCACCAGTTGTAGCTGCACCTGCACCTGCACCACCAGTAGACCCAGCACCTTCAGTACCCCCTCAGCCAGCTCCTTCAGTACTCGCAGTGCCCAAGGCTCCAAGTGCACCTGCAGTCCCAACCGTGGCCGCTCCAATCTTGCCCTCTGTACCCGCTGTCCCACCATTTCCCAGCGATTTGGTTGTTCCTAGCGTTGTTGCCTATCCATGGCCTTCAGGTGTTCCTGTTGCGCAAGCTGTAGGCAGCTCTAGTTCGACGATTGACGTGCCAGCAACAACTAGTCTAGCGCAAAGTAGCGGGGCCTCGACCCCAATTCCTACCACAAGCCTGTCTTCCAATTCGACGGCTTCCCTGTCAACCGCGTCCTCTGTCTTCTCAGCGTCCTCCTTCCTGTCGCTGGACAGCATATCCGCAACATCCCAACAAACTGGTTCTCTTGTTCCGGTTTCATCTGATAGGTCACATGCATCGAGTTCGACCACAGGCGGGGCGTTTGATAGCTCAACAATCACATCAGCCACAGCCACGTCGACGTTTGATGGTGGCGGGGCTGGTGGTTTTGGTCCGCCCTCCGGAACAGCTGCTCCCCCTGCTGCCGCGACCACATCTTCTACCGACGCTGATGCTGATACTTCCTCTACGCTCCTTGAGACACCACAAGTTGTCGGTAGCGTCGTTGGTAGTCTTGCTGGCGCTGCATTCATCCTTGCAATAATACTAATTCTCCTCCGGCGTCACAAGCGCAAAAGGGGAGGGGCTCTGCAACTCACTGGCGACGATCATGATCCCGCTCATGACCCATCTATGAGGCAGCCGCCTGTACGGAACAGCGTTGCACCAATTGCTTTCCTGAAACGATTATCCGGCATGTCAAGATCTACCGCCGAGACCACTCTAAGTGGCGGCGAACGGAGTTTCCAGAGAGTGTCAGGCCGGAAGCTCCCATCTGCGTTTAGTGAAGGCATGACTTCAGACCAATTCTCAAGGGGTGGAACCATGTCAGGTACATCCTTTTACCAGGATGACCATGGTATTTACGGGAGTGCCGGCATGGCCAAGGAGTTTGGGAAAGAAATTGGAGACACCCATACGAGTCGGGAGTCGGGCCAAATGAACATAAGACCAGGCCCAGGCAGAACACCCATCATAAGGCACCCTGATGAGGACCCTTTCGCCGATAAAACATATCTCAGTCCGCCACAGTCTCCTAAGCTGAGCTCCCCTGGTAGGGGCACCTTAGGCAGGAGCTTGCACTCTGCAGATGGATCTCGGAGCTCTCGCTTCACAGAGAATGTCTGAAGGCTCTTTCATCATGTATAGGGAGCATTCTAATTCTTACAGTCGCTACCAAATTGCGATATTTTTACGACATTCATGACGGCCCTTCGACGTCTGTTTACATTGGTTGCGCATCTGTCGGCGGCTTCGTTTGTATACCCCATGAAGCCGCTCGACTCTGTATCTACCACCCACTACATACGCTCTGTAATCTCGTTCGCAATGAGCGATCTATGAATATAATTCTCCTGCACTGTTCTCAGTTGGACACCTAATGTATACATTCCGTACTAAAGCCATTCTTGTTATGTCGATTTGCCAATGGAACTTGCTCTACTAGTATAATTGTGAAACGTGTTGCTGGCAGCACTGCCAACACCATCTTAACACCATCAAACAACGGAGGAGGTGTGGCGCAGACTTTAGCTTAGCAATGGTCGTGGCTCAGCCCTCTCTGATTTGCGGGGGTGCAGAATTAACAGCAAGCACCGCCTCACAGCTGCGGCACTTCGCCTGATCTACACTCGGCTGACGTGAGAAGTGACGAACAAATGCTGGCTGTCAGACCTGCTGTTATATTCAACCTTGACCCTTCTCTCCATCTATCTGTATAACACGAGCCTGAATACTATAACATAGATACCCGTCCCGTCTGACTGTACCTACATCTCCCAGAACAACATCATTGCAACTCAACGCAAGCATGGCCGCTCTCGCACCCGTCACCCAAGCCATAGGCGTCTTCCCTCAATTCATCCCCAACGGACCTGAAACCATAGTGCTCAAAGAAAAAGTGCTGTCGCTAACGGGCGACTCTTTCAGCAGTATGTTTCCCGGCCCCTCCCTTATTGTTCATACCCATCTCCCCCATTGCACACACACCTGCTAAGCAGTCTTCAGTCAAAACCGCCAGTGGCACACCCATCCTCCAGGTCGAGGGCAAACTGCTGTCCATCTCCGGCCGCAAGAAGGTGACGGACATGGCCGGCGTCCATCTTTTCAGCATTGTAAAGGAGCATCTGCATATCCATGCGACGTTTAGAGTCGAAGGTCCCAAGGGCGAGCGCATCATGATGGTGAAGAATAATTTCAAATGTACGTTCAAATTCATTTGTTGCTCTGAGCTGCGGATCAAATATCTCCTGTGGCATATGCCAGATTGTTTGGGGGTAAAATGATGCAAGAAACTGACAAGAACCTGTTTAGTACTGGGCAGCAAAGCAACAGCAACATTTACTTCGCAAAACGGACGCCAGGAGACGCTGACAATGCGTGGAAACTGGTTCGACACGACGGCTGATATTATAGACGAGGCGCAAGGCGGTAAGTGCACCTGCGAAGACTCGGTGTAGACCAGCGCAAGCACTAGTCTTACCCGCTACTTTCCAATAGTCTCGATCACGTAATACGACTTGCTTTTGCTAACCATTCCCAGGAATCATAGTCGCCCGCATCAACCGCAAGATCCTCAGCGGCAAAGACATTTTATTCGGACAGCAGACGTATGCCGTGCAGATTGCGCCGGGCGTTGATATGGCGTTGATAGCAGCGCTGTGTATCTGCCTTGACGAGAAGAATAACGAGAAATAGCGGAGTTCTTTGTTGTATATATGGGGGTGTTGTGAAGTGTTGGTCCTGGTCCTGGTCCTGGTCCTTGTAGACAGCAGTCGCGAGCGGGAGAGTATTTGGACGCTGTTTTTGCCTACTCTGCTGTCAGACCCGTACGGTAAGATTGACAAGGGTTTTGTGATGAGATGTGGTAATGAAGCAAATAGTTGTTTGGAATGGAATGGTAGGAGCATATTGATACCGTGTTGCGTTGGAATAGGGTCGACATGAGCGGGTAGTCTAGAGGCATGGTATTTTAGTCCGTGTATAGGAGGTAATAATGTATGATTTCTACTTTATACGTGCATAATTCTACTACTATGTAAACATGCTATACTTTAGTAGTGTTACTACATATCTTTATGTACTACATTTAAGAGATCAATTACTATAGAGAGGAGGTTCTAGGTGCTATATAAGCTATGTAGTCTACTATCTAAGCTATAGGTATATATTTACGGATCCCTACGTATCCCGTAACGTTTACAACTGTCGCAACTGTCGCAGCTGTCGTAGCCATCCATCGCAACCATCGCAGCTGTCGCATCCATCGCAACCGCCATCGCAACCATCACAGCTATATAGCCATCCATCGCAACCTGTCGCACTCCATTGCAACTATCGCAGCTATCCATCGCAGCTATCCCATCGCAGCATTCATCGGAATGCAAGCTATCGCAACCATCGCAACTGTCGCAAGCCATCGCAAGCTGTCGCAACCATCGTATCTGTCGTAGCCATCTGTCTCACGCATCGCAGCCATTGAGCTATCCATTGCAACCATCGCAAAATACCCATGCGTTGTTAGTGCTCAGGAGATCCGTTGCCTGTCATTAAGGTAACTAGAGTGATAGGATCAACGGCGTCCAGTTGCATATCAGCGGTGGTAGTGGTGATACCACGTAGCTACTACCACCCGGTCCTAGCCAACTAAAAGATGGGTTCAACCGTGTATTAGGCCAACGTCCCTGAGCAGTCTAGAGTAGATACTCATGCACACTGTCAGGAACAGTGGCTTTGTTGTTTTCCCTGAGTGGTTTGACAGGGGTTCGTCCCAAGATTAGCGAGATTTTAGCTCCGATCTATGACAGCATGCATTCCTTCCGAATTATGAACATCTTAGCCTTGGGGCTTTGTTCGGGATCTTGCGGGCAGACTCCGGTCGTCATATCCATCTTCTGTCATGCCCATCAGACCGACTGATGCCTGCATCACTTCAGAATATCACGACCGCCAACGTACAACCTAGAAGATGCCAAAACCACGAGTGATCTATTGGTTTCGGACTGACCTACGCTTGCACGACTCTCCTGCGCTCAAAGCAGCCCTGGACCTTAAACCAGATTGTCTCTATCCTATATGGACCTGGGATCCTCACTATGTCTACCGAGCCCGCGTTGGATCCAATCGATGGCAGTATTTGTTAGATTGTCAGAATGACTTGTCCAAGTCTATCACAAAACTCAATCCCAAGTCAAAACTCTTTCTTCTTCGAGAAGCGCCTCTGACGCTCTTTCCCAAACTTTTCAAGGCCTGGGGGATTACGCATCTGGTTTTTGAAAAGGACACGGATGCATACGCAAGAGAGCGAGATGGACAAGTCATGGAGCTGGCCAAGAAAGCAGGCGTCGAAGTTGTAGTGAAGACCGGACGAACACTATATGATCCTGATGAGCTAGTCAAGCAGAATCATGGCAAGCCGACCATGAGCATCACTCAAGTTCAAGTGGCAGGCAAGAAAATTGGCCAGATTCCACGACCCATACCAGCTCCTCAGGCTCTGCCCAGCCCGGGAAAGGTTGATCTGAATTTTGATCAAGAGAAACCAGCCAGTAGCCCAGACATCAATGCTATCCAGCGATATGGCGAAGAATCATCTTACTCTTCCCTCGCAGGCCCAAAGGGTGATTTCGCTGTACCCACAATGGAAGAGCTAGGATTGAAGCCTGCAACATCGGCACATCGTGGAGGCGAAAGCCTTGCACTCGAAGCACTGGAAAAGATTATTAAAAATGAAGAGTATACGGCGACATTTGAGAAGCCCAAGACCGCACCGACAGCATTTGAACCTCAAGCAACGACTCTCCTGTCTCCACACTTGCACTTTGGCTCCCTCAGCTGCCGCGAGTTTTACTGGCGCGTCCAGGATGTTGTCGACAAGTTCAAGGGCAAGGCTTCGCAACCGCCTGCCAGCTTGACAGGCCAGCTTCTATTCCGAGACATGTACTTTGGCGCGCAAGCAGCGTTGGGCTATTCCTTTGGCCAAACCTACAACAATCCACAGTGCCGTTTTATTCCTTGGCATCTGCCGTCAAAGATCGACACCAAGTCCGGAATGATCACGGGCGAATACCTTGTTGATGATGCGGAAGCAGAAATGCACTTCAAGCGCTGGAAGGAGGGCCGCACCGGATTCCCTTGGATCGACGCGCTCATGCGTCAGCTCAAGGAAGAAGGATGGATACACCACCTCGGTAGACATGCCGTGGCCTGTTTTCTCACACGCGGAGGTTGCTATATCGACTGGGAACGCGGTGCAGAGGTTTTCGAAGAGTGGCTCATTGACCATGAGGCGGCGTGTAATATCGGGAATTGGCAGTGGTTGAGCTGCACCGCCTTCTTTTCTCAATTCTTCCGGTGCTACTCACCCATTGCTTTCCCGCAAAAATGGGACAAAGAAGGAGAGTTTGTGAAGAGGTATGTACCCGAGCTGGCAAAGTTCGATAAAAAATATATATATGAGCCGTGGAAGGCGCCAATTGCAGACCAGAAGAAGTGGGGGTGTCGTATCGAGGGTGATGGGTCGTCGGCACTTGAAGGGCAAGCAAAGACGTATCCGAAGCCAATGTTCGATTTTCCAACAAGGAGAGATATTTGCCTTGGTGCAATGAAGAACGCATATCATGTCGGACTATATGGCAATGATCCCAAAGTTATTGATGGAAGCTGGCGTAAACTGTTTGAAGATGACGCAGAAGGTCCAACCGAAGGAAGCAAAGGCCCGCCTGGTGCAATGGTGGAACAGCAAGACGTCGACGGGCACGAGGACAATACTCCTGTAGACGATGCGCCAAGTCCAAAATTAGCAAAAAAGATCGCAGCAAAGAGCGAGAAGCAAGTCTCCGGCCAAAAGAAACTACCAATGCACAAACGAGAAGCAAGTCAGGGTACATTGGACAGCATAGTCACGCGGAAGAAGAAGAAAGACCAAGAAGTGGCTCCAAATGATACCCATTTTGGCTGATTATTTACATCAATCCCAACGCCTCTTTCCGACTGATGCTATGTCGGTCTAGATACGGCGCCTCACCCAGACTACATACGCGGTCTCCTGCTCTCGGGTCTGTGTAGTCATATGTAGCGCAATGCCACATACTCCTGTTATCCCAGATGGCCAGATCATTTGCCCGCCATTTGAACCTGACCTGCGCGTCGTGGTTTTGCGTGACGAGGTTGAAGAGGTAATTCAGTATCAGATCTGATTCGTCCTTTGTGATACCATTGATACGCTTGGTGAAGCCTTTGTTGACATAGACGGATTTCCACCCCGTGACGGCTGCGTATAAAAGTTAGCAAGAAGGCAAACGCCATGCAGACAGATGTTGAGGTGTCCTACGATTTGTCCGAATCACAGGATGGACGGCGGACAAGGCCTCGCCAAAGTTCAATGGAGATCCCCGAATGCCCTTCCTAATTGGATTGCCTAGTCTCTCTGCTTCCTCTAGGAAGAACTTCGCATCATGTGTCGCCGTCAATCCTTCCAGAAATTGTTGCATGGCGGGGCTCAAGCGATCGTAAATCTCGTAGCCCGAGGCCCAGAGCGTATCCCCACCTGTAGGAGGCAGTGTGTGGATCTTCAGCATGGCGTAGTCGGATGGTACGGGCTCGAAGGAGATATCTGTGTGCCAGCCTGCAGATGCAAAGCGACTGACGTCTGAAAGCTGGTGCGTGAGGCCGCCTCCCTTCTTTTGCTTTTCACTGCTGATGACGGAGATCTGATCGCCAAGTTCCGAACCTTCTTCTGTCAAGGGGTGCACGTGGAGGGAGGATGATTCGGGCTAAATTTTGGAATCAGTGTGTTTGTTCTAAGCGATAATGTCAAAACAGATTGGTGAGGACTGACGCATCCTGAGAGCTCGGTGATCCGAAGCATGAGATCTTTCATTTGGGTCGGAGTGACATTTTGATCACGTAGGAATACAACACCGCGTTGCGAGACTGTCCATCATCAACACGTGCTGCGCTCACAGCGAGAGGACTATTAAGCTTACTCGTGATAGCCAGATCTTTTATCAATTCGTCTCCCCATTTCAATAGATCTGTTACTTGCAGGCCTGTGAATTCTCGTCCAACTACCGGAGTAATGTCTTGATGTTCGAAGCTGTCGAGGGATCCAGAGTACACCAAGGGCTTTACAAGGCGCGAACGGGCGCTGGAATGACCGCCAACTATTTGCGGGTTTGCAGTGTCAGAATCATCGTCGATGTGAGAGTGTTTGACAGCAGCAGAAGGCATTGTGTGGTCTGCACTCAAGTTACTTTGTTGGATGAGAGTCAATCCCTTGTAAGGAACGATCCTTCAAGCCCACTGCCTAACTTAGCAAGAAGGAGAAGTCGGATTAGTCGACGATAGTCCAAGACGTCCTTTCAGAAGAATCCGGAGTTCCAGCCTGTTTAATGGCGCCCGCGCCCATGGGAACACACCCTTGACACCTGCCATTCATCGGCCCATCACGTCATCGGCTAACGGCCGCAATACGACCTAGTCGCATGAGTAGGATGTCAACATCCGAATCATGGCAGCAAGCTGGCGCGGGGAATCCCTACTAGTGATCTACGCCTCGACGATGCACGATGCATTGGCATGGCTAGAAGGATACGACCTCGGCACGACGGCCTTACTGCCCTTGTGATGAAAGGTCGAGCATTGCGTTTAGCTCCACGGCAATTGCGACATTGCGAGACCTTACATCTGCTTGAATCTCAATAGATAGAGCGGTCATCACGGCTAGAGGTGTATAAGAACTATAGCGCATCTTCTATCCTGGTGACTGGGTCAGTGTACTGTATCAGGTATTCGTCGCCTCTCAACATGGGTCAATTGGACATCGAAGCTACGCCCGCGAGGATCAGCGAGGAGATCGCGCCGCTGGATAAAGCAGCAAAAGTTGGAAGATCAGAGTTGGCTGATTACACTCATCCCCATGAGACGTAAGTCTTGTGTGTTTCCCTTGCCATCAAGACGAATCCCCAACACTGCAATGTAATTCGCTCTGACACTGAAACCCACAGCTACGAAGGACGCCATCGCTTCGACCCAGAGGCCAAATGGACCGCAGCAGAAGAGCGGAGCGTCGTATGGAAAACAGATCTTCGCCTACTCAGTTGGCTGATGCTGCTCATGATCTGTTTGCAAATCGATCGCGGCAATTTGAGCAACGCGCTTGCAGACAACCTCCTCAACGATCTCAACTTGACATCTGATGATTACAACAACGGAACAACGATTCAGTTGCTATGCTTCCTCACGGCCGAGTTTCCTGTGCAATTCCTGACAAAGCGTTATGGGTTCAAATACGTGCTTCCGGCATTGGTGATGGCCTGGGTAAGTCTCGAGGAAAGACGCATTGATTTGAGGACCTACTAATGTCTGGCAGGGTACAGCAACTTGGGGCCAAGCATGTACGTCTCCGTTCTGCACCCGTCTTCCTATGATCTTGTCATACTGATCGACTTAGGGATGCATGATAGAACGTCCTTCTACATCGCTCGCGCGGCGGTTGGACTTTGTGAGGGTGGCTTCATCCCCGGAGTCATCTTGTTCGCAACGTACTTTTACAAAACCAAGGAGCTGGCTATCCGTTTGGCAGCATTCTGGTCGTCGTTGAATGTTGCCCGCGTTATTTCTGCACTCTTGGCCGCCGCCATTCTGGAGATGCGTGGAGTTGGCGGGAAGCCCGGCTGGTTTTGGTTGTTCCTTCTGGAGGGCCTCTTCACTGTCGTGGTTGCTTTCTTCTCTTTTCTGTATCTACCTGCAGCACCCACGCAGACAAAGACGGTGCTCTGGCGCAAGGGGTGGTACAGCGAACGCGAAGAGATCATCATGGTCAATGTGAGTATACTTGGAACCCACTTGATACCCCATGGACTGACAGAGTACAGCGCATCCTTCGTGATGACCCGGCCAAGGGTCTGACCGATTTGAACGAACCAGCAACTCTAAAGGACATTCGTGCTGCCTGGAGCGATTCGTCCATGTGGGGTCTATACTTCATAGGCCTAATCGCCTATATTCCCGCATCGCCAGTCCAAGCATATCTCACCTTGACACTCAGACGCCTCGGCTTCTCCACATTCAACTCCAACATGCTCACCGTTCCGTCGGCGGTCCTCCAAATCATCACCATGCTGGCCCTAGCATACAGTAGCGACTACTTTAACGAACGCACATTCCACTGCGTCTTTGGAGAAGTCTGGATCATGCCCCTCCTCATCGCGCTACTCACGCTGCCCGACGGCGGTCGAGAATGGGGCCGCTTTTCCCTCATCACGCTAATCAGCGGCTACCCATACTTCCACCCTTTAGTCTCGTCCTGGATCTCGGAGAACACGTTCGACGTGAAGAAGCGCGCCGTCACGGCCGCCACGTACAATGTGATTGTGCAGGTGGGGTCGCTCATTAGTTCGCAGATTTACCGCAGGTATGACGGGCCCTACTACAAGCAAGGGAATGCGGTGCTGCTGGCCATTTGTGCCTTGTCGCTTGCCACCTTCCTAGTTCAGCGGCAGATGCTGGTGCGGCTCAATAGGAAGAAGGAGGAAAAGTGGCGGGCTATGACGGCCGAGGAGAAGGCGGCGTACCAGTCGGATTTCGCCGCGCGGGAACAGGAGGGTAATCAGCGTCTGGACTTTAGATTTGCGCTCTAGTCCGAGCAGTGGTGGCAGACGGTGCTGTACAGCATGTTATAACGGAAGCATGAATACTTTAATCGCGGGGACAATGGCCATGGTTTCTCAACACACCAACTTTTGCCCTAGAGATTCTCGATTCGTTTCAGCCATTGAACCCGCTCACTCGACCGCAGTATGGTGCAGTCATAAATCACCTAATGAATCCATACTGCAACCCAAAGTGATCGACTTCCAAGAGTAAAGCGTGCAGTTACCTAGTCGAGGTTCAGTTTGGGTTGCATCGGTCTCCATCAAACTCGGCCCGAGCCCCCTCCTCCCCACTCTGTCCCCAAGGAAAATCCAATCATAAATGGCGTGCTTGTGGGGACAAATGACGATACCCCAGATACGTAACCAAGTCAGTAGTGGGGAAGCTATGCGAGATGCTGGCATCACTTGACGTTGGCCAGCGGTGATCTGTGCCTTGGGTTTTGATTGGTATAAACTGTAAAAACTGTCGCCACCTACCTGCCATCCAGTGTCTTGGGCCTCGGTGTTTTTGCCTTGACAGCCATTGTTTTGTGTGTAATAATAAAACATGATGTTGCTATAAATGCCAAATTCTGCTTCGTATGTATAGTATCATGAATCTTTCTTCTCCAAAGGTACTCGTGCTCGAGACGAGGTTGCAGGCCCATCAGATATTGGACGGATACAGACATCCGCAACCAGGCCCGGGTTCTTGGTATTGGAGAGAAGTGCCCGCACCCCCTCTTTCTAACGCACACGTGGGTGCAGCAACCGGAGATGCACCGCCATCGTATCGGTTGAAAGTGCCTCGGTCGGCACCACTTCGGGTTATGACTTGAAAAGTCTGCGTGGGTGACTGCAAAGTCTGTAAACCATTGGAGGATTAGCGTGGTGTTGTTGTAAATGGCCCAATAAGGAGCATTCGTAGAGACTTCAACAAACAACTTCACATCGCCCATCGTGGTCTGAATTCTTGTGTCCACGACAAATCTCTCATTCCTTGCAGTTGATCTGAAACCAGAGGGAAGCGATAATCATGGCTTGGGAAGAACCTCGGAAGACTGGTATGCAGTACCGCCGCCTGGGCAACTCCGGTCTGCATGTATCTGCCCTTGGTCTTGGAGGATGGCTCACGTATGTATCCTGAGGCCACAAGACGGGATATCTGCTGACTGTGTTTGTAGATTTGGCGGTCATGTCGAAAATGGTTGGTTCCAACCGACTATGATGAATAATATTAGATTTCTCAAACTGACCTTGGGGTAGAGCTCACATTTGCATGCATGAAGCAAGCCTACGACTGCGGGATCAACTTCTTCGACACGGCCGAAAGCGTGAGTTTTTTTTCCATCACGACCTCTGAACCACGGAAATTTCCCCTTTTACTGTCAAAGTGGCCTAACTCACTCCATCATCCTAGTATGCAAACGGCCAGTCCGAAGTCGTAATGGGTCAGGCCATCAAAAAATACAACTGGAACCGCAATGACCTCGTCATAAGCACGAAGCTCAACTGGGGCGGTGCAAATGGAGAAGTCCTCGTGAACAACCATGGCCTCTCCCGAAAACACATCATCGAAGGCTTAAAGGCTTCCCTGCAAAGACTGCAACTGGATTACGTGGACGTGGTCTACGCACATCGCCCGGATAGGCTGACGCCCATGGAAGAAACCGTGCGCGCATTCAACCACGTGATTGAAACCAAAGGATGGGCCTTGTACTGGGGCACTTCGGAATGGAGCGCCGATGAGATTGCTGAAGCGTGTGGTATTGCAAAACAACTTGGGCTTATTGGTCCGATTGTGGAGCAGCCGCAGTATAATTTACTTGCGAGGACAAAAGTAGAAGGCGAGTTTCAGAGGCTGTATAGCCGCTTTGGTACTGGATTAACCACCTTTTCGCCGCTGAAGTTTGGCTTGTTGAGTGGCAAGTACAATGACAGTCCAGAGGCGCCGCCAAAGGGGTCGAGGTTTGCGGAGGGCAAGGACAAGTTTGTGAGTGGTATGAGGGATGCGTACGGTAACAACGATTGGAAGGAGATGATTGAGAAGGCGACCAAGTTGAAGGTGAGAGACTCCCTCCCCAGCCGTGATAATTATGGAAACTCGACTGACCTATGATAGCCAATTGCCGACAAACTAGGTGTCAGCCAGTCACAATTATCGTTGGCGTGGTGTCTGAAGAATCCCCATGTGTCAGCCGTCATCACTGGTGCATCGCGTCCGGAACAGATTGTTGAGAACTGCAAGGCGTTGCAAGTACTCGAAAAGTTGACACCGGAAATTCTTGCAGAGATAGATGGAATCGTTGGCAAGATAGATTTAGACCCTGCGAGACAAGACTAGACATGGCACGGCCGTACCAAGCCTCCATTGGAAGGAAAAAGGCCCGGGGTATTTTAAAACAATGCAGCAACGCCACTAGTTCACATGGGAGCAATCCGTCCCACACCCACTACCGTCCAGAACGCTTCTTCCCTCTTCTCTTTCTCTCCTTTCGAGCCTCTTGAATCCCCCAAGCCCCGTTCATCCGCATTGACATCAGCCTCAAACTCCAGACGCACAAAAATGGGTATCTCAAGCAAATCATCATCTTCGTCGAGTTCTTCCTCGGCTGCCCCAAAGCCCGTCGTCGACTTGAGAAAGCCAGGCACGACTTCAATAGCTACAGTGGTCCAGTTACGACCCTTGTCCCAGACCTTGCCGGCCTCTATCTGTCCATCAGCATTGAGCAGGGAGCCACGACGCTCAGGAGCTACGGTAGAGGAGAGAGCATCATCCCAGACGTCTGTATTCTTGCCGACATCGAATTGTGGGCATAGAATGGTGACACGTGACTGAACCCTGCCTGGGGTCCTGCTTGACGTGGCTAGCGTCACACGAATCGGGTCAAAGAGCGGGTTACTAAGGGTGAGCAGGAAATGTGTGGCAACCCCCGATCTCAAGGCGTTGTAATTGACCGGGGATGACTGTGTGGAAGTGGTTGGGTGGCCAGAGCTGGTAATGGGTAGGGCACGAATGCTAATGCGTGGTATGTGGCTGAGGGCAAGAATCTTGATCTTGTATCGCGTCGACGTGATCTTGGACTCTGGCTTGGCGACGATCTGGCGGCAAGAGCGACAGCGTTTTGTGCGTCTGGTGCAGAGAAGGGTAGGCACAGGCCGTAGTTCATCCTCAAAACGGATGTGGGGATTGGGCTGGTCGCGCTTTTGGGTGGTAGATAACGTGGCACCCCAGCCATCTCTCTTGATACGCTCGATAGCTGCGAGGTCCGAGGCCGGGTCGTGGATGGCCAGGCCTTCCAGCTCTGAAGCAGCCTCGCGCATGGGCGTGGGCTTGCTTCGCTTCTGCTTCTTTGCGGCCGTGGTGGAATATAAATTCATGATGCGCGTGTATGCAGACGGCGAGGAGAAGTTCATGTCGCCGGCGGCAAACAAGGAGTTGGAAGGGGCCTGGGCTTCGAGCTGGGACTTGTAGAAGGCGCTGAGGTTGGAGAAGAGGTCATCACGCTGCAGGGGCTCCGAGTCGGCCGGGGCCGTCATGGCGTCGTGGTCCGGAGGGGAAGCGGAGGAAGAGGGCAGCTGCTTGTCGTCTCGAGTCTTGGCGTCGTGGTCCTTCCGCCTCTCACGCTCCTTGTCGCGCTCCTTGGGGGTGGGCAGTGGCTTGCCGCCGTTTGCGATGCGGGCAATCTGGGCATAGACGCCCGTGTGCTTTTCAAACTCGATGCCCGTCTCGATGGTGGACCAGTGGCAGTATGGGCAGGCCAGGATGTGGCGGTCGGCAGCACCGGGGCGGGCGTCGGCATTGTCGAGCAGGTTGACGAGCAGGGGCGAGACACAGACGGGGCAGTTGAAGCAGTTGCGGGTGCAGCGGTTGCCGTCGCTCTTGACGACGGAGCTGGGCACCTCGAACAGGCAGTGCGGGCAGTACCAGTTGAGCGTCTCTTCAATCACACAGCGCGGGCAGCGGATCTGCTGGCAGTCCTCGCAGTACAGCAGGTGCTCGAGCGGGTAGAGCGAGTAGTTGGCGCGCGGGCTCTGCGGGTCAAAGGTGCCCTCGTCCTCTTCGGCGGCCGCAAGCAGCTGTGAGGCGCGCTTGGTCGAAGTCACGGCCGCGTTGCTGTCGAAGCAATCGCAGGCATAGTAGGTGTAGGGGAAGGCCTGTGCCATGCTATGCTATGCTATGCTATGCTATCCTGTGGTATCCTGTGTTTGTTATATGGGCAAATCGAGTTGCGTCTCCCAAGGTCCAGTCGTGTTGGGCAGGCACATGACCTTGCTTGGTGGAGTGCACGCATTTGATATACCGTTGATATACAGTAGTTGTGGTCCATGTCGAGAGCTCGGGGAAGCCAAGCGCCGATTGGTCAGGACTCTTGACGTAACTAACATACCGTAGATACATGCCAACTTCTTCGTATTGCTTTCACCCCATGCTACTGCTCTACGCAACACACACTCTCAATCCTGCACCGTCACCATGAACACCTACTCCATTCGCGCATTCATCCCGCCATTGACCCGCCGCCGCCTCCCCCTCCAACCCCTCCGCCGCCGCTATGCCGTCCAGGCCCCCGGCGCGCCCACCATGGAGATCTTCAGCAACCGGCAAAAATGGATGCAAAAGGAGAGAGCTGCTTCAAATGTCCAATTGAGCAGGAGCGTCGACTATCTTCGCGATGAGGTTGCTTCGCGCTTATGTGAGCGAGTCTTGGTGCGTCATGCTCTTCAAGGTAGCCAGCCAGCCATTCGCGGTCCACAGCTAACCAACCACCAAGGACATCAATCGCCACTTCCCAAACGTCCTCGATCTAGGCGCAAATGCCTGCAACATCGCCCGAATGCTCACCCTGCCCTCGGACGACGATCCCGACAAAGGCCCCCGGTCCAAGCGCATTGGCACCCTGACAGCCGCCGACTCGTCCGAAACACTGCTCTACAGAGATGCAGACCTGCCCTTCAACCAGGAAATCGACATTGTGCGCCAAGTCCTGCCAACTTCGGAGCTGTTGCCATATGAAGCAAACACCTTCGACGCCGTGCTGAGCAGTCTGAGCCTCCATTGGATCAATGATCTGCCCTCGGTCCTAGCCCAAACCAACAACATACTCAAGCCCGACTGCCCCTTCATCGGCGTCATGATGGGCGGTGACAGTCTCTATGAATTACGCACATCCCTTCAACTCGCAGAGCAGGACCGCCGAGGGGGTGTCTCTACCCATACTTCGCCACTGGCCGACGTCAAAGATGTTGGTGGTCTACTGCAAAAAGCCGGCTTCAACCTCCTCACCGTCGATGTCGATGACATTGTCGTCGATTACCCAGACGTGATATCCCTGATGAAGGACCTCCAAGCCATGGGCGAATCCAATGCCGTAATCACGCGAGAAAAGGGTGCCATACACCGAGATGTGTTGTTGGCTGCTGAACCAATATACAGGGAGCTACATGGCAACGAAGATGGCACGCTCCCAGCCACGTTTCGACTAATATACATGATTGGTTGGAAGCCAAGTCCGACGCAGGCGAAGCCACTAGAGAGGGGGACTGGCATGTTCAGCATCAAGGACTATCTGGAGAAGGATAAGAAGGGCGGTGATGGTACACAGTAAGACAATCATGATATGCAGACAATCTCTCACCAATGAGACCAATCTTATCACTCCTCAGTACCTTTATGAAGCGAGATGAGCCGGTCCCCATTAGATGTAAACTGTTGTCCACGGGCGTGACGGGGTCACAGTACGAAAATTAAGTGTAACTTGTAATGATCAATCTCATATACGGTACTGTAAGGGAAGACTACCCACCCCGCCACTGCATACTTCGTTACAACCCCCTCCTTCACTCACACACTGTCGCTGTAATCACCCGCCACACCCACCACATCCCCCTCCATCTCCGCCGTCACCTCCCCCATCGCCTCCATCGCCCCCAGAGCCCGACGTCCCACACCCCCCGGCCGCTTCGCCATGCCCGCCACAACTCCCCGCACACCCCGGCGTCCCCTCACCCCCTGCACAGCCACCCAAACTCGCACTTTCTGCACACGTTCCCGCCGCACACCCTCCCCCAGGAGCCTGCGTATGCTCCTGGCTAGCGCCTGGCTCCGCATAATATGGGACGTAAATGGGCATGGGGTAGTACAATGGATAGCCATATGCGCCGTATAAATACGCATCATCTTTGCTTTCTCGCGAGGGTGCTTCTTTGCCCTTGCGACTCTTTTCATACCGCTTACACACCTTGGCATACATGACATCCAATTCTTCCAGCTCTTTGCGCCTGCGAGCCGCGCTGCGCTCATCCGTGCCGGCGAGCGCGTTGTGGTTGCTCACGTGCACGCCGAGGCGCGGATCCTTGGGGAAGTTTTTGGACTCGAGGGCTGAAACACTGATGCTGGAGCGACGGCGGGGCAGAGAGGAAATGCGGTTGAGGAAGTTGGAGCGGAGCGGTTCACGCGTGCATTCGCAATACCAACAGCTGCATTCAGAGTAAGGTTGGCCGTACTTTTTCTCGTAGGCGAGCGCGGTGGCTTGGAAGGCTTTGTGAAGATCATCGTCTGGGATTTTGTCGTCGTGGTTGAGGAACTTGTCCGTTTCGGCGAGCGTGTAGCGGTAATAGACGTTTGGAGTGAGTTGGTGGGTATGCTGTCACGCATCATCAGCGTCGGGTACGATCAGTTACCCCAAGACGGAGAAGACTGGCAATTCGCAAAAGAAGAAAGGATGGGGGCAAACTCACCCAAGCCAAATCTACATCCAAAGTCGGCACCACGATGCACTTTGGTGAGCCTGCGGAAAGCAGCACGAACCGATGATATTTTACAATCAAGCGCTGCGTCGTGGCCATGACATTCGGGCTATGCAGCCAATCAATCTTGACCATCTTCTGCACAAACGTGCCTTGCCGTAGCACCGCTCCAACAAGATCGATGCCGAAATCGCTCGAGTTCTCCCAATACCGGCTCATGAGCTGACGAACGGCGATGCGGCTCCCCTTTGCGACAAACTCGGACTTGTACTGACACGCATTGATGTATAGGAGATCAAGCACTGAGCCCAGTGCATTGGAGAACAAGTTCTTGATTCCTTCCACACTTCTACCATTTGTTGCCGAGAAGTTCTCTCGCATGGTATGGGGCTTGAACTCTGGGCGTGTCTGGACGCATCGATTCGGAAAGAAGGGATCGTGTGTGCTCGGCTTCTTGCCTGGCGATGGAATAGCCGGCTCGCCACGACTATTGAGTATGGTACCAGGAAGAGGTTTGTCTCTTTTGATCAGGGCGTCTGCATCCTTGATGAATTTGCCTACACGAAGGATTTCGTGATCAAGCATGATGCCACAGTTTCGACAATCGTAGCGGAAGGCTTTGCCTGCGAAACCAGTATCCTCGGAGAGATAGGCCTGGAGAGCTTCTGGTCTTGAGGAAAGAGGCGGCATTGTCCACGGTACCCTATTGATAGAGGTGCACTTTGGACACTTGAACTCCTTCGGTTCGTCGTCTGCCAGAGCATCGCACGGCCGTCCTGTCTTTTTCACAAAGTCATCTCCATCCTCTTGTGCGTACTCGAACGTTGTATCGTCAATAGCCGCGTATATTTCACGCCAGGGAAATTCAGCATGCCACAGTGCCTGCCGGCCATCTCTTATGCAGTCCTCGAGATAAATTCTGGGGTTAAGCATGTGGGAGTGCCACACCATGAGGACATCCAATGGCGGCAATTCGACTTTGCTCTTATGCGGGACATCGTCAGAGCAGGGAAATCTGCTGACTATGAACAACTATCAGCACATGTTCATTCCTTATTTAGCGTCACTTGAGTAAGATTTACCATTGTAGTGAAGCCCAGAGTCAAAGTCTTTAGTGGCGATGGACCGAGCGAATACCGCCAGTGTTGCATTTAGAAAAAGTCTGACCGGGGCGTTCCACCATTTGTGGTATCTGTCTACAGCCTTGGCAACAAATATCGTCCATCTCTTGTCACGAATCCGTTCTGCTAGTGTAGTGTCGAGACTTGCAGACGAACTTGACGGTTGTGCTTCCAGGGCAGCTTGCAGGGGATCTCGCTTGTGAACGCCATTGATCTCGAAGCATTTGTCCTTTGGAATTGACTCGCTGCTCTCCTCCATCTTGCCTACATTCTCCACGCCGATACCGTATAAACCCTCCATGTTCCCCACATCTCGCCGTAATTTGGCAAATGCATGCAGCAGCTTCAAGTGCGCTATGCACGCAGCAGGCGTTGGAATTTCGAGAAGACTCGGCCGGAAATCAAGGTCGTTCATCGCGGGAACGCATCCTCTGTGCAGACTCTCATTGCCTGTCGACGTAGTCGGTGCAATCGACGGTGCTCGGGAGCTGTAAGGTGGAGGCTCAGCATACAAGTTCTCAAATGTCTTCATGGCACCCTTCCGTGACCCATTCATTGTCTTCTCCTTTGCCCTCTCCGCATCCGTACGTATGGCCTTTGGTTCCGCAGCCGGCGGTGCCATGATGGTGCCTTTGAAAGGGGGGAAGATTTTATCCACAAAATGCAAATGCAACTCCAAGACAAAAACTCAACACCTCGATATACCATATTTATTTAGTCTTGTCGTCGCACGAGAGCTCCCTGGTGTTCGCTTGCCAATACCCAATCCAGGTATCCGGTGAATACAAGGCGGGTTAGCCTGGTGGCAAGCGAGGCTTCTTTCATGCCTTGTTACAGAGGCTGAGCCAACCGCATGACCAACCGCAAGGTAGCCTTGCGCATGTGCTGGCTTTCCCCGCCACTGCCCGCTCACCAAAAAACTGCGGTATATATGGTTTTTTAGTACAAGTTAGCCCGATGTTAGATGAAACAAAGGAATGCATGTCGGTCTGGGGGGGCACTGTGCATACTTAAAATTGAATGAAGTGTGCAGGTGTACGTGCGGATAAGGCCGTGGCTTCTGTACCTAGTGCTCCCAACTGCTACCCTAGATTATTATTGTTATGGCACAACCTTGGGATAAGGCCGGCGACGGATTACGCTACAACTGTCTTTGACGGTTTGACATTTGAGTAGTAATCACATGAAAAAGCCATGATTCTGCAGTTGCAAAGTATCGATTTTGGGAAAACACCATGGTTATTGGTTTCCACGGGCGGGTGCGGACGGCCAAAAAAAGTGACATGTTAAGAGTAACCTCCAATGCCGTTCCAAAACGCCTCACAGCCCGTAAACAAACGTCATCTTCTCGTCGCCCTCCCTACCAGCCATAGTAGCTTGTTGGAACCAGTCAGCAAGCCAGCGAAGCCTTGCGTTTGACCGCATCAAGCTAACCGCTCGCTTTAACCATGGGCGATCTGAGGGGAGCGGGCCTCGACCTTCTACATGCTCCCTGTCTACGTCTTCATCGCTCCATCTTGCAAGGACACCCTGCCGCACTTCGTTCTCCAACTTGAGACGCCTCAGAAACAAGACATATCCCAGTGCTGCCAGTGCCACACATGCAAGTGTCCACCAGAAGGGCACTACATAGCCAGATTCAGCGTGTCGTGGTGTAAACAGCATGGCCGAAAGTACACCTGCCAGATTGCCCCAGCCATTGATCCCAAGAAGTAATGCACGCTTTCCAGGAGAAGGGGTGTTTCCAGAGATCCAAGCGACAGTCAGTGGAGATGCAACGTAGGTACCAGACAGGAGGACACAGAGCGCCAAGTATCGTGGCACTGCCCATGACATGGGAAGCATAACTACCATGATCAGCCCTATGACCATAATGGTCAAGCCAAATAGAACGGGGACAAGGCGAATGCGGTGCTTGTCGCTGTACCGTGCAGCAAGGAAAAGTATGACAGCGCCACATATGTGCGGTGGCGCAGTCAGCAAATTGATCAGGGCAGGGTTTGGCTTCTGTAGCAGTGGGGCAAGTACAAGTGGCAGGAAGACAGAGAATGCGTAGACTGGGATAGCAGAAAGGATATTACAAGCCAGGATATGCCAGATCTTGGTGTTGAAGACAGCGGATACAAGATCGTGAGGGCTAAGACCGCGGTCATCGACAAAATGCTGCGACGCGGATATCGATGGCTTCGCCGTGTGCAAAAGGCCACGAGACTCTTCATCGTACTCTGTCTCGTCCTGATCATGGCGTCTCTGAGTCGCCGAGGAGGCAGTCTGCATATTCCTATCAGATACAATGCGTGCAGCTGCGTATTGTCGTTCATCTGGAGACAGAAACCAGGCTGTTTCCACGCTGTGAGGTAGCCAGAAATAGCCCAAGACGGCAATTACCATGGTCATGATTCCCTCGAGCAAAAAAAGAACCTGCCATGGCCGCCAGCCAGACTTGCCATCCGCCGCTGGGCCGTCATCCCGGAAGCGAGAGAAGACGGCGTAGCTTATCAGACCCCCAAGCGCTCCACCAACGGCAGCTTGCCCATAGAAGAGTGAAAGCCTCTTGCCAAACTCGAAGCGCGTATAGAAGAGGGAGAGGTAGGCGACGGTGACTGGGTAGAAGCCAGCTATAGTGTGGTCAGCAGAGGGCAATGCCTTGTGTGGTCAGCACCTAACTTACCTTCGAGGCAACCGATGAGGATGCGCAAGGTGTACAACTGCCACTTGTGCTGGACCCAAGCATGCAGCGCAGTGCACAATCCCCATAACAGCATGCAGCTCGGGACCCATGAGACCATTCCATATCTACGGCCCAGAGCTGCACCCAGCGGCTGCAGGGCTACGAAGAAGGCGAAGAAGAGCGCGACGGCCGTGTTCAGGTCGCGCTTCTCCAAACCGATGTCGGCTGTGAAATGAGCAGTCTCGGCATTTCCAATCTACGAGGCGGAAAGTCAGCGACTGCCTGCCTGTGCTTTGCAGACGGCGAGTGTCATGCCCTGTTGAGCACGTACGTTCGCCTTGTCCAAGGCGTTGAAGAGGAACAGAGTGGCCAGGAACGGAAGTAGGAGGCAGTCCAACTTCAGCAGCGTTCGCCGGTGCAGTCGTATGTCGGTTGCAGGCGCCTGTGCATCTTCATCGGGCGGCATGGCATGCACTGATGCTGGTGCGGAAGCGGAAGCGGAAGCTTGGAGGCAGTGGTAGCAGCTGCAGGAGGAGGACGAGGACCATGGCGAGCTTGGAGCTTGGGGCTTCGGTGAGCTTACAGCAGCAAGTTAAGACTGCAGGTGGGCTCAAGGCACAACTTGGAAGCTGGGCCTCGATCATGTTACACCAAAGACAAGGCCATCTGACCGGCCCCCCATCACGGGTTGGAATCTATACGGTTCAGGCGAGGTGTTTGCAACGTAGTATACAGCTAGTAGCATCATGGTGTGCAGCCTGAGGCCACCTGCGGCACGTCACGCTGCGTCCTCTTGGACCCTGCTTGCAAATCTTCAAACTATCATGCTGATTGGGTGAAGCGAGCTCATCAACCTGAACAGAACGCCAATTCCGACCCTTGTGGTAAGAAAGCCACCAAGCCTTGTCGGATACGCGTTAGAATGTGTCCATCCCCGGTATGATGTCAATCTTCGATGGCTGTACATGTCAGTGGAATACTTTCTGTCAATGCACAATCGTTGAGGCTGTTAGGGCAACTGCAAGCTTCATGTGTCACTCCACAATGGTGCAGCATTATTGAATCTATTTGCCCTTCGAAACTTCAGGCCCACACCATCCAGACATGAGATGGAAAGTGGCGACATGGGATCATCTGATAGAGTAACATGTGCTCTGCAGTAGCTTTCAGCAGCGTTCACACTTGCAATATACACGACATGGCATTGCTGTTTCCAATCAAGTATTCGGCAGTGTAGGTCCTGCTGTTATCTGGGGGCGCATCGACGCGCAATTTCATAACCCTGCGAGATCGCTCATGGTGCGCCGTGACCCAAATTCTTGCTTGGAAAAAGTCTCCTATGGCGCACATCCATAAATCACTTTGCTTCTCAGAGATGGGGTCCTGATGCAAAGCCAGTCAATTGTCTATCAGCACCTGTCTGCTATCTGTACACGCCATCTCCAGACTCTCCCCTCCCTCCTTCTCCCACATGTCCTCGCCTACAACTTGCTGATGAAGAGACGGGCGGCGAACAGGCGCACACGGTTGGGCAGGATGTACTTGGAGAAGACGTAGATGAGCGATGGCAGGAGGATGAAAGCCACGGTGGTCTCGTTGACGAAGAAGAAGGGGATGAGCTGGGGCATGGCCGACTTGAGCACCGTCTGCTATCGAGTTAGTCCTGGACCCCTCACTCCACGTGCACCCTGTCCATCCTCACCATCTGCTGAGGGCCAACCTCGGTCTTCTTGCTCTGGCTCGCCATGAGCGCAGGGCGGGCCATGGCCGTGGGGCGGACGGCAGTGGGCGCGCGGAAAGCGGCCCTCGCGAAGGGGCGGAGGAAGCGGGCGTTCATGCTGGGCTATCTGATCTGGAGCGGCGGGTCAGCGCGCTGCGGCGGCGGTCCAATTGGCGCGGTGGAGCTTGCGAGAGAGGGATTGACGTACTAGACGGCTGTTTCGGGGCCCAGGAAGATGAGGAGTGATGGGGGTTGCGGTCGCGGGGAGTCCGGCGGTTGCTGGACTTGTCGTCGGCAAAAGCTCTCACGCCTGCACGGCGGGAAGCTCCGTATCACGTGACTATGCTCTTGGCACCCGCCATAACTTGGCTGTATCCTGCCCTGTCATCCCTCTTTTTTGGCTTCAGGAATACAAAGATGCAGCGCTTGCCATCACACAGTCACTATAACCTGAGCCAGCACAGGAGCAAAAGGAAACTTGCTCAAGTGACTTCTCGTCTAGCTACGATCCCAACCAGTCGATGCCTGTAGCTGTGGTGTAGCTGCTTCAATACATTCACTATCTCGACTGCCTCACTAGCATCGACATCATCATGTCAGCAAATGAAGTACGACAATTCACAGAGAATGTACACTGGCCATTAGTGTGCTGTTGGAAATTTTGACGTGGTAGAATGAATGTGAGAAGGAGAGGCGGGAGTTGCAAAAAGTTACCTGACTACATATCTTTCTTGCTAGACCTAAATGTCCTACATGATGAGCTGCTGGACGCTTCGGACCCTTTTAGGCCAAAGAGCGCGAACAGAGTCTTATCATAGTCACTACAATTTGTGGAGAATGTTGTACAGAACCCGCTTCTTTTCATCTCCGTAAATTCCACCCATGCGTGGCCCCATATGGATCGCACTCAGCGGCCTTACAGATTCTAATCTGTGATTATATTTGACCTGCACATTGCTGTAGATGGTGTTCGCACCGTCGAGGACATCCCAAGCCACCCTGAACAAGAATCCCATGTTGGCTACATTCTCAAGCACTACGATCATCGATGACAAAACTGGGCGTGATGAACATACTACTATACAGGTAGCAAATGGAGCTCTCAGGTCTATACTTGAGATTTCAGACCGAAAATCGGAAACTACCGGATCGACACCGCTCCAGCAATACCCTTGGCTCATCAACGCATACGTACACAAAGTAGAATTTCGCAATGAAGAATCAGATGCTGTACCGCCTCACACCGCAGGGTTAAACCATGCGAGTGATCGCCACTGTGGTGATTGATCCCACAGCCAGACCCACCTCAGCCCAACGTCTCTTCCGCTCCACTGTCTGCGCCGTTCCATCATCATTCTCATGCTGGTGCATATCATGTTTCAAGGGGTGGCGGGCGGCGTGTGGTCTCAGATCCTCGAACCCGAAGCTGAGGCTGTGTAACGCGTTCGGCATGTTTGAGGCTTGTCTGACGACTCTATTCGATTTGCAACGGTGGCTCATCGGTACATTGGTGTACGGTTGAGTGTTGCCGGTTTGGAGTACATTGAGAGATTCAAGCAAGTGGGCTTTGGCAACATCCTATTCGAAGGATACCTTGGGCCAACGTTACATAGTATGTAGCCGTGCAAACCACAAGACAAGGATTGAATCAATAGAGTGTACTGGTGTCTTCTAAAATACCATGAGTCTTCGTTGGAGACTAAAACAAGTCTATGAACATAAAAGGGAATCTATCTGCGTTGAATAGCGTGGGGGTGTGGGTGTGTGGGAATGCATCGCTAGTTTAACCAGAAACAACACCCAATGCTGGAAGTCGTAACTTCGTAAGGTCAACTTTGCCGTTGGATATGCAGGATAGATAACACTGAACATGAGGGATATAAGGAGAGCTGGCTGGAACAGGAAGCCTAAGCCACATCTAATCATCGAAGAAAGTTAAGAAAGAAGAAAGGATAGACAGTAGAGTAGTGAGTAGAGCAAAGCGTAGAGAGATACTAAGCTGTCACACAGAAAGATGCGTCTTCCTTCAAAGCCACCAAATAGATAACATTGTCCCTGTCAGGAGGGAACACGTCGCGACACTACGCGCGCAGTGAGTCGTCTGCATCATCGCTAATCAATAATCAAGGATCTAACTCAAATCATGCTTGCGATCGAGTTGTACGATGAAGTTGTCGATCGTATACCGACAAGTTCTGGCTCGCTGACTTGCTGTGCAAGGTGTTGTGCATATTGATTTCCCCCGGAGAAGCTCGATAGACTTTGGAGTGGAGTGGTAAACATGCCAACTACTGGCTGATGTTTACTCGATGTCTCCAAACGGGCTTCAGTGAAGGACGATGCAGTCGGTGTCTGCAGCGTATGGCTTGTCGTTGTCACCGAGGCTGGATTCGGGTAGGACGTGCTATTCGGGTAACTCGACGAGCTCAGCTGCGGTGTTGCCAAAGGGGTAGAGTTCGGCAAGGGTGAAGAAGTACTTGTGCTCGGCATGCCGAGTGTCTGCAGTGACCCGGAGCCTGTGATCGGTATCGGCGTAGAATGTCGGTGTGACAATGCATCGGCTTGCGATTTCTCCTGCTTGATAGGATAAGACGAGGACGTAGTCGAAGCAGATGATGCAGCGCGAACACGTCCAGCTTGGGTTTCACGACGCCGCTTGGGCCCATCTTTCACTTTGGGATGCGTGTGGCACTAATGTCGTGGTGTTAGCAAACATTCGATTTTGTGTCAGATACGAAGCGTGGAAAGCGGTCCAATCAGCGGTGCGGGATAGGTAGAACGAGCAGGATATGACAAGGAATGTAAGGGATTGGGGTTTACAACACTTACCTTGTATGCATGCCGGAACCAGGTGGTCCCCTTTTTCTTACTGCTTACAAGCGCGATCCATTCGCCGCAGCTTCCACAAAGTCCTTCCCAAACGTCGAGATTACCTTCGGTACGACGAGTATCCTGTGGACTTTGGAATGCAGCACCGGTTGCTGCACTGACACCATGTGTAAACGACTTGTCGTACCAGAAAGCGCTATTCTTGAGCACAAGCCAGCGACCAGGCTTGCAGAGTCCACACCACCCTTCGCGTTTATTGCCATGGCCACGCACCCATCGTGGTGTGTAGAGATCACCGACGAAACGGAGATCTTGTTCATGTGGGACAAGATCTGGATCTGAAGGGTTCATGTCCGATTCTGGTGGATTGGAGGCTTCTTCATGCAAAGATGAATATAGATCCGGTGGATCAGAGAGATCTGCAAAGTGTGATGAGCACCCTCCATGACGATCCGCGTTGCTCTGTAGTAGGCGGAAGAGTCCTTGAGATGGTACAGGTCTCGGTACTTCGAGTTGGAAAAGTTGATCTTGAGAAGCGTAAAGTGATTGGTTACCGGCATAACCTTGGTGGGTGTGAGAATATAGTATGTTTTGCTGCGCAGGACTATAGAAATTGTTGTAGGCACTTGGTGGGTAGGTTGGCATCGAGTGGTGAGGGTTGGAACGCGGACCGTACGGTGCGTGACGATCCAATGCTTGCGACATTGGGCGTGAAGTTGTTGGAGTGGATGTAGGTGCATGTCCAGTGGACCATCTCTTGTAACGACTACTTTCGAGTGTGTACGGTGACGATCGAACGTTGTTGTGGGGAGCGGGGGAGGCGCGCGTTCGACTGCAACCACGAATGACGCCGTCATACTGTGGTCTCCGAGGCGATGCGAGCGGCGAGAGCAGATGACTGGCAGAGGGTTCCGAGTGACGCCATGTTTCATATTCTGGTGCATATGAGAATGCTTCCGCCGATCCCATTTCTTCATAGGACGTTGTTTCTGGTAATACGCCGCCAGTACTTGACATTGAGAACGAAGACTCCGACATTCGGCGTGTGGTTTGTTGTTTGAAAGACTGGGTATTTTCAGACTCATGTTGCCCCATATTGGTATACTGTCGCAAATCGATTATTGGTGTATTCTCATCTTGGCCCATCATGCCATGATTGAAGTCGGTAACATCGGGATCCAGCGAGGGAAATGCTTCCAGTTCTTCACACACCTTTTGACCCCAGGGACCTTTGTTCGTCAGCGTTACACTGTTAGGATATTGAAGGTAGTAATTACTAGTGTCAATGACTCCAGGGAAGTAATCTGTTGTTGTAAGCAATCCGGTGCCATGCATACTGTTGCTAAAACTAGGATTGTTCATGGTAGGTGATTGAGTGGTGTTGGTATTCGATCTTTCCGTCTGATCCGTCTCGTCCCTATTCCTCACAGGAGGTCCGCGTGGCATTGCATAGTAATGGTTGTGGGTCTGTGGTACCGCCCACGTGGGCTGCGGCGGCGATGGTCTTGACATTTGCTGTAGGCCTTGTGATTGTTGTTGGCCTTGTAGAGATTGAGCTCTATACGTGTACATCATCTGAGCCCCTGGCGTGGGCGAAGACTGTCCCATGGTATACGGTCTATTAGGTGATGACTGGTATCTATAGACCCGTATCAGTTTTGCGCTAGCAATGCGAGACTCGATCGATGAAGACAACGTACTGCTGAACCGCATTAAATTCCATCTTTAATGGTTCGTCTTCATACATTGGCCTTGGCGGGTTTTTGTAGGCCGTCTGCATGACCAAATCGTAAGCAACAGAATAGGCAATCTATGGTTTCGCGAAAAGCGGCAAAGCATACCGCCTGGTTGGCGACGGCCCGCGACGGGGGCTGCCTGTCAGGCGGAGCAAGGGAGAGAATGCGCGCAGAGCGTACTCACGTTGGTAACGAAAGATGAGACTTGCAGTCTAAGGAATGTGTCAAGGCGATAGCGCTGTACGACTATGGCTGAGCAGTTGTGGCGAAAGGAACCGCGAGACAAGATCAAATGAGTGTACGGTGAACAATGTTCCCAATGCTGCCAGCGCGGATGGAGCCCGCTCCAAAGAAGAAAAAGATATGTATGTAAAGTGACTGATCCGGTTCCTAAAGAGTGACGGGGCCAGATGGAAAGGAAAGCGCTTAGAGGGGTTTGTTAGAGTATATGGCGAAAACACGGAAGTGCAGGTTCCGTTAGCGACAGCGAGGAGAATGGATCTTCGCGAGGTTGACGCAACAGAACCACACGAGGTCAAGTTTGAGAGAAGTGTCGCGACGCGCCTTGGCTGCAGGTGATCTGGAACGGACACAGCAGAAGTGTTCATCCAAAAGAGCATCTGGCGGGGATGGTGTAGTGGATGGTGGACCCAGCGCAAGGCTGCCGGGGTATACAATGGCGATTAGACACATTCGGCACAATCGCACCACTCAAGAGACTCATGGCCTCTCGGGTCACTCGGACGGGCAGTTGGACGATGGACAGCAGGCGTCCCTTGCGGCCAGGGCAGTGGTGTTGCCATGGGTAGAGCACTACTAACATCCATTATGAGCTATCTGAGCAGGGAACTAATGGTCGATGAGATCAGCCGAGCAGAAAATCCAACACTCTTTGCGACCTGGAGTCGTGTTTCAGACCTTGATTGGGATGGTGGGCGTTGTTTCTGGAAGAATGGGGCATCGCGAGAAGGGGGGGGCGTCGATAGAGCAGGCGACTCCTCGATGTATCAGCTTCCAGTAGCCCGATTTTGCAAATTGCATACGCAACCGAGCTGAAATCAACACGTCAATCGAAGTAGTGTGCAATCAAATGTGACAGCTGATTGGGATGGTCGTCTCCAGCGCGTAGTCTCCAGGACGAGTTGGGATGAGTAAGCCGTCGCTTGCTACTCTACCCCTAAGTTAGCGGCAGGACCCACACCTCGACTATACGACGCAACGAAGGCGAAACACACCTCAAACAACCTGGAGCTGAAGGAGAGCGCCAGTCCACCTACCTCGCAAGTCTACGGCACCATTACTAAATTCTCCAGATTTCGGCCTAATGATTCGTCGACATGTGCAATTCACGCGTTGCAAAGCGGAATTCGGCTCTGGATTATTCGGTTTGTCGCCGAATAGAGGCGCAGATAGTATTGCCGCTGACCGTCCACCGAATCTTGCTTTCTTCTCTCGGTCGTATGGCCCGTACCTTCACCGATTTGTTGCGATTGGGATACGGGCTGCATTCCATTCGAGTCAGTTTGACATATGACAGCCGCGCCAATTGAAGGGGTTGTCGCGAGAGTAGCACGAGTTTTACGCCCATTGCCTAGCGCGGCAATGTACGCCGACATGTCACGACGTTCTAAGCATTGCGCTTTGCCTGTTCCTGGAAGCGCTTGCTGTTGCGAGTCGCACACTCGTTCCTCACAATCCTACAACTTTACTTCGAGTATGCCTCCGGTTTGTACCACCACCAAGGATATATTTGTCAACGGCGTGCTTCTCCCGTCGGGTATCACCTTCTCCCGAGATGGAAGCCGCGCCGAGAGAAGGATCGAATCCGTGGCATGAAGACATCAAAGGTAAATGCAAATGTCAGGCAGATTCTGTTCAGCCACCATCATGCCTCATCTTCAGTCTTACTGCATTTGAAAAAATGATATTACTAGATAAGACAACGCTTCGCGAACGCAATAGTTTATCCCCGGAGCTCTTGCCCAGAAAGAACTACAGGCGAGTCCCGAAATCAGACATTCTTTGGCCCGAAATGTTCCTGGTCTTTTCAATTCTCCCTTGCCTGTCTTTGCATGCAAGTATTTATAGGATAGGACTAGCAGCTTCCCCACATCATAGTTGCGCGTGCTGCCCGGCGTATAATTACAGGACTTCGTCGCACTGTCAATCTCCACGTGTTCTGTCGCACGGAAACGTCCTCCACAATCCACACCAACTGCAGGAGGGACCCAAATTGGCTAGAAAGACTCGGATCAGTTGTCTAAAAGAATGCCTCAGCTTATCTACAGGCCAAAGATAGTATCACGGAGCTTGTATCCGTTTTGCCCAAGCCATACTCAGGAACGCGACTACTTACGGAAAGCTTAGGGGTCTCGTCATGTATATTGTTATTATATTGACGATCCACAGGTTGGACTGGCCAATTGCACGCGACTAAAAAGGATTCAACTTAAGATACATTGAATCACAATCAGGTTCCAAATACTCGCTTTGAGACTGACTTGGGGCCGATCTGTTGTGGGCAGTGCCAATTAGCATGATCATTACGGACTACAAAGTCTTTGTTCAAACGCAATAGACTTAATAGCGCTCGCTAACAGGCCATACTGACTGGGAATATGATTCCATCGCAGCTGTCGTCACCCTTTACGACCATGTACTTACACAGACATGCAAGTGTATCGCAAACTTGAACCGCAAATAACCGAGACCGTTCTATTCGCAAGGGTGCCTAGTTCCGCCCATTTCTAATACGGTCTATCATAGAATCACGAGGGCAAAAACCCCGCGCCCACACCCGTGCAACTTGTTCTTGTACCATGTGTGACAGATCTCAATAGCATCTTTCCAGCAGTCATATTGGATCTGTCATGATCCAGGGCGAGTGTCCTAGCAACGGCAGACTCTGATCGGTACAGATCTAGGCTTCTGTGCTACCATCTATACTCCAGCTCATCATATAGCCTATGGAAAGCTTGTGTGGATGGACAAGTAGTAACGATTACGACAAAACGAGTAGCAATGGATTGTGCAATAGTTGCGCCAGGAAGTTTCAATATCATTGGCCTTTGTCGTTTGCTCAGTCAAGAGCCTGCCAAGATGTCTCTCTGTACCACATTAAATGGTAACGTTGGACAAGATATTGATCAGATACACTGCATGTGTACTATGACGCTTATCATTATCATATCTTTAAACGCCAAGTTGTGATTCTGTCCAATGAGTCCATGTGTGCGTTGAAGATTTCCCAATCTACCATTATTTTACAACTTGCCAATCTTGACATCACAGCCCCCACTAACCGTATCGAAAGTCATACTACTTGCTCCCTTCCCCTTCAGCGCCTCCACATGGTTCTTCCCCGGCTCATTGTTTTCACTGACCAACTTCAATTCTTTGCCTTGAAGATGTAACGCACCACTCAATGACGTGCCATCTACCACACCCGTCCACTCCTCCGGATACGTCACATCCAACCCCCCCGAGGTACTCTTGTGTGTGCTAACCAATCCTGACATTGGTACCTTTTGCGCCTTGTACGGTGAGCGCACTATGAGCTTGGTCTGCCCGGAATGCGTTTTTGTATAGATTTCTGATTGGTAGTCGCCAGATTTGAAAGGTAGGAGATCAGCGGTGACGAGTCCAGCGACGGAGTTTATTTCCGTGCGGGAACCATGGATGAACGTGCCGTCTACTGAGCCCACAGTGCTGTTGATGTAGGTCTGATAGTCGCGTTCGGGAATGTGTTTGCGAATAAAGTCTGTGCGGACGGAGCCTGAGAGCGTGGTGGCCATGAAGATTGCTGGGCTGGCCTTGTTGTCATTGGCCGCTTGGGGTGCAATGTCAATGTTTACGGAGCCACTCTTAGTTTCTACAAAGATGCGGTCGTGGAGTAGGTATTTCCCACTAATCGAGCCTGAGATGGTTCTCAGGTGCAGTTCTGTCGAGTTGAAAGCCATTGCATCCAAGGTTCCCGTTGTGAGTGAGATTGATGTTGACTTTGTAACGGTCAGGTCGGCGCCGTTGTGTATTTGCATGCCCATGTGGGTAGATGCGACGGTGAATTCCTCTAGAGATGCTCCTGGGGCCACGTACAGCGTTACGGACATCCCAAGACAGGCGGACCCAGATCTCACGCCGTCGAAACCATCGGGGAAAGAGGGATCTCCAATTGTTAGCCCTGTTGGGGTGGCCGTGTGGCTGATACTTTCGACGTTGACAGATGAGGATACGGCATATGAAAATCGCATCTGTATAGTTCCAGGAGCTTGACCTACTGGTGCTGGGGCAACATGTATCCACCCTGAGACCCGCTTGTAGTGGCCGTCTAGCTGATGCACCGCCTCTTGAATGACAAGTTCTTTCACCAATCCAAAATCGTGTTCTTCAGTCTTAACATTGTAGTCCTTCCCGCACTTCGATGGCCATCGTATTGGAAATATGGTCTTTGATTCTGTAGGTGGTGAAGGTTGTGTTGGCGTAGTAGCGGGCGCCGGCCACGGGATTGCAATGAGATCAGGTCGGTCGGAATCGTCATCAATGAACCCATCGGGATTTGCTGCACTCTGAGTTATGGATTGTGCTGAAGACGATGGTGTAGTTACTAGAGACTGTATAAGTGTCAGTGGAGGCTTACGTCTGTGTATATTCTACGCACTTGTTTGTCCTTTCGTGTGGACACTGCTGCCAACATGGCAGCCAGCATCGCCACCAGTACTATGAAAATCACCAAGCCAGCCACCGTCTTGAACCATGTCTTCTTGAGGCATTGCTGGCGCAGATTCCTTCTACTATACTGTTCCTCCTTGAAGGTCGCATCGCGTGCCTGTCGCCCATCGAAGGATAGCAGTCTTGCACCCTCCTCTCCACTCAGTCTAGCGGTGTATAGACCCGGCGTAGTAGCCTCTAGATAAGTAGGCGGTGGCGCTACCTCCTGATCAACGAAGGTCTCGAGAAGGGGCGTCTGCGAATCGTTGTTGTACGGTGACGAGTCACGGGATGATGCTATGGTAATCTGGGGTCGCGATGATCGCGTGTTGGCAGTGGTGGTGTCGATGTACATGATATTTCCTCAAGCACTTTGACGGAAAGATGAAAGAAAGTGGACTTTCAAGAGATGCACGCAACGAAGGGATTTTAGAATTGGAGATGCAAAAGAGAGTGGAATGTCAAGGTCGAGAAAAGGGTCAGGCAGCTATGCCTAAGTACGACTGCAAGCTTATGCAAAGAAGCTTGCACCATAGCTTGAGGTTAGCCAAGGCCACCATTTGCTGCAGAATTGTTTCGGTGGTGGAAACGCGACATGTTTTATCACACCTCGGCAGGAATGTGGAGGCGAGGAGCCTGCGATCATCTTCAGTGCTAGGATTCAACGGGAGCATTCTGTCATTACTTTTCATACTATGGTAACACTACTAAGAGTCACTCGAAACTTTGACCTAATCGATAGAATTCCTGGTGATCAATTGCGACGATGCGCATCGAGATTGTATGTAGGTGAGGAATAGTTCGCGAGTCGCAAGACGATACAGACGCTAGTCTAGATGGATGAACAGCACTGTTGAGCGCGGCCAACAGACGTAATACAGCCTGGCTTGGCGAAGACGAAACCCATGCAGATTTGCAGTCAAAAGTCGACGTGTACAACGTAAATGTCAATTGCGTACCTCAGATCATTCTTGAGGACCTTTTAACATTGGCCGAGAGACGACTGCGCACCTTTTATTTTCACCATCATCTTTCTCAACCCATGAGCAAGATTTACGTTACAAGACTCATATGGGATTGATTGTCCTTGAACATAATACTGAATTTTGTATCAATGGCGAAAACGGTGATTTGCAATGCAACGAACATTGCATGCATGAATTTAGCATTCTTTTGGAGGAAAACACTGATCAGCATGCGAACGACTAACAAAGCCGAGAAGTTCCAGAGATGAGATGGATGTGCTGATAACGCTGCAGACATATGAATAGTTACGACTTTGGATTAGAGGCATGACCAATGGAGTCAGTTGCAGTAATGACGAGGTAGCGGTGATGCGATATATTCGAGCGTCTACCGAAGGGACTATTTTTGACTTTATGAATTATGATGTAAAGGAGTGAGTGGGGGGAGCGAACGACTTTCTCGGATAGATCTTGAGAAGAAAGGAAAACAGGAAAGGGGGTGTCTTATCCAACCGAATAGTAATAACATCATGATCTTCCAGCATCGTCGTATCGCATTAAGATCGTAAACCTGATCGTGAATCTGGTATAATTTGCGCAGCTTTACTGTGCCTGTCTTACGAGCCAGCTTCGAAAAGCCTTGGCCTTACTCCCATTGCCAGTGCTGGCCTTGGTATCCAAATGGCTGGCGGCGGAAAAGGCTTCCATGACGCTGATTGCGGACGCCTCTTCCTCCTCGTTGAATGGGATGAGATCCAAGAACTGTCGCAATACAATGGAACCGAGCTTGGCATGTGCTTGTTCGACGTAATCGACGTTGACGGTGTCGGACGTGGTTCGCGCAACCAATCCCCAGCCACTCGGCTCCAGCGATGCTTGTCTGGCCAGCAGACGCTCACTGGATGCCAGGAGAAGGAAGGCCCTCACCACAGCAGCCTTTGTGGTGCTGTGCGTGGGTGTAACATCAAGGACTTCGAGGAAATCGTCAAGCGAAGCTGTTCCGATGAAGGTGTGGCGGTGCTTGTATTCCAGTTCGCGCTCTTGTTGGATGAGAGCGGTTGTGCTTTTGCGCGAGGAAGACGTGGGACGGGAGGGCGGTACGTATTGGGGCGGTGGGCTAAGTTGCTTGGGCTCATCCAGGCAGGTCAAGGCGGATTTGATGGGGAGCCCGAGGGAGATCCTGCGCTGGTGGCCGGTCGAGGGGCGCTGGGGCGTCTTTGCCGTGTCGGCTTGCAGCTGGAGGAGGCCGTCGTTTGTCTTTGCTCTCGCGGGCAGAATTCTCGATAGTCTCTGTGCTCCGCTGAGGGTGGAGGCGATGGATGGTGATGGCGATGGTGGAAGGGACGATGGTGCTCGTTGATGGCGGATGCGACGGGTCTGGGGCAGAATGGATTCTTCGCGGTCTCCTTTAAATGAGGGTGATTTCTCTAGGCCAGTGGGATTAAAATAGTCGTCGGACGACTCGTCTTCTTTGATCTGGTCTAGCGAGTAGGATGGAGGTTCTTCAAACAAGGTGCTGTCCGAGGACGGGGAAAGGTGGTCCAGGGCATCTTCGGGCTTTGCGCGCGGGCGGCTGAACTTGAGGCTGTTGCCATCTGCGGGCACGACCCAGTGCTGGATGCCGGGCGGGCTCGCCACCTCTGGCTTGACGCGGCGCTCCCACACAATCTCGGTGTCGCTGGAGGCCGTGGAGAATCGCCTCGTGGGGGAGCCTGGCGTCTGTTGCGTGTTGTACCCCGCATCTCTGAGTGCAGAAATAATGGCGCTGTCGCCTCGGTCGAGGTATAGCAGTCCCGTTCTCCACATGATTGTTTGTTGCCGATGCGTGGTGTTGCCGCCGCGATGCCCGTGTCCTCACATGCGATGCGTTCACTTGTTTTGTTTGTCGGAGGCAGAGGCGCGCGGTGTGCCGATGGACGACCGAGCTTTAGTACCTGTCAGTGAAAGAGCGCTAGGCGCTGCCCAGGTAGCACCGGCTTCACCGCTACTTCCAAGCCACACACCCACGCCCACAGTCCACTTGGCCAGGGAAAAAGTCTGCTGTCGGCTGTTCTGGGACTAAATCCACGCCTCTGCCCGTCGTCTGGTTGCCATGCAGGGCATTGCGCAATGCTGCTGGCCTGCAACGTCATCTTCGACATGGCCGACGAGCGCCTTTGCACGCAGAGTTCAAACATGGGGCAGGCCCGCCGCCATGATGCCATCCAACGCGGCCTGTTGGGACGACGATGGGTTGGGACAAGGGATACCTGCCAGACGGCATGCTTGAGCCTTGGGCGCGGGTGACATCGGATAGATCATAGCTAGACGCCCAACCTGGTGCTATTTCGGGTGCTGACTGTCGACTGTCCCGAGATGAAACACACCACGCGAGCAGCCTTGTGGAGGTCATTGAGTACACTAGGTGCTACATACCTAGTAACCGTATTGTACTGGACATTCTCGTCATGCCGGCGCTGGGATTGATGATTGATGCGGTACCGGACCAACTGTACATACAGTAGTACATACCATGGCTGCTTGCCCGTGCATATATATGAGTAAGCAGCCTCCTGGTTGGCGGTAGTCGTTAGCGTGTACTGAAACGGCTTGGCTGACCGTCTGATGGGGGGGATAAATTTCGACGTCAGCCCTCGATAGGGGATTACCGCCCACCGTAGTCCCGTGACCTGTCCTGACCAAGTAGAGTATGCTGCACCGTCCTCAGGTCCTGTACTGTGGGAAAGAACGATGGAGAAAGGGTGCTAGAGCATATCTTGAATCTGGCTCCCATCCCCCGTTGCACAATGAATGACTCTTGCCAATAGACCACGTGAGATGCGCGCAAAGTCCATCTGCGATTTTCTTCTTCCTCGACCCGACAGTAGCCAGCTCTTGTTGACAGTCACACGCTCCGTGTCGATGCTACTGTCATGTGCGGTGACTCGCGAGCCAGCACACGCAGGCGGTGAGTTTTGCTCTCGTCTCGTCTCGTCCAAACAAGCCATGGAATGCACCAGAATTTCTCACACGGCCGCGCTTGATGCACTGCAACTGGCAGAGCTAACGTCAACCGCCACCTTTTTGTCTTTTCACTTCGCGGATTGCCTCATCGAGTCACATGCTACTCTACATAAAGTAATCGTTCACACGCTGCGTCACACGTCTCATCCACAGTCGTGTGGATTCGTGTCACGCAGCTGCTGTCTGCCCAAGACATGTGTGACCAATTCTATTGCAAATCATGGTGCCATGCTCGAACCATACCCCCGTGGCCCTTTGAGATCCAACCCCGCAGTCGCACAGAAAATCTCAGCCTGCGTCCAAAGGCCTGCACACCCAGCTGGTGAAGTATATTTATCGGACCCGAATCATCCAGATCCCATCGCCTCCGGATTTGGTTGACAGCGGCCCGCAAGCACCTGCAACAGTGATCCAAACACGCTCGACGCTCTGCCCAAAGCGAACAAAGTGTCCACAGTTCGCTACAGTCGGCCGAATCGCCATTTGACGCGTGCTCATGCAGCCAGCGTGCTCGGTGCCGCCATGTGTGAGAGGCTGCGCTGCTCCTTTGGCTGGCCTGCGAGGCGCTGCAGGCTAAAGAATAACGAGCTACTGTATCTTTTGGCATGCGTGACGTGTTGTTTACCCTGTCGAGCGGACGACAACAACAACAACAACATCAACAACATCTGTATGGCATCTGCCTTGCCACAACGGTGCATATATGAGTCTCCGAGGGACCTACCTACTAAATAACTTTGGCAGTCGAAAGCAATTGAGACTCGTGGACCAAGCCTAGTTTGGAGCTCATGTTGACGGCGTCGTGCAGGAAACATGGGGTGGTGATGCAGGACGGCCCGCAGCCGCTCGGCCAATCAACCAGGCTTGGCGTAAACAAAGCTCGAATGGCCAACAAGAGTCGTGTCCGCAGCAAAAAAATATTCATGGCCTCGCCGGCATCTCCTGGCTCTCTGTGCACAGTTCCTCCCCCAAAGCCCATTGTTCCCACCCGAACAAGAGGGGGATCGAGGGGCAGCAGATTATCGTGTTCCTACCCCATGCAGCTCCGTGCTCCTTTCACCCCGACCCACCTCCGCTAATGTATTGCACCGTCTCGTTCTCTCTGACCGCCGAACACCGCCGAATACTGTGATATCCTCTTCCCTGGCTCTGTCCTTCCTTCACAGCGCCTGTAACCCTCTCGAAACTCGCCCGTACGGGCTCACACAACCATGGACGGCCCACCGCCTCCACCGCCTCCGCACGGTGCCAATCCCAAGACCACAGGTGGTAGTCACGCCCCTCCAAACAGCGGCGGCGGTCTGCCTCCAGGAAACTACGACATATTCATCATACCGCCACACTCGGCGGGTGGCGGCTTCATTTACTTGCCCAGCTTGGGCGTCCAGCGGAATAGCTTCATGGCAGGGGTCGGAAGCACCATAGCTTGTATGGCCATCTGGAAGATCATCGAACCCCAGGTCAAACAATACTTCCTTCTCGTCAGCCAGGGCGTCCAGCTCGGTGGGAACGGCGTCATACTGCTTGTCGTGCTTGTCGGACTCATTGGATGGGCCTTTGGACAGACCATGGGTGGTGGACGCTCCAGCTCCAGGTCTAGTGGAAATGCCTTCGGGGGCGGCTTTGGCAGTGGCCCCCAGGGAGGAGCTGGAGCCGGTACCAGCACGCCCGGTGGTGGAGCAAATTATCAACGATCAGCTCCGCCTCCACCGAATGGTAACTTTCCAGGCGCTGGCTCGCCCCCACCTCACGGTGGATGGGGCGGCTACCGGCAATATGGTGCCTCGTCACCGCCGCCTCAAGACGACGATTCTGCGTGGGACGACGAAGCGGAAGAGGCGGCTGAGGCAGAGCGGAAACAAGCTGAAGAAGAAGAGAAGAAGCGAGCGGAGCGGAAACAAGCCGAAGAAGAGAAGAAGCGAGCAGAGGAAAAGAAGAAGCGAGAAGAAGAGGAAGAGCGCAAGCAAGCTGAGGAGGCAAAGCGAAAGCAACAAGAGGAATTACGGAAGAAACAAGAGGACGACCTCCGGCGGAAACACGAGGAAGACCTCAAGAAGAAACATGAGGAGCAGCTACGAAGGAAAGAAGAAGAGCTCAGAAGGAAGCATGAGGAAGAGCTTAAACGAAAAGAAGAGGAGATTCGCAGACGACAAGAAGAAGAGTTCAAGAAGAAAGAGGAAGAGATTAGGAAAAGACAAGAAGAGGAGTTTAGAAGAAAACAAGAAGAGGAATTGAAGAGAAAACAGGAAGAGGAGTTTAGGAGGAAACAAGAGGAAGAGTTTAAGAAGAAACAAGAGGAAGAGTTTAGAAAGAAACAAGAGGAAGAGTTTAGGAGAAAACAAGAAGAGGATGCACAGCGCGCTCAAGAAGAGAAGAAACGACGGGAGGCAGCTGAACGTCAAGAACGTGAAGAAGCCGAGCGCCAACGAGCCGAGGAGCAAAGACGACAGGCTGAAGAGGAGCAGAGACGCGCCGAGGAACTGCGGATACAGGCGGAAGAAGAGAAGAAGCGAAGAGATGAAGAGGAACGCAAAAGAGCCTGGGATGAGCTTAAGCGTGCTGAAGAGGCGCGGAGGAAGAAAGAGGAAGAAGACAAGGCACGGGAAGAAGCAGCCAAGCAAGCTCGCGCTCAGGCCGAGAAGGAGAAGTGGGAGAAGATGCGGCAACGAGAGCGCGAGCAGCGCGAAAGAGAAGCTCGAGAACGTCTTGCTAAAGAGAAGGCCCGCAAGCAGCAAGAACTTCGAGAAAAGGAAGAGGCTGAACGTGAAGCTCGCGAGGCCGAAGCACGTGCGAAGATCGAGAAAGAGATACGTGAGAAGCTTGAGGCAGAACAGCGAGCCAAGGCTGCAGAAGAAGCTGCACGTAAGGCTGCAGAGGAGAAGATTGCAGCAGAAGTAGCTGCAGCAAAAGCCAAAGCTGATGCTGAAGCCGCTGCTGCAAAGGCAAAGACTGATGCAGAGCGTGCTGAACGACTCAAGGCCGCTCGCGAACGTGCCCAGAAGGACCGCGAAGCCCGTCTCAAGAGCGAGGCTGAGAAGATCAAGGCAGAGGCAGCCGCTGCCGCCGCCGCTGCTGCTGCTGCTGCTGTCCCTGAAGTTACAGCCCGGCGATCAACCACCTATGGTGGCATTGGAGGTGGGGAGCGACTTGATCCATACGCTGGCGTCAGACAGCCTTCCGTTGCACCCTCAGTTACCGCCTCTGTCACATCAACACATTCATCTCCAATCAAGGCAACAGTGCAACCCAAGAAGAACTACGAACGCCCGTCCGCAAAGTCGTACTTGGGCACCGAAGATGCAGGTGGTATCCGACCACATGAAAATGCTCCCCGACCTGGCCCAGCACGTTCACATGTGTCGTCGCAATACTCGGAATCTTCCTACGCGCCTTCCCAGTCCACAGCCCGCACAACACCTCCAGTATCACAACGAGGGCCGTATGCCACAACAGACCCTAACAAGATTGTCATCAAGGCGGTATATCTCTTCAACGATCTCTTCCCCAAACCAGTGGCGCAGCTGGTGTCCAATGTTGGTAAGGTGACGGATGGCTTGATACTTAAGATCCAATCGGAAGGCTTGTTCATCGATGACGATGTCCGGAGCATACCCCAACGCGAGTGGGACGTCAAGGCGTGGACGTTGAAAATGGTCGAGGCAAGCTTGACTCCATTTTTCGCACTTTTTGCGTCTACTAACAACGATACTAGACTGGTCAACAACCCGCAAAACACATCCACATCCTGCGGGCCTCCGTTCGCGACCCCGATGGCAAGAAATACGTCTTCCTTATCGACGAGTCTGAGAGTTGGAAACTGGCCATCGGCCTACAACGCCTGCGTAAGGGCAGTCAAGTCCGAAGTCTGCAAAGCAGCCAGATGGCGCCAAATGAGGTGGCCAGGGTGCTCAACGCTGTCCCACTGATTGTCGTATAAATGCAGCCCACAATTCACTTGGGTATAGGTGTTGTAAGAGGAATTAGGTAGATAGTTATTGTTGATGATTGACTGTGCGGAGGCCATTCCGTACACAGACACGCTCGGCATTCCTGGTGCGACATTACATTTGAGCGAAGCATTCCTAGAAGCGAAACATTTACCCTCGTTTACTAGACCACATACTAGCTTTATTGCAGCATGAGCGGCGGAGTTCGATAATACTGTTTCTTTGGCTGGTGTGGTCTTTGGTCTGCAGTTTGGATGTATATATGGTGTTGATGTTGGTGGCAAAGGCAGGGGGTAAACCATGGCTCATTATCGTTTTTTACTCAAAGAATCAAGGCCACGTGAAGAAGGACTGTATTTGACTTTGCAGCTCAATTGTCTCTGACATGATTCAGCAGTACACATGCGCCATGATAAACCCACGAAGAATCACAACAATCTGCATTGTGAGTCACCAAAGCACTCAATCTGTTCCACCAAGCCGCCCTCAAAACTTCAGTGTCTCCCTCATTTCCAGTAACGCTCGCCTCTCTCCCCACAGACGTACTCCCATCACTCCCTTTTATAATCCCCAGTTTACTCTCGTCGTAACACCGGTACCATCTAGCGTCTGTTTCCTGTGACACCGCCTCAAGCAATATGATCCTGATGCTACTGTTGTTTCTGGACTTTTCGGTGTTGAGTTGTGTCGGTTGCCAAAGTCTCATAGCCCGAGAATCCGGGATCGCGCCGAATGGGGTTTGTCTGGTAGGAGCGGGTGGCGAGAGATTTCTGGCAGGCGTGTGAGCACTTTGAATGCTGTGACTGGCCACTACCTATGGTAGTCAGTATCATGCGGGGACTTACCATCCAAAGACTACTGGGAGGCACTACGAATGCATGAACGCTTGACAGAGTCAGGAGTACGGTAAGCAACTCTGCAGAGAGCTTCATGGCAACTAATCTCGAAGTCGATGTATGTAGGTATCAACGCGGAACTATGGATTGTTAATCAGACTATCTGGCAGTTGTACGAATCTTCCCTACGTAGGTTTTACTTGTCCATATGTATGCTCGCCCTAACTGGTACTTGGCATAGAGGCTTGTACTATATGTGACGTTTGTAGAACAAGTACAGGACGCTCTGAAGATTCCAAGTGGTCGATTCCAAGTAAAAGACGCCAATTTGTGGCAGACTTGACTACTTTAAACTTGGTGGAGCTGTCTGTGTTGCAGATTGGTTGCAAGCTCCGTTCGCACGATTACTGTTTCATGGTGTAAATGTGAAGATGGAAAACTAATGTAACAGGCAGGGATGACACAGTGAACTTGACCTTCAGCAACTTGCAATATATCTCTACGCACTGTGCAGACGGGAAGGGCTCGAGTAGCAAGTATGCAGACCAGAGAGGCGTGTAATTGATGTAATCGTAGTACGCTCAAAGCATCTTGTGTCTTTGAAGGGCGAACACTGAAATTCTAGCAATGCTGTTCTTGGTATTAGTATGGGCGAAGGACTTAGTTGCGGTCAGCCTATGGTACGGGATGCAATGTTCCAGCTTACACAATGACGCTAATGTCTCTCCAGGCTGTGCATGATCAAAGTTGAGGTGACTTAGCCGTGTCGTCGAAGGGAGCACTGCCAGATCGTTCGGGCGCTAAGTTAACCAACGAGGCTCATCTCGGCAAGACCTACCTACACTATGAGCAACTTTCGATCATGCATAATGACAATCCATCAGCTACTCCAATGCCATAACGATGGCATCTCCCGAATAATGAAGTCTATCCTAACTCTGAGGATGTTTAGGATGGTCGGGACGACATCCATACCGTGTGTTCTTTTCTCTTACTAGAGCCCAAGTGACAGGGTGGATGCAGTTCTAGCCCGGATCTGTACCTGGGACTACGGTCAAGTATGTCGACAATCGCCAACAAGACACATATGTTATGATATCGTTGGTCAAGACCTCGTGGCCTTCTGGAAGCGGAGGTGCATCCGCCAGAATCCGGCCCTTGCCCAATCATCAGATTCTCCGCCAAATTACACCGTATATCCGAATCTGCTTGTTGGCCCCAGCAAGTTCCCCGCTTCCCCTCAGCGCCACAGTCTTCCTTGTGTAACAACGCTACGCTAACGAACGTAGTTGCAGTTTCGATGCTCACAACATATATTACAAGTACACTCGCAACCGTTCAAAATGTCCTTCTCGATGGTAATTCGCAATCATGTTGCTTTCCAAGGCAGGGTTTGTGTTGACTGTTCTAGCAGGCTCCGCAGTCGGTCAAGATGGTGAGTAGTCTTCTGGTTGCATAATCATAGTAGAGTTGTTCTTCGCTAACCTATCTGCAGCCATCACAGCATCAGGGACGGATTTCTCTTTGAATGCCAATGGCATGTCATACCTATTTCACGTTGAAGCCGACTCTGGAGACCTGGTGTCAGACCATTTCGGAGGGCCTGTACTAGATTTTACGCCACCAGCGAACATTCTACCGTGGGGTTGGAACGATGAGAAAGCCAATGTGCGCAGGGAATTTCCCGACCTTGGCCGTAGCGACTTCAGATTGCCCGCAATCCATATTGAACACGATGACGGCGATACCGTATCCGCTTTCCTCTACCAGTCGCACGAGGTCGTTCAAGGAAAGCCGTCTCTACAAGGACTTCCTGCGACTTATGGAGAAGCCAGTGATGTAACCACATTGATCGTCCAGCTCTATGACAACGTTTCAGACATTTCAGCAGCACTTTCATACTCCGTCTTCCCAAAGTACAACGCCATTGCAAGAAGCTTTAGTATCACCAACAACGGCACTAATGAATTAGTTATTGAGAGAGCTTTTAGCTTCAGCACCGACTTCCCCAATGTTGATCTTGAAATGATCGAGCCACACGGAGACTGGTCGCACGAGTTTCAGACAGTAAAGCGAAAGGTTGATTACGGCGAGACAACGTAAGCCCGGGCTCCAGCCAAGATGAATGTGTACTGACAAGTAGAAGATTCCGAAGCAATGCAGGTTATGCTTCGCATCTTCACAACCCTTTCTTTGCCCTTGTTTCTCCATCAACAACCGAGGGTACTGGAGAAGCATGGGGATTTAGCCTCGTATGGACCGGTAGTTTTCAGGCTACGGCCGAACGATTCTCCAATGGCTACGTCCGCGTTCTTCTTGGACTCAATCCCCTACATACCAACATCCGACTTCAGCCAGGCGAGACCTTCCAGTCGCCCGAAGCTGTAGCAGTGTACTCCTCCCAGGGTGTGGGTGGTATGTCGCGGTCTTTTCATGATCTCTACCGCAACCATCTTTCGCGCTCAAGATTCACCAAGGAGACACGGCCCATCTTGTTGAACTCTTGGGAGGGCCTTGGTTTTGACATCGATGAGACTTCGCTTGTCAATCTTGCAGGTGAAGCAGAGGAACTTGGTATCGAGCTATTCGTCAATGATGACGGCTGGTTTGGGGTTGAGTACCCTCGCAACAACGACTCTTTGGGTCTTGGTGATTGGACACCCAATCCAGCCAAGTTTCCCAACGGTTTGAAGCCCTATGTGGCGTCGGTGAACAATTTCACTGTTCTTAATTCCTCCACACCACTGCAGTTTGGTATTTGGGTCGAGCCAGAGATGGTCAACCCGGACTCTCGTTTGTATCAAGAACATCCCGAATGGGTTTTACATGCAGGAAAACACCAAAGGACGCTAACACGAAACCAACTTGTGCTAAACGTTGGTCTTCCAGAAGTACAAGACTTCATCATTAGCACTGTTTCCCGCATTCTCAACTCTGCAAACATCCAATACGTCAAGTGGGATAATAATCGTGGCATGCACGAACTATCTCGCCCATCCGATGACTACGACTACATACTCGGTCTCTATCGCGTAATCGACAATCTCACCACCAGCTACCCTGACGTCCTCTGGGAAGGCTGCGCATCAGGCGGCGGACGTGTTGACCCAGGCCTCCTACACTATTGGCCTCAACACTGGATCAGTGATAATACTGATGCAGCAAATCGTCTCACTATCCAAATGGGCACTTCACTCGTCTACCCACCCTCCGCAATGGGCTGCCACATCTCCGCGATTCCCAACGGCCTTACACGGCGCGATATCAGCATTGAATACCGCGGCCACGTTGCTATGATGTGCGGTAGCTTTGGGCTTGAACTGAATCCCTCAGAACTCAGCCCGGAAGAAGCATCAGCAGTCCCCACCATTATGGCCGAGGCGCGCCGTGTCAACCCTGTCGTCATCACCGGCGACTTCTTCCGCATCGCTCACCCGGATACTAGTAACTGGCCCGCTGTACAATTCGTTTCTGAGGATGGAAGCCAAAGTGTCTTGTTTGCCTTTCAACAATTGTACATGGTGAAGCCTGCGCCACCGCCATTGAGACTGCAAGGCTTGGATCCCAGTGCGAGGTATAGGAATGATTTGGATAATGCGACGTACAGTGGTGCGACGTACATGAATGGGGGTCTGAATATTGCGTGGCCGAGAGGAGATTATCAGAGCCAGCTCATTTGGTTGGAGAAGGAGTGAGTGTTATTACAAGTTGTACTTGGATTTTACTCAAGAATCAGACACTGTGGAGTTCTTACATGACGTTGGCCTAGCCTCCACATCATCTTCTTCCGCTCCTTCAATCTGATAATATACTATGAATGTGAATCTGAGGGTCGTTCGGCCTGTCCCTGCGAGCGAAAGGGGCAAACATCAAGTATATCATTACACCTATGGCACAACACATGATGTTAGAAGCGTATCCTTTTCGAACTATGAGTCTCATAGTAATGCAATCCTGTTTAGCTCTTAGGGAAACACATACACGCACACCTTACATATATCCTGTGAAAAAAAAACTCTAACATGTAATCCCACTTCTACTGTTGCTAGTATAGTAGCAACTAGTATTACTCTGGGAAGAAAAAGACCTGTTACACATTACATCCGCGGAACTCATCAAGAGTGCCCCACCGCTTCGGAAAATAGGCTGGAGACTGTTCTACGCAACGGACATCGTCAAACCGGCCTTCTATGCGACGAAATTTTAATTATTCGATAGGGAATAGAGCTGGTGAAAGAGTAACAGGCGAACAGTACTACCATGAGTTGAGGGAATAAGGTGCTTCCGAAAAGCTAGGCTATTCATTCATCAAGAAATGGGCATGTTACTATATTATTGCTTTAGCAGAGAAAAGAGTCGAGGGTGATGGGCGAGGATTCGAATATGGAGAGAATCGGGGGAAAAATTTGTTCGGGAACGTGGAGGCTCCTGATGTGGGTGAGAGGAATCGCGTGATGGTAGTTTGGGGTGAGTGGTATTAGGGTAGATTGAGTCAACGGGAAGAGGAGAGGCAGCTGCAGCTGCAGCTGCAATTACATAGGCAAGAGAAAATTGCCTTAACAGGCCGTTCCGAACAGGTGCATAGCATCACAAAAGTACCACAACCGCCGACCCCGTCATAGCTATCCTTACAGAGACCATTCACTCATATGTTCATACAGCAAATGTCATAGAGATCTTCGCCAGCATAATCATGATACCACTATATTCTATAACCCATACATCGAACATCCAAGCCCAGCGACATACAACACGCTCACGCTCACGCTTACGCTAACCTATGCTCAAATGCTAATCTTCACCCCTTCACATCTAGCCACTTCACACACAGAACCCCACAATATGACCCAGCGCCTACAGGTCCCTAACCCCCCTCCTCGGAATCTCTGTCTCCACCATCTCCAAACCACTCAAACTGGGATACCGCTTACTGAACGTGTCCACATCCCAATCCTCCGGCCCTATAGCCGCACCATCCCCAACCACAGCCGGTAACGGCTTCTCTCTGATAACCGGGCTCGCCTTGGTCGGGCTCCCACCAGACATAGAGGTCACTGATCCTCCCGTCTGCAGAGCCTTTGGCTTTGGCGCTCGTGGCGGTGGCCCAGAAGGAGCGCGGAGACTGATGATGGGCGGTGCAGAGACAGAGGGCGCAGGTGGAGGCATGGTCGGCCGTCCTCCTGACGATGGTTTGGTGTACGCGAGGTCTTGGCTTTGTTGCGTGGAACTGACGTGTATAGGCTTGCGAGCTATCGTGGGAGCTTGTCGTACAGCAACATCAGTCTGATCTTGGGGTCGGCTGGGAAGGGGTTTACTGATATTCGTGTACTTTCCATATCCATCGGCAGTACGATGAATCACAGCTGCAGGCTTGGAACTTTCATCGAGCAAATTCTTGACGCGGCTTTGGATAGTAGAAGCTTTCGAAGGGCCGGCTTTTGCTCCTGGGCCTTGAGATGCGACGCGTTGTCTGTACTCTGCAGCTGCCGCTTCGACGCGACGCTCTTCCTCGTCTAGTTTTCGTTTTTCGAGTTCGCGGCGGACTTCAGGAGAAAGCTCCTGTGTCTCTTCGATGGCGCTGCGATCGTCGTCGCTGAGACCACCGGTGGCTTCGGAGCCGGCGATGGGGGTTAGCACGAGGCCTGTCCCGTGTTTGTTGATGTGCTGGTCTGTTGGAGTCATTGGCGGTTCCTCAAGCTCGCGGTCGGGAGTTTTGGCGTGTTCGAAACGGCGAAATGCATCGCCGAATCTGCCTTTGACCATGCTAGTTATGCTGCCGCGCTTTGCATGCTTGGTCTGGGAACTGCTCCGACGGTGCTTGTGACCATGTTCATCCTTCTCGATAGTGCGCAGAAAGTCGATGCTAGATCTCACGTTCGTCTCTTCCAAATGCTCCGAGTCATCTATCGCGCTTGAAGTTGTCCGACGTTGTAATGAAGGTGCATCGAAGTTGCGGCCAGGCGCCTGTTCGCGATCACGTAGATAATCAAGATCAGATGCCACGTGCATGCTTACGGGCCGAGCATTCGAATTGGCCGATCTCGAACGGTCTAGGGAGTGACCAAGATCTGAAGCAGTAGGACGCTGGCTTTCCAAGGATGGACGGGAGGATGCAGGAGACTTGGGTATGCTGAGTTGAGACTTTGATCGTGAGTCGAGTGAAGGTCGTGCAGGTAGAGCAAATTCGGGCCTAAGTGAGGGACTCCCATGCGGCTTTTCGAACGAGCGCGGCTGACTCATGGTACGAGTATGATGAGACGATAAAGGTACCTTCCAGATTGGCTTATTGCTGATGTCTGGGAGATTTTGCGGTGGGGTGGGAGCCGGTGATGCCCGGGGTGATGTTTGCACACCGGTCGATACCATGTTGAAGTGCTGTGGAATTGGTTGTTGGATGATACCTGGCGTGGAGCTACGCGGGTTATCTTTAGTATCGTATGGCCTGGACTTCTTGATAGAAGCAGCCCTTGACACACCCGTTGAATGCGCATGGGAGTTTGGCTTGGAGACTGGAATGGACTCCATCTGGGTTATGGACGGTGAAGCAAAGGCCTCGTCGGCTAGGGCCTCCACGACACGCTTCGAAAGTGCAGGATCATTTCCTGTAGGGGTCTCGCCAAACTCGAACTTTTGTCCGCGATCATGCAATAGGGAAAAGTCATCTAGAGAGGGGAATCGTGCAGCAAGCTCATCGGCTGCCGCACGTCGAACTTGAACATCTTGGGAGTCAAGGGCAGCGAACGGGTCGGCAGTTGTCCCTCTCATGGGCGAAGGACTTGGCTTTGCGGCTGGCGGTTGATGGGATGGAGCGGTGGGCCTTCCCCTCCTCATAGGCGTTATATCTGGCAGTTGCTGAACTTGTTTTACGGGTGCAACTTTCTGCAGGCCTACAATGGGAGGGGAGGCGACTTGTGGATCAGTAGGCGGCAACTGCTCGTTCCTCCGGGCTTCCGAGTGTGTTCGTCCAGAGTAGATCTTGTAGCGATTAGCATTAAATGGTCGATTGCAGTCTGCAGACATACGTCTTTGATGGGAATGGCGCGATGTCGCATTGCGCAGACCTCGGCCACAACCTGGTAAATGTTGGGCCTCTGTTGAGGATTCTCCCTCAGCATTGAACCTAGACTCATCAGTCATTACCTACAAACGAGACGATATGATATGGACTGACCTATGAGCTTTTTGATCCTGTCCGAGAAAGGCGGATATGCTGGGTACTTGAAAGTGGCATTGAGAATAGCCATCTGGCCAACTTCTTCAAAGGGCGTTGTATAGTAACACAGCTTGTACAAGAGCACTCCCAGGGCCCAAATGTCGCTCTTCTCGTCAATGGGCTGCTTCCGATAGACGTCTATCATCTCTGGGCTGCGGTACTGCAGTGTGGTGTGTCGCTGCACATCGTCCTCGATCAGCCTGCCCTCGGCAGCAGTCGTGGCAGCAGGCCTCGGGGGTGCCGTGGAGCCGAAATCGCAGAGCTTGTATATTCTGTTGTTGTCGACGGTGGTGATGAGGACGTTTTCGACCTTGAGGTCGCGGTGGAGCAGCGGGGGTTTGAGGTAGTGCATCGTGGCCACACCCTCGGCCACGTCTGCGAAGATGTGCAGAATCTCAGGCTCCGTCAGCCTATGCTGCAGCCGAGTGTTCATGAAATCGATGAGGCCGCCGCCGCTGCAAAACTCCATGAGCAGGAAGACCTCGTAGCCGCCACCCTTGAGTTGCGAGGCGTGCGAGTCCATGTAGGTGACAATCTTGCTGTGGCCCTTGAGCTTCTTCATCGTCTCCACCTCGGTCCGCATGTTGGCGAGGGCATCTTTGTCGGGACAGGCCACGCGTTTGAGCACGGCGGTGTCGGGCAGGCGCTGGTCCGACTTGGGGACGCGGACGAGGTAGACATGGGCAAAGCCGCCCTCGGACAGGTACTTTTCGATGGTGACACGGTGGTTGCCGACCTGGACCTTTGTGCCGGGCGCAAATGTGCCGGGCGGCGCATTGGAGACGGCGATGGGAGCTGGGGCGCGGTAGCCAGCTTGCTGTGCCATGGGGAGGGCGGTCGAGGGGCCAAAGCGAGCAGCGGACATGGGCGAGCGGTGTGGGAGCCTGCGGCGTGCAGGACAACGGGGAAGGCTAGATTTTGCGCATGGGGCTGGACGTTGATGCAAAGCACTATCAGACTGGCCGGGGGGGCGGTCAAGAGGGGGGAGGGGAGAGGGGGTGGTGGGTGAAGATGCTGCGTTGTCGTGGGCGTGGTCGAGGGCCTGCCAGAGAAGACGTGCATGCGGCGAACGCGAGGCCCGTCACAAGGAGCCCACGGCCAAGGCCCAGAGGGGAGAGCGAGGCGGCGGGGTGGGGGGGCGGGAGGGGGAAACATGGCAAGTCAACAGGTCAACAGCCCACTGGCCTTGGCCAAATGCAGCACGCCGTCTTGCAACTCCCTTCTCGCGGCCGCACATGTGGTTTGCATGCACATTCAGACACGACATGGGCCGTGGCTTGAAGACTGGCCGATTCCGTTCATGGCTGCAACACTCAACACCTGTGGCGCAGCGTCAGACTGGCAGCTGGCCCAATCGCCCCATCGCTGGCTTCCTGATTGGGCAGGACAGTGCGACAACCGACGGTTGCGGCCAAGTCAAGCTGCAGCACGTTCGAATCGACGAAGCAGTGGCTGCGGGCTGCCGTGACTTGGGTGAGATGCATTGCCCCGGGCGTGCGTGATGCATACATGCGTGTGAAGACTACCTCCTACGTGTTGAGTACTGGCCAGCCGGTGAAGTGGAAAGACGGCTATGCTTCCTATGTAGTATGCACATAACGTTGTAGGCAGTGGCTACCCAAGGACAGGGCAGTCACGGGGAAAACCAATGCAGGGACCGGGATGCTTGGCAGGCAGTGACGGCCAGACAGCTGTGAAATGCGGCAGGAACGTTCTTGCAGAGATAGCCGCTTCCCACCAAGTTGGAAAGAAGGTAGACAGTGTGCCTGCTATACCTACCCACCTACCTACTCTCAACCAGCCCCCTTGTTGCAAGCACATGCCAGCGCGCAATCGCCCGCAGCCTGAACTTACTACTATCCATTAGCGAGCACTGAGTTGTCTCCCTCTCCATACATCGCATCCTTGTACTACGCAGCCCTCGCTCACCAATAACGCTGAGATCCCCCTCGTCACCGTCAACACCACGCGCCCGAGCCTATTTCACTGCTGGCCGCGCATACACGCACGCACACATACACACACACACACACACACACACACACACACGACCTCCTCCTTCCTTGAATCTAGAGTAAGCGGGCCGCGTTAGACGACCCGCCGACCGCCGTCATCATTGCGGCGCCAATCGTGAACCTGACGAGGCTGTCTGTTCCCATTCCAGCCCAAACCACACGCTCAGTAGAGCCTCATCGTCGTAACTGCCTCCGAACCAGACTATAACAACAACAACAACAACAAACAACAACCATCGCCGCAACCACCACCACCACCACCAGCCACCATGAGCACCCTCCCGCGGCTCAGCCCCATCGCCCGCCCATCCACCGACAGACCAGCCGACAGGCCAGCCAACATGACGCGCGCACGCAGACGTGAGCGAGACACCAGCGCCTCGGGCTCCGACTCGTCCGCTTCCACCTCGCCTGAGCGCGGCTTCGACGACGACAAGGACTCGATAATGATGCAGTCAAACGACTCGCTGTCCTCCCTGGCCCCATCCGTGTCCCCCGACTCGGACGACGAGGCTCGCCGGCGGGCCATCGACGAGCAGCATCGTCTCTCGCCCATATCTCGTCTCCCCGCTGAGCTCATGATAGCCGTCTTCGCCAAGCTCTCTTCGCCCAACGACCTCAAGAACTGCATGCTCGTCTCCAACCTATGGGCTCGGAACAGCGTGGGACTCCTTTGGCACCGACCGTCGACCAACAAGTGGTCCAACGTCAAGAGCGTTATACAGACTATACGAACAACCAACAGCTTCTTCGACTACAGCAGCCTCATCAAGCGGCTGAATCTCTCCACACTGGGCAACCAAGTCAGCGATGGCACTCTACAGCCGCTTTCATCCTGCAAGCGTGTGGAGCGCCTGACCCTGACCAACTGCTCCAAACTGACCGACTTGAGTCTGGTGTCCATGCTCAAGGACAACAGGAGCCTCTTGGCGCTTGATGTCACCAATGTCGACTCCATCACCGACAAGACCATGTTTGCCCTGGCACAACACGCGATACGCCTTCAAGGGCTGAACATCACAAACTGCAAGAAAATCACAGACGAGTCGCTCGAAGCCGTTGCCAAGAGCTGTAGACATCTCAAGCGACTCAAGCTGAATGGCTGCTCGCAGCTGAGCGACAAGAGCATCATCGCCTTTGCCCTCCACTGTCGTTACATACTTGAGATTGATCTCCACGACTGCAAAAATCTCGACGATGACTCGATTACTACCCTTATTACTGAAGGTCCCAACCTCCGGGAGCTGCGCCTAGCACATTGCTGGAAAATCACGGATCAAGCCTTTTTACGGCTTCCTTCTGAAGCCACGTACGACTGCTTGCGCATCCTGGATCTCACCGATTGCGGAGAATTGCAGGATTCAGGCGTCCAAAAAATCATATATGCAGCCCCACGGCTCCGCAACCTCGTACTCGCAAAGTGCCGCAACATAACAGACCGAGCTGTTCTGGCCATTACACGCCTTGGAAAGAACCTCCACTACATACACTTGGGACACTGTTCACGCATCACTGATACAGGCGTCGCACAGCTGGTCAAGCAGTGTAACCGCATTCGCTACATTGACCTGGCCTGCTGCACGAACCTCACAGACGCCTCAGTCATGCAATTAGCTACACTGCCAAAACTCAAGCGGATAGGCCTAGTCAAATGTGCGGCCATCACAGATCGCAGCATCTGGGCTCTTGCGAAACCGAAACAGATTGGCTCCAATGGGCCCATTGCCATCAGCGTGCTCGAGCGAGTCCATCTCAGCTACTGCACCAACCTTACTCTTCAGGTATGCTCTATCCCCCTATGCAGATCTTCAACCTAAATTGACCATTCTAGGGCATCCACGCATTGCTCAACAACTGTCCCCGTCTAACCCACCTGAGCTTGACAGGCGTACAAGCTTTCCTCCGCGACGACCTCCTCGCCTTCTGCCGCGAAGCCCCACCAGAATTTAGCGAGCACCAACGCGATGTCTTCTGCGTCTTCAGTGGCGTCGGTGTCCAGCGTCTCCGCGTCTTCCTCAACACCAACGGTCAGCACGAAGATCGTGAGTCCTCGTTTGGCGACAACGAGGGTACCATGTACAATGAAGTCGAAGATGGCGATGGCGTTGTTACTGCAGTTACCGCTCAGGCGCATGGTATGGCAATCGAGGAAGGCGAAGGAGACATGGATGAGGACTTCGGAAACGATAGTGAGATGGCGGGACAGGACTAGGGCATTTGCTTACTTGCTGTGATTGCTGATCAGTTTTTGGAGCATGTTCTCCACATACATTGATATCTCTGCATTGCAATGGCGTTTTGATTCCTATTTCCTAATGGCATTTTTTAGCGTTGTCGGGTGTTTCCCTTCTGTTGCGGTATAGATGGAATGTGCTGACCGGCCTGCAAGGAGGTCATGGTGTGGCAACGATACGATACCCTTGTGATTTTTCTGGGCATGCGGATGAAAAGAACGGGCGGCATATTGGAGGTGTTGCGCAGTATTTATTAGACGTTCAACGTCACACAGAGTTGATTCGAGCGTCATAGATGAATGATACACTACGCTTCATATCAAAACATATATATGCTCTGATACCCTGGCTTTGGTCATGATTTGTTTGACAAATTTCCAGTCGGCTCAGAATTATGAATCGTACCCGCTCAAATCCATCACTTCATCGCCCCAGAATACCAAAACACCTTCAATCACTAGATCCTTCTAGCCTCATCTCTCCCCAAAACCTGCAAATTACTTCAATAACCCACACATACACCCACAATCCGGCACTGGACACATGCTATGCCGACCAAACCATTCGCGCGCATGATGTCCATGAAACCCATGAGTACAGGCCATACAAAATACCATCAGCCTTGCTTCTAGATCTTCTTTTGCCAACGTATCTGCCGCCCCTGGTTTACTCGGATCAGGACTACCGAGCCACATCATGCACAGACCACAACGCGGCATCTGGGTGCCGCAATTTGGACACGAGAGGGCTGGTGACGTGGTGCCGTGTGGGGATCTGGCCAGGGTGTTTGCCGAGGGACGAGGAGGGGGTTTAGCAGATGCGTGGGGGGAGTGAGAGTGGGAATGGCCGGCCATAGTGGAGGTGGTAGTAGGCAGGAGCCTTGCTTTTGCGTTCCTTGGATCTTTCCTCAACGCAAGGTTTTGCTGGCAGTTCAAACAGCGGATCGTGAGACTAGGTTGGCTAGGCTTATTCGTGCTGCGGCCCTCTCGAGTGACGGAGAGCGCATTGTGTTGTTTGGTGTAGCGGGTGCGTTGGAGGAAGGCACGGAAGGTTTGGAGGTGCGAGAGGTAGATTTCTTTCCAAAGAGTCCAGCGCGTGTCATGAATGTAGAGGGGGCATGCGCGGGAGAGAAGGAGGACAGCGTCTTGGAGGCGGGGTGGGTGCGAGGTAATGTATACTTGTAGGAGGTCTAGTGCCCGTGACGTTAGGCCTGTGAGGAGGAGACCGGAAATATCGCCTTCTGCAATGCAGCGTGAGGTGATGGTAGTGAGGAAGTGTGAGAGTTGTGCGTCAGGAAGGTATTTCAGGGCGACGGCGACGCGATCGGAGAGCGACAATTGACTCATTCCTACTACGGTTGTCCATTCGCCAGTTATGAAGTATGTGAGAAGGGATTTGAGATAAGGGTCCGATGTCATGTCCGCCATCCAGGCACAGGCTTCACGTTGATCAGAGGAGACGCCCGAGGAAGGAGAGGCACAGGCAATGACTGCGGCGAGACCGATGTCGTCTTGTGGAAGCATTTTTTGCTGAAGTGTAGATCGGAGAAGCGCGAGTGCTATGTCTTTGTAACCCTGGAAAACTGCGAGAACAATAGCTTTGTAGATTTCGCCATTGGTAGCGATTTGGTCTGAACTGTGTTGGACACCCTGTCTGTCAAGAGACCAGCCGCATAAACTCAGACATAACTGTCTATTCTCAGGGTACTCTGTCTTTACGCCTTCGAAGACAGGAAATTCCATTGCTTCGGCAATCTCCTTGACGGCATCGCGGAACATTTCTTGGCTGGTTTTTGCGTCGGGGTCGATGAGCCGCTCATCGTACATCGCCAGTTCATTTGCCCATATTGAGCTTACTCCGAGATATTTGAGATCCAGGCCGTTCCCTACCATGCCATCACCGGAAGCATGAGCATCCATGCGATCCACCAGCGTCCATACATCTACAAGCCATGGATCATTGGCAACGATGGCCTTGTTTTGAGCACATTCCAGAGAGTAGCCTTCCATAACTCGGCGCTTGGACGTATCAAGTGCTGCTAGGTAATCGGATAGCGGTACACTCACTTCAGGATAACCAAGGTTGAGAAGGTCTTCGTGCATCTGGTGGCTCGAATGTGTTGCTGATGGTAGAGCGAGGCTGCGTTGACTGTTTGCAAGGCTCAATTTATCCATATTGGATGGGGAAGCGGCTTGTGAACCCTGTTTGTAGCCATATTTCTTGCCCAAAGCCTGATTTTGCAACCCGATGAGATCCTCTGCCACGGTGCCATGAAGTGGTGTCGGTCTGGCGATACACTTTCGATCCCTGTAAATCTCACCTAGAGCACTAACGTTTAGCCGTGGAGCTGGTGGAGGCACATTTAGCACCTCTACTTCACGATTCGCTAATAAAGCCAGTGCGCATTGTCCGCTGAGTGGGCTGCCATTGGTCATGAAGTCGTATGCTATGACACGATCCTTTTGATTCTGGTGATGATCTTTGTCGTGTGCTGGATACCGTAGACGATGAGAGGTTCTGACGTAATATGGGGCTGTCCACGGGCGGCCAAATGGGGGATCCAATGGTTGTGAGGTCTGATGCGCGTGTTGTGCGAGTTCCACAACCTTATATTCTCCGGTGTTGGCAAGAACACCGAAGGTACCTCTCTTCATTCCAGAATATCGTAGACTCCAAATCGACGTGGACTGGGGGTTGTCGACGATTGGCTTGAACTCCAGAACAGCGCTAGTATTCGCAGTTTCGTTTGACGTCCCTCGTTGCTTCACGAACCGCATGTCCCAGAGAGTGACTGTAGGGTCCCCAGCTGTCCCAGCTGAAAGGAAGTAGTTCTCATCCAAAGGATCAATAGTAATATTGTGTACCTGTCTCGTCTGAAACTGGGCGACGCCCGCCGGACTAGCGTCTATACCTCATCAGCAACATACACTGTCCTAAGATTCACAATGTCTTACCTCTAAGATCATAAATCCTGACATATTGCCTCGACACCCCAGTAACAAGCGTATCTGGCTGCCCATTGAAAAACTTGATACTCGACACTGCTTCCGAACTTGCCAATTTCTTATACGGCTCATCTCTGGACGTAAATCTCGGATCGTTCAGATCATATATGTTTAAGCAAACATCGTTTCTCACGCGATCCAACCCCGCAGCCAGCAGATTCCTACTGCTGAACGCAATGGAATTGCACTTCCTTTGGTGTCGAATCGAGAACGAGTGTGTATACTCTGTATCTGGTTTATCAGGGTCCAAAGTTACGATAGTAGCTTCTCCAGATGCTGATCCAATGGCGACGATACTGGGATCTTTTTTGGACCAGTCAAAGGCTGTGTAGTTAGGGAGTTTGTCACGGAAACATATTTGGCTGTAGGAGACCTTTGACTTGGCAAAAGAGTTGATTTGGTAGAGACGAAGACGATTTCCGGCGACGTCTATTATCAGGAAACGTGGGTCCTCGCAGGTGGAGTGAGGTGACCATCGGATTGCTGCTTCCATAGTATGTTGAGTAGCTTGCGCGAAGCCGCGATGCACCTGTGGTGGATGTTTGGGATGTATTCGTGGCACATGTGGCTCATAATAGCATCAAAGTTGGAGTAGGATTACAGTGAGGTAGTACATCTCATCCCCGAGATATCAGGTGAAGGTCAAGGGACCAATCAGATATGAGCCCTGTGAAGGCGTGCACTCGTGACCTAGCGTGGCGTATCTCCAGGCGGTGAGCTGGATTCTGCCACGGCCCCGCTAAAACTTTCCCCCAGCGCCGAAAGCCGTGCCAGCTAGCAATCTCACCAAACTTTGCCAAACGTCGAACAAGTCTACAGCAACATGTCGCAAAAACGCAAACACGACGATACGGCCGATGGACCCTCGAAGAAGTTCCGTTCTTTCAAGCCTACCGGCAGCGGCGATGCACCGCACAAGCGCAAACGACCACAGATAGACCACGACTCGGAAAAAGGCGCCAGCATCCACACGCTGAAGAGCCGGATTCGCGATTTGAAGCGGCTGCTGGCGCACGTGGACCATGTAGGCGACCACAAGATGTCGGCCAGTACGCGGATAGAGCGAGAGCGCGAATTGGAAGCGTGTGAGCACGAGCTGGCGGAAAAGATTGAGGGTAGTAGGGAAGCGGCGTATAGGCAGAAGATGATTGGCAAATATCATCAAGTACGATTCTTTGGTATGCTATCGCACAGGCCGTCTGGCCGAGGTCGTGGTGGAGCTAATGCGGTGTAGACCGACAAAAAGCAACGAGGATACTCAAGCGGTTGAAGAAGGAGCATGCGGCGGAGGCGGACGAAAAGAAGAAGGTACAATTAAGACAGAGAGTGCATAACGCTGAGATCGACGTCAACTATGCGATATATTACCCGCTCATGAAGCCATACTCGTCCATGTACCCCAAGTCGAACAAGGACAAAACCACAGGCGCAAGCGACGAAGACTCGGATACGCAGGGGAAGAGCAGCAGCTATGTCGATGGGCCGAAAGGCGACGTGGTTATGTGGCGGACAGTTGAGACAGCCACGGAGCAAGGCACACTCGATATGCTGCGACACAGCAAGGACGGCTTGCCCACAGCACCGAAGAAGGAACAGACCAAGAAGCCATTTGTAAAACCAAAGGCTACTGGAGCGAATCTGCGAGCAGTGGGAGGTAATCGCCGCGAGAGGAGGGCACATGGTGCACAGCAGCAAGAAGAAGCAAACGATAGTGATGGAGGTTTTTTCGAGTGAGCACAAATCTACAAGTTGCTCATCAAGACGTACTATACCTGATCCACACGCACATATACATATATATATCCCCAGTACCTCTACAAAATTTCATTTACTACTCAGTCATTACCCTTTCAACACCTTCACTGGATGCGCCTCCGTATTAAACACCCACTCATTCACCCCATCTCTACCCACCTGCCACTCCGCTTCACCCGCCTGGATCAGATAACTATACTTCAACACCTCAGCAAACCAAAAGCTCTCCTGAAAATCCGTATGAATGCCCCCATCAACCTCGTTCACATCACTAATACTCGAATACCCACTGCCCACTCTCGTCGTTGCGTTGATAGCCACAAAAGCGTCCCACGCCCAGTCCTGGTACATTGCGTCGCCGGTTGCGCGATAGGCGTAGTAGTAGCTTTCGATGACTTCAGGGCGAAGTTGGTAGCCTGGCGAAGTGATGTAGAAGCCTGTCTTGTTGAAGAAGGAAGACTGGTTTGCAGGAACGGTGGTCTCATCCCAAGACCAGGCTTCCGGCCCGATACGCGTTGCCGACTGTATATACGTCTCATGGCACCCGTTTACCAGATTAAGCCCATAGTCGATATATTTCTGCTCTTTCAGAACTTGGCCGCCGAGGATGAAGTTTCCGCCGTCGAAACAGGCGAGGTGCTGGGACTCAGCCTGCCTGTCTGTACCGTTGTAGGTCGTCACGAATGTAATGTCAGGACGAGAGATGGGGCGCGATGTGAGATACTCCATTGTACTGTCTGCGGCGAGGATCCAGGTGTCGCGCAGATCCGCGTATCTGCTCGGGTCATAGACGTACATCTTGATCAAATATTCGTAGAAGCTGTCTGCGCCGCCTATCCAGCCGCCGTAGGCGTCGAGAAAAGATCCGGTTGTTACGTTGATCTCCATTCCTACGAGTCCTGGGAAAGGTTCGGAAGATGCTGGCGTGGGGTCAAGGAGGTATTGTTCTGCTTTCCTAACAAGGTCGGCATACGTTTGGTTTCCGGTCAAATCGGCAAGGCGTGTCCACTCGAGGATCAGGGTTCCTGCTACTGCGAGTCCCGTGGTCTCGCCGACGTAGCTACGGGTCGAGAAGTCGAGGTTGTTATATGGCATGCCGCTGGGGGTTTCAAAGGCATAGCTGAGGTTGTTGGCGAGATTGACTGATTGCGTGAGCAGTGCGTCGACATCATTCTGGTTGTCTGCTAGCTCTGTCAATGGGCCTTTGAGAAGATCGTAGCCGGAAAGCATGCCGCCTAGATAACGGATGGTGGTCTCGAAGAGCGAGACTTCGATTTGCGTCTCGCTCCAGTTGACGGTAGGGATATATTTGATGATTTGGTTCACGATGTCCTTCTCTCCCATGATGAGAGCGGTAGAGAGTGCATCGACTGCTGACGCGCCCCATCCATTCCTGTATATCTTATGTTAAAATAGAGAACTGTCTCTGGCTCTCGACACGAAATAGTAATTACCTCGAGTTGCTGAAGCTATTTGTTACAGGCTTAAGTTCGTCGTTCGGAAATGCATACTGGTAGTAGCCTTCCCAGCTTACCTTGAAACTCTCAATAACAGCCTGCGCTCGGTCTATATTCTCGTCCTGCCTTCTGACAGTACTGCTGAAGCGCAAGTCCTGTGGCGTATTGGAAGGCAGCGCAGCTGCCAGCAAGAAGTAAGCAGCTCCGAACCCTAAGCACTGTAAACAGAACATGGCTAAGGGCGGAGAGAAAGTGTATGAAGGATGAAGAGAAAGCTGCAGGTTAGTCTAGAGGCAATCCATATATACTCATTTCAAACACCCCTGGGTTTGCAGTCATCAAGTGCTATACACTAGAAGTGAATGCGATTCCACCACTGACCCCAGTAATCGGACCGTGGTATGATGGACCAGACTCTGAACCTCCAAGAGGAAGCTAGTTGTGAACGAATGACAGCATGACCCCTCCTTGGGCACGTTTATCCCATCGTTTTGCACTTGCATGCCGTTGTACCCACAGTCGAGGCGGATAGCCGGGATCGCCACTACTGTAGATCTTGCGGTGAGTCGTCGACAGGCATGTGCTAATAGCACATGATGGCGATCTTAACAAGAAGGTGACAATCTTAGGTTAATACCTAGGAGTCTCGTGAGCTTACGGTGTACTGCATATCCTACAAGGTTGTTGGTCTAGGACCGTCTCATCCGTCAGGGATCTCTGGCGGAAACGGAGAATAAGACCGACATGATGAAAAACAAAAGCCGATAAATCAATCCACGGCCGTATAAATGCATCAGGTGCAAGAATGGTATCAATAAATCAAGCATTACTGGATTGAATAGAGGATGCTTCGTGCTTGAAGTTTGGGAGCGCAGGATACGCTAGCCAAAGGCCCCGTACCCTGGACCTGAAGATGCAGGGATGGTTCCCGGAAGGCGCTCGTGCTATCAGTTCCAACCTTTGGTGGCGCCATTAGTCTCACATCTTATTTGCAGTCAGGCCTGTGTAATCAGAGATTCAAGTATCAGTATTCTGGGAAAGACAGATTGGAACAAACGTGCGATTTTGGCATGTCAGAGAGTCATCGTAAATTGTATTTAGTTCCATTTGGTACCAACCCAACTGCAAGCTCACGCACTTTTGGGAGGCTTATATGGGTTCGGCCCAGTCTACTTGTTCCGTGACCGGTCCGCTAGCTGCAGAGTAAGTAACCTTGAGCCTTAGCTTCAGTCTTGCAGGTGGTGGCTACATTCTCGTTAGCGTATTGCATGTTGAAAAAATTGGAGACAACTTACCCCATTAACAGATGTGACTCTCATTTGTTGTGTCGCATCCTGACCACCGTCAAGCTCACTCGTACTAATTGGCTGTAGTTGTAGTTTTTGGCTTTTCGGCACCGCAGCTTGCAGATTGACCCCAGAAAGTTGGGCAAAGCTGCCTGTGTTTCGAAATCGCGCAAGAAGCTGTACAGCATTTGCGTCACGCTTCAGTTGAAAAGTGATTTGAAGGTCGTTTTTGTTATACGCTGGATGTGCCGGTGGCCCAGAAGCGATAGACGGCGTCGAAACCTGAGGAGGGGGCGATGACATGCCACCGAGTTCTCCGAGAAGATCCATGGACGCTGCCTGCAAAGGCGCTCTAGATTGTGTAGGACCAGGAGAGTTTGATGGACCAGAATTAAACAAATCCATAATGTTCGCAACGTTCGACTGAGGCGTTGATGAGGCGAGAGGAGGCGATGAGGTGGAGGGCCCCCCTCCCATAATATCGGCCAGAAGATCGTGCCTTTGCTGAGTACCATTGGCGGCACCATTTGTTTCTATCGATGGGCCAGAGTCACCCATCAGGTCGAGCAACAGGTCTTCGGTTGCTGCCTGTGTAGGCTTCTTCTTGCTCATGATCTTCGATTGCCGTTTCTTGGTCGCTTCTCCAAGCACTCTCGATTCCTCACGAATCTCAGGCGCAGGCATCTTCTCAAGTACACCCCTCCTAATTTGATCGTGGCCAAAGAGGTTTCCGTATTCTACAGCACGTTGCTGGATTTCGACATCTAGATTTGCCCCATATCTTTGCAGTAATCGCCGAAGACGCTCGATTTGGGCCGGATCAGTCAGCCGAGTGGTGAGTTTCATGGAGGCTGTGACAATGTACTGTTGTACAACAAGACCCGCATAGCTGCTGCCAAGCATCGTCTCAAAGAGATCGACGATGTCGCTTTCCTTGATCTCTTGAACAAGCTCTTCTTCTTCATACTGACCCCCCCTCAGAAGTGCATCACCGTATTCGCCGATAACCCAGGAGCCAGCAAGAGTAAGACCTTCCTGTGTGATATCTTCCTTCAGCGCAGCATAGAGCTTTTGGACAGAGTATGTTTGCAAGTCGGGAGTCGTGGCGATCAACCGAACAAACGAGGATAGTATTTGTTCCTTTACGTAGTTACCCGCCTATGATTGTGTTAGCTCTTCAGAAGTCACCGTGATGGCAACAACTCACAAGCTTCAAGACGCGTAGCATGGTATCAACATGCCATCGTTTGTTGGGTGCGAAGCGATCTGCTGCTACACCAATCTGTGATGTCATTACAGGCTTGAATTCATTGTCGGCGACTTCCAAGAAAGCAAGCAGTTCGCGGATCAGAACTCGAACATTACTCTCATTGATTAGTGTAAAGCTTAGGTCGAGCGCTCTTCTCCTAATACTGATATCTGGATCTCGGAGACAGTCCAGGATAGTGTTGCGGTGTCGCTGGACAGCATTTGGCTCAACTGCTACCACCTTGATCAAGGTATTAAGGGCAACATATCGGATGTTGTTGTCTCTGTTTGACAAGAACTTTCCGAGGATATTAACACCTAGCACACGAAGGCCTGAGTCGGCCTCAATGTCAAGGATGGTGAGTACTGCCTCGTACAAGATGGAGTTTCCCACGTTCTTAGAAGAGTCCGTATTGGTGGCAACCTATCGAGATCAGCTTCTGGTCTGAGAAGATTTTGCGCAACGCATACCTGGGCGAGGATATCGTTGATCTGTTCGCTGACTTGGGCATCGCCACGCGCCAAGACGCGAAGTAGCTGCAGCAGTTTACACTGAAGAAAAGGATCTGTTATGCCCGTCACGTCGTGCTCAGGAGCATAGCCTGATGAAGACAGGCCCTTCAAGATCTTGACCAGCGCAGGGACGACTGGTTTGAAAATGTCCCTGACGCCCTGTTCGTCATCATCGGCCTCGTCAGCCTCGCAGAGGTTGGCTACCAGCGTGATTCCACATAAGAGCACTCCGTGATTGCGGTCTTGTAGGAGAAGCTTGGCCTTCTCCAGGAAATGCTCCTGCAGATCAGGTACTTTTCGACATATCCGCATAGCGCAGAGGGCAGCTTTTCGTCGTATGTAGGGGTTGGCACTTGATATTATTGTTTCGACCTCTGGAAAAAGATCTCGAGCCATTTCGACAGAAGCAATATTGCCTAGCGTGCACAGAGCGAGGCCAACAATGTACTGGTTGGGATGGTTCAAGTCACTACGTTCGTGTTAGCCGTCGCCCTGCACAAGCGGTGCCAACCACGTACTTCTTCAGCGAGTTTGTGACAAGGGTCAAGACTTCTTGATTCTCGTCCAGTAACAGCATGGTTCCCAAGTAGCCCAAGCGCTTGTCCGCGAAGCGCGGCGAGGCCAGCAGCTTCAGACATTCTATCTGTCCAAAGTGCGTGCGTTCACCCAACGTGAAGAGATAGAGTAGCTTTGCGACATTGTTTCTCCTGTGGTAGCATAAGTATGCGCCTCGTCACGACGGGGCGAAGCAACACACCTCACGTTCGAGTCGTGGCTCTCCTCGCGAAAGCTTGCACGGATGGCGGCACTCTCTTTCTGCACCACGGCCCGCTCGTCGGCGATTGTTTTGGCAGCGCGCACGTTCCGAATGAACTGCTTCACTAGATGTATGTATGTCCTTAGCACATGTCTGCGAATGGAGTCGCGATGCTTGGCGTACGCGAAGTCATTGTGGTGGCCTCTAGGACCCCACCAGCAGAGCGTGTGGAGAGGCAATCGAAGGGCGATGAAGAGATGGGGAGGGGAGATTGGAGGGCTCGTTTGGGAAATGTATTGAATCCGCTGCGCTTCCACGGTTTCTTCTGGTCGCTGCTGCTGGCATTGGGCAACACCTAGTCGAAGGCCTATGGTCCCCCCCCCCCAGCTGGCTCGGTGTATCGTTGTTCCCGAGCGACGGGCGCACCGTCCACTCGCTGAGCGCTCCTTCCCAGCCAGACCCTTGACGGCTGTCTGACTCGCGCGCCTCCGCCCCAAAGAACCGACGACAGGTTGCACGCCGCACGGTCGACTCTGTCCACCAGCTTCAGCGGTAGTAGTCTGGCCATGGTTTCGCATGTAGACGGTAGCTATCCATGCACGGATACGATATGCTCTTTTTTCGGCCCCCTTTTCATGCTTCACTGAATCGGCTGCACGGCACGTGTGTCTGTGGCCTCTTCACACACGCACGTCACCCACTGCCACTTTTGATGGCGCCTAGTGACCCAGTCCAGGCTGCTGATCTTCCAACCTGGGCTGACCTCATCCTCGATACCCGCACCTTCCCGCACAACTCGCGCCTCCAGGATGCTCACACAGAGCTGTTGAATCATGGCTGAATCTAGTTCCGTTGACACTAAGCTCCACAATGGGGCTACCGAGTACCATGTTCCACGACCGCGTAAACCTACGCGGATTGACTTGCTCAAACCACAACTGAGCGACGAAGTGGCCGGCAAGAATGGCCAACTCCTGGAGCCTGGTTCAGGCATCTCAAGGTGCGATGGACACTGGGGCTGCTCCGACAACTAGCTGACACTGCACAGTGGTCGAACAACACCGATTCCCGCAGACGCCCCGCCCTCCTTTCTGGCCTCGTCTTCAGCGCGTCGCCAGATTCGAGCCCAGCAGAAGCAGCGCATGTTTCCTACCATCGAATATGTAGATCGCGTCTCCCACTTCGACCCCAGCAGCGACTATCATGACTTTCGCGGCTTCTTTGTCTTGTTCTGGATCGGACTGGCAATCATGGTGCTAACCGCCATGCTGCGCAACTTGACAGAGACTGGATATCCTTTCCGGATGAAGCAGTGGGGTCTCTTCAAGGAGAAGGTGGTTGAACTGGGCTTGGTAGATGGCGCCATGGTCTTCAGCACAGCACTTGCAGTGCCGCTGCAGAAGGTCCTGCGCAAAGGTGGAGCGCTGCGCTGGAACAAGCTGGGCATGACAATCCAGAGTGTCTACCAGCTGATTTGGCTGTCATTCTGGACAACGTATGTGCTGCCCCAAGCTTGCAACGCCTTGCTGACGCAAGGAAAAGATACCCTTTCGTCCGTGATTGGAGCTGGACAGCCCAAGTCTTCTTCACATTGCACTTGCTCGCCATGTTCATGAAGATGCACTCTTATGCGTATGCACCCCCACACGACCGGTAACTGCTCCATAGCTGATCATGACAAGTTTCTACAACGGACACCTGAGTGAAACCTTGCGCCGCTTGAACGACCTAGACCATCCAGACAAAGCCAGCAAGGCGGCTGCAGTGCGATATCCCAAGCCTCACACCCACCTCTATGAGATCCCGCAGTCCCCGTCTCAGCCTGAGCCCAAGGACACCAATGCAGAGTATCTGAGCCAACTTCGCGAGGATCTTGCGTTCGAACTTGCATCTTCACTAGGTCGTGTTTCCTACCCCGACAACCTGACCCTTCACAACTTTGTCGACTTCATCTTCTGCCCAACACTATGCTACGAACTTGAATATCCTCGCAACACCCATGTTCGCTGGTTAGAGGTCTTTTACAAGACACTCGCAGTGTTCGGGTGCATTTTCCTGATGATCATCACGGCCGAGGAATTCATCTTACCCGTTCTGGACGAGTCTGCGCTACGGCTGCACAATTCAAGTAGCTCTGCCGACTTTGGTCTTATTATGGGCGAAACGGTTGGCCGTTTGCTGTTTCCTTTTATGATAACATTTTTGCTTGTGTTCCTTGTCATCTTCGAGTACATCTTGGGGGCCTTTGCAGAGATTACTCGTGAGTTGCACAAACCAGATTGCTACAGTTTATTACTAATGGAAATTACAGGCTTCGCAGACCGTCAGTTCTACGCCGATTGGTGGAATAGCTGCGACTGGCTCGAATTCAGTCGCAGCTGGAATGTCCCTGTCCATCAGTTCTTGCGCCGGCACGTCTACTCAGCATCAAAGAACCACATGTCCCGGCCTGTAGCGACAGCACTCACATTTCTCATTTCTGCTTTAGCCCACGAGCTAGTTATGGGATGTATCACGAGGAAGTTTCGTGGCTATGGCTTCGTTGCCATGATGCTTCAGATGCCCATAGTATTGGTACAGCGGAGCAAGTGGGTAAAGGGGCGCACTTTACTCAACAACGTGTTGTTCTGGTGTAGTATGATTTCAGGGCTTAGCATGGTGAGTTCAACCCTCCCTGAGTCGTGCTTATGATGCTAATGAGTTCAGATGTGTGCTTTGTATGTCCTGGTCTAGGGGGTTATACATGCGGTCAGATGACAAGTCTGCCTATTTTGGACGGGCCGACGGGATGGAATAGACTGGCGAGATACCCTTCTCTTTGATTAGATACTATTGGAATTCGTATGCAACTTGATTGCAAAATACCCACCAGGATATTTTACCCTTCACTGCTCAGCCAGGGAACTTAATCAGGACTCTGTTTACATGAGTGTGCCCAAACAAATGAAGATAGAGAATAAAGCCTGACGTAGGACTTCGTCTAGGCTATGCGCAAGTGCAGGGGTGTGAAAGGGTCCCGACGGCTCCAACCCCACACAAAGCAAGCCTCGTAAGCAGGGATGACGTCGTTGCAAGTGGAGGTCAACTCTACCTTCCGCATTCGCGACCACAGCGCACAGGCAAACGATCCGCGCGCTCCATAAGTGATGCATGCTGGCCATCACTTACTTTGTCCCCCATAAACCTTGACCCAAGTGTCAAATGTTGTCCGAGCCTGTTTGTAGCGCCGTGATTTCATCCGTCGTCACAAGCTTCCACTAGCTTTTACCTGGCATCCATCGGCTGTGTCGGAATCATACGCACATGGAATGCGGTGAGTAGCAGCGGCGAGACACGATACTATCATCACCCTTGTACTCCACCTGTTTCCCGTTGCCACCAGAGCCAGCTGCTTTCGTTCCAGCAACTCTGCACCGGCGCGACATAGGCGGGTGTGTGTGTGTCTTGCCTCGCCCAGCATGGCCGAACTGCACAAGGCGCTAGAGTGTCTCCGGCCCAAAGACTTCAGCGATGTCCCCATTGATGACCTCAAGAACTTCGTCCCTCAGATTCTCGCGAGTGCAGAGCTGATTGCGAACTCGGTGCCTCCACCTCCCAACGGCACACCGTATGAGGCGGCGCAGCGCACGCGCACAACACAACAACCTGCTCTCAATGCAGCGGACCTGACGGTGTCAGAGGTACGGAGGCCACCGCCTGCGAAGGAACATGAAGCGCTCCAGAAGTCGTGGGGCAAGCCGGTCAAGCTGGGGAACAAGGAGGCTGCGACGGGCATGAGTGTGTTCAAGATGGCAGGACACGATCGGCATGGCGCCTGGTTCGCACGCACAGGTGTAACTGAAGGCTTGGGCTTTGCCAAGTGGAAGTGCGCAATGCTGAGGGAGTTCCCAGAGAGTCTCGAGGTCCAGGGTGGACCTGGCGAGGGCAACATTCGAGGCATTGGGGGAGACCAACGGCTTGAGGACATTACTGTAGATGGCATTGGGCAATTGCAGGGTAAGTGCAATGCTTACTCTCCAGCCATGGGCCATGGAGGCTGATAAGACTGTAGTATACCAGTTATCAGCACAATTCCCAGGACCGACTTCGCCACGCGAGTTCATCACCCTACTCATCACCTCCGACACGTGCCTTAGCGATGCCTCCAAGATTGGCGACATCGTTCCACGACACTTTATGGTCGTCTCGATACCGGTATCACATCCGGATGCCCCGCCTCGCACTGGCATGGTCCGAGGCTTTTACGAGTCTATCGAGATGATTCGTGAGATACCCCTACAAGTAGGCGGAGACGCGGAAACGAATCCAGTCGAGTGGATAATGGTTACGCGAAGTGATCCTGGTGGTGGTATACCTCGTTTTATGGTAGAAAGAAACGTACCTAGTAGTATCGTTCTGGACGCTGTGAAATTCCTCGACTGGGCATGCGCGAAAAATGACCCCCTTGGCAAAGAGGGCGCAAATGTCACCCTTCAGGTTCCAGAGCCACAGCGTAGTCTGTCGATAACAGAATCGAATGGCATCACAGCTGGCATTGGAACAAGCATTGCCGACAGACCATCTCCAGCCGTACGGCGGCTGTCTCAACGCTCTCAAAGAACAATGGCAGATAATTCGGTCAAACAAGAGGGATACCTAGACCAACTACGACATTCCATGGAGGAATATCTACCCGAAGGATACAAACCACTCAATCGCTCGATATCCAGCAGCTCAACCAGTACATCCTCTTCAGCAGAATCCTTCGCCTCCGCCGAGCAATTCACGACCGCGCCTGACGGTCTCCCCGTGGATAACACCGTTGTCACTCCTTCCACTGCCTCCGAGCAGTCCGTCCCTGTTCTCTCCAGTGGCAGTCCACACGTGCGCGAAATGGCCAAAATCGAGGACCGAAAGCGGCAACTCAAAGAGAAGCTCGACCAAGCGCGCGAGAAACATTCGATCGACTTGCAAAGCGAGTCCTCCAAAACGCAAAAAGAATTCGACAAAGCCGCCGAAAAACATGAACGCGATCGCAAAAAACAAGAAGATAAATTCCAGAAAGAAATTCGGAAGCTCGAGGAACGTCGTGGAAAGGAAACGCGAAAATTACTTGCCCGCCAGCAAAAAGAAGTTGATAAAAATCAACTAGCTAAGGCGCAGCGCGAGCGTGACGAGTATAAGCAGCGATTGGAAATCGTCGAAAAAGAAAACAAACTTTTGAAGGAGCAGATTGGCGAATTGCAGAGGGAGAGTACAGCGATTGTAGCAAGGTTAGGGAAGACAGAAAGGGGCACTGAGATTTTGAGATTGGTCAAAGAAGAGGATATGAGTGGGAGGGCAAGGGCGAGTTCAAGGGCGAGTGGAAGTTCGGGGAGGAGTGGGAAGTTGGGACGCAGTGGGACGCAGATTAGTATGGCGTAGACGAGACGAGATACTGCACGTCTTTCCCATTGCCATTTCCCTATGTTCATTGGTCGGAATTTTGGCATCGCTTTCCCTGGCGATCCGCTGCCACAATTTGAATAGCGATTGGTGGTGATACTTTGTATGATAGTGACAACTCTAAGAAAACGCAGTTGCTGATTGAATGGAGGCTGCCTTGATGTAAGATTGATCTGTGAACGAAGTTGTGGGCCACAGTGGAAAGTACAACCGCGATAAACATTGAGATTATCATAACATATTGATCACTGTAGTCAAATTCTCAGCCGATTCCCCTTGAGATACCCTTGCAAGTCCATTTTTCATGGCTAGGTTTACGAAAATCAAACTTTGATTGCTCTATTTATAACATAATTGATATGGTGGCTAGTGATTAGCGGGGCACACTTCCTCGGTAACCTACAGAGCAAAGTAAACCTTACAGATGCTTCCTTCCACTCTACACACACGACCAACTTTCCTAACGTCTACACCAAGCGAATACAAACCTTTTGATCCCTGCCTTTATCAATTTCAAAATCCCTCTTTCTTGCACGGTATAGGTACTAACGCAGAGTAAAGAAACCTCAGTACACAATTGACCCGTGCACCAAGTCTTGGAGTCTTGGAGTTTTGTCGAGAGCACGACGTATCAGAAAGTCTGCTAGGCAAATACAAACATTGAAATAGGCGGTTGCGCTTGCCAACCCGACATCGATCAAGTTTCACGTGTCGAGGAGTTGAGCACTACCTGGCTGCAGATACGAAAATACCCCACGATTGAATCCCCCCACACCACCAAGATTTCAATCCGAGGAAAAGCACTTTATCATGGCCACACAAACAAACTCGACGTTTACGCCACCTGGAACCGCGCCCACAAGTCTATCATCTTCAGCTGAGAGTAAGAAACCAACTCTGCTGGCTTTCCACGGCTCAGGCAGTAATGCCTCCGTACACGCCGTCCAACTCGCTCGATTGATGAGAGTCATCAAACCACATTTCAACGTTGAAAAACTTGAAGGTAAGAACAAACCATTCGTACCACTATCCGCCCTGCACTCCTTTCCATACATCTTGAAGCCGTCTTTATGCTATACTACCAAAAGTTCCAGTCTCTTTACATATACAACCCTTCTCCCCTGCATATCTTTCAGAAACCAAGCCACTACAAGTCGGTAATTCAAGTCATACTAATCTAGACACGTAAAAGCACCATTCCCCTCCCCCGCTGGCCCAGGAGTTCTCCCCTTCTTCGAAGGCTGCGGCCCGTTCAAACGCTGGATTCCCCCGTCGGAAAAAGTAACTCTGGAAGCGATGCGACTCGGCCACGCTACAAACATCCTCAGTGCAGAAGTAGAAAATTTAATACACTCTACCATCAGCCGCATCCACTCCAGCGGTGGAAAGGTCGTCGGCCTCATTGGTTTCTCGCAGGGCACAAAAGTCGTGGCCGGTCTGTTGAGAGGTTTGGAGATCCGGCGTACGTTGGGGGCGGCCGCGGAAGATGTGGGGGATTGGTTGGATAGCCTAGTGTTCGGCGTGAGTATTTGTGGGAGTTATGCTCCGCCATTGATCCCGGAGTCTATTGCAAATGCACTTGAGAAATCTCGTCTCTCAGAGCAAGAGAAGAAGGTGTATTTGGAGAAGAAGATTGAGATCCCTACGTTCCATGTCCAGGGAAAGAGTGATGAGTGGAATTGGGCGGGGAATGGTTTGATTGAGGGACATTATGAGGTTGGCGAGGGGAAGAGTGTGAGGGTGGAGTGGGACATGGGACATCATTATCCGGTCACGCCGGAGGAAAATGAGAGCATCGGGGCGTGGATGGTTGATACGTTGCACAAGGCCGAGGGTCGCGAGGTAGAGGCGCGATGATTGAGACGGACTGGGACCACTCATAGACAGGCCTGTACAATCCGCATAGTGCGCATGAAGTTGTGAACAGACTGCTAGGAGCATGCATGACAGAGGGGCCGGAGAACATATACCACTTGCAACGTGGTACAAGCAGTGTCTTGTCATTGCATAGATTCCTCGTTTGATATCCATGGCAATAAAGCCCTGTCTATATTCCTGTGACTCGCCACATACCATATCTACCAGTCCAGCACTACAAATCCCCGCGCCTTGACCGACATCGAGGAATCCCCAAAGCGACACGGACCTAGTGTAGCCAGATCGAGTGCATGCGAATGTTGTCAATGCAGCGTAACCATGTGCACACCAATGCGACAAGTTTACTGCTCGGTCTGGAAGTAGTTGAGGAGGATGCTGCGCTCCTGGGACTCCTCGCCCCAATCCTTGACGACAACGCAAGAGCAGTTGACGACCTTGCGGGGGTTGCCTTCGCGGTCAATCTGGCCTGTCAAATGATTAGTCATGTACCCTTCAACTTTCTAGACATATGGCGCCTCAACAGCACCAGTACGGGGGCAACGTACAAAGACCAGCCCACTCGCCGAGCTGCTTGCCATCAGGAACCTTGATGAGAGGAATCTTGTGCTCGCTGCACAGAGCAACAACAAGCTTCTTGTATGCCTCCTCCTCACAAGCCTCGTTCAGGACGCACATGTGAGCCTGGCGACGGTCGAGCGCCTTGGACGCCTCACGGAGACCACGGGCAAGACCGTCGTGAATGAGAGCGAGTTTGAGAACACCCTTGAGGGCCTCGAGCACGCTCATCTGGCCCTTGCTACCAGATGCATCTGCAGAGACCTCGACCTCGGCGGCCGCGCTGACTTGGGACTTGGTATCGTCTTCTCCGTCCGACTGTGAGGCATGGTGTTAGTCGATGGTTCATGAGGGGTAGTGACGCTTAGCAAAATCTCGTGCGAGCTGATGATGCCACTGCATCGATGCGATTGCTACTGTATATAGCGCGTGGGTGATGGTGCATACCATGATGATTGATTTCTATCTGTCGGGTTTCCTTGAAGAGTTGTTGGTGGTGTTGGGGAGGAAGTTCGAAAAGTTCTGCGATTCGTTGTTGAAAATGCCCAACAAGGCTGTGGGCCGACAAGCGAGGTACTAACGCTAGCGCGGACAGCACACGTGACGTAAACCATGACTTGGACATGCAGCTACCTACCTACTACGTCGCTAACCATACAGTACATAGGTACTTCTGGTTTCGCGAGGCTTCAATCCCGATCATCTTTGGCCTGGGCTGGCTACCATGAGGTTCATATCATGTAAGTCAAGACAGTTACTGCACTTCGCCAATCTGAACAAGGAATTCATTTGGTGTACTTCAGTCGCATTCACCAGTCCACAATGATCAGGAGGCAGCAGTGAATCGCTGGAGGTATCGATCAATGTCTGTACAGTCTGGTACCTACTACGCAGCTACTTGTGCTACACCACCTAGGCCAGCCTTAGCCATGTCTTCCTTCCATCCATGTCTCATTTTCGCCGACTGCGAGTCCAACTAACCACAAGCATGGCCATGCATTGCCTGCTTCAAAACAAAGTATTTTAAGGAAATGAGTCCGCTGCCATGGGGATATGTATTTGCAACTTGCAACTAGGGAAAAATACAAGAAATAAGTCCGCGAGGATGTCGTCTACAAACGTGACGCCGGTCGCAGTGGTGGGGGCTATGGCGCTCTGAAATCGAGAATGAATATGAGGGATGAAAGATGGGTCGCTGAACGCTGCCAACGCAGATACACGGAAAGGATGGGCTTAACAAAAAGCAGAACACCACCGCGGTCAAGCTCCCGAACGCCCGGTAGTAGAAGAAAATTTTGTATGAACGGGAAAATGGTATCAATGAAGCAAGTAAACAGGCACGTCGCGTGATGTGGAGAGCGGCAGCTACATGACAATGCAGCCACATCCTTTTTTTTCCTTGACCTCCTCCACAGGCTCTGGTATTCTGGTGACTGTTGTCGACTTCCGCCCAGGAGGCTCGATAGGAGGCGCCATTTTTGGTGAGGGAGATCGGGCTCCTTGAGGAATGGTGGGAGTAAGCTTGTAACCGCCCTGCTCAACTACCGGGGACTTGGCGGCGTTCGACTCCTCCTTGTCCAAGGGCTGCTCATGCTTCTCCGGGCTAGCTAACGGCCACGCTTCGTTCTCTCTAGCCTTCTCCAGCTCGATTGGATCGATTTGAGACAATCGCTTGTCAGGCGAACTATCATCAAGCAAACGGAAGTCTTTGCCGTACATTGAGCCGACCCTGCCCTCGTTCTCCCATTGCTGTTGCTGCATACGCTTGGCATGAGTAGGAATAATCTGTTGATCCGGTGGCAGACGAGGATCAGGCTTGTACATTGTCGCAATCCATGGTGCTTCTCCTTCTGGCCGATGACTGGTCGTTGGACGAGACACAGTTCCTCCACTTGTACCTGGTCGCTTCCCGGATGCAGCACCCGATGTGACTCTCTTTGGCTGTGTTTTCTGGGCACTGGTCTTCCTCGCTCCAGAAGTTGCATTCGCCTTGTTCGGGGGTTTGGCTTTCATAGGAGACTTTTGTGGAGATTGTGGGGAATTACTGCCCGTGGAAAGATTACGTGAATGACCAATATACGGAGGCGTGGTCTGGCGCGCATCTTCAGCATCATCCAGCAATACTTGGCTTCCTACACTCCCACTGCGTATGCGAGCGCCACTGGCTGCAACAGCATCACCATTCCAATTCATGCTACCAGTCCGAGACCTCGACAGAGGAGCGTCGCGGTCCGCCAACGAGGCTGGTACCGGAATTCCACTAGTCTTGGGTAACGGTATACGAGAAGTACTGGGCCTTCCGTTGTGACTCGTTTTGGGTGAAGCTGGTTGAAATTCTTGCATGCCTTGTCCATGGATTGAAGCATTCCACGAGTCGTACTCTGCAAAGGCTTCGTCATCCTCAGCTGGTATGGGAGATACTAGCCTTCGCTCAGTCCGGTCTTCCATCTGCGTCAACTCGGTGGATTCGGAGTTTGTGCGGTCTCGTGGTCGCCGAGTTGCACTTTGAGAGCGGCTGTTGGATCTGCTTGAGCGACCAACTCGGAAGCCTGCCTCTTCTAGTTCCCTCGTTTCGATTTCCTTGAGTTTGTCGCGGTGGATCCAATTAGTCTCGTCCAACTCGAGTTTCGAAAGATTTGGGTCTGCTGAAGTGGACCGTGTGGCCTTCTTCTTTGGCTTTCCCTTGACGACGGAGGGACCCTTTTTGTTGTTCGCATGGCTTTTGTAGTACTCTTGCACACCCTCCTGATCACTGGTGATGGCCCTGATGTCCCCGCTTGCCTTCTTGTGGAGTCCATTCATACGATCCTGACGATCTGGTGCCATCCTGGGCTGACTGTACTCGTACTGATCTTGGGAGTCCCAGGTTGGGGAGCGCACGGGCTTAGCGAAGCCGTTGGCTTGAGAAGTGTGCGGATGGCGGGGGCCATGAGAGGCTGTGACGTATCCGGACATGCAGGGCTCGCCTTCGTCCGAGACTCCCTGTTCTTAGCGTCAGCACAGTCGACTTCGAGAAAGCGGTCAGAATGGCAGCGAGCGAGATGACGCGTCGGTTGGTCTGGACGAGTGCTTTGTTGTGGCACAAGGGGCAGATGCAGCTGCCATGCCTTTACGAGCTGCTGGCGTACAGCATGGCAACGCGCTGGGTTGAGAGAGGTCAAGTACGTACCGCGTCGTTTGCAGGTACGGCGAAGTCCCAGACACCGCCTTTGCCGTGGGAGCTGCTTGGAGGCGTTGGTTGCTGGTGAGGCGCGGGTGGCTGGCGAGAGGATGTCAGCGCGGCCATGAGAGATGGTGTGAGGTGCGACGCGGTGCGGCCGGTCACGCGCCCGGAGCGTTGCAGTACAGTGCTTGTGGGCTCGAAACCAGGACCCAGAAGGCGGCGTTGGCGCGATGACGGCGTGGTGGCCCTGGAGCTTATCTCAGGCACGTGTTTGTACAGCTGACGCCTAGAGCCAGGCGCAGCTTAAGAGTGTCGCGGCGGCGAGGTCGACGTTGCAGGCAGGTGCCGCGTAGAATAATGAAGACGCAAATGGGGTTGAAGGAGTGGAAGGGAAGAGATGTGGGGACGCAGCGCGGAAGCTAGAGTGAGTGTGAGGGGGGCTTGCATGCAGTGTGTACCATGTAGTAGTACCTACACCAGCAGCTTCCCTGCCCGTTCTGGAGTGGTCGCAAGCTATTGGGAAAAACAGGAATGGCGGAACGACAGAAGCGAATGTTGGTGGCGGATGAACACACGGCCGCGTGCTCAGCGTCCAGCAGCTGTATAAGGGCGCGTGGAAGAGTTGCGACGGCGGGTGTGCAGGAGGCCTTTCAAGGAGGAGGCAGGATTTCCAAAGGGGAGCGCACCCCAGTCGCCGGGGAAGCTGATGATTCGCGCTTGATCTGGACGTGCGCGGACCGCTGTAATCTGCGGTTTGTCCGAAGAGGAAAGGTAACGCTGGCTTGAACTCCTGCAAACCGAATCACTGGCGGGACGAGTCTCTAGAGGTGCGGACAGCCTCGTTGCGCGGCATGTGATTTGCTCCTGGCCCCAGATCATCGGCCGTAACGAGCTGGCTACCTGCAGTACGAAGTATGCATGTATGTACTGTATCTATGTACGTACGGGAACAGACCCTGCAACTCCCCACGCGAAATCTGCAGGCGCGTGATTGCCTCTGCTCCTGTGCACACCAACGGCCCCATGCACAATTATCTACCGTGTATGTACAACCAAAGTACACAGTAAACAAGCTTCCCCATGCCGCAAGCCTTTCCCGATGCCAGCAAAGTGGGTGCGGCATCGGCCCATAGCGCAGACTCGGTCTAGTTCTCGGCTCTCGTAAAACGCTCCTGCCAGCGACTCTCTGTCATCGGTGCGATCATGGGGGGAGTCACGCACAACCGCAGCGAAACTCTAGCGGCGCATCACCGGAACAGGAGCTGGGAGCCAGCATGAAGGTTCTCCACCAAGCAACCTTGGAACAAGAAGAATTCTACCAGCCAAACGTCTCGTCATACCAAAACACATCATGCCCCCTATGCACCCAGCCCTCGACGTTCCTTCGCAAGTCTGCTGTGAGCCTTTTTGGGCCACAGCAAATGACTGCCGTACGCGAGCCTTTGCCAAAGACTTCGTCCACGAGCTCACTCATCTTAGGTCTGCTGAACCTGACAATCACACCCTTCCGGGGCTTTTCCATCCCCTCCTCTTTGCCCAACAGCTGGTCGTTTTCTTGTAATTCGAAACCTTCAACTTCCTCGTCAACGTCGGGATCAACAGCAAAGATGCCCGAGGCGGAAGCGTCAGCCTGCCATCTTGAGCCTGGCGCCCGTGTAACGTAGACCTCCACTGCGTTTGGCCGCTGCAGCAAGCCGTCTCCATTCTCTTCCCGACCTGCATCAGAACCATCATCCTCGTCGTCGTTAACAGGAAAGGATGATGCAGGAAATGCCCATTGAATCTCAGCCACATTTCGTACAGCCCATATGCACCGAACCTTCGGGCCTGTGGGCACTGGGTCCTGAAGCTCCACTATGTTTCTGTAAATTGGTATGATGAATGTTGCACCTACTCCACCTGCCACCAAAAGCACCTGATCGTAATACGAGAGATCAGGCAAGCGATTTGCAGCACCATAGGGACCCTCAAGAATCATGGGCAGGATTGGGATATCTCCACCGGCGGTAGGCAGCATGGGAACTCCACTACCCCCTTGTGAGAGTGATCGCGCCATATCTGCGAGGTGTTTGGTATTGCCTTTGAGCGTTCTTGCGACAAGGAGTAGCTCTTTGTCCTGCCCCGGGAGAGATGCAATTGTGAAAGGGTTAGTTCTATTGATCATAGTCCATTGACCATATAATGTGGGTGCTTTCTTTTTGTTCCATGGCCGGCTGAGGTACACATGCTGCCCCGGCTTCCAGTTCACGGCGGTGCTCTTCGGCGGCAATGGTATGCGCAACTGTACAAGGTCGGTACCTGGTAGCAGCTTGATAGTCCCTTGGTACATCTTGATACGCAACGCCCTGAAAAGGAGGTGTAACACTTCCACTGCAACCACTTGATATACGTATATACGGATATGCGAGCAGTGCAAGTACAAAGGCATAATGATGAGGTTTGCGATAGCAATATGCGAGATGTAGAATACTCGATAGTTCCGCTGTCTTACGTATCCAAGTGCTGTTGTGCTGATCACGGCGAAAAGAACGATGCTGACAATGCCCCAAATGACGTCCCACTCTTTGATGCGTTTGGCCAGCAGTCCGGATAGGATGAAAAAGGCAAAGTAAAGACTACCATGGATTAAAAAGAGGAAGAATGTGATACGCCCCAGGAGTTGGTGAGAGGTTTTGATCTGCTCGTGAGATAGCCGTGTGAGCCATTGGACCGGCGAGTAGGGAGCTCTCATGGCTAAAAGATAATGTACTGGTAGTTGAGATGCACCAATTTGGCCAAATCGTTTCGTGAGATGTAGGTAATCTGCAGATGTTAGCCCTTTCATTGATTATCTTGCCTCTGTATACGTACCTTTTCCCGTTTGCACAACGCAAAGAAACAGCAACCACAGTGTCCACACAGTTGCGCCTATCCACTCACCCCGGGTTCCCCAACTCCAACCAGAGATTACATCCTTGTTCATCCACCACACGGTCCTCCTGCAGATGTTTTGTACTCTTCTCAGCCAGCCTAGTTTTCCATGCCCACGCTTATCAAATGATGGAGATTTGGGTGAGTCATGCTTCAGTCCACTCTTTAAAATCCAGGATACAAGAAAGCCAACCTGGAATAGGATAAAGACGACAAGAACAGACCATTGTGCAATGAACCCATATCGGTCCAAAGTCTCTCTTCTCTGATGCTTTTGAGCATCGGTGAGGGTTACGGAGTAGTAACCCAGGCCCAAGTACTGACCGACCTCTACCTCGTGATGGCCTTTATGACGCCGGAAGAGGTCCATGTTATGTTGTTGAAGTGAATGGGTAAGATGTAATGTAGCTATGGTTTGGAAGGGCCGAGCAAACAAAAAACAGTTTGCCCCTCAACGCATGGCCGGGCTTCTAATCAAGCAAGACGGAGTTCAGAAGAGAGACAAGGCGGTTCGCTGTAAGAACGCGTACGTGTGCGCTTGTGATCGTGTAGCTGACCAGAGCGAGAGAGCCGGCGGAAGTAGCAGGATACTTCGGAACTCGGACGCGTGCAGACTTCGGTCAAATCCAACGCAGACAGCCTATTGAAATAATGCCCAGAGCACCTTGCTGGAAGTGAGGATGAGTACGACGGCGCGGAAGGAAGAGGGTGCATTCGGCTTGAATACCGACGGGCCTATTGAAACCTGGCCTGCGATTGGCCATACCCACCGAGCGCCGCCCCCGCTCGCCACCGTAACGGTACCCCCCTGCGCGTTTGGTATCTGACAAACAGTACGGCGGTGTCGCAATGTCGCATGCCGGTGCCTTACGTACACAGTAGGATTTGCTGGAATTTGTATCACCATATGGGAGCATGGCGTATACCCCTAACCAAGCAAAGATACCCCTTTGGCTGGACTGTGTGCGTATCGGCCCACACATAGCTCGACTACAGTACTAACACACCAAGGACACTGGGCATGATGCAAGTCCTCCTCCTGCTACCTACCACATGAGCTTCTTTGGTTGACGCATAGGATGTAGGATGCATATGCCCTCCTCTTGAGCGCACAGGATCCTCGTGTCGAGCTCCTCGGAGTGTCCACGGTTCACGGAAACGCTGCAATCGATCAGACTACTTTCAACACGAGGGCGATCCTGGAGGCAATTGGAAGGCGCGACGTAAAAGTCTACTCCGGCGCAGCGAAGCCAATCCTACGAGATGCTGTCCATGCAGCCGATATCCACGGTAATTATACCCTCGCTGCATGCGACAAGGCCGACGGCTGATTGTAATTGCATAGGTGAATCTGGTCTGGATGGCGTTACGCTGCTGCCTCAGCCGACGGAGGCAGCAGCCACCGGTGTCGATTATCTCGAAGCCGTCTATCAAGCTCTCATTGCAACGCCAGCCAATACCGCATGGCTCGTCTCGACAGGCACCTTGACCAACATTGGACTGTTGTTTCGGAAATACCCCGATCTCGCACATCACCTGAAGGGTCTCAGCATCATGGGTGGTGCTGTTGGAGGAGGCTTCACAAATGCACCAATGGGCAAAGTCAAGGGCGAAGGAGAGCGCTTTGGCAATTGGACGGCATACGCTGAGTTCAACGTAAGCCCGTAATACAGTTGCGTTCCGAGCCACGGCTAATATGCACGCAGATATATGCAAGATGAATACTTCTGTAACTATCAGACTGCATCAAGACTGACTTTTATCAGTGTGACCCAGAAGCAGCTCACTTGATCTTCTCGCATCCGGATCTCAAATCGAAGACCACCTTGATTCCACTTGATCTTAGTCACCAAGTATTGGGCACTAAAGCTGTTCGCCGCACCCAGCTCTACGGAGCTGACGAGCCCCTTGAGCCATCAACCGCAAAGAGTGATCGCACGCCATCAGCTTTGCGAGCACTCTTCACTCAGATCATGTCCTTCTTTGCGGGAACATACGCGGAAGTATTCTCGTTAATTGAAGGACCTCCACTCCACGATCCACTCGCCGTGTCCGCAGCCATCTACCCTGAGATTTTCGATGATCTAGGAGGCGAGCGATTCCAAGTTGATATTGTAACGGACGGAATCCACTCGTTGGCAGAGTCAGAGATTGGACAGCTTGGTAGAACAAAGGTCACTAAGCTTCCTGATGGCCAGGGAGGCTGTAGAATCCCACGAGCAGTAAATTTGTCTAAATTTTGGGGAAGCATTGAGAAGGCGATGCAGAGAGCTGATGAAGCCAGCCCCATGCCAAAGATGTCTTGGCAGGATATGGAGAAAGCGGGTGTATTCGTTGGGATCATCTAGCAATCTCTGTCCTAGGAAGAGTTATACTAATACACTTATTATTTACGTATGTTATATAAGCTACTTTCTAAACATACGCTTAGAATTACACTAGTAGTTCTAGTAGTGTAATCGTGTAAAACTTGCTAGTAAGTGAATGTATAAAGGATATCATGAGTATCTCTCCGACTACATAGAATGCCATATGCGTATATAGTTGTATGTATTGGGTGTAATATACGCGTAAATATAGTAGCTTTTTGGATACACTACAAGGGAGGCACTGGCAAAGATATACCTTTAAAGAAGAGAAGTGAAAGTACAAAAGTTATACGAGGTAAACTTTGCTCTAAGCTCAGTACTGTACTAATCTAGGACATAATACATACCGAGACGCCGATATCGGGATGAGAAGAGGGCTTATATTGAAACCTGGCCTTTTTAGGATCATGAGGACAATTATGGATCAAGCAGCGACGATTATTTCAATGATAATTTGGCAATACCCATGAAAACACGGCGAGGTCAGAGGCACAATAGATATTAACAACTCTCTAGACTATATTGCACCTGACCAACTTCTCCAACCAGCTCGAGGGTTCTTTAGCCTGGACCATCCACAAAAGTTACATCGACTTCGAAGTTATTTGGAGTTTTGGTGAGTGGTTCCTAGCGATCCGAATGCGATCAAAGATAAAACCAAAGTCGACGTACAGATCGGACGCTTCGACATGAGATCCTCCATTGAGCAGATCGTATCCAAAAGCTACGTCGATAACGAAATACAACTCTCGCACAGGAAAACGCCGCAGACCCTAGGATGGTACACCTGAGGTGAGAAATAAGAGGGCTGAAGAGAGAGAGAGCGTGACCAGGACTAGGCCATTTCTAGAACATCGGATTGTCGTTTGCGCGCGTCTCAGGCCATTGGATCATTGCATCCCAGTGCTCGACCAATTTGTCGTTTTCGATGCGATAGATATCGATAAATCTCCATTCATGACCTCCCATTTCGTAACGTGTATGAAGAATGACAGTATCGTCCTCCTCAACCACGTGCTTGAACTGAATCTTTTGTTTCTGGACTCCTTCTGAAACGAGCCTTTGTATAAGCTTTTTTACTCCCTCAGGACCATCGGGAATTGTTGGATTGTGCTGAACAAAATCTTTGCTCATGTAGTCGTCCACCGCCGAGACATCCAAATCACCAAAAATGCGTTGGTAAGCGTCAGTGACGATCTGCTTGTGGTTCATGTTGATTGCGTAGCTCGTTGGGGAATAGACTGAATTGGGATGAGGAGGGATTACGGTTCCGTTCGGTCTTCTCCTTCCTTTAAATATTCAAGCGGTGAATTCAGTCTAGACCATTTTCAGTTTCTCGATTCTGCTCGGCGACCTAGACATTGGGTTTCGGCCTATTTTAGGATGAAGTTGCAATGCCTAATTAGGAATACGTGTCCGCCAAGACAGGTTGTAACACGTTAGTAATAAGCTCTAAGATTGTGGGAACTTCTACAAGTGTTGATTACTGTACCCATGTTTTATAGGCTATTATCACGTTAGGCTGCAAGCCTGCTAGTTCCTATATCATACTAAAGTCAACTACGCCTATCCTTTATATATCTATAGGCTAGCAAATAGGTATAAGTATAGGTATAGGTTGGGTAGGGGTACCTGCAGTTTCTGCGCGGATTTCGCTCTAGCTCTTTAGGTGTTATATATATAATAAAACAATATGTTATAAAGTAATAGATTTAAACTAGGGCTCTTAAATAAGACGTAACACTCTTTATAAGGATCTAAGTAGCTATGTTATAAAGTAGCTAGTATTAGAATATGATAGTTAATTTTTAAGAATAGGTAAAGGATATAGACGTAGAAGGGGTATTTAAAACTAAGATAGTAAGATAGCTACTTCTAAAAAGAGTACTAAAGGTATCCCTTGTGTTAAGTCAGCCCGGGAACTATGGTATCTACTCATTTCTCTTGTTCGCACGCGACGATTGCCAGCCCACACACAACGAAAGATCAAGACATAAACGGACATACAAGTACTAACGCAAGACGCATTTCACGGCGTAAGGGCAAGTTCCTTTCCTTTCTTGCCTCCATCCAATCAACCGGGTGATTCTCTTCCACGTCCAGCTGCAGCCATTTCAGGATTAGAAAATCCGTCCTGCCCCAGTTCGTCTCCTCTACTTCGAATCTCTTATTCTACTTGTGGATACTGGAACTCAGATCGCTGTACAACCCTAGGCCATGCTGATAGAAGTTCCATCTGCCGTACTTGAGATTTAGCTCGTTGAAGAAGGCTGTAAACACAGTTTCCGGTCCATCAGAACCTGCAGCAGGTACTGGGGGGTATAGAGTTCCTATCGGATCCGCACCAGGGGCAACCGTGAGAGAGGTATAGTGCGACTGTGCGAGCATTTGGTAGTTTGTAACTATACGGTGTTGGACGTGTTGGACGTGGCGTGGTTTTGCAAATGCAGTTGCTCAGTTCTTCCATACTTCGAAGTCATACAAAATCAGCTCTCGAAGGCTGTCGCTTCCCGGTATGGTCGGAAGATCAGGTATTGGTACACCTTCAGGCGGTTTCTTAGACGTGGCCAAGGAGTATAGATGCTCATATAGGAGTAGAACTAGTTCCCTCTCTACAACAAATTGCCACGTCATCTTCCAGTACCCAGTTGCGCTATGTGGTGTTGGGTTAGTGAAGTGCCTTGAAACTTCTTGTCGGTCTGGTAACGTCTCGAGAACGTGTCGAAAACCGAGGCATGTGATGATCTGTTGTTTCTTTGCCACATCTTCTTTGAAGTCACTGATGATCTTGTATATTGGTGCCCACTGCTGTTGCCTATCAGGTGTCTTCTCGCGTAGTCTGGTCAAAAGTTGCGGGACCTCGATATCACCGCTCATGTTGCCGGTCACGAATTGGTGGGAAGCACGAAGCTTGGTCCGGAAATGTTGAGTAAAATGCGTGTTTGGATGGCTGGAGTGATCATGATGAAGTTACTGCACTCAATCTGATATGCTCCGAGCCTGTGAATTTTTAACTCGATCGGTGAGCACGTCATATAAAGTTCGCTTGCGTTCGTACGTCCGGTCGTTCGTGGCTGTCCTGGGTCAGATTGGTAATGCTTTAAGCCACCTTGTAGAAAACTCACAATCTTGATATGGTCTTGTAACAGTTAGATATTTTCTCGAATATCTCTTAGTGTCCGCCAAACTTTTGTCTACTGAGTCATCGAATGAGCTCAAGCAGTCCAGCTGCTTATGGAGTCGAGCATCTGTCATTGCGTCGCCATCCGTAGGAGTGACGCTGCTCTCTAGAATTGTGCATATTTCCTTCCACGGTTGACTCCATAAATGTAATCCTTGTGTCTGTGTAGCAAGTGCTCTCCACAAAATATCGCAGCCGTCTGAAAGACATAGGTCCTTGTAGAAGGCTCCAAGAGCGTCGAAAAAGGTATTGGAATCCAGATCAAACACCATCTTCACTCCTTGGAATAATCTGGATGGCGTTGCTTGCGTGACTTCGGCGTCTCTTGGTGGCATGAACTCCCAAAGCCACTGGTAGTGTTTGTGTCGCTTTCTATGTGGATCTCCAGTCGCTGCTGTCCAACCCACAATTTCGAACCAGATTCCATGTATAAATAAGCTTGTTTTCAGTAGAAGAATCTTTTCGAACACCAATCGATCCGCCATGCTGGCATGTATACCATTTGCAATGTACCTCTTCTTCACTCTTGTAGCTTTTCTTTTCACAATATTGTCCTTTGAAAGATCCAACATCCTATGCAAGGAGATAAAAACCATTTGGTGTAATGTCAAAGATAAGCCAGCAAACGTAAACGTAGCAGGATGCATCCAAGGTTTCTGTGCTACGTACACGAGGAAAGTAAACATACCTACGGTAGATACCATCAACAATACCATGCCTGCAACAACTACGTGATGGTTTCGGGGTATGGAATTTTCCATACTTGTGATAAATTCGGACATACTATAGGTAGATAATTCAAGGTCCCTGGGCGTTGACCAGAACAGGAAATCCTCTGCCATTGTCGGACTACAGCATTAGATTTGACCAACGCCGCAAGTAAAATTGCAAATAGAATACCTAGAATCGATCAGTAACAATCCTAGAGCATAAAAGATATCTCACCGTTAAAATTTTGTAACTCAGACGGTTGGCGGCTTAAACGCGCCAACCAAATCCTAAACCCATCTTCTATCTCTTCCAACGACTCGAGTATAAAGCCAAGGGTTTCGTTCATTATCGTAAGTAAGTAGCTCATTCTCCCATCCGCAGAAATCGATCTGTTTGTAGACCTAGACATGTGCGGGGTCTCAGTAGACCTAGGTGAAAGATCGGAAGGCTGAATTTAAAAATAACAGTCCACCCGCGGGAGCCATGAAGTGCATCTCAGCCTTATCATTTTGCGCCCAAGTTCCAGCCTTGCATGCATAAAGCATTCTAGCTACGAGATGCCGCGTATCAAGATGTCTGGAGTTAGCTCACCAGAAAGAAAGCATTCATTCATTTCATAGTCGTTATTTTAGTAGGAGGGTAAAGGTAGGGTAGTAAATAGGTATAGGTTAGAGAGGGGTTAGGTTAGATTACGTAAGAACCTATTATATAACAACGTAGGTAAGTAGGAGGATCTAAAAGGGTTCTAATACGGCTTAGAGGCATATAGGAGTACGCGCCTATATTAAAGGTTAAATGAATTAATTCCTACACCTATATATCTTATATAAAAGGATAAGAAGAACTTATCTATCTATCTAAGAGTATAAGGCTCCTTTTATATATAGAGGTAGAGGGGTATTAAATATAGATTAGAGCTAAGTTAGTAAAGATAAGGACGTAGCTCTAGCTCTAAGTAGCTTAGGATATAATAAACCTTTATTATATTACCCCCCTCCTTAAGAAAGATAATCCCTATCTTTAGTAGGTATTAATTTAAAGTTAAATTAGTTTAACCTTTATTTTTCTACTTTCTTCTATAGAAATCCCCCTTTACTTATTATATTACTATCTATAACCCTTCTAAATCCTATCTAAACTAAATCTTCTATTAAGGTAGAGGTAAAGGTAGCTTTTATATTTACTATTTATTTAATATTACTATAGTAACGCTTAATTTAGTAAGCGCGCTTATAGCTAGGTATATATTAATATAAAACTTTACTTTTCCTCCTACTCTTGTAACGACGCAGGTAAGTAGGAGGATCTAAAAGGGTTCTAATACGGCTTAAAGGTATATAGGAGTGCGCGCCGGTATCGAAGGTTGAACGAATTGATTCCTACACCTATAGGTCTTGTACGAAAGGATAAGAAGAACTTGTCTATCTATCTAAGAGCATAAGGCTCCTTTTATATGTGGAGGCAGAGGGGTATTAGATATAGATTAGAGCTAAGTTAGTGAGGACGTGACTCTAGCTCTAAATAGCTTAGGATGTAACGAACCTTCGTTATATTACCCCCCTCCTTAAGAAAGATAGTCCCTATCTTTAGTAGGTGTTAATTTAGAGTTAAATTAGTTTAACCTTTATTTTTCTACTTTCTTCTATAGAATCCTCCTTTACCTGTCTTATTGCTATCTAGAACGCTTCTAAATCCTATCTAAACTAAATCTCCTATTAAAGTAGAGGTAAAGGTAGCTTTTACGTTTACTATTTATTTAATATTACTATAGTAACGCTTAATTTAGTAGGCGCGCTTGCAGCTAGGTATATATTAACGTAAAACCTTGCTTTTCCTCCTACTTTCTACGCACCTTATCTCTATTAGTAAGTCCTCTGTTATTGCTCTAATAGCAGTCCTTTTTTAAGCCTAATTGCTAATAATTTTATAGCTATACCTACGATACCTATTCCTATGCCCCTTAGGGCTTTACCTAAGGCCTATTGTAGTATTTGTTTATAGGTAGTATAGGCGCTAGCCTAGGGCTAATTTATTAAGTTCTAGTTTAAGTTAGTAGGCTTAAAGAAGTGTATATATTATATACTTTAAGCTAGAAAGTATAAGCTAGTAAGTATCCTAATAGGCTCTATATTAACTATTACTAATAAACCTAGGTGCCCTAGTATGTAGGACTAGAATTTGCGAGGTTAAACACTAGCCTAGAGAGGATAAAGGCAGTAGAGAGGGAGGAGAGGGAGCCTCCTATAGTAGAGGAGGAGTAGGCGGCCTAGGAGGCTAATAAGGACACCCTCTAGAAGGAGGTTAAGGAGGTAGTAATAGTTCTATTAGTCTATGTGCAGGTAGTAACTACCTAGACCTAGGGTACTAAGTCTGCTAAGCTCCTCCTAGCGAACTACTACGCTGTATTAGAGGCTAATTAGGCCCTAAGGGAGGAGGTCTAGCTCCTTAAGGACGAGGTTTAGGCGTTGTAGGGGGAGATAGAGGCGTAGCAAACTGCTATATCTTTAAGCGCGTCTAAACCTAGTCTAAAGGGACTAGATAAGGGCACGGCTAGGGGTAGAGGTAAAGCTAATGCCCCCCCTTATAGGCCTTACAGTAGGTTCTTAAGGAAGATAGAGCTAGTACTATTATTACTAGATAGTAGTCTTTCTAGTGCGGTTCTAGATCCCTCTAATTTAGAGGTAAATCTAGAGGATACTATAGAGGAGTAGGTCTAAAAGGGCTTTAATACTCCTATAGTATTCTAACTAGTAGTTCTACTAGGCCTTAGGGAGGGTCTTAATAGTAGATATTAGTTCTATATAAGTCTTATATATTAGGTTAGCGTAATAAATAAGTCTATAACTACGCCTTATTATCCTATAGTAATATTAAGTCCTCTACGCCTTTTTCCTATACTATAAGCTACTTAGCTAAAGATTATAGGGGTCCTAGCTAATTTAGATACTTATTATAGTACGCTTTTAACTTATAGGGGGCTCTTATAAAGTTAGAGGTAGGGTACTAGGTAGGATCTAGATTATATCCTAGCTACTTAACTCTATACTTAAGAGTAGAGCGATATAGTTTACTAGCTAGGATTTCCTTAACCTCCTACTCTTCTACGCCTTAGATAGGGATACTAGGTAGTTTTAGAGCCTCTTGTCCTAGTAGGGGATCCCTAGGATCCTTATAAAGGATATCTAGCGAGAAGACATTATGTATCTAGGATCCTAGGGGTAGCTTAAGGTAGTAGGCGTGTCCTACTTATTCTAATACCTTATAGGGACCTTCCTAGAGTTTAGATAGCTTTTAGCTTAGTCTTAGGCTAGTAAGATTTATAGTAGATAAGTAAACTTAGTTACTAATAGTCTAGTCTATAGAGCGATAGTAGCGATTAATAGTAGATTATATCTAGTCCTAAGCCTTTTCTATATTCTCCTTAGCTTATTTCTACGCGTTGTGTATATAGGTAGTAAGGGTAAGGGCGTCCTTATAGTTAATCTTTTTAAGGTTAGTAGAAGGAGGTTTAGTAGGTTTCTAGTTCTAACTCTACTTAGGTTTAGAACTAAATAGGAGCTAGTATAGGGCTATTCTAATAGTAGTATAAGGAAGGGTAGCCTAGGCTTAATTAATTATAGGTAATAGTTCGCTCTAGTTATCCTAATAGTACGTTATAAAAGGCCTTAGCCTCTAGTTAATATACTTGTTTATAATTTCTATTTAGCTATTAGTTTATTTATAGTAGGTAGTAGAAAGCTTAACCTTACTACCTATAATCTAATAGAATTTAGACTAGAAACTAGATATAAACTAAGGGCTATAATTAGAAACTATACTATTAGGAGTATAGCTAAAATAGTATATCTATTAGATAAATAGGGTAGCTATACCTTAGGCGTTAATAGTTTTATAATAAGGGATTATTATAGCTTACTTAGATAATCTATTAATAATAACTATTACCTAATTATATCTAAAATAGTCCTAGGGAAAATCCTTAAAGTTAATATATAGATGTTGTATAGGTTAGTCTAGAATTAGTAGGGGATGTAATATACTAGGGAGTTAGTACTATCTTAGATAGCCTCTATAGTAGGGGATATAGTTCTATATATAACGTTTATAAGTAGCCTCTATACCTTTTTAATAGTATTAGCGGGTAAGGAGCTAATACGTCTTGGTTATAGAGGGGTGTGTAGAGGAGACCTAGTTATAGGCTTCTTAGATAAGTTACGTATATAAGGTAGAGCCTTTAGGTATATATAGATAATCCTAGTATAGGAGGAGTCTATTATTAATCTAATAGTGCTAGGGTAAGTGCTGTTATTCCTTATTAAAGGAATTCCTATTTTCTTTTAATAGCGCTTTAACTAGCTCTAAGGATCTAAGATTTATAACGTCCTAGTTAGGTAGAAGAATAGATATATAAGTTAATGCTTACTAGTAGATATAGTTTATAGCTAGTTTAGAGTTAATTTAGTTATAGAGGTTCTTAGGACTAATTAATACCTATAACCTGTTATTAGTTTAGAGATTCTTTAAATTCTTAACGTCCTATTCCCTGTGGCTGAGGATATTAGCCCTAGTGTTACTTAGGCCTAGGGTGTACTTAATTTAGAAGTTAAACTAAGCTATAGTCTCTACCTAGCGTACTTACCTTACGTTAAGCACCTTAGTAGATATAAAGTACTCTAAGGAATAGTAATTAGTGTATACCTTAATTTAGTAGGGAGTTAAGGTTAGATTAGCTTGCTACTTCTTAAAGGCTCTAATAATAGCGTATAGTTCCTTGTTATATATCTCCTAATTAAGTTTAGATCTAGATAGGGCCTAACTATAGAAGGCGATAGGGTACTACTTTCTATTAGGGTGCTCTTATAATAGGACTCTAGCGATAACTCTATTAGAGGCGTCTATCTTTAGCTTTATAGGGTATTTAGAGTAGAAGTAGGATAAGGAGGGTATCTATAGTAAGGTAGATCTTAGCTTATTAAACGCTAGTTAGTAATCTAAAGTCTATATAAAAGGGGTAGTAGGGCTCTATAACGCGGTAAGGGGCTTTACTACCTAGGAAAATTTAGGAATAAATTAATAATAGAATCCTATAAAACTAAGAAATAACTTTATACCTATAATTATCTTAGGTTTAGACTAGTTCTAGAGTATAGCTACTTTCTTAGGATCTACCTCTAAGCTGTAGTTAGTTAGGATATAGCCTAAATACCTAGTACGCTTTATATAGAATTCGCTTTTCTTAATATTAGCCTATAGGCTAGCTAATTAAAGGCGTTTAAGAACCTTACGTACGTGTTCTTAATAGGTTGCCTTACTATTAGAGTAGATTAGGATATTATCTAAATAGGTAATATAGAAATTATCTAAGTAATTAATTAACACGTTATTTATATATTGCTAGTAGGTAGTAGGTCTATTATATAGTCTAAAGGGTAACACCTTGTACTTATAGGTTCTATAACAGGTCTAAAACGTGGTATACTCCTTAGAGGCGGGGTCTATCTAGATCTTATTAAAAGCTAATTAAATATTAAGCTTAGTGAATATCTTAGCCTTTATAGGGCGCGATAGCAACTTGTTAATATAGGGTATTAGGTAGGCATCCTTTTAGGTTAGGTTATTAAGCTTATAATAATCTACACAAATCCTAATAGTACTATTTAGTTTTTAAACGTAGAGGATAGGTAATATAAAAGGGCTCTAACTTAACTTAATAAATCCCTTCTATAGGTGCTCCTATATATACTCCTTAGTAGCTTATAGTTCCTCTAAGTTTTGCTTATATAGAGGGCTGTAGGAGTTTAGTAGGGGTTCTTCTAGGATAATCTTATAATTATAGGGTTAGTGCTCTAGTAGGTAGTTAGTAGCTACTTTACTAAATATATTATAGTAAGCCCTATACTTAGTAGGGAGTTAGCTCTATATTAGCTCTAAGTTATTATAGTTATCCTCCTCTAGATCTTCTAGGCGGCGCTCTATTTTATATAAGCTTATAGTAAAGAATTTATTTATAGGTTTCTTTAGATTAAAGTAGAAAGTATTTACTAAAATAAGGGCTATCCTAGTAATAGGAGTTAAGGCGGGAATAGAGGTAGTTTAGATAGGAGCTAGCATAGCGAATATAACTACTTAACGTGCTACTAGCACCTTAAGGATTCCTTATATCCTATTAATTACACTAGGACTATTAGCGTTTTAGATCTCTTCCTAATCCTATAAGGCGTCTTATTACTAGATATTATGTTCTACTAGGGAAGAGGGTACTTATTAATATAGCCTTATAAGTAGGGGAGGTAATAGATTATAGGTTAGGGGATATTTAGTAGGCTATACTAACTAAGATTAATCTATATTAACTAGGATCTAGAAACGTTTTAACTAATATAGTCTAATAATATAATCCTAGGATCCTAGGTCTATAATAATAAAAGGATAGTTATAGACCTTATATCTACTAACTATTATATAGAGGCGAATATAATATACTATAGGGGAAGTAATTTAATCTTAAAATCCTTTAATAGTAAGCTTATAGGGTAGCTTTTAGATAGGTACCTAAAGTAAAGAAGAAATAGAATAAGTAATTTTAGAATTTAAGAAAAGAAAGCCCTATACACTAGTATTAACTAAGGAGTTTAATTAAACCCTAGAGCTATTATAGTATAGGGTAGTACGTGTAAGGAAATAAGAACCTATAAATAATTTAGATAAGGAAAGGTTAGAAAGATTATAATAGGTTAAGCTTAGGAAGGAGAGTCCTCCTAGGCGGGGTCTTTTCCTATCTAATATAGTTCTAAATTAAAAGTCTCTAACGCGTCTTAGTACTTCTCTACATCTTTAACTAATTCTATAGCCTAAATCCTTAGCTTAGGGTAGTTATTAGTAAGGTGTCCTACTTTACTATAATTATAGTAACTACCTAGGGTCTTAGATCTATTAGGAGTAGGTATTAAGGAAGGCTATTAGTAGGGTTGCAGAGTAGTACTACGTTAGTAGCCTTAAGACGTATAGGGTTATATTAAGGTGTTTACTACACTATATATTTTCTAATTTAGTTCTAATTAGTATTATACTATAGGGTTTAGGCCTTTTCTATAGTTACTAGTTAGTCCCTTAGTAGGTGTACTAGACTAATTTAGATAGTTTCTCCGCTCTATATTAAAGGTAGTAAGGTGCTTAACTATCCTTTTAAATAAGTTCCCCTAGAGGTGTCTAAAACCTAAGTTAGGAACTTAAATAGCGGGCGTTACCTTTAACTAGAGGTAGTGAAACTACTCTAAATAGGGTACTTGTCCCTTAATAGCTAAGCTTAAAAACTAAGCTTTAAAGGCTAGGAAGGTTTTGTTCCTATCTATTTATAATTAATTAAATACTACTCTACTTTCTACTTTCTTATTTCTAGTAATAAAGTAGGATTTAAGAAGGTTAATTATTTCCTTAGCGTTAGCGAATTAATCTATAAGGTTATTAGATAGGTATTAGGGTTCTAAGTATTCTTTTACTAAACTAGTACTATATCCCTATACTAAAGCTATGTAAGCTTATTTATTCTAATAATAATCTAAGTTAATTTTAAGTTAATCCTAAATAGAAGCTTACTATTATTTAAAGGTAGGATTAACCCTATTAGATAGAACCTTAATATTAGGGGTCCTTTCTAATTATCTAGCTAGTTAGGCGTATAGGAAGGGAGTAACTAAGGGCTCTATAAAGCGGGCTACTAGCGTCTTTTTAGTAGATAGTAGGGGCTAATTAGGGGCTAATAAACTAGCTTAGGCGCGGTTAAGTTATTCTTGCAGAATTAATATTTCTTGTATAAGAGCTGCTACGTCTAAGGTAGGTCTAATATCGCCCTAATCTCCTACTAGGTTAATTTTAGGGTCCTCCTTAGATCCTTCTTCTTCTTCTAAGGAGGCCTTTGCCTGGCCCCTTAGGGGCTGGCTTTTAGTAGTTAAGTAGGTGGTTACGCTCCTAGCTATAGGGGTCTTGTAGGAGGATATTAGCTTTACCTCTAATTCCTCTAGGTTATTAGTAGTCTCTAAGTTTCTACCCTAGCGTAATCTAACGCAACTTTTCTAAAGGCAATCTAAATTACAACCTAGTCGTGCGGAAGTTCTAAACCTATAGGCTTTAGTTATTAGAAGTTCTAATAGAGTTCTAACTATAGATGTATAATTAGATTATAACCTAAAGTGAATTAGTTATAATATAAATATAATATAATAATATAATATTCTTAAGAAGCTATTACTAGTAGGGATAAAGTTCTTCTTATAATGTAACGACGCAGGTAAGTAGGAGGATCTAAAAGGGTTCTAATACGGCTTAAAGGTATATAGGAGTGCGCGCTAGTATTAAAGGTTAAACGAATTAATTCCTACACCTATAGGTCTTGTACAAAAGGATAAGAAGAACTTGTCTATCTATCTAAGAGTATAAGGCTCCTTTTATATGTGGAGGTAGAGGGGTATTAGATATAGATTGGAGCTAAGTTGGTGAGGACGTAACTCTAGCTCTAAATAGCTTAGGATGTAACGAACCTTTGTTATAACTCTCTATATACCCTATCTCTATTAGTAAGTCCTCTATTATTACTCTAATAGTAGTCCTTTTATAAGGCTTCTAGTTATAAGTAATAGTATTTACTTTATACTAGATAAAATAGTATAGAGATAGCTATAGGTGTTATATTTCTATAAGAATAATACTTATCCTCCCTAAGCCCTATATAAAGTGTAGGTTTTACGTAGCTTAGTTACTAAGACACTAGACCTAGCTAGGGATACCCCCTAATTAACTAGAATACTATAAGGTGTCTTTATAATAAGGTTATTATAGAATCTCCCCCTCTAGCTTTAGTCCCTAGTAGTGTAGTAGAGAAACATAGGGTAGTAGTAGCTAAAGGACGCTTAGACTTATAAGAATAGCTAAGGACATATATATAGAGAAAAGCCTAAAGAGCTTTTAATAATAATTAATAATATATACTTATTTATATATTAAGTATACTCTACCTTAGATATAATAAATACTCTACTATATATAGTAACTAAATAATAACTTAAACCTCTATAGCTATAGCCTTAGGAAAGCTAAAAGCTCCTTAAGAAAGCGTAAAAATAACCCCCTAATAGTTTTTATAAGGACTAGTTAGAACTAGACCTCTAAGGAACCTAAAGTAGAAGGATTATAAACCTAATAATAGCTTAGGCTAGGTCTAGAGATAAATTCCTATTAAAGTACTAAGATTACCTAGAAGATTAACCCTAATTAGGGTAAGAGAGTCCTAAGAGGTAAAGTAGAACCTAAAAGACTAACCTTAATTAGGATAAGAGAGTCCTAGGGGATAATTAAGAAGAAGAAGATAAGTATAAAAATAATATAATAGGGATAGTAAACTCCTTAAAAAAATAAACCTAAGTAATAATTAAAGCTACGTTAGACTATAATATAAAGAGAATTTAGAACTTTTACTTGTAACGACGCAGGTAAGTAGGAGGATCTAAAAGGGTTCTAATATAGCTTAAAGGTATATAGGAGTGCGCGCTAGTATTAAAGGTTAAACGAATTAATTCCTACACCTATAGGTCTTATATAAAAGGATAAGAAGAACTTATCTATCTATCTAAGAGTATAAGGCTCCTTTTATATATAGAGGTAGAGGGGTATTAGATATAGATTAGAGCTAAGTTAGTGAGGACGTGACTCTAGCTCTAAATAGCTTAGGATGTAACGAACCTTCGTTATATTACCCCCCTCCTTAAGAAAGATAGTTCCTATCTTTAGTAGGTGTTAATTTAGAGTTAAATTAGTTTAACCTTTATTTTTTCTACTTTCTTCTATAGAATCCTCCTTTACCTATCTTATTATTATCTATAACGCTTCTAAATCCTATCTAAACTAAATCTCCTATTAAAGTAGAGGTAAAGGTAGCTTTTATATTTACTATTTATTTAATATTACTATAGAGACGCTTAATTTAGTAGGCGCGCTTACGGCTAGGTATATATTAATATAAAACTTTGCCTTTCCTCCTACTCTCTACGTACCCTATCTCTATTAGTAAGTCCTCTATTATTACTCTAATAGTAGTCCTTTTTTAAGCCTAATTACTAACGATTTTATAGCTATACCTATAATACCTATTCCTATACCCCCTAGGGCTTTACCTAAGGCCTATTATAGTATTTATTTGTAGGTAGTATAGGCGCTAGCCTAGGGCTAATTTATTAAGTTCTAGTTTAAGTTAGTAGGCTTAAAGAAGTGTATATATTACACACTTTAAGCTAGAAAGTATAAGCTAGTAAGTATCCTAATAGGCTCTATATTAACTATTACTAATAAACCTAGGTGCCCTAGTATATAGGACTAGAATTTATAAGGTTAAATACTAGCCTAGAGAGGATAAAGGTAGTAGAGAGGGAGGAGAGGGAGGCTCCTTTAGTAGAGGAGGAGTAGGTAGCCTAGGAGGCTAAAAAGGACACCCTCTAGAAGGAGGTTAAGGAGGTAGTAATAGTTCTATTAGTCTATGTGTAGGTAGTAACTACCTAGACCTAAGGCACTAAGTCTACTAAGCTCCTCCTAGTAAACTACTACGCCGTGTTAGAGGCTAATTAGGCCCTAAGGGAGGAGGTCTAGCTCCTTAAGGACAAGGTTAGGGCGTTATAGGGGGAGATAGAGGCGTAGTAAACTACTATATCCTTAAGCGCGTTTAAACCTAGTCTAAAGGGACTAGATAAGGGTATAGCTAGAGGTAGAGGTAGAGCTAATGCCCCCCCCTTATAGGCCTTATAGTAGGTTCTTAAGGAAGATAGAGCTAGCACTATTATTACTAGATAGTAGTCTTTCTAGTATAGTTCTAGATCCCTCTAATTTAGAGGTAAATCTAGAGGATGCTATAGAGGAGTAGGTCTAAAAGGGCTTTAATACTCCTATAGTATTCTAACTAGTAGTTCTACTAGGCCTTAGAGAGGGTCTTAATAGTAGATATTAGTTCTATATAAGTCTTATATATTAGGTTAGCGTAATAAATAGGTCTATAACTACGCCTTATTATCCTATAGTAATATTAAGTCCTCTATACCTTTTTCTTATACTATAAGCTACTTAGCTAAAGATTATAGGGGTCCTAGCTAATTTAGATACTTATTATAGTACTCTTTTAACTTATAGGGGGCTCCTATAAAGTTAGAGGTAGGATACTAGGTAGGATCTAGATTGTGTCCTAGCTACTTAACTCTATACTTAAGAGTAGAGCGATATAGTTTACTAGCTAGGATTTCCTTAACCTCCTACTCTTCTACGCCTTAGATAGGGATACTAGGTAGTTTTAGAGCCTCTTGTCCTAGTAGGGGATCCCTAGGATCCTTATAAAGGATATCTAGTAAGAAGATATTATATATCTAGGATCCTAGGGGTAGCTTAAGGTAGTAGGCGTATCCTACTTATTCTAATACCTTATAGGGACCTTCCTAGAGTTTAGATAGCTTTTAGCTTTATCTTAGGCTAGTAAGATTTATAGTAGATAAGTAAACTTAGTTACTAATAGTCTAGTCTATAGAGTAATAGTAGCGATTAATAGTAGATTATATCTAGTCCTAAGCCTTTTCTATATTCTCCTTAGCTTGTTTCTACGTGTTGTGTATATAGGTAGCTAGGGTAAGGGCGTCCTTATAGTTAATCTTTTTAAGGTTAGTAGAAGGAGGTTTAGTAGGTTTCTAGTTCTAACTCTACCTAGGTTTAGAACTAAATAGGAGCTAGTATAGGGCTATTCTAATAGTAGTATAAGGAAGGGTAGCCTACGCTTAATTAATTATAGGTAATAGTTTACTCTAATTATCCTAATAGTACGTTATAAAAGGCCTTAGCCTCTAGTTAATATACTTATTTATAATTTCTATTTAGCTATTAGTTTATTTATAGTAGGTAGTAGAAAGCTTAATCTTACTACCTATAATCTAATAGAATTTAGACTAGAAACTAGATATAAACTAAGGGCTATAATTAGAAACTATACTATTAGGAGTATAGCTAAAATAGTATATCTATTAGATAAATAGGGTAGCTATACCTTAGGCGTTAATAGTTTTATAATAAGGGATTGTTATAGCTTGCTTAGACAATCTATTAATAATAACTATTACCTAATTATATCTAAAGCGGTCTTAGGGAAAATCCTTAAAGTTAATATATAAATATTATATAGGTTAGTCTAGAATTAGTAGGGGATATAACATGCTAGGGAGTTAGTGCTATCTTAGATAGCCTCTATAATAGGGGATGCAGTTCTATATATAACGTTTACAAGTAGCCTCTATACCTTTCTAATAGTATTATTAGGTAAGGAGCTAATATATCTTAGTTGTAGAGGGGTGTGTAGAGGAGACCTAGTTATAGGCTTCTTAGATAAGTCGCGTGTATAAGGTAGAGCCTTTAGGTATATATAGATAATTATAATATAGGAGGAGTCTATTATTAATCTAATAGTGCTAGGGTAAGTACTATCATTCCTTATTAAAGGAATTCCTATTTTCCTTTAATAGCGCTTTAACTAGCTCTAAGGATCTAAGATTTATAATATCCTAGTTAGGTAGAAGAATAGATATATAAGTTAATACTTGCTAGTAGATATAGTTTATAGCTAGTTTAGAGTTAATTTAGTTATAGAGGTTCTTAGGACTAATTAACACCTATAACCTATTATTAGTTTAGAGATTCTTTAAATTCTTAACGTCCTATTCCCTGCAGCTAAGGATATTAGCCCTAGCGTTGCTTAGGCCTAGGGTGTACTTAATTTAGAAGTTAAACTAAGCTATAGTCTCTACCTAGCGTACTTACCTTACGTTAAGTACCTTAGTAGATATAAAGTACTCTAAGGAATAGTAATTAGTGTATACCTTAATTTAGTAGGGAGTTAAGGTTAGGTTAGCTTGCTATTTCTTAAAGGCTCTAATAATAGCGTATAGTTCCTTATTATATATCTCCTAATTAAGTTTAGATCTAGATAGGGCCTAACTATAGAAGGTAATAGGATACTACTTTCTATTAGGGTGCTCTTATAATAGGACTCTAGTAATAACTCTATTAGAGGCGTCTATCTCTAGCTTTATAGGATATTTAGAGTAGAAGTAGGATAAGGAGGGTATCTATAGTAAGGTAGATCTTAGCTTATTAAACGCTAGTTAGTAATCTAAAGTCTATATAAAAGGGGTAGTAGGGCTCTATAACGTGGCTAGGGGCTTTGCTACCTAGGAAAATTTAGGAACAAATTAACGATAGAATCCTGTAAAGCTAAGAAATAACTTTACACCTATAATTATCTTAGGTTTAGACTAGTTCTAGAGTATAGCTACTTTCTTAGGATCTACCTCTAAGCTATAGTTAGTTAGGATATAGCCTAAATACCTAGTACGCTTTATATAGAATTCGCTTTTCTTAATATTAGCCTATAAGCTAGCTAATTAAAGGCGTTTAAGAACCTTATATATATGTTCTTAATAGGTTGCCTTACTATTAGAGTAGATTAGGATATTATCTAAATAGGCGACATAGAAATTATCTAAATAATTAATTAACACGTTGTTTATATATTACTAGTAGGTAGTAGGTCTATTATATAGTCTAAAGGGTAACACCTTACACTTATAGGTCCTATAATAGGTCTAAAACGTAGTATACTCCTTAGAGGTAGGGTCTATCTAGATCTTATTAAAAGCTAATTAAATATTAAGCTTAGTAAATATCTTAGCCTTTATAGGGCGCGATAGTAACTCGTTAATATAGGGTATTAGGTAGGCGTCCTTTTAGGTTAGGTTATTAAGCTTATAATAATCTATATAAATCCTAATAGTACTATTTAGTTTTTAAACGTAGAGGATAGGCAATATAAAAGGGCTCTAACTTAACTTAATAAATCCCTTCTATAGGTGCTCCTATATATACTCCTTAGTAGCTTATAGTTCCTCTAAGTTTTGCTTATATAGAGGGCTATAGGAGTTTAGTAGAGGTTCCTCTAGGATAATCTTATAATTGTAAGGTTAGTGCTTTAGTAGGTAGTTAGTAGCTACTTTACTAAATATATTATAGTAGGCTTTATACTTAGTAGGGAGTTAGCTCTATATTAGCTCTAAGTTATTATAGTTATCCTCCTCTAGATCTTCTAGGTAGCGCTCTATTTTATATAAGCTTATAGTAAAGAATTTATTTATAGGTTTCTTTAGATTAAAGTAGAAAGTATTTACTAAAATAAGGGCTATCCTAGTAATAGGAGTTAAGGCGGGAATAGAGGTAGTTTAGATAGGAGCTAGTATAGTAAATATAACTACTTAACGTGCTGCTAGCACCTTAAGGATTCCTTATATCCTATTAATTATACTAGGACTATTAGTATTTTAGATCTCTTCCTAATCCTATAAGGCGTCTTATTACTAGATATTACGTTCTACTAGGGAAGAGGGTACTTATTAATATAGCCTTATAAGTAGGGGAGGTAATAGATTATAGGTTAGGGGATATTTAGTAGGCTATACTAACTAAGATTAATCTATATTAACTAGGATCTAGAAATATTTTAACTAATATAGTCTAATAATATAATCCTAGGATCCTAGGTCTATAATAATAAAAGGATAGTTATAGACCTTACGTCTACTAACTATTATATAGAGGCGAATATAATATACTATAGAAGAAGTAATTTAATCTTAAAATCCTTTAATAGTAAGCTTATAGGGTAGCTTTTAGATAGGTACCTAAAGGGATAAAGAAATAGAATAAGTAATTTTAGAATTTAAGAAAAGAAAGCCCTATACACTAGTATTAACTAAGGAGTTTAATTAAACCCTAGAGCTATTATAGTATAGGGTAGTACGTGTAAGGAAATAAGAACCTATAAATAATTTAGATAAGGAAAGGTTAGAAAGATTATAATAGGTTAAGCCTAGGAAGGAGAGTCCTCCTAGGTGGGGTCTTTTCCTATCTAATATAGTTCTAAATTAAAAGTCTCTAACGCGTCTTAGTACTCTTCTACCTCTTTAACTAATTCTATAGCTTAGATCCTTAGCTTAGGGTAGTTATTAGCGAAGTGTCCTACTTTACTATAATTGTAGTAACTACCTAGGGTCTTAGATTAGTTAGGAGCAGGTATTAAGGAAAGCTATTAGTAGGGTTATAGAGTAGTGCTACGTTAGTGCCCTTAAGACGTATAGGGTTATATTAAGGTGTTTGCTATACTATATATTTTCTAATTTAGTTCTAATTAGTATTATACTATAGGGTTTAGGCCTTTTCTATAGTTACTAGTTAGTCCCTTAGTAGGTATACTAGACTAATTTAGATAGTTTCTCCGCTCTATATTAAAGATAGTAAGGTGCTTAACTATCCTTTTAAATAAGTTCCCCTAGAGGTGTCTAAAACCTAAGTTAGGAACTTAAATAGTAGGTGTTACTTTTAACTAGAGGTAGTAAAACTACTCTAAATAGGGTACTTGTCCCTTTATAGCTAAGCTTAAGAACTAAGCTTTAAAGGCTAGGAAGGTTTTGTTCCTATCTATCTATAATTAATTAAATACTACTCTACTTTCTACCTTCTTATTTCTAGTAATAAAATAGGATTTAAGAAGGTTAATTATTTCCTTAGCGTTAGCGAATTAATCTATAAGGTTATTAGATAGGTATTAGGGTTCTAAGTATTCCTTTACTAAACTAGTGCTATATCCCTATACTAAAGCTATGTAAGCTTATTTATTCTAATAATAATCTAAGTTAATTTTAAGTTAATCCTAAATAGAAGCTTACTATTATTTAAAGGTAGGATTAACCCTATTAGATAGAACCTTAATATTAGAGGTCTTTTCTAATTATCTAGCTAGTTAGGCGTATAGGAAGGGAGTAACTAAGGGCTCTCTAAAAGGTCTAATTAGCGTCTTTTTAGTAGATAGTAGGGGCTAATTAGGGGCTACTAAGCCTGCTTATACCTATATAAGCTATTTACGCAGAAATAATATTTCTTATATAAGCGTTCTTATATCTAGGGCAGCTTTAGTTTTGCTCTAATCTCCTACTAGGTTAAATACTTCCTCCTCTTCTAATTCTTTAATAAGTTTAGGAGAGGGAGCTTTTATCTAGTCCTTTAAGACCGTTGCTTTAGTAGTTAAGTAGGTGGTTACGCTCCTAACTAGGGGGGTTTTAGATAAAGACATTAGCTTTACCTCTAATTCTCCTAGGTTATTAGTAGTCTCTAAGTTTCTACCCTAGCGTAATCTAACGCGACTTTTCTAAAGGTAATCTAAATCACGACCTAGTTATATAGAAGTTCTAAACCTATAGGCTTTAGTTATTAGAAGTTCTAATAGAGTTCTAACTATAGATATATAATTAGATTATAGCCTAAAGTAAATTAGTTATAATATAAATATAATATAATAATATAATATTCTTAAGAAGCTATTACTAGTAGGGACAAAGTTCTTCTTATAATATAACAACGCAGGTAAGTAGGAGGATCTAAAAGGGTTCTAATACGGCTTAAAGGTATATAGGAGTGCGCGCTAGTATTAAAGGTTAAATAAATTAATTCCTACACCTATAGGTCTTGTATAAAAGGATAAGAAGAACTTATCTATCTATCTAAGAGCATAAGGCTCCTTTTATATGTAGAGGCAGAGGGGTATTAGATACAGATTGGAGCCAAGTTAGTAAGGACATGACTCTAGCTCTAAATAGCTTAGGATGTAACAAACCTTTGTTACATTACTAAAGGTAGTATATTATATACCCTTTCTAATATAAAAAAGGTAAAGTAAGTAAGGTTTAGGAAACTTATAAACTTTACTATAACTAGAAAAAAAAGTTAAGAAATAACTACTAAGATAATTAGGCTAAAAACTAGTAATAGTAATTATAGGAATATAAGCTAAACCTAAGTAATAATTAGAATTACTAAGAAATAAGATATAGAGTTATAAATATAAAAGAGACCTAGATAACTATAGTCTCTAAAAAACTATTAGTATATAATACTAAGAAGTAAAATATAATAAGCCTTAGAACCTTAATAAGGCACTTATTAGGCCTTAGACCTATTAGAGCTAGGTTTAGCTAGTTACGTAAGGCGAGGGTAGTATAAGTACTAGGAAGGATTAATATAGGCAGTATTAATTCGTTTTGTAAAGATATATACGCTATTATCTATTTAACCTTAAGAACCTTTATTATAAACTAAGTAGCCTTATATTTAAATTAATCTACCTATACTAATAGAATATTTACTAGTTAGGCCTAATATCTTACCTAATAAGCCTAACTAGAGAAAGACTACTATCTAACACCCTTAGTATTACTATATAGGGAGAAATAGATTAGGAATCTAACTTTATACTCTTAGAGAGTAAATATAGCCTACCTAAGGGTAGAATAAACTATAGTATCCTAATACGCCTAGAGGGATAGCCTTTAACCCCTTTCCTACTTAAAAGAAAGTAAGAGAAGTTAACTAAATCCCCTCCCCTCTAGGAACTAATAGCTAAACTTAAAGAATATTAAAGCTAGCTTACTAGAATTAAGGCTTAATAAGAGCTAACTCTACTTTAGGAATTAAAGAAGAGATATAAATTAGGAGATACTTCTATACTTAACAACCTAGATAACGGTGCTTTTCTCCTAGCCTAACTAGCTACGCCCTCTATATATTTACTACGCCTAGAGCTACCCTAGGTATACTATAAGAAGAATTAAATAGAATATAATTACTAGGAAAGGGATTATAAAGGTTTCTTTACCTAGGCACTATCTAGCTTTACTATTAAGTAATAAAAAGTAGACTTTAGTATTATATATATTTTAGAAACTCTAAAAATACTCTAAAGAACCTACTACGCCTTATAATCCTCCTAGGATACCTCTTTTAGGCTAACCTAGCCTATACTAAAGACTATAATACTTAATATATTAGGTACGCCTATAGAATAGTATATATAGGCCTACGCCTCCTTAAAGGGGTGTAAATAGCGCCTAGGGTAATCTCCTATAGAGTTACTAGACTATATAAGGCCTTTATAGGAGGAACTAGGTAAGGCCTCTACCTCTAGTATATAAGTACTAGAATTTACTACTACTCTAAGTAAGAAGATATAAAAAGACCTATTTCTACTTCCCCTAGAGCGTTAAGCTACTTTATTATAAGTAGAGGAGTAGGCTTAAGTTATATACTACTAATAACCTATATAAAAACCCTAATATAGCTAAAAGGGCTAGGACTAATAAATAGATATAAGCTATAACTTAGAAAACTTTAAGGGGGATTAAAAGACCCCTAAAAGACGCTATAGCGCTAATCTAGCCTATCCTAGGCTAAAATAGCCTAGAGATACTAGCTCTATAAGTTATAAGGCTAATATAACCTATTATAGCTATAGAGAGTATAGATATTACTCTAATAAGTGCCCCTAGGCTAAGAAGTCTAATAAGTCTAGGAAGGACGCCTTAGTAGGGTAGCTAGGAAAAGGCTAAGGGTAGAGAAGCTAATCTCCTACCTCTCTACCTATATTAAACTATATAAAGAGGAGAAAGACTAGGGGGGGCTATATAAAGCCTTATTTAGGTAACCCCTACTACTAATAATAGTAAAGGCCTCTATTAACTTATTAGCTTTATTAGAAGCTCTAGTTAATAGTAGTTCTTAATTAAACCTATTATTAGTAACCCTAGTAAAGGAATAAGAACTATCTATAGATCCCCTACCTTAGCTAAGAGTAAAAGGGGTAGGTAGATTATAACTACCTATCTATAGTATTACTATATATAATATAACTATTATAGACTTAAGAGGTTACTAATAGACCTATATAATCCCTTTTATAGTTATAGACCTTAAATAGTATAAGATATACCTAGGCCTGCCTTAGATTAATATATATAATCCTAAGATAAACTTTACTAGGCGGTAAATGTTATTTTAGGGCGTTAAAGACGCAGAGAAACCTAAATTCTAGAAAATAGTAGTTAAAGACGCTAAGGAATTTAATACTACTATTTATAGTCCCTTAATAGATATATATACGTGTTTAGTAAACTTTATAGGCTAAGGGGACGTACCCTAACCTATTATAGCCTAGCTACTAGATAGGTATACTAACTACGCTAATCTTAGTAGTAAGGGGGAAGCCTTAGCCTTACTAGACCTAGGTCTATAGGACCTAGTAATTATATTAGAGGAAGGGTAATAACTACCCTTCTAGCTATTATATAACCTATTATAGGTTAAACTAGATATCTTTAGGAAATATCTAGTAGAATATCTATAGAGAGGATAGATTTAGTAGTTAAAGTCCCTAGTAGGGGCACTAATACTCTTTATAAAGAAGAAGGATAGTAGCCTAAGACTTTATATAGATTATAAGGGTCTAAATAAGGTTATAATTAAAAATTAATACCCCCTACCTTTAATTATAGAATCCTTAGAGCGCTTTACTTAAGTAAGGGTCTTCTCTAAGGTAGATATACGTAATACGTACTATTAAATCTAGATTAAGGTAAGGGATAAATAGAAAATTATATTCTATATAAGATATAGGTATTTTAAATATATAGTAATACCTTTTAGCTTAACTAATACCCCTACGTAGTTCTAAGCCTATATTAACTAGGCCCTATTAGGATTAATTAATATTACCTACGTAGTATACCTTAATAATATCCTAATATTCTTAAACTTAGAAGAGGAACATAAAGCCTACGTACGCTAAGTCTTAGATAAGTTACGTAACTTTAAGTTATATATAAAGCCTTCTAAGTATAAATAGTATATAAAGACTACTAAGTTCCTAGGTTATATTATTAGCCTAGATAGGATTAGTATTAACCTATTAAGGGTTAAAATAGTATAAGAGTAGCTAGAGCTACGTACTATACGTAATATTTAAGTATTTATTAGTTTTATAAACTACTACTATTAGTTTATCTAAGGGTTCTCCTAGCTAGCGCTACTACTAACTAAGCTAACCTAAAAAGGGCTACTATTAGCTAGGGGTAGCCTCTCCTAGAGAAGGGAGGAGGGCTAACCCCTTAATATAGGGGAAGAAGGTAGAAAAGCCTTTAAAGTATTAAAAAGCGCCTTCCTTAATATCCCTATTCTCTCTTATTTTAAGAGGGGGAGGAAAACTAGGGCTAAGGTTAATACCTCTAGTAGGGTAATATATAGTATTTTAAGCTAGTTAGTATAAGAGGGTAGCTCTCTACCCTAATAGAGACTAGTAGACTTCTTTTTAAAGAAACTAATCTAAGCTAAGTATAACTATAATATATATAATTAGGAACTACTTATAATAGTAAAAAGCTTATAATACTAGTATTACTACCTAAAGGGTATCTACTTTAAGATCCTTATAGATTACTAGAACTTAAAATAGTTTATAGTAACTAAAGTTCTTAACTATAGGTAGGTAAGATTATACTTAGAGCTATCTAAGTATAACTTTATAATTACTTACTACCTAGGGGCTATAAACCTAGTAGATAGCCTATCTAGGTAGCTAGACTATATAGTAGAGGTATAAAAACCCTCCTAAAAATATAATAGGGCGTTTATAGAACCCCTAAGGGACCTACTTAGTAGAATACCTAAATCTATACTACTAGTATCTCTTATAGTCTTAACCTAGGGAATAGGCGCCCTAGAGAGGTAAGTAATCTATAAGAAGCTTACTAAGGTAAAGTAAACCTCTATAAATAATCTAAAAGCTCTAAAGGAGTAAGGAGAGATAGAATAAGAAGATAAGGATAAGTCTAGCGACTCTAAAGATAAACTAGCTTAAGATAGCCTACCCTTCCTTTAAAAGAGCTAATTAAGGCGAAAATAGCTCTCTATAAGTAAAGAAAAGGCTATAGCGCTATTAGAATACTATAATAATCTACTCTTAGGCTATTTTAGATCTTATAAGACCCTAAAAAAGCTATAATAATAATATACTTAGAAAGGTATAGTAAAAGATATAGAAAAGTATATATTAGAGTGCCTATACTATAGAAGGTTAGTTATAGCTAAATATAAGCTATATAGCCTATTAAACCTACTCCTACCTCTAATAAAAGCTTAGGAGGACATTATAATAGACTTTATTATAGAATTACACCTAAGTAAGCTATCTAGGGTAGTCTATAATTCTATTCTTATTATTATTTATAAACTAATAAAGATAGCCTATTATATCCTAGCTAGGGCTAATTAGGATAGGGAAGATCTAGCCTAAGCCTAGATAAGAGAGGTTATTAGACTTTATAGCGTACTACGCTAAATTATCTTAGATAGAGGACCTTTAATAAACTCTAGATATTAGAAAACCTTTAATTACTACGTAAACTTAAGGAGGGTCCTAACGTCTACGTTCTACCCTTAGACTAATAGTTAAACTAAAAGGTAAAACTAAATACTAGAATAGTACTTATAGTGCTACTACTACCTAGAATAAGATAACTAGGCGTAGTAGATCTCTATTATAGAGTTTGCGTATAATAATAGCGTCTAAGTAACTATAGGGATTATACTATTTAAGGCCTATATAGGTATAGACCTAAGAGGCGTAGACTAGCCTAGTATACCTCTAGGGGATAGAGAATCTCCTATAGGACTATCCCTAGCTATAAGGGTACTTTCTCTATAATAGGAATATAAGAAGAAGATTATAGTAGCTAACGCCTACTAAAAAGCCTATATAGATAAGAAGAGGCTTATAGCCCCCTTTAAGGTTAGAGATAAAGTGCTTATCTTAACTTAATATATATAGTTACTCTACCTAAAAAAGAAGCTAGATTAGAAATACTTAGGTCTAGGGATAATTATTAAATAGTTTAGCCTAGCTATATATAAAGTAGAGGTATAAGGACTAGGAGGTGCCTACCTTACCTTCTACGCCTCCCTTCTAGAACTATATAAGCTAAAGGGATTAATCCTATATCTAGATAAGCTAATTATAGATATATTAGCCTATTATAGAGATAAGGTATTTAAGGTAGACTAAATTAAGGAAAGAAGACGTAGAACTAATAACTAATAGGAATATCTAATTAAATAGAAAGGATATAGAGAGGAGGAAAACTCCTAGGAACTAGAAGCCTTTATATCCTATAATACGCTATATAAGTTCTAGAAAAGAAAGGGAATTATAAGTAGAAAATTATATATTAAAGATAAAAACTAAGAAATAAGCACTATAAGACGTTAAAGGCAACTACTACTAAAAAAGGGGGGCTAGAATAAGAAGTAAATTAGGCTACCTATCTAAGGATAGCTTATCCTAGCCTAGAATAGCCCTTATCTACTAGGAAACTATAGGTATTAAGCGTAGAAAACTAAGAAAATACCTAAAAAGACGCCTATAAACCTAGAACCTAAAGAACCCCTATAAGGATAACCTAAAAACCCTACTATAATAGCCTAGAATAGGCTAGGTAAAGTTAATTACTAGTTAATTTATCTAACTCCTTATTTAACGCGTTAATACGCTTAGTTAAACTACCCTTCTTATTCTTTATAGTAGTAAGCTTCTTAGCTTCTAAATAGCTAATCTAAATAATAAGATCCTAGTAATAAAGTTTATCCTCTTTACTAGCCTTTAGATCTACGTAGTAGCCCTATAATAGGTTAGAATAGCCTAGAAAAGGGTTAGAAAAGGAAACTTACTTTCTTCTAAGGCGTCCTAGCCTTAGCTATCTCCTCCTGCACCCCTTTCTTAATAAAGGACTTAAAGGCACGCTTCTTAACCTCTACTTTACTAGTAATAGTATAGTTATTATAGGCCTACCCTTTAGGACGTATATTAGACTATAGATCCTTATTAGCACTAATAGCCTTAGAATAAAGGAAAAGGTAGGCGCTATAGGGAATAAGTTCCCTAGTAAGAGTTAGTATATATTAGAATAGCCTATATTAGCCTAAACTACTAATAATAGACCTACTAATTAAGCGTATTATAGATAGGGTAATAAAAGTTAATAATCTTAGTATAAAGAATAGTAATTTAGCTAGTAGAGAGTAGAGTCTTCTTAGGGATATAAAGAAGGACTATCTTACCTATATTATTAATATAGGGAGTGTCCTTAGTAGCACCTAAGAGTAGGGCTAGATTATAGACTATCTTAACTACGTACCCCTTCTAAAGGTAGTAAAGATAGGAAGTAATCCTCTCTAAGGACTTAGTAAACCTCTTAGGAACCTACTATATATTAGTATAGCCTATTATAGGGTATAATAAAGTAATACTTACTACTATATATTCCTATCTAAAGATAAAGCACCTTAGGTACTTATAGAAGTGCTCCTTACCCTTATTAATACTCTAGCTAGTAAATAAGCTATTCTTCTAATCCTTAAAGGTTAGTATTAAATAACCTACCTACCTAAAGTACTAATACTATCTATTAGTAAACGCGTTAACGTAATAGCTATAAAGGTAAGTAGTTATCTTCCTAGAGTTTATAAATATATTCCTAATTACTATAGTATCTATATCTAGGTAGGGTAGGTTATTATAGTCTAGTAGGGGGTAACTAGGTATCTAGAGGAATAGTTAGTACCTAAGAACCCTAGGGTAGCCTATATTAGCCTACTAAGGACTTCCCCTTAGAGGTAGGATACGTAATTAATAGATTAGGTAAACTTACCTAGTAGTAGATTAAGAAGGTTAGGAAAGGAGGCTAAAGGTTAATTTAGGGAGGAGGCGTTAGCCTTATACTAGCGCTAGCGCCTTACTTAGCGTAAGCTAGCGAATAGTAGTAAAGGACCTAGGTAAAGGTAACCTAGGTAAAGGTAAGGGAAGGAGCAGTAGAGGCTACAACCTTTACCTTAAAATTCTTACTCTTAAAATATAGGGCTAGAATAGCCTAGACTAACCTACTCTACTCTAGTCCTACCTAGACTATAGTAATTAGGATAACACCTAATAAAAAAGGGATATATTATTAGGCCTTAGACCTATTAGAGCTAGGTTTAGCTAATTACGTAAGGCGAGGGTAGTATAAGTACTAGGAAGGATTAATACAGGCGGTATTAATTCGTTTCGTAAAGATATACACGCTATTATCTATTTAACCTTAAGAACCTCTATTGCAAACTAAGTGGCCTTACAGCACTCTCTTAGTACTCTTATTTATAGTCTTATAACCTATTTTATCCTACTACTCTTATAAATAATAACTAAGTACCTCTTAGATAAAATACTATTAACTAACTAAGAGTTTAAGCCTTAAATAGTAATTAATATTAATACTAAAATAAACCTATATAATAAAGAAACCCTAAGTAGTTATAATCCTAAAATAACTTTAAGATATTAGTTAAGAAACTATATAGGAATATAAGAAGAGATTATAAAAAGCTTTATAATAATAGTAGAGGCACTATTCTATATTAATAAAGAGCTATACTATATATATAATCCTAACCTACTAGCTTACCTAGCTAATAGTATTCTAACCTTTAATAGAAATAATATTATATTATTTCTTAAAGAATATAAGAATATAACTAAGTATTATAACTTTACTAATTAAATATAGATTAAACGCCTTATAGTATACTATTCTAAGTAGTAGTAATATATTATATAAGCCTCTAATAAGTACTTAAAAGTATATATTAACTTTAAGTAGTCTAATCTATAAGTAAGCCTATAAGACCTCTTTAAGACTAATAATAGGTACTAATAAGAAGAATATATAAAGTATTTTAAATACTAGCTTATAGAATACTAAAAGTAAGAGGGTTTTAGTATTCTAGACTACCTATAGGACTTTAAAATCTATAGTAAAAGATATATTAAAGCTAGTACTATTAAGAAAGACTAAAGGGGGTTCTACCTAGTAAAGGGATTACCTCTTAAGTATATAACTAAGATTCTTAAGAAGTTTAAGTATAAGTTAAGTAAATTAAGAAGCTTTAACTATAAATTTTTTTATAATAATCTTATTAAGTAATATAAGGTAGAGGAAGAAGTAAAGATACTTAACCTAAGTAAAGTACTTAAAGAGTTTTACCCTAATATTAAGTTTAAAGTAAGTAGCTAAAACTAACTTATAAAAACCCTTTAAGCTATAATAGTACTTATATTTAGACCTAGTATACTATAAGTCCTTAATATTCTAAAACTTATAAAGACTAATTAGCTAAAGTAATCCCTACTAGGCACTACCCTAACCTAGAATAAGATAAATAATCTAGTAGAAAAAATAATAGAACTTAAGATTAACTCTACTAACTACTAATAAGCCTTATAAACTCTATCCTAGACCCCTTAAAAGTCTAAGCTAATAAATAACTAGGTAGTAAATATAGAAGTATAAAAAAGAACTAATAAGTACTTAAGATCCCTATAAAGATATCTTTATAAAAATAACTACTAGTAAGATATACTATTAAATATCTAACTAAACTATTTAAATAATACTTAGAATTAGTTTAATTAATAAGTACCTCTATAACTAAGAAGTAGTTAGGGATATAAATAAAGCTTTATTAATAGTTCTTAAAGTTTCTCTTAAGGCTAAAACTAAAATTAATTACTAGGATAGTACTAGGGATATAGAAGCCTTAGATATACTATATATAGTAACCCTACTATCTAAGAGCTTATTAGACTTAGCTAGTACTACTTTAATAGATAAGATAGTAGAGAATAACTTACCTAGGATATACTAGAGAATCTTAGAGGTAGAATTATTAAGCTTTTATAAAGTAAATAGATTCCCTTTATTATTTTAGAAATTAAGAGAAGATAGCTAAGGAGGGATATTAACCTACTTAAGATAAATACTAAATAGGGACTAATAGCCCCTTAGGGCTACTTACTAACTACTTAACCTTTAAGTATAAATATAATTTTAGTTTAATTCTTACCTAACTCTATAGGAGTAATAGAGAATAATAACTTATAGAGCTTTTAGAACCTAACTAATAAACTTACTAGTTATATAGATAAAACTAACCTAGCGTAGCACCTCTATAAAGTTTTATTAATAATAATAAGCTAAGGATTAGACTTAAGAGCTCCTTAGGTAAATTATATAAAAACTATTCTAAAAAAGCTATTTATAGACTATATCTTACACCTAAAAGGATATAAGAATAAGGATAATTACTTCTTTAATAATAGGTACCTACTAAGGGATAATATAGTCTAGTAGGCTAATCCTATTACTCTATTAGATTTTAAAATAATTAATATACCTAAAAATAAAGCTAAAAAGTACTTAAGAACTCTAAGGTTATTACTACCTCTAGAAGCTAAAGAAAGGTATCTAAGAAAGTATAAGCTTATTAAGAAACTTAACCCTAACGCTTAAAAAGTTATTTAATATATCCTTAATATAGACGTAACTATACTACTTAAAATAGTAATTAGTAATATACCTAAAGTTAAGAAAAAGCTCTTCTTAATAGGATATAGTTAGGAGGAGTTTAAAAAGCTTATAGTTAATAGTCTCTATTAATACCTTACTAAGGTAGCTTTAGAAAGTAAAGAGGAAGACTACTATAAACTTATAATAAGTGCTTAGACTAATAGTATTAAAGTAAGAATACTAGACTATATATTTATTAAAGCTAAGAATAGGAAGATTAGCTACTATACATACCTATTAGCTAACTACTAAAGTAACCTTTAAATTAGCTAAGTAGAATAATATATCCTATCTACTAAAGAAGAGGAAGAAGATAAACTAAAGACCTATTAAGAGTATAACTAACTAGTAAGTATTAAGTACCTAAGGAGGGATTACTTAAAAGTACTAATTAATATTAGAGGGACTAGATTCCTAAGCCTTATTAACTTAGGAGCTAAACTAAATATAATATAAAGAGAAACTACTAAATAAGTAATACTACTAATTACTACGCTTCTAGCTAGTATAAGGATAGTAAAAATAGTAATAGCTAATAGTATAATAAAAGGATTTAGAGGGATTATATAAGGTATTCTAATAAGGATTAGTACTATTAAAGTTAGAACTAACTTTTTTATTATTAAAACTTATATAAACCTAATTATCCTTAGAAACTTATTCCTAATAGATACTTAAGTATAGATTAAATACGCTACTAATAGGTTAACGTACTATTAAATCTTTAGTAAAAGTAGAGAAAATAGTACTAAATTTATATATATAAAAGGTAATTAGCTTTAGATTCTAGGATTATATAAAGGAGTCTAAGTAGGAAAAGTATATAGAGTATAGAACCTAGAGCTATACTCTAAAGATACTAAGATAAACTAGGACTAGTAAGCTACTTAAGTAAATAAGATATAGTAGAGCTAAGTCTATATAGCCCTAGACTCTATATAATTTAGGGGATCCTTATCCCTAAAGGTCCTTTAGAGATAATTATAGACCTTCTATACTAAAAGAAGAAGTAACTAAAACTAATAGTAGATAAATACTTATACTAGGATAAATATAGCACCCTTAGAAAGGGTAACTATAATAAAATTATTATCTAAGATAATAAAGGGATCTTTATTATAGCCTTAGAAGATTCTAATAATACTTTAGATAGTATAATTACTACTATAGTTACTATACTTAGATATTTAAGCTTAAATAAGTAACGTTTAATTAACTTCTAGTCTAAATAACACTAAAATATAAAAAAAAAAGCTAGGACTCCTAATTAAAGTTATAATAATCTTACCTTTATAACTAAAAGAACTTAAAGTAAATACTATATATAAGTATAAAGTAGATAAAGTCTAGCCTATTAATAACTTAGGATAAAAGATATATAAGGTATAAGGAAGAGTTAACTAGAAATAGTAAGTAGCTATTAAGTAAGTTCTAAATACTAATAGTACTTTAGCCCTATTCTTATAGTATTTTAAACTATAATATACTTCCTTTCCTAGAGGAATATAGTTAACGCCTAAGTAACTTTTAGTAATAAAAATATCCCCTAACCTATAACTAAAAGAATAAGAAGTACTTATTAAACTTCTCTATAGGAGGGAGGCTACCTTAGTATAGGATTTTAGTAAGTCTAGATAAGTTAGTAGAGAAGTTATACTACTAGTTATAATTAATATAGTACTATATAAAGCTTAGTAAGTAGATATATTCCTAGTCCTAAGGAAACTTTACTAGGTTATTATAGATATAATCTAGGAAAGAATTAACTAAGGAACCCTTAAGCTCTATAAGAGCTAATATAGAAATCTATAGTTCCTTATAGCTAAAAAGGATAAAGGCTACTACTTTATTAATAATACCTAAAAGATTAATAAGGTTACTATCTAAGATACTAATCTACCTCTAAATATAAATAAGTTTACTAAAGAGTTTATAGGCTACGTTATTATATCCCTTCTTAATTTCTTTTTAGGATATAACTAGGTAGAACTCTATTATAATTTAAGGGATATTACTACCTTCTATACCTTACTTAGTCTTATACGCTAGTGTACCCTACTAATAAGTACTAATAATTTAGTAGTAGAGTTTATAAGAGTTATAATAAAAATCTATAGGGATAATATTCCCTATTACTATATACTATACCTAGATAATATATACGTAAAAGGGCTAAAGGATAACTATAGTAGAGAAGAAATTAAACTAGGTATCTAATATTTTATAGCTAAACACCTCTTAAATATAGATTAAGTATTAGCTAATTATTCAGTAATCTAGATCTACTATATTAGGATATAAGTTAGATTTCTACTACCCCTTTATAATAGTAGTAAGCTACTATATAAATAAGAATAGAAGGTATCCTAATAAAAAGAAAGTTAATAAAATAGTTTTATAGCCTAACTACTAAGATTAGAAAGAAATCTAAAGTTTCCTTAGGATTTATATATACTACTAAATATAGATTAGGGAGTTTATAATACTAGCGGACCTACTCTTTAAATTACTTTAGAAAAATACCCCCTTTAAGTAGGGGTTAGACTAGAAGCTTGCTATAAACGCACTTAAAATAGCCTTATACTTACTACCTACGCTAATCTTTATTAACTATTTTAAACTACTTAAAGGAATTATAATAGTAGTTAATAAAAGTAAGAAAGGATAGGGAGTAGTCCTTATATAACTAGATAAGGATAAGTAACGCTACCTAATTAGGTATAAAAGTAGGGTTTAGTCTAAGTCTAAGCGTAATTAGGACTCTAGGAAGTATAAATATAAGGCATTACTACTTAGATTAAAGAAGTTTTAGTTATATCTTTATAGAGTATAGTTTACTATTAAGACTAATATAAAGATACTTATTACTTAGCTTTAGAGGAGCGTAATAGATCTTCTAGGAGCTTTAGTAATATAATAGCTAGCACTTCTAAATATATAGGACTTTAATATAGTCTATATAGTAGGAAAGAAAAATATAATAATAGCTAATACGCTTTTAAGAAGGCTAGAGGAGGATAGATAGGAGCTACTAGATAAACCTAAGGATAATATAGAAGACTTTATTAACTTATACCTAAACGCTATTTAGCTAGACTTTAGACTAGAGGTACTACTCCTAATAGTACTTCTTTATAGTACTACTTTAGTTAACCTATCTTTTAGTAAGAGCCTACTAGATAGAGCCTATTCTAATAAATCCTAAGAAATTATAGTATAGATACTTTATTAAAAGAGACCTAAGCGCCTATTATAAGGAGAACTAGTAAAATTTAAGAAGAAAGCACTATAGTATATAGTCTGCGATAAATAGCTCTTTATACTCCCCTTAGGTAGATAACTACTACGCTAAGTAGTTAATAACCCCTTAGAATAATAGAAGATTATTTAGGCTCTATATAATAAGAGTAGTTATTAAGGAAAAGAAGGGATATAGTAAAAAGTCTAGGCTTACTACTACTAGAAAGGATAGTATAAATAAGTTAAAACTTACGTACTTTCTTATCCTAAGTGCTAAGTACTGTAACGACGCAGGTAAGTAGGAGGATCTAAAAGGGTTCTAATACGGCTTAAAGGTATATAGGAGTGCGCGCCTATATTAAAGGTTAAATAAATTAATTCCTATACCTATAGGTCTTATATAAAAGGATAAGAAGAACTTATCTATCTATCTAAGAGAATAAGGCTCCTTTTATATATAGAGGTAGAGGGGTATTAGATATAGATTAGAGCTAAGTTAGTAAGGACGTAACTCTAGCTCTAAATAGCTTAGGATGTAACAAACCTTCGTTACATTACCCCCCTCCTTAAGAAAGATAGTCCCTATCTTTAGTAGGTGTTAATTTAGAGTTAAATTAGTTTAACCTTTATTTTTCTACTTTCTTCTATAGAAAATCCTCCTTTACCTATCTTATTACTATCTATAACGCTTTTAAATCCTATTTAAACTAAATCCCCTATTAAAGTAGAGGTAAAGGTAGCTTTTATATTTACTAATTTTAATATTACTATAGTAACGCTTAATTTAGTAGGCGCGCTTATAGCTAGTATATATTAATATAAAACCTTGCCTTTCCTCCTACCCTCTATATACCCTATTCCTATTAGTAAGTCCTCTATTATTACTCTAATAGTAGTCCTTTTTTAAGTCTAATTGCTAATAATTTTATAGCTATACCTATAATACCTATTCCTATACCCCCTAGGGCTTTACCTAAGGCCTATTATAGTATTTATTTATAGGTAGTATAGGCGCTAGTCTAGGGCTAATTTATTAAGTTCTAGTTTAAGTTAGTAGGCTTAAAGAAGTATATATATTATATACTTTAAGCTAGAAAGTATAAGCTAGTAAGTATCCTATTAGGCTCTATATTAACTATTACTAATAAACCTAGGTGCCCTAGTATATAGGGCTAGAATTTATAAGGTTAAATACTAGCCTAGAGAGGATAAAGGTAGTAAAGAGGGAGGAGAGAGAGGCTCCTATAGTAGAGGAGGAGTAGGCAGCCTAGGAGGCTAATAAGGATACCCTCTAGAAGGAGGTTAAGGAGGTAGTAATAGTTCTATTAGTCTATATATAGGTAGTAACTACCTAGACCTAGGGTACTAAGTCTACTAAGCTCCTCCTAGTAAACTACTATACTATATTAAAGGCTAATTAAGCCCTAAGGGAGGAGGTCTAGCTCCTTAAGGATAAGGTTTAGGCGTTATAGGGGGAGATAGAGGCGTAGTAAACTACTATATCCTTAAGCGCGTCTAAACCTAGTCTAAAGGGACTAGATAAGGGTATAGCTAGGGGTAGAGGTAAAGCTAATACCCCCCTTTATAGGCCTTATAGTAGGTTCTTAAAGAAGATAGAGCTAGTACTATTATTACTAGATAGTAGTCTTTCTAGTATAGTTCTAGATCCCTCTAATTTAGAGGTAAATCTAGAGGATACTATAAAGGAGTAGGTCTAAAAGGGCTTTAATACTCTTATAGTATTCTAACTAGTAATTCTACTTAGCCTTAGAGAGGGTCTTAATAGTAGATATTAGTTCTATATAAGTCTTATATATTAGGTTAGTATAATAAATAAGTCTATAACTACGCCTTATTATCTTATAGTAATATTAAGTCCTCTATACCTTTTTCTTATACTATAAGCTACTTAGCTAAAGATTATAAGGGTCCTAGCTAATTTAAATACTTATTATAGTACTCTTTTAACTTATAGGGAGCTCCTATAAAGTTAGAGGTAGGGTACTAGGTAGGATCTAGATTATATCCTAGCTACTTAACTCTATACTTAAGAGTAGAGTAATATAGTTTACTAGCTAGGATTTCCTTAACCTCCTACTCTTCTACGCCTTAGATAGGGATACTAGGTAGTTTTAGAGCCTCTTATCCTAGTAGGGGATCCCTAGGATCCTTATAAAGGATATCTAGTAAGAAGATATTATATATCTAGGATCCTAGGGGGAGCTAAGGTAGTAAGCGTGTCCTACTTATTCTAATACTTTATAGGGACCTTCCTAGAGTTTAGATAGCTTTTAGCTTAGTCTTAGGCTAGTAAGGTTAGTAGTAGATAAGTAAACTTAGTTACTAATAGTCTAGTTAATTAGGTAGTAGTAATAATTAATAGTAGATTATATCTAGTCCTAAGCCTTCTCTATATTATCCTTAGCTTATTTCTACGTATTATATATATAGGTAGTAAGAGTAAAGGCGTCCTTATAGTTAATCCTTTTAAGATAGGTAGAAGGAGGTTTAGTAGGGTTCTAGTCCTAGCTCTACCTTAGTTTAAAACTAAATAGGAGCTAGTATAGGGCTATTTTAATAGTAGTATAAGGAAGGGTAGCCTAGGCTTAATTAATTATAAGTAATAGTTTACTCTAGTTATCCTAATAGTACGTTATAAAAGGCCTTAGCCTCTAATTAATATACTTATTTATAATTTTAGTTTAGCTATTAGTTTATTTATAGTAGGTAGTAGAAAGCTTAATATTACTACCTATAATCTAACAGAATTTAGACTAGAAACTAGATATAAACTAAGGGCTATAATTAGAAACTATACTATTAGAAGTATAGCTAAAATAGTATATCTATTAGATAAATAGGGTAGCTATACTTTAGGCGTTAATAGTTTTATAATAAGGGATTATTATAGCTTACTTAGATAATCTATTAATAATAACTATTACCTAATTATATCTAAAGTAGTCCTAGGGAAAATCCTTAAAGTTAATATATAGATATTATATAGGTTAGTCTAGAATTAGTAGGGGATATAATATACTAGGGAGTTAGTACTATCTTAAATAGCCTTTATAGTAGGGGATATAGTTCTATATATAACGTTTATAAGTAGCCTCTATACCTTTCTAATAGTATTAGTAGGTAAGGAGCTAATACGTCTTAGTTATAGAGGGGTATATAGAGGAGACCTAGTTATAGGCTTCTTAGATAAGTTATATATATAAGGTAGAGCCTTTAGGTATATATAGATAATTATAGTATAGGAGGAGTCTATTATTAATCTAATAGTGCTAGGGTAAGTGCTATTATTCCTTATTAAAGGAATTCCTATTTTCTTTTAATAGCGCTTTAACTAGCTATAAGGATCTAAGGTTTATAATATCCTAGTTAGGTAGAAGAATAGATATATAGGTTAATACCTACTAGTAGATATAGTTTATAGCTAGTTTAGAGTTAATTTAGTTATAGAGGTTCTTAGGACTAATTAACACCTATAACCTGTTATTAGTTTAGAGATTCTTTAAATTCTTAACGTCCTATTCCCTGCAGCTAAGGATATTAGCCCTAGCGTTGCTTAGGCCTAGGGTGTACTTAATTTAGAAGTTAAACTAAGCTATAGTCTCTACCTAGCGTGCTTACCTTACGTTAAGTACCTTAGTAGATATAAAGTACTCTAAGGAATAGTAATTAGTGTATACCTTAATTTAGTAGGGAGTTAAGGTTAGGTTAGCTTGCTATTTCTTAAAGGCTCTAATAATAGTGTATAGTTCCTTATTATATATCTCCTAATTAAGTTTAGATCTAGATAGGGCCTAACTATAGAAGGTAATAGGATACTACTTTCTATTAGGGTACTCTTATAATATAACTCTAGTAATAACTTTATTAAAGGCGTTTATCTTTAGCTTTATAGGGTATTTAGAGTAGAAGTAGAATAAGAAGGGTATTTATAGTAAGGTAGATCTTAGCTTATTAAACGCTAGTTAGTAATCTAAAGTCTATATAAAAGGGGTAGCAGGGCTCTATAATATAGTAAGGGGCTTTACTACCTAGGAAAATTTAGGAATAAATTAATAATAGAATCTTGTAAACCTAAGAAATAACTTTATACCTATAATTATCTTAGGTTTAGACTAGTTCTAGAGTATAGCTACTTTCTTAGGATCTACCTCTAAGCTATAGTTAGTTAGGATATAGCCTAAATACCTAGTACGCTTTATATAGAATTTACTTTTCTTAATATTAGCCTATAGGCTAGCTAATTAAAGGCGTTCTAGAACCTTACGTACGTGTTCTTAATAGGTTGCCTTATTATTAGAGTAGATTAGGATATTATCTAAATAGGCGATATAGAAATTATCTAAGTAATTAATTAACACGTTATTTATATATTACTAGTAGGTAGCAGGTCTATTATATAGTCTAAAGGGTAATACCTTATACTTATAGGTTCTATAATAGGTCTAAAACGTAGTATACTCCTTAGAGGTAGGGTCTATCTAGATCTTATTAAAAGCTAATTAAATATTAAGCTTAGTAAATATCTTAGCCTTTATAGGGCGCGATAGCAACTCGTTAATATAGGGTATTAGGTAGGCGTCCTTTTAGGTTAGGTTATTAAGCTTATAATTATCTACATAAATCCTAATAGTACTATTTAGTTTTTAAATATAGAGGATAGGCGATATAAAAGGGCTCTAACTTAACTTAATAAATCCCTTCTATAGGTGCTCCTATATATACTCCTTAGTAGCTTATAGTTCCTCTAAGTTTTACTTATATAGAGGGCTATAGGAGTTTAGTAAGGGTTCCTTTAGGATAATCTTATAATTATAGGGTTAGTACTCTAGTAGGTAGTTAGTAGCTACTTTACTAAATATATTATAGTAAGCCCTATACTTAGTAGGGAGTTAGCTCTATATTAGCTCTAAGTTATTATAGTTATCCTCCTCTAGATCTTCTAGGCGGCGCTCTATTTTATATAAGCTTATAGTAAAGAATTTATTAGTAGGTCTCTTTAGATTAAAGTAGAAAGTATTTACTAAAATAAAGGCTATCCTAGTAATAGGAGTTAAGGTAGGAATAGAGGTAGTTTAGATAGGAGCTAGTATAATAAATATAACTACTTAACGTGCTACTAGTACTTTAAGGATTCCTTATATCCTATTAATTATACTAGGACTATTAGCGTTTTAGATCTCTTCCTAATCCTATAAAGTATCTTATTACTAGATATTATATTCTACTAGGGAAGAGGGTACTTATTAATATAGCCTTATAAGTAGGGGAGGTAATAGATTATAGGTTAGGGGATATTTAGTAGGCTACACTAACTAAGATTAATCTATATTAACTAGGATCTAGAAACGTTTTAACTAATATAGTCTAATAATATAATCCTAGGATCCTAGGTCTATAATAATAAAAGAATAGTTATAGACCTTACATCTACTAACTATTATATAGAGGTAAATATAATATACTATAAAAGAAGTAATTTAATCTTAAAATCCTTTAATAGTAAGCTTATAAGGTAGCTTTTAGATAAGTACCTAAAGTAAAGAAGAAATAGAATAAGTAATTTTAGAATTTAAGAAAAGAAAGCCCTATATACTAGTATTAACTAAGGAGTTTAATTAAACCCTAGAGCTATTATAGTATAGGGTAGTATATATAAGGAAATAAGAACCTATAAATAATTTAGATAAGGAAAGGTTAGAAAGATTATAATAGGTTAAGCCTAGGAAGGAGAGTCCTTCTAGGTAAAGTCTTTTCCTATCTAATATAGTTCTAAATTAAAAGTCTCTAACGTATCTTAGTACTCCTCTATATCTTTAACTAATTCTATAGCCTAGATCCTTAGCTTAGGGTAGTTATTAGTAAAGTATCCTACTTTACTATAATTATAGTAACTACTTAAGGTCTTAGATCTATTAGGAGTAGGTATTAAGGAAAGCTATTAGTAGGGTTATAGAGTAGTACTATATTAGTAGCCTTAAGATATATAAGGTTATATTAAGGTGTTTACTATACTATATACTTTCTAATTTAGTTCTAATTAGTATTATACTATAGGGTTTAGGCCTTTTCTATAGTTACTAGTTAATCCCTTAGTAGGTATACTAGACTAATTTAGATAGTTGCTCTACTCTATATTAAAGGTAGTAAGGTGCTTAACTATCCTTTTAAATAAGTTCCCCTAGAGGTGTCTAAAACCTAAGTTAAGAACTTAAATAGTAGGCGTTACCTTTAACTAGAGGTAGTAAAACTACTCTAAATAGGGTACTTATCCCTTTATAGCTAAGCTTAAGAACTAAGCTTTAAAAGCTAGGAAGGTTTTATTCCTATCTATCTATAATTAATTAAATACTACTCTACTTTCTACCTTCTTATTTCTAGTAATAAAGTAGGATTTAAGAAGGTTAATTATTTCTTTAGTATTAGTATATTAATCTATAAGGTTATTAGATAGGTATTAGAGTTCTAAGTATTCCTTTACTAAACTAGTACTATATCCCTATACTAAAGCTATATAAGCTTATTTATTCTAATAATAATCTAAGTTAATTTTAAGTTAATCCTAAATAGACGCTTACTATTATTTAAAGGTAGAATTAACCCTATTAGATAGAACCTTAATATTAAGGGTCCTTTCTAATTATCTAGCTAATTAGGTATATAAGAAGGGAGTAACTAAGGGCTCTATAAAGCAGGCTACTAGCGTCTTTTTAGTAGATAGTAAGAGCTAATTAAGGGCTAATAAACTAGCTTAGGCATACTTAAGTTATTTTTATAGAATTAATATTTCTTATATAAAAGCTACTACGTCTAAGGTAGGTCTAATATTACCCTAATCTCCTACTAGGTTAATTTTAGGGTCCTTCTTAGATCCTTCTTCTTCTTCTAAGGAGGCCTTTACCTAGCCCCTTATAGGCTAGCTTTTAGTAGTTAAGTAGGTAGTTACGCTCCTAGCTATAGGGGTCTTATAAGAGGATATTAGCTTTACCTCTAATTCCTCTAGGTTATTAGTAGTCTCTAAGTTTCTACCCTAGCGTAATCTAACGCGACTTTTCTAAAGGTAATCTAAATTATAACCTAGTTATATAGAAGTTCTAAACCTATAGGCTTTAGTTATTAGAAGTTCTAATAGAGTTCTAACTATAGATATATAATTAGATTATAACCTAAAGTAAATTAGTTATAATATAAATATAATATAATAATATAATATTCTTAAAAAGCTATTACTAGTAGGGATAAAGTTCTTCTTATAATATAATAATATAGGTAAGTAGGAGGATCTAAAAGGGTTCTAATATAGCTTAAAGGTATATAGGAGTACGCGCCTATATTAAAGGTTAAATAAATTAATTCCTACACCTATAGGTCTTATACGAAAGGATAAGAAGAACTTATCTATCTATTTAAGAGTATAAGGCACCTTTTATATATAGAGGCAGAGGGGTATTAGATATAGATTAGAGCTAAGTTAGTAAGGACGTAACTCTAGCTCTAAATAGCTTAGGATGTAACGAAGGTTCGTTATAATAACGTAGGTAAGTAGGAGGATCTAAAAGGGTTCTAATATAGCTTAAAGGTATATAGGAGTACACGCCTATATTAAAGGTTAAATAAATTAATTCCTACACCTATAGGTCTTATATAAAAGGATAAGAACAACTTATCTATCTATCTAAGAGTATAAGACTCCTTTTATATATAGAGGTAGAGGGGTATTAGATATAGATTAAAGCTAAGTTAGTAAGGACGTAACTCTAGCTCTAAATAGCTTAGGATATAATAAACCTTTATTACATTTCCTTTACTAAAAGTAGAAGCTACTATACTTACTATATAAGAACTATAAAGAGTTTACTAAGATATAAGTATAGCGCTTATAATAGCTTAATATAATAGTATTTTATATATTAATAATAAATAAAAAATAGTACCTTAGCTAAAAAGGGGGAATAAAGTATATCTACTTATAAAAAAACCTTTATATAAGATAACTAAGTAAAGGTTTAGACTACGTTAAAGTTAGACTATTTTTAATTAAGAACTAGAAAGGACTAGTAACGTACACCTTAGACCTCCTACCTAATATAAAAATATATCCTAGATTCTATATAAAGATATTAGAACTAGCTAACCCTTTAACTTTACTATAGATAATATTCTACTATAAACTATAGGAAGAAAATAAGTTTAAAGTTAAAAAAATATTAGACTATAGATATACTAAAGATAATAATTTAGAATTCCTAGTTAAATAGTTAGACTACCTAGATTTAGAAAATATATAGGAACTAGTAGCTAATCTCTAAAACTATTAAAGTAAAGTTAAATAGTATATAAGGAATAATAATAAATAGAACTAAGACGTAAAATAAAGAGATAAAATATATAATAGAAGGTACTACTAACCTATAGGCTACTACTAGAAATAGGATTACCCTTATTAACCTAGAAGGATAAGGTATAAACTCTATAACTAACTAATTAAGAAGCCTTAATATTACCTATACTATTAGTAAAAACGTACTACTATTTAAAGTAGTAGGATAATCTAGTAACTGTATATTTACTACTTTATCCTATTATTCTAACTTTAATATAAAGTATAGGGCCTTATAATATAAACGCTCCTTTACTTATTTTAAAATCTTCTTATTTTAAAGAAGATAAGTAATAACTACTATAAGTAGCTACTTATCCTTATCTACTTTCTTTTAATACTCTTTATAAGTTTTATCTAATATACCCTAGGATATATTTATATATAGCTAGGCTAGATAAGTATAGTTAGTATACTTTAAATTTAAATTTAGTATAATATAATAGTTAATACCTCTAGAGAAGTAATAATTATAAGGGATCTTAGTAAGTGTATTATAGGTAAGAATTTCCTAAGAGAGATAAAGTTAACGTTTATAAGAATTAGAGGATATAACGTAAGAATACTAACTTAAGAATAATATAGGGAAACTACACCTAATTAAGAATAACTATAATTATATAATTTAAGGATAAATCCTAGGAGAAGGGGGATAGTATTATAACCTATAGTAAAGAGACCCTAGCTCTACCTATAAAGGAGGAGATTAGGTAACTAACCCTATAGATAGAACTATTATAGGCGCCTAAGTTATATAACTAATAATCTAGTAATAACTATTAGAGTTATTAATTACTAGTAAGTAGTAACTATATATAATAGTTAGTAATAGTAGTAGTAATAACTATTATAGTTATTAAGTAAGTATATAGTAAGGATAATAGGCCCTTATAGTATATTATATTTAACCTAAATATTAACTTAAGTAATATACTTATTCTATTTACTTAATACTCTTTTTAGAAGTACCTATCTTACTATCTTAGTATTAGGACCTCTTCTACGTCCTTATTCTTTATTTATCCTTAAGAACTAACTATTACGTTCTAAGACTAGCTGCTTTATATTATAGCTACTTAGATCCTTACACCTTATAGCTATATCTAAGCTTTCTTAGAAGGTTATACTTAATATTATTATTAAGATATTATATAGATAGGTAGAGTTTTAGTAGGGTCTTAGCACCTTATTTTACTTACCTATGTAATTTATTTACCTATATAGTACGTTAGCGTCTTATAGAGATCCTAATTAATATAGTTCTTAAGATATTATATATAGAGTAGTAGTTGTATTAGTAGTTTAGTGGAGTGTCTAACTTACTTACGCCGTACGTTACTAACGGTATTGCGCCTTTATAGCTTTATTAAAATCACACGACCTAAGTAGGACATAAAACATTCCCTTACACTTCTAATGTTGCTAAACATCTTAAATAGTAGCTAAGCATCTATGAGCTATAGTATCTTATGCTTAGTACTTGGTTATCAAGCTATTTCCTACCTTGGCTACTCGAATATAAATGAAACTGATCAGTGCAATGGTGTAACACAGGCCGCAGAACAGCGCTCCAGCCCAGTAGAGCCGGTTCGATCCGATGATTGCTCCGGCAATGGGAACACTCACGAGCGTACCAAAACCCACGACTGCGTAGCACATGCCGTAGTACTCTCCATATTGCCTCGTATCACAGAGCTTGGACACGCAGACCGGCGCCAGCGAGATGTTGCTGCCAGAAGCTATGCCCATCAATACTGTATATGCGATTGTGAGGTTGTAGACAGATTGGCCGCGGCCTGAGTTATCCGTAGTCAAGGCGTTACCGTTCGAAAGGACGGCTGCAGGGAGCCACAGACCAAGTGAAAGGCTTGAACAGAAGAAGACCATAATGATCATAACATTGTATGCTCCAAACTTATCGGCGAGCCAACCCGAGAGCCATCGGCCGACGGTTGAAGTCGAGTTGTAGATGGCGATGACTTGGTAAGCAAAGGTCGGACTGAAAGCGCCAGAGTTGATGCAGTAGCTAGTGAGGTAGGTGACAGGGACAAAGAGACCCCATTCGAGGAAGAAAGCGCCAACGGTGATGATCAGAAAATCCACCTGCTTGAAGATCCTCGGATCAGGCAGTGGGAAAAGTTTCGCGTTGGCGGTTGGCTTGAGACGGACGCGAATCAGCAGGTTGGCGAGAGTTAGCAGGATGAGGAACACGAAGCCTTGAATCCTGGTCGCCCAGCCCCAGCCTTTTGGGAAGAGAGCTTCGAGCATCAGTGGGAAGATGATACCGCCGACGGAGCCTCCTGTGCAGGCGATACCAGTAGCGTAGCCACGTGTGGTCATAAAGAAATGGCCAATGGCTGTAGTGGCTGGAGTGACGACCAATGATGTTCCAACTCCCCCAAGAATACCGAAAATGATTAGGAATTGATAGTATTCTAAGCAAGTCAGTGGGAGAGCGGCAGTCTGGGAAGTCGGTCTCATCACCTGTACACACTCCCATGAGCATGATACTCAGCATCATCAAAGCGCTCCCGACAAGAACCAGAACTCTGGATCCATGAGCATCGAAGATCGGCCCCACGAAGATGCTGCAAAGGAAGGTCAGAGATATGTATATGCTGAAGATCCATCCGGTAGAACTGTCGCTATAGTCGTGTAGTTGATGGATGGAGAGATATGCCTGGTAAGTGCTGATGCTGTTCATGTAACCATAGCAAGATAGCCTGGTAAACGGCCAGTCAGTGCATGAACACGAAAGCAATGAGGGGCTGATCAACACATAGCACTTACATTCCACAGAATGAACCAGATACCACAAGCCATGCTTCTAGACCTCCCTCTGGATAGAAAGTCTCTGCCTCGTCTCTAGGTTCCGGAACTTCTGCAGATTCTGTTCTCCCTTTCTCGAGGATCTCATCCTTACGGGGGGTTTCTATGCGTGATACGCATGACTCTACGGCGAAGTTGTTCTCGGGCGACGCAACCATGGTGCAGCCCGTTGTATTGACTAGACGATGTGCCTTCGCAACGAAAGTATCAGAGCATGTAGATAAGATGAAAGGGGAATGCGGCGAATGCTGAATGGTTTACAAATTACAGCTACCAGCAAGGCGACTTGTCCACGTGACCTAAGCGGCAAAGCTGACCTCACACCTAATCCGCTAGGTAATAAGATGGCAATAAGCAAGAAATAAGAGCACAAAAGTGCATGCACGGACGCAAAGTGCTAGGTTTGCACGAGGACTGCGGGAGCTACCGTCGATATCAGTGCTTCAAAATTAGATAGGGAGGTAGAGGCGTAGTTCCAGAGCATTCTGATGTACAATGCACGCGTCTTTACGGAGTAGACATATGAGCCTTCAGCTGCGACGGTCTAAGGTCTCCACTATGATGATGACGGGCTCTATGCACTGGTGAAAGAAACTAGGATTAGTGGACAAGATACCCTCGTCTCGCGCGTCGACGCCAGAGCGAGGCCGGCGCCGGATAGGATGACGCGGTTACTCGTATTGTTTGTGTCTTCGTGCATCCTAATCCTACCAAAATCCGCCAATCGCCCATGGAACACGCTTTAGTTGTAATACTTCCATATCAAACTTCACAAGAGCTAGGACATATAGCACAAAGGTACATGTAGTTTGCAACGACACGTCACGTAGATAGACATTACCTGCTGAGAAATACGCCCTGATCAACAGAGAGGTAAGGCCCGATGCATAAGAGCCAAACAAAAATAAACTAAATTGGGTAGACTGCCACAAATATATAACATTTGACGCACAAGTTTAAGCAATCAATTGCTCCAGCTCGTCACGTCCAAACTCATAGCCAGATACGACGGCCCGGAGCTTTTCGCTCTCCGATTTGAGCTCGTGTAAGCAGTCCTCAAAGCAGGCCATCTTCCGGTCAACCATGGATTGCAGGATCGTTCTTTCCTTTCGTGGCAATAGGTCGTCACGACTGGCTACAAAGACTTCAAAGTCGAGGAAGGCACGAGCGAGGCCAATCAGGAACATGGCATTGCCCTTGGGTCGCATCGCCCAGCTGAGCAGACTGTATGCGAACGTTACGGCGTCAGGCTGCTCTCGGGCACAGTCATCGCTTCCAAGCACATCCCCGAGTCTGGTGGGCTCGGGAAGCTCGTGTTTGCGGCAGATAGACAGACCGAGGGCGATGAGGTCAGGCGACGCGGCATACATATGCTCATCCATGCCGGCGACACCTTGCGCATCTGACTTGTACGCAGATTCAATGCGAATGATCTGCAGCAGGCGCGACTCTAGGCGGTTGGCCATCCGGTGAGGCGAGTTGGTCATGTTCTCCAGTAGGCAAGGGTGGGTAAACCAAAGTGGAAGAAGGACATCTAGTCGCATGTTTGACGTTTGAAGCGGCCGTCGTAGAGCGAGAACTGTTCCGTACTTAAGAGGGTCTGGAACTGGCTGCTGTGGAGGGAGAGCCGGGTGGAATGTGGCTGCGTCCTGGCTGAATGGATTGAGAGTAGGTTCAGCCTCGCCATATCCGCCATTGCCCGTCTTTAATGAGTCGATCCAGGTTCGCATTAGCTCGACTTCATTCTCCGTAAAGGCTCCAAACATTCTTCCCTTCCATGCGAGCTCCTTCATAAGGAGGCTCTTCTGGCTATTCCCTCGGTACACCCAGGGCTTGGCGTCAGCCAGCACTGTGAGAAACTGCTGTTTCCAGTCGACGCCATCCTTGGCCGGCTCGTTTCCTCTCCAGTCTGCAGTGAACCAATCAGACAGGCTGCGGCCGCCAATTCGTGCTCGGCTTGTGCAATGAATTTTGCGGGCCAGGCCTGCCTTGCGCTGTAACATGCTTGCGACTTGCGACTCGAATGACTCAACGGTGATTTCTCTGCCGCAGTTTTGGGAGAGGAGATATCCGTTCTGAATACGACGCCAGGCCTCGTCATAGTCCATAAGCCCAGTTTCTCTCACAATGCTCATAAAGCGAACGACAGTCGCCATGGCCATGGCTGAGTGACCGGAGTCAGCATTGTCGATGGAAATGTGCAAGACAAAGTATTCGGGGTCGATATTGTGTTCTTTAAGTTCCTTCATCGCCTGTAGGGACCCAAGCGAAGGGGTTTCAAAGTGTAGATTGAATCCAAGGATCTCTGGGAGAAAGTCGTTGGGGAATAATGAAATAAGTAGATGAGTGGTGGCCTCGCGGTAGGAAATGTCATTAATACCGTGCCGTTTGTGGATGAAATCAGGATGGTCGGCCGCAGGGAGGCCAGCCCCAATCCCCTTCATTAGTCGGCGGTAGAGGTGGACGTGATTCTTGTCGAGATCGCCGTCGCCCATTTCTTCGGAGTACGTCTGCCATGCGTCCTTGGTCACGCGGCGGAGGACATACGGAGTGGTTACCTTATGGACGCGACTTACCCAAGCGCCATCAATGTAATTGAGGGGGGCGAGGTTCTTCAGCCAGGTGTGAGCGTCTTTGATATCGGGGAATTTTTCTTTGGGCCCTCCAGCCTGTCTGCGGTGGACATATGTTTCCCACTCGGTCATCGTATCTGCGAGCTCGGCATCCAAAAACTCTTGAAGTCTCAGGGCGTCAAATCTCTTAATTTGTAAGATGCTTCGATTCGCTGTGGCCTCGTATCGTCCCAGTGATAAAGACTGGTCAAGCATCGATCGTAATAACTTCCATGCCTCTGGCAGGCTATCCGGATACTCCTCGAGATGTTGCAATTTGTAGTACAGTTCTTTGATGGTCGCCATCTCTGTTTCTTCCTTCTCTACTTGGGCAGGTGTCTTCGCTGTTCGCTTTCCGAGTGCCTTAATCTGATCCAGGCTGACTGACCGTTTTTTCCCAGAGACGGTAACATGGTAGTATTGAGCGGCAGCAAGAACAACGAGAAGGAGCAAAGCCCCGAAACGAATTGGAAAATTGACCATTGTGTTGACTAGCATAAGGTATGGGTCGTTGAACTGTCCTCAAGGTCGAAGAAACGCGCCACGAGATGCGCTGATGAATGACTTCTCACAATGAGAGAGAGACTTGGGCGATGCACCATTAATACTCATCATGAAACGGTTCTTAGCTCGCTGATCAAAGATGTGGCAAGAAAAGAATTGGGCAGCTCAGAAAGAATGCTTCAGGAGAGCTATCCGTGCCGCAGCGTTGCATTGTGCAATGAACTGTTCATCCCAGAAGCCATCACCGATCATGCGTACCGCCTCGCAACACATCCTGGATTACGAGACTAGATGAGGCGAGGATGTAAGCACGCTACAGAAAAGCCATCATGCCGGTAGGATGGTAACACAGGCCTCCAATCGGACGGACAAGACGAGCGCACCGTTCATACCGGTCAGGTCATCATCAAGTCTTTGGGAACCCCGGTGCAATAAAAAACTAATTCACCCTCAAGGAACGAAAAAGTTTGTCAGAATGTAGTACGTCCGGTAGCGAGTCGTCCACCTGAGCCGTGCGTGCATTAAGCTGGTGCGCGAGGCCCCATATAGGTTGAGGAACAACATATCAGTGTACAAGTGGAAATTACTGCCACTGACACACGTCAACAGAGACTCGTGATGTGACTCGTGGATTGAAACTTCCTGCTCTCGTCGTGGAACAATAACAGTAATTGTCAGAGTGGCTAGGGGAGATTTGGCTTGTTGTACTGCAAGAACCAGGCCATATAGGCAAACGTCGACAAAAGATCTGCCACAAGAAGGAAGGAACAAGCTGCTAGTTACTGATCTTCCTTGTCTTCAAATCACACCTCAATCCACGCGGTAATGCACTCTGCGTGCCCAGCTGCATCATACTAGCTTCATTTGTCGCCGAAGCCTTGTCCTCCAAGATCTCATGACCAAGAATGAGAAACGCGACAAAGTGTTTCATTTGCACCATGGCAAAAGGAACGCCAATGCAGGTGCGTGCACCCTGGCCATATGGCATGAAAGATGATTTCATGGCAGCTAGTTGTTTCTCGGAGGCGTCCAGCCAACGAGCGGGGTCGAAAACTTCTGGTCGGGGGAAAGCGGTGGCGTTATAGTGGAGGGCTTTCGTTGATGCTGAGACGATTGTCTGGCGTGAAGTCAATATAATCGTGAGAAGTGTGAGTAGGTTTTACCATGACTCAGGGAAGGGAAGTGTGTATTGACTCACCCCCTTCGGAATGATCGTCTGACCATACGCCTTGGTCAAAGGGACCACTCTTTCCGCACGTCCACTTGCCAACGGATGCACGCGGCTTGACTCCTGCAAACACGCATCCAATATCGATGCCGTCTCTATGTCTGCCCAAGACGGTAGACCATCCCGCTCCGTCGGGAAGCTATCTAACTGCTTTCGAATCCTCTGTTGCCATGCTGGAAACCGAGCCAAATCCCAGAGCAAAAACACTAGCGCATTTGTCACGACTGATTGCGCTGCGAAGAAATTGTCCAAAATTTCCTCCGCTATTTCGTCGAGTGGTAATCTACTTCCCTCTTCGGATTTATATTCGAGCATGTGTCTGAGCAAGGATTCCGATTCCTGCCCGGCTTTTGAAGGGTCTTTGTACGCGATGGAGAGCTGTTGCGTACACCATGCTTGTAGTCTCGCATCACCCGTGAGGAACATGTCATTGCCTTGAACCTTTTTCTTGAACAATTTGATCAGGCTGAGAACCGTTGGAAAGCTCGATCCAAGTGGCGCCCACAGCTCGCACTCTTCCCACCCCACATAGATGCTTCGGGCCTCTTTGCCGCCACGGATCGTATCGCTGCAGAGACTCGGCCCTAGGCAGAACCGGGTGATGTTGTCGAAAGAGAAGTCGTTGCAATGGACGAAAACATCCACTGTAGCGGCGCCTCCAGCTTGTTTCGTAAGGACAGCTTTGCCCATCTCAACACAAGCCCGTCTTGCATATTCTCTTACATAGCTCAACACTGCAGGCTTATGCACCCTTGTTGGCTGGTAATACGCAAAAATCCTTTTTCGTAATCGTCGGTGCTCACTGGCTTCCTTTGCCATGAACACACTCCGATATCCAAACATGGCCAGAGTATCGAAGTAGCTGCTTTTTGGGTGCTTCGCTGCGGCACTATAGATATCCTTAGCAATATGCACCGAGGAAAACGAGACTTGGCCAGGGGCAATCGCAACGACGGGACCGTATTTTCGATGCCATTCGAAGATGCGTTCGTTGCGTCTCAGTCGTGCATTCAGGTATCGGAGGGGCAATTCGGTGACTTTGTTTATTGCAGGGCCGGGAACGTGTGCGAGAGAGGAGAAGTACAAGGCGTGGATGATTCGCACTGAGAGGAGTGATGTGACGAGCATAATTATAACGAAGAGACCCATGGCGAGGTTTTGACTTGGAGCGATCGTCTGCATGATTGGGTGAGCGCCGTCTGTTGCGGCTATTCACTGTTCCCACTTTCGGGTACTTTGAACGTAAATCAAAGGTAGGAGGAGGAGAAGAGGTGAAGCATTTATGTCTGATGCGAGTAGAGGGAGTAGGCAGGAAGAGGTAGATGAAGGCGGCAGGGGGCTTCGAATGTTTATACACTCAATTTCCACGATGGAGGATCATGTAGATGAGCACTACACCTAGCGCCGGTAGGAGAACGTTCAGTTTGTTTGAACCGATTACTTGGCGTGATTTTTCAATAGGAATACAGCCGGCAAATGGGAGCCGGACGACGCACATCAATCGGATGTAACTAAGAAGGACAAGAAATTTGGGGAGCGCCTTTCTGAAAACAGTTCATCTGATGCTTTTGTTGTGACACCACTTCTACTTCCCCTTCGAGTTCCTCCTTGCACCAAACCAGCATGTGCCATAATCTCCACCATGACGATGGATTCTAGCGATCCTTCTTGCGAGCTTCAAGAATGCTATTGCACGGGAGGAGAATCAGCGTACGTATCTAACAAGTCTTGAAGCCTTGATATTGCTTCGCGAAAAGCGTCGACAAATTCGCTTTTCGAACATCCGCCTGCAAACTCATCCAGCTGATAGTTCACGAGTCGCTCAAGCTCCATTAACAGCTGTGGCAGCTGATGCCAAACGCCGGTCCGATCTGCTTGGCGCTTGAGCATCCAATACATCGAGTTCAGAGTCTGAACCAGGTTCATTGAGTCCCACAACACGCCTCGATCGGACAGCACGTTCGTGGGTGAATGTAATGCGTGCGCGACACATAATCCCGGGGGGATTAAGAGGACATCGTCTTGCTCAATCACAAAGAATCGTTGCTTTCCCTGTGGGGCCCAGTTGGGGCTAAAAGATCCATCTTCTGGCCACTCTGAAGCATTCATATTGCTCTGAGGTATCAAAGTCCAGAAGTGAATGCCACTAAGGTTGCGCATCCAGACACCACCTGTTGCGTTGAGCTGCGCGCCTGTGAAAGCCCCTTGGAGACTAAGTGTGTTGGAGCGAGCCCAACTTGGGATACTAACTCTCGTAAGTTCGCAGATGTCTGCGCCTCGAAGTTTTTCTATCAAATGGTCCAGCAGCCGGAAACGTGGTAACAGGGTTAGAAGTGGCTGGTGGGAGCGTGTGATGGCACGCGATTTGAAGGTACAGCCGAGTTTATCATCGCAGTCGTGCCTACGCATGCTTTCGAGTATTCTATCGACAGGCATCGTCTTAGATTGGTCTGTATCGACTCCACGTGGGTGAAAATGGGTATCTGGCAGTATCTCGCGCAACAATCGCGCGAAATAGTCCAAAGAGTGTAGCCCAGAGTCTGAAAATGCCTCCTTCACGACGATTGGTCTATGAAACACATGGCCCTGCTGAAGAGCCGCTATAAGTTCATTAGACCTAATGACTATAATGTCAGCTTCATCGCAGGACTGCGCTCGACCAGCGAGGAGCTGACTGTCGGGATGGGTCCACACAGACGCCCATTCAGTTTCAGGGGAGAGCCATTGCGCACGTGAGAGGCGCTGTTCCATGGCCCCGGGCTGCTTAGCTTCAGCGAAGACTGACCTGGTGTAGGTGGATATCAGGCTGCAGTACCTGGTATGAAGCACTTCTTCATACGTTGGCGCGGTTTCCGCCAGACAGGGAGGCGAGGAAACGTCCAGACGTCGGTTGGAAAGTACGCTCCCCACCTCCTGAGGGAATTGAGATATACTTTCATGCGGGGATCGAGCGACCACATGAGATAGAGGTGGCATATCATGTTCTATAAGGCCCTTCCAGTCCATTTGTGCCCAGGAAGACGTCTCGAAACCAGGGAGGAAGGCAGGGGTGCTCACTTCAAAATCAAAGCTGGCAGCATCCAAGACAAATTGCTCGTAATCATAGTGTTGATCATAAGAATGTTCATCCAAGAGTGTACTGAGCTGCGTGCATACCTGCGAGTCCGACCGTCCCCAAGAAGGTGTTGGTATGCTAGGATTGGTAACAATAGCGTTGGTGTCGATATCGAAGGCAGCACCCAAATCAAACTGCTCGTATGCACAAGCTTGGTCACACAGCCGATCGGTCACTGGTGTGTCGGACTGCATGTCTGACCCCGTCGCTTGTGGGGGAGTAGAGGTTGCATTCGACGCGAGTAACGAGTCTGACGAGGATCCTGCCATGTTGTACGACGGGCTGTACTGCACGTCCTGTATACTCGCTATGCTCAGGACGACCGAATCCAGGGACGATTCGTCAGCACAGCTGATCTGGGGCGACGAGGCATTGGCATGGCTCCTGCTGACAAGTAGGTTATAGCGATCGCGACACAAGAGGTGCATGCGAAAGTGAGTTGGTCTCAGGTCACGTAACAGGGTGCCGGCAGCGTCCACTGGGATGCGGCCGTCTTGGTTGGAGACCCACTGGGCCTCAAGAGCTTCATCAGGAACGGCAGCGGCCAGCGCAACGAGGTCAAGGTCGCGGTGAGGCTGTAGCGGAGCCTCGCTCAGGGTCTTGTATCGAGAATTCTTCAGGCTAAGACAGTGTCGAGCAATCAGAACTCTGTTCAACCGCGGGCGGAAGTCTTGGTCGAAGCAGGGATAGCGGGTTGCGCAGGCCCGGAGCATGTTCATCTGGACCTGCGTCGATGTGTTCCAGCCATAGTAGTCGACAAGGCTGGGAGACCACAGAGCGGCGACGATGGCAAGGTTGCGCAGGCGGTTCGACTCATTGTACACGCGGCTGCGGCTGTGGCCTTTGCTAGTTTTGGATTGGCTGTCGTCCCTGTCGTCCCAATCCCTGCGCGATCTCGTGTTGGCGCGGTCCGCCAGGGCCAACAGTTCATTCCATTGCGGGTCAGTATGCACTTCACCGTGTAGCGCGCGCGGACAGGCTAGGCGGGCAACAGTAGTGAGGGTGAGGATGCGCGTGTCGACATGCTCGCGCTGGCAGAGAATGGCATCGCGGATGGCGACATAGGTGGAAGCGGGCGCGCGCGTGGCCCACGCATGATGGAGTTGTTCTAGTAAACAGGCCGTTTCGTCGTCGAATGTAAGCGCCGTGGCAGCCTCAGCCGTACTCGGCGTTGTGCATGGCGGGCCCTTGCCCGCTGCCATGCCCGACGCGTGAGCGAGGCAGATTGTCGAGTACGTACAGTACGTACAGTACGCACAGTACAATAGTAGGGTAGATTGTGTGTGGGACTGTACCTACTATGCACGGATGTCCATGGAAGTAGCGCGGCTTTGCTTTCGTCAAGGTCTGTGCGCGAGGCTGTGCGGGGGCCGGAGAGGACAGGAGGCCAGGCAAGGGGAAACGAGCAATCTGTTGTTGGGCGAATATATGACGGCACCCTCTCGCACAACGCTCAGTGGGCTAAGGAACAAGACGATTCGTGAAGCGAGTAGAGTCTCTTGTATTTGCACCTTCTGCTTCTTGCAAGCATCAAATCTCTCAGCGTCCGATGAGCATCTTACCCCAGGTAGCGCTAGCGCCTGTCAGCAATGCGTCATGTCGCTTATTTGCAAAGCCTCCGACCCAATTCAAGTCTGGCGCTTACAGAGTAGAGTACCGAGCCTGAAACCTTTGAGAGGAAACGCAGACGGGGCGAGACGTGTGGAGCGAGACCATGGACCGCGTGGGACAAAGCGGAAACTGCAATTGCACGCCATTGGGAGCGATTTGATTGGCCGCTTACACCTGAATAGGAAGGCGGCAAGCTTTCCGGCCGTTCAGCGGGAAGCGGCCCATGGCAGGGCGTAGCGGGGCGTATGTAGCAGGGGGGGGGGGCGGCAGGTTACGTTATGCTAGCGTCTCTGTAGTGTATAGATGTACATACTAGGTAATGGACAACGTACTGTTCCTAGTCCATACATGCGTTGTACAGTTTCTGGGGAACCCGGAACATGTCATTGTCCCCTGCTAGCGTAGGTACATTATTTGAGCCAACTACGGTACACCGTGTACGTAATGTCGTGGGAATAGTGAGCCAACATGACCACTTCGTACGCATGTATGGCCCCCTTGAGCATCCATCATCGCCGGCTACTGTCGCGTCATACTTTGACAGACACGTAAGATGTCCGAGGGTGAAAAGCCCTTTTCCCCAAAAGACTGTAACCCCTTGGGCCTGCTACGCGCTATTGCTGGCCTCGTTCTTGCCTGCCATAGGCTCCCCCCGCTAACGGCCGGAAAGCTTGCCGCCTTCTAATGCTCCCTGCAGCTGTGCCTAGGCCTGCCGCAAGCTTAGCAAGGCTTTTGGTGTTGTAGCTTGGTGTCGTGCATGCATGGCTCCATCTGGACAGTGCTTCCTTAGTAGCTTCTCTGCACAAACGCGGCGCAGGATTTGTATGACTCCACCAACACAAAAGGATCACCTTGACCGCTAAATGCATTGTCAAACTGCTGCCGCCTGCTCATGTCTCCTGCCCTCTTTGGGCACTGATCCGCATGATAAAATGTCTGCCACCTGCTTTTGTCCCTATCCATGATCCTTCTCGCGCTTGCTGACTGTTACAGGCTCTTTTTCCAAATGTACTGTTGACGGCCCTACCACGTCAAATCGGCGTTGCAGTTACACAAGCACGCCATCCTCTACGAGTACTGCGGCTGCGGCTGAAATCCTCTTACCGTTACTTCACCGCAACCCCTGTTCCCGCGCATACCAGACTGGTCCGCTGGGACAAAGCCAACCCTGTCCTTTAGCGTACAACGTACCTCTGGTGAGCTCACATCAGAACCGGTGCCAAAGCAGAGCGGGCCAAGGCTAGCCCACAGTTGCTTGTACGACCAGATCTTGCTTGGCCTCACCTGGGCAATTACTAGGTAGCTGCATTTACGCACAACCCTCTCTCACAGCAAACACTCGTGCTTTTACACACGTCCAAGCGTCCGTCAGCCCCGACTACATCTCACGCCGTGATTGCGTGTGTCTGTCAAAGGCGACTCGTCCTTGCCAAATTACGCTCAAAGAATGGCCAGCCATACGCCAGCTGTTCAACTGCAAGTCCTCGCCGCCTCCGACAGAAATCCCACCACCGCGCCATTCACCGCCTCGTCTAAAGGCCCACGGGACGCAGACCGTTCCTCCTCGGAAACACTCGGTCACAAAGCCGTCCTTTCAAGGGGCAGGACCGTCATTGTGGTCACGCAACTGGTCGGCGTGCAGCTCTTCACCAGCTTTTGCAATGGCATTGTCGTCATCGGTCTGCCCGCCATTAGCACGGCCTTGCACATCGAAGCTGGTCTTCTCCTCTGGCCGACTTCAGTCTTCTATTTGACCGCTGGGTCATGTCTGATGCTGGCTGGGTCCATTGCCGATGTCATTGGCAGCCGAATCACTATCATGGCTGCAAGTTTTTTGTTGGTTGCAACTGCCATCGGTTGCGGCCTTTCCAAGACGGGAGGCGCGCTCATAGCCTTCCGTGCCCTCCAAGGTGTTGTGAACGCCATGGTCGTTCCTGCTTCCGTGTCGATTGTTTCAACAAGTGTCGAATTCGGAAGGCCTCGCAACCTCTCCTTCGCCTGTCTGGGATTCTCTGGGCCCCTTGGCTTTCTGCTAGGCTTGGTGCTCGGTGGTGTCATGATAGACCGAGTGGGATTCCGGCCAGCATTCTATCTTGCTGCTGGTGTGAGTTTTGTCTTGGGAGTGTGTGGTCTGTGGGTGCTGCCAACAGATTCACAGGCCAAGACATCATGGAGCACGCTGGGCAAGCGACTGGTCTACGACCTGGATTGGGTCGGCACCCTCATTGCCAGTGCTGGACTAGCAATGGTGTCCTATGTTTTGGCGTAAGGCTGCCCTTTACTCCTTTGGAAGGAACATGCGAGACTGACAACGACATTCCAGGATGCTATCGGCCGACATCCACAATATTCGCAAAGCTCCTCAAATAGTGCTGCTTATCATTGGACTCCTCTCGGCGCCAGCCTTTGCCTATTGGATGCACTTCCGGGTAAAGCACAATCGCCCTGCGTTGATTCCAAATCACGTCTGGCAAAACGCCACATTTACAAGCATCTGCATCATGATACTTTTTATAAGCGCTGTTAGTAATAGCATGGAGCTGTATAGCAGTCTGTTGTGAGTTTTCGAGAACCTGACGCATCGTCCCGACACCTCGTTGATCAATTTCCTAGTTTTCAAGAAGTTCAAGGCACCTCAGCCTTGGGTGCGTCACTGCGTATCCTCCCAGCCCTTGTGACTGCCGTTGTGATTAATGTATCAACGGGTTTCTTCGTTGATCGCATGCCAGTTGTCTCAGTGGTACTTCTCGCTGCTGTTCTATCTGCCATATCGCCTCTACTTATGGCTGTCATCGACCCTGACTGGCCTTACTGGTATATGGCTTTCATTGCACAGGTATGTAGCAAACTGCCCTTAAATAATTGGTCGAATCCTTCACACCCTACACTACATGTCTTAAATGCCTAGGATTTTAACTACGCCGATATTTGCTTACTCTCTCGATGCAGGTCCTCCAGCCCATATGCCCCGATGTGCTGTTTACAGTCGGAATACTTATCATCTCAGCCGTCTTCCCAGCCAAGACACAGGCTCTTGGTGGAGCAGTGTTCAATACTTGCTCTCAACTTGGTACTTCAATCGGGTTGACCATCACATCAGTCATTTCGGATTCCATGACAGCCAAATCAGGTTACACAGACAAATCATCCCCAGCAGCGCTCCTAGAAGGCTATCGCGCGACCTTCTGGGCATTGTTTGCATGGACAGTCGTTGTCGTCCTCGTGGGCGCCGGAGGTTTACGAAAACTGGGGAAAATTGGTATGAAGCATGAATAGGACACGAAAGCCTTTAGATATTTGTCTCTGTAATGATATCACCTACCGTATCTCCTTTTCCTTTTCTTGATTTCACGTTCTCCCCTTTCCCTTAAATTCGCTCAATCCTTTATTCAGATCATACATGACCAGATTAATTTCCTTTGGACTCTGCACAACCCGATGTGGTGGCGCATAAAACTGCCCCTTACTGGCCTTTTGCAACTCCACACCAACATTCACAATGGGCATATGCTCATGTACCTCGACCAAGCCCCATGCTCCCGTCTTTCGATCCTGAACCTCGAGGAATGGCTCGTCATAATATGTAATCGTAAGGATATCCTCGTCCAAGTGGTTTTCAAGTATTTCTATTCCTGCGCGGGCGGATGCTATTCCCAGACACATGTTCGAAGCGCCTGGGTTGGCGAAATCGGAGTAATTGCATGCTTCGAGAGGAGGAGAAGCTTTTGTGCTGATTTTGTGAGCGATTAGTCTCAAGACAGTATCGTTGAAGAGGAAGAGGGAAGAGATGCGATCTGAGACGTTCTGGAGGTCTGGAGGCAGGCGGAGAGTATTGGAGAGGTGTTGTTTGCGGGACAGTTTTAGACGTTGTACTGACAGGGCTTCGAACATGTCAAAGCTAGCAACATTGTCAGTTTCGTGATTGCGCCGTGGTGCAATGACCTACCCTCGGGATGGATGATCGTCCGCATACTCCAATTTCTGTTCTGCATCTCGACTGAAGAATTTGCGCTGAGCTTCGATAAGGGAAGGCATATCGTCGTAGGCGCTCCCGCTTGCAGATCCGGTCTTCAGGTCGAGGAAGAAGATGCCGGACGTTTGGCTGATTTCCACGAGTTTGGAGATTTCCTTTGCATCGTTGGCTTGCAGGGCGGAGTAGGTGACGACATCAAGCGAGGTCTTGGGGCCTTTGTAGGAGTATGCCATTGTTGTTGCGGATTTTGTTGTGGTTATGATGGCACTTCAAAATTCGATTTGTTGACGCTATTGATCAAAGTGCGCTTTCGCGCCTTCAGAGACTTTATACGTAGCGACGACACTAATATCTTACATTTGTCACGCCATCGTCCTCCACGTTGGGATCATTTGACCTTCAGATGTGATACAAAGCTCGCTTGCGACGACTTCAGGGGTAAACTTATGGGCGAAATCCGTCGGGACCCTATACACGTGGATAGGGCCAAGCTCATCTGGGCACATGAATGGGCCGAAAGGACTTGAAGTCTTACAGACTACTTATAAATATTTCAAACGCAGCTTTTTTGTTCATGTTGTCTTCATTTTGTCCTCCAAAAATCCTTCTCACATCGAGGTACATTTGTAGTCATCAAGTGCCAGAAACGTGCAATCTTCACTAACAATACACAGATGCCTACCGTAGAGGACATAGCCCCAATCTTGAATCGTCTGGATGGAAAAGATAATAGTTCAATTGCCATCGAAGCCTCTGGGGCGAAGACTGGCACATCGAAAACGCATCTTACCGGGTTACCAGACACCTTTGATGCCCGCGTCCACGCCGTCAGCGGGCACGATGTCTCCCGAGAAATTACTACAATTCAGCTCCGACTCCATGGCCGATTCATCGACGCACTGATTGACGTGTCATTCACCGATTCAGCAAGCGTTGGCAAATCAAGGAACATCGCCCCGGAGTCGCTGCTCCGTGTACTGGCTTGGAGCACTCACTATGCCGGCGTTAAACTAAATGGCACTGTAACGGAAGATAGATCCACTACAACTGTTAGAGTCCACAGATTTATCGTTCTTTCCAACGCAAAGGAAGGTATCGTCCGTGGTGTCGTCTCGCACGGCGCCCCTGGCGAGGCATTTGAGAAAGTGGATTTAAATGCTAAGCTCAACGACCGCCTGGATAACCGAATTCTGGATGTCCGGGTCGCGGCAACAAATGCCATCTTTAGACTGTCCTCGGGCGTACACGAACTTGCTGTTCAGTATATGTCAGTAACTTCATTCCACTTCGTTCCCACTCCGACCTTGATCAATTATGAGTTTCCGGGTGAGGAGTGGCTGCAATTTGGCCTTCCGTACTTTCATGATAGACCAGCGTGGTTGACCCAGACTGGAGAGGTGCATTTGGGTATGGCGCTTTCTGCAGATCTTGAACGAGTGTATGACTTGCACACTGTGTTCCGCAGGGAAGAGGAGATCGATTCAAGACATCTTACTGAGGTATGCAATCTTGCCTCGGTTGTCCCTGGATTCGCGATTTAAACACATGCTGACGCTCTGTCAATGTAGTTCACAATGTTGGAGGCTGTCTTCAATTTGAAGAACGACTGGCTGGAGATTCTCGACTTCGCTGAAGGTCTATTGGTCTTCCTCGTTCAGAGTCTGCAAGAACGGGATAGGTATCTCTCCCTCATACACACTGCCCAAACACTGTATCCCATGGCAGGAAAATTGAGGCTAGGGCTTAATGCAGAGGGGAAACTGTTGCGACTCACATTCCTCGAGTGTAAGAAGATTCTCCGGGAAGCACTTAGGATGCAGTCGGACGATAAAGACGACCTTACGTGAGTCAAACTTCGATTATGATCTACTTCTGCTGCTCTTAATAACGATTTTCATCTTTAGTAGCGCAGAAGAGACAGCTCTGGGCCGCTACCTCGCGAGCGAAGAATCCGAATATGCACTACCCACCGATCTTTTCGTTGTCACAAACTTTCCTCGCCACCTGCGTTCTTTCAGCGTCCATTCATCCGCTCAAAACGACTCCGAGTCATTCGACATTATTCTCCGTGGCCAAGAGATCATCACTGGCTGCCGGTTGATTAATGATTCTACCGACTTGCGCAGAGCCATGACGACTCGCGAGCATCCTATTGACCCGGATTGTGATGGATGGCGACCGTATGTGCAGTCTCATGATCTTGGTATGCCACCGTGGGGTGGGTTTGGAAGTAAGTTGCAGTCCTCTCAATGAAACTGGAGTGTATTCTTACTCTAAATAACTTAGTGGGCATCAACCGTTTCGTTCAGGGGTTGATCGGATTGACGGATATTCGTGAGACCGTCTTATTCCCACGCGATGCCAAACGGCTTTCTCCTTGATACGATTTCTAAGATTTAACTCAAGTAGCATATATAGCGCCCTAGGGTGGTGTTAGGAGTATATAGAAGAAAATCAATTCCCCTTTAAAATATTCTATACTAGTAGCAAGCTAATAGTATAGTATAGTAACTTTAGAATAATTAAGAGAAGGCTTTATTAAAGCCTTCTCTTAGTATTATAGATAATTATATAGTTACTTATTAGCTAAACCCTTAAAGCCTAATATATATATATAGTATTTAGTAAGAATTATAAAAATATAAGGATCTAAGTAGCTATAATATAAAGTAGCTAGTATTAGAACGTAATAGTTAGTTCTTAAGAATAGGCAAGAAATATAGACGTAGAAGGAGGTGTTTAATACTATAATAGTAAGATAGTGTAATAACCCTATTGTAAAGACACCTTGTGATATTCTAGTTAATTAGGGGGCATCCCTAGCTAGGTCTAGTGTCTTAGCGACCAAGTTACGCAAAACCTGCGCTTTACGTAGGGCTTAGGGAAGATAAGTATTATTCTTGTGTAAACACTATACCTATAGCTATCTCTATACTATTTTATCTAGTGTAAAGTAAAAACTATTACCTATAACTAGGACCTTATAGATAGGTACTTTTAAAAAGAGTATTAAGTTAATAGGATAAGTATATTATATAGTTTAATATTATAGTTAAATATAATTAGCTATAGGAGCTAATTATCTACTACTATATACTTATATAATAACTATAATAGTTAGTACTATTATTAGTACTAACTATATAAATAGATATTATATACTAGTAAGTAGAAACTTATAATTAATATCTACTAGATATAATAAAGGTTCGTTATATCCTAAGCTATTTAGAGCTAGAGTTATATCCTTACTAACTTAGCTCTAATCTATATCTAATACCCCTCTACCTCTATATATAAAAGGAGCCTTATACTCTTAGATAGATAGATAAGTTCTTCTTATCCTTTTATATAAGACCTATAGGTGTAGGAATTAATTTATTTAACCTTTAATATAGGCGCGCACTCCTATATACCTTTAAGCTATATTAGAACCCTTTTAGATCCTCCTACTTACCTACGTTATTATATAATTCCCTAAAGTTTCTATAGCCTTACCTATCTAATAGCCTAATATATACTATAATATATATACTAAATATTAAGGAGTATCTTAGTAAAGAGATAGGTTATTATAAATTATATATTTAAATTTAAATTAAGGTATTATATATAGACCTATTCTATAGTTATAAATAGAATTTTCTATTAATTAGATCGCCCTTTAAGTCTAATTATTATAGTATTACTTTAGCGAGGATTTTAAATATAGACCTCGTTTGTAATAACCGTCCGTCTCTTTAATTATTTCCAACCTCCATATTAGCACAACAGTAGGCCCCATTTCAAAATGGCAACGAACGAGATTCCTATACCCCGCGAGCCTACTACAGAAGAAGCCCTCACGCTCTTTAAAGCTATTGAAGAGAAATTCTCATCAACTTCGCTGGGTGGCGACAAATGGCATATACTCACGGTACGATCTCTCAATACTAGTATACATTTGTAATTAGCTCCCATGCACCCTTTCGATCCTTGCTATCTGCCCTTTTGTCATACCGCATCAGTCTGAACTGACCTCGAAACAATTCCCAATTACTTCACATTATTGCCACTACACTCAAAGTCTCAGACCAACACGTTAGCTAACACTATCACCTAGCTCGCGGCCCTTGTTGGCGGATCCCAACCCTCCCATGCCCCTACCCTGTATTCTTACCTCCTCACCCGGCCAGAGTTTCAAACTCCACTTGAGCGACAAGCCCTAATGCGACGTTTGCGGGAGGTCTTGTTCAAATTGATTGTGATTGTGGGAGTATGTAAGCCGCTAGATGCAGTGTTTGAAATTGAGAGAGTTGTGAGGGATGAGGATCGCGATTACTCGTTCTCAAGGTACGTGTTCGGCCTACGAGTGGTCAAGGGTTTGGAATGAGTAGATGGAGACATAGAGGTATGGTGCACTAATGAGAGTAGAGAACATTGGCAATGCGACGACGCAAATGCTAAACGCGGCGCGGATTGGCTGAATCGGCTGTATTCGCATAACATGGACGGCATTAATAAGGCGCTGGCTTCGCAACGAGACTTCGGTACACACGTTTCTCTCCACCCATCCTCACTGGTTCCATCCACTCCCCTCAACCAAAAACATATACATCTTTACTGACCAGGCAAAAGAATGGACAAGCAAGCACATAACCTATGGCCTCTACCTCTCCGACCATTCCATCCTCAACGACATCGAGACCGAAATTACAGTGTTGTCTGGTATCATGATTCAAAATCTTCCGCGGGAAACAGCGTGGCATTTACGTGGCACGAGGCGGATTGGAGTGAGTAGTCAGGATGTGGAGGTGATGCAGCAATGTGTAAGTACTTGATCCTGAGATGATGAGTTGATGGGGTGCGTTGGACGAGGCTGAAAGTGACAGATTGAACTTGTGGCGAGGTTTTGTAGTGTGAGCTTGCATAAGGTGCCTAGGGTGAAAGATGTTGAGCATGAGGTCTAGAAGTGGGCATTTATGATGTATTGAGGTCCCATATGGTGATGGATGCAACTAGGCTGATTCGTTTGGCATGCACGATGCTGAGCTTGCTTGGTCGGCACAACTAATACTCTATTCGGTTGTTAGTGCTCCTGTGTAGAGCAATGCAATGTACTGTCATCATTAACTTTACGGCGTGTTGTGTATGCTGTGTTGTACAGGTTATGGTATTGAGTTATGCGATCTCCCTTTTATTGAAATTTGACCGTGGTTACAATCGTCGTCACCAGCAGCCCAAGGCGCCCAGTGCATACAAAGCCGCCTAGACTCGATGTGTAAGGTCGTCGGGAACGGTAGATGCGTGTCTCTTCGGCGCCCTCTAGTGTACTGTATGCAAAGATGGACAAGCCATGAATAAACTTCAACACAAAAGACAGTGAGAGAGTAAGTCTCTCACCCGGACGAGCATTGGGTATCTACCCTATGTAGATGTGAAGAATTTGTGAGGCAGCAACGTCATGGCGCCCTCAGGTTCTGTGGCAACAAGCGCGGGGCGCACAGCAGGGCTCGACTATCTCTACATCGGCCCAGTGATTGGCCAGCTTTGCTGGGTTGTCCACTTCTTTTCCACCTTTCCCACCTTTCCCACCTGGCAGGGTGGGTGAAATTAATTTTTCACTTTTCGTCTGTGCGGCCCCTCACTTATAAGCCTACCTTCCTCCCGCCCTCACTCCTTCCTTCTTTGTCGCTCATACCACTACACCAGCTGTACACTCTGAGCATTCAACCTCTCCTCCACCCCTCACAACTACCTCTCCTGCTACAGGAATAACCAACACAACACCGCCAACATGGGGTGAGTCTACCCCGCCAGCCCCGCCAGCCTCCGACTGTGCGGAGCCCCACGGCCTGAAGCCATCACATACTGACATGACTGCAGTAAAGAGAAGATGCACATCAACGTGGTCGTTATCGGCCACGTCGATTCCGGAAAGTCGACCACCACCGGCCGTAAGCCTTCTTTCTCTTCGAGCGACTGCGAGGTGTCATCAGCTTACAATGGACAACAGACTTGATCTACAAGTGCGGAGGTATCGACAAGCGTACCATCGAGAAGTTTGAGAAGGTACGCAAATATTTTCTTTCGCCCCAGCGCCGCCACCATGTGCTGTCTTGATTGGGACTGCACACCTCAATGAGGGGCAATTTGCTCGCGGTATGGTGGGGTGTGCGATTTTGCGCGCTAGTCCAAACGCGGGCTTCGCGAACAAACAACACCACCCCACCATGCACATGCCAATTCAACCTTTTCATCTCTTGACAAGATGCTAATACCCTTCACAGGAAGCTGCCGAACTCGGTAAGGGTTCCTTCAAGTACGCGTGGGTCCTCGACAAATTGAAGGCCGAGCGTGAACGTGGTATCACCATTGACATTGCGCTCTGGAAGTTCGAGACTCCCAAGTACTATGTCACCGTTATCGGTATGTCCCTCACCTTACTCTCCCTCTACCACAGGCGATACTAACAATGTCCCAGATGCCCCCGGTCACCGTGATTTCATCAAGAACATGATCACTGGAACCTCCCAGGCCGATTGCGCTATTCTCATCATCGCCGCCGGTACTGGTGAGTTCGAGGCCGGTATCTCCAAGGACGGTCAGACCCGTGAGCACGCTCTTCTTGCCTACACCCTCGGTGTCAAGCAGCTCATCGTTGCCATCAACAAGATGGACACCACCAAGTGGTCCGAGGACCGTTACCAGGAGATCATCAAGGAGACCTCCAACTTCATCAAGAAGGTCGGATACAACCCCAAGCACGTTCCCTTCGTGCCCATCTCCGGTTTCAACGGTGACAACATGATCGACGTCTCCACCAACTGCCCCTGGTACAAGGGTTGGGAGAAGGAGACCAAGTCCAAGTCGACTGGTAAGACCCTGCTCGAGGCCATTGATGCCATCGACCCCCCCAGCCGTCCCACCGACAAGCCCCTCCGTCTTCCCCTCCAGGACGTGTACAAGATCGGTGGCATTGGCACGGTTCCCGTCGGTCGTGTCGAGACTGGTATCATCAAGGCCGGTATGGTCGTCACCTTCGCTCCCGCTGGTGTCACCACTGAAGTCAAGTCCGTCGAGATGCACCACGAGCAGCTTGTTGAGGGTGTCCCCGGTGACAACGTTGGCTTCAACGTCAAGAACGTTTCCGTCAAGGAGATCCGTCGTGGCAACGTTGCCGGTGACTCCAAGAACGACCCTCCCAAGGGTGCTGAGTCCTTCAACGCCCAGGTCATTGTTCTCAACCACCCTGGTCAGGTTGGTGCTGGTTACGCACCAGTCCTCGATTGCCACACCGCCCACATTGCTTGCAAGTTCTCTGAGCTCCTCGAGAAGATTGACCGCCGTACCGGAAAGTCTGTTGAGAACTCCCCCAAGTTCATCAAGTCTGGTGACGCTGCCATTGTCAAGATGGTTCCCTCCAAGCCCATGTGCGTTGAGGCTTTCACTGACTACCCTCCTCTCGGTCGTTTCGCTGTCCGTGACATGCGTCAGACCGTTGCTGTCGGTGTCATCAAGTCTGTCGCCAAGGCCGACAAGGCTGGCAAGGTCACCAAGGCCGCCCAGAAGGCTTCCAAGAAATAAGCGCTCTCTCTTAGGGCTGCTTGTTTCTCTTCTTTCGTCTCTAGATACCTGCTTCTGGGGATGTGGTAGCTTAGGGAAAGCTTTGTTGACTTCTTGAAACGTGTCATGCATAACGGTCTGGAGTGGAGTGGCGTCGTCCTACGTAGATTTCATAATGATCTGAATGAATGATATGGATGGACCAAAATCAATATTGATCCTGTGTTTGTGCTCATGACTGTCCAGTGTGGTTGCGATCTCACGTTGTCCGTGATCTGCTTCCTTTTTTTGAGTAATGGAATCCTGCACTCTCAATTTACTCTACATGTCGGAAGAGCAGGTTGTCGTTGACTTTCTCGTGGGCTTTTAGACACAACGTGGCAACGTAAGTTCAGAACAGCATTTGTCTCATTCAGCCCATGTTCCATGTAACAAATCTAGAGTGAAAATTCCCAACCGTACATCGTTTTTCCCGGCTTTGACTCGCAGGCTAGGATGCACAGAGCAAAATCGTCCTTGAGTATGAAACCTGAATCTCTAGCTTTTTGGGGCCTAGCGCAGCGCGGACACCTTCTCCACCACTAAATGGCGGCGCCTGTCCCTCTGCCACCTCACTTCTTGGCTTCTTGACCTGGCAATGTCTGCAGATCTGTTTGCAGAGTTCGGGGCAAATTCCAATTCCAAGCAACAAACGCAACAGTCGCTTCCAGCACCCGCAAGGCCAGGCATTCAACAGGCATCATCGTTCGCCTTCTTCGATGGATGGAGCTCCACAGCAGCCGCGGCTCCCGCTTCGAAACAGCCTTCACACTCGCCGTCGGCCAGCTTCCGTGATTTCAATCCATCCCTAGCATCACAAGCAGTAGAAGATGAAAATGATGATTGGGGGGATTTTGAAGGCGGTTCAGTCTTGGAGTCGGCTCCTCATGCACATTTAGATCCACTCGCTGTCGTTCAATCTCGCACCGCATTACCTGCTCAAACCTCTTGGAATACCGCACCAGCCGCAACCTCTGTTTCCAATTTCGATAGAAAAGGCCAACCAAGTCCATCGTCCTGGCAGAAGGCATCGATCGTGAAAGCCAAGAAATCTGCGGATCCAACCTTGCTGTTTGATGCAGAGGACGAGCATGACGACGACGAGTTTGGAGAGTTTGAGGGTACAGAGGACGCAAAGGTTGCGAAAAACAGTACCACAACAACTTCCTCGGCACTTGTCGATCTCTTGGGAGACATGAGTGTATCACAGCCTACTGCGTGTGTCGCCGACCCGAGTCAGAATGCCCGTGCACAGCAGCATTCGAAGCCGATGATTACAGCAAAGCAGAGCTATCCATCCATGTCAAGTTCAGTTGGTAGACCTCAGGAGCCATTAGTGGCGGCCGCCCCAAGGGAGGAGGAAGATGATGCGGGCTGGGATACATTTGACGCCTGGGAACAGTCCATCCCTGCCACATCATCCGCGAAAGAAGCAAGTGAATTTAAAACCACAACAAAACCTCGTATTACACCACAAGATTTCACATCTACGCCCATTTTGTCCCCAACACTCGGCGAACCTCAACCAGGCGAGCTGCCACCCACCAACGTACCGCCTCCAGGCTCTCTATTGTCACTTTTCCCATCGCTATTCAACGATGCCCAGGAGAAGCTGTTCAGGCCGATGGCTGCGCAAACGCTACCGATGAGGAATAAACTCATGGCTGAACCGGCTACTATTGCATACATTGCGGGCTATCTTGTACTTGCAAATGTTGCAGCACACATTATATCTGGACGTAAGCTGCGATGGAAACGAGACCAGCATTTATCACAGGGCATGAGGATTGGACCAGCTTCATCTCGAGCAACTTCGGGGATGAAACTCACTGGTATTGACAAGAGCGAGAACATGAAGGAAGAGAGGGAAGTGTCTGATGTTGTAAGAGCTTGGAAGGAGCAAGTTGGACGCCTCCGCCATGTCGTCTCTGGTGCCAACCAAATCAAAGCCGGCACTCTCGGCTCAGTCCCTGATCTTCAAGAAGTAATGCCAGTGAGGACGTTGAAACAGTCGGAGGGAGGCATGCCAGCGCGACAGCCATGTATGCTCTGTGGCCTGAAGAGAGAAGAGAGGGTTACAGCGGCAGATTTGGCTACCGACGACAGCTTTGGCGAGTGGTGGGTTGATCAAGTCAACATGCATCGCGGTAGGTCTCCTCGGTGATGAGTTTATGATACCAGCAACTGACACTGTGTAGGTTGTAGAAATTTCTGGAACGAGCATAAAGATATGCTAAGGCAGCGTTGAGATATAGACACATATACCAGAAGAATGATTCGAGATGACGATGCAAAGTCGTTATCACCATGGTCAAATGCACCAAGAGGTTTGGTGGTGCCTAGCCAATTACCATGTCCGGGGAAGGGCGGAGCTGATGACAGGGGGTCGTGCTGGGCTTGACATGTGCTTGGGCATGAGGTGAAAATTGCAACTTAGAAAGCGAATCTAAGAACAGATGTGGATATGCACGATATGACGAATTTTGCCATTGGAGCATGGCCTACTGCTGCATCCAGGCGAATGGAGCGGGTAGGTCTGTACTGTGTAAAGTACGTACAACGTAGTAGGTGAACTGATCGGTCGAATTGGCGGGGCGCAGCAGGGAGAGTGTAGATTTTGGGTGAATGCGGCATAGTAGCACGTCTAAACGTATGCTAGCGGAGTCTCGTCGGCGTGTGGAGCGGCGGTCATCTGCGAGAGAGGAGAGAGCACATAGATATGTACCTGAGATCACGAGCGAGAAGCGGTGGTATGGGGAGTTTAATCTGGGGAAGTGTAAGCCTGCAACCGGTCAGGCTTGTCTCAGCGTGCAGTGTCCGGTTCCCACGTGGTGTCCGTCGAGCAATGGGATGGGACGTGGGTGGTGGAGGCCTTTGTCGAGATGGGGTTGCAGGTAAGTTAGTCTGTACATGGGTGGATCTTGTCTGTGCGGGGCAGGAACAGCGTTGGGGTGCAATGCAAATACTCTTGTCTGGGTCGTCTCAAGGCGGCTTGAATTCTTAGTTGAACCCTCAGCCTTTTCTATCACTATTTGCACCGAAGTCTTCCTAGCCGCAGAAACTCAGTTAATCGCCCTCGCACCATCTGCTCCGCCACCCGTCATCGCCCGTCATCGCCCGTCATCGCCCGTTGCAGGTGAAGCCCCTCCCCGCCAAAGGCACTCTTTCCACCACGCACGCACGTACGCACGCATCGTGTGCCCCAGACGCGGGCCACGGCACCCAGACGCGACATTTGGCCGCCCCAGAGCACGACACGCAGTGTAGCGCTCCCCCCCTGCGATACCGTCGCTCTCTTGCCTCACCCTCGCGCCGCCCTAATTCGCCGCCCAGTCGCCCTCCGAGCCGAGACACAGCGTCCAAAGGCCAGGGACCGGGCGCCCGCACGCCTCAGGGAATGAGCAGGCCACACGATCACGGTACGTCAACTGACTCCCGATGCATGCAGAGCTTCCCCCACGTCTCACGTCTCATGTCTTCATGCCCACTGCCGCCCGTCACCCACCATGTCACATATGATCACCAACCGCCCTCGCCGTGGCCCAGCTGTCCCACGCCAAAGGCAAGTGAGAGACGGAGCGAGCAAGTGTGGTCATGTTCGCATTGCCTCTCTCAGCACATGCATCTTCCAATGGAAACTCAGTACACCCACCCCGACTCACCACCATCACCACAAACACCACCACTCTGTGTGGGCTCCATTGCTAACGCATTCAACCTGCCAGGCTCTCTACCAGAAGAACCCCACCTCAATGTCTCACTGAAAGCCAACGCCAACGCCAATGCCAACGCCAACGCCAACGCCAATGCCAACGCTCGCTATGTGCCCGCGCCCGACTATGCGCTCGTCAAGGTCAAGAGTGCATCGAGCCTGTTGGCCTACAGCTCGGGCGCCCCGCCGCCCATAGACACGGCGAAACGGCTGAGCATCGATGCTGGACAGCTGGACCGCATGACGCGCTCGCCCATTGTGGCCGAGCATGAGCACGGCATGGGCGCCTCTGGCCTGCGTCGTATCCGCCAGCAGCCTGGCCCGCGACTGCCCCCAATATCAACAGGTCAACGTGCCGCCTCACTGAACATGGCCACCCCGCCTGTCTCGCGACATCCCTCCTCTTCCGCACCCTCGGCCCCAGCTTCCCCGACCTTTGCCTTTGGCGAGGATCTGACGCGTTTTCCCTCCGAGTCGTTGCATTCCTTTTCGTTTGCAACACAGTCGGAAGAGTTCATTCACAATCGCCAGAATGTGCTGAAACGGTCCATAGACTTCATGCGCGATCGTTTAGGCTGGGCAGCGACGAATCCGGGCATCGCAAACGCACAGGCAAGACTCAGCGGCGATCAGGAAGTACAGAGCATGATGGAGCTGCTGACAAGGGCAAACCTCATAGGCCAGGATGGTACAGGAGCGCATGGCTTGGGCGCACTAGGCCCAGTCACTGGACCAGCCGACATGTCTGGCGAAAATCCGTTTGAGAAAGGCTTCACTGCTGCCGATCCCTCTGCCAGCCCAGAGAGCATGCTTGAGTCAGCAAGACCACCGGTGCATAGGGTCACTTCGACAGAGTACGCAGAGACGAGCCGTGCAAGCGATAGCCAGGGATCGATCAACACACCAGTCTCCACACTTGATTCCGAAGCTTCAAGTACAAAAGCTGCGGCCGCTTCTCCACCACCCGGGCCTCAGCGTCCTCAACGGTCGGCTTTGAAGCGTACACTCACAGACGTCGCTCCGCTTACGATACAAAGTCAGCTCAACGACGCCATGGCAAAGCCATATATAGTGGGAGACAGCAATCAGATGAACTGTTTGGTGTCGCCAAACTCTATTCCCACCATACCACCAAACTTCAGCGGTGCTTCAGGACCACATTCTGCAGGGGCCGCTCCACATGGCCACGGAATACGGCATGTTCCAGCTGCTCAGGCTATCTTCACAACCGAGGGCTCATCGCCGTGGACCATCACATCAGCAAACGACCTGGCTTGTCTCGTATTCGGCGTGACGAGAGCCGAGGTTCGCAAACTGGGCATACTAGAAGTCGTTCGTGAGGACCGCAGGAGTTGGCTTGAGGATAAGCTGAAGGATCCAGATGTTGGCTCCAAGGCGTCACAAGCTCAAAACGGTCCGACATCTGCAACAAACAACCTTAAGGTTGGAAGTGGGGTCACGGCGAGATTATTGAGTAAAGCTCCATCACGCGTGGTAGCAGCTCGAAAGGCGAAGACGGACGACGGCAGTGGCTCGTCGTACTACAATGCGAAGAAGACGGGCAAGTTGAATCATGAGTCTAAGGGGTCAAGAGGTGTCCTACTGTGTGGCGACGTCATTCCCATCCAAAAGCGCAATGGCACCACCGGTGCGGCCAGCTTATGGGTAAAGGAGAAACGTGGTGGGCTCATCTGGGTTCTGGAAGAAATCGCAGAAGATGTAGTTTACATCAACGTGGATGAAGTTGGTTGCGTTTCCAAGGGCTGGGGCGCGACAGAGGCTGTGTTCGGTAGCGATCGATTACGACGGGGCATGGACCTCAAGCGCTTGATTCCTGGAATCCCTCGCCTCAAGGGCACCAACACTGGAGCTCTGGACTACGAAACAATTGACCGGGTCCGTAGCTATACAGCTCGAACTTCGAATAGCATCAACATTCCGGTCACAGTCGAGCCAGTTCCCGACGAGCCCACGTTCCGCATCTCCAGTTTCCCTCACATCGCTGGTATCATTGTGCTATCATCATCCAATCTCTCCATTACTAGCTCAAACTCGGTCTTCTCCTCCGCTCTGTTCGGACAGACGCATCCTGAGGGCATTCATATCACCAAGTTGATACCGGGGTTCGACAAGATCCTACATGTTATGACGGATGAGGATAAGATCGAGTTGATCGATGGCATAGTCATTCCTGAACACAGCTTCCGCCGTGCTCGTGCTCTCCTGGCTATGCGAGAGGGTAGTGCAGATGCAGCAGCGATCTTCCTCAGACCGAGTGGTCTGCCCGCTCTGCATCGTGATGGTTCTGACATTATGGTCGATGTCCAGATGCGAGTGGTAAAGAGCGAAAAGGCACCTCGCTTAGATGAGAATGTAATTGAAGAGGAGGATGGTCTGTCAAGGCCAGTAAAGAGTCCTGAGCTGGTGTATGCCTTGTGGATCACGTATTCTAGGCAACTACATGCTGCAAACCATGGGCTTGGTCCTGTGACACCACTGATTTCACGCCCACCCTCACCACGCCAACCCGAACCAGGCCAATCAAACTTCCCTGTACCCCAAGAGCCAGAAAGTCATCAATCTCGCGGTAGTCCTCCTGCCGTATCTTTGTTGACGCAACAACTTCAAGAAGCCATGAGACCTGATAGCCCGCGAGAACCACAAGCGCGATCCATGGCACCACCCCCTGTCCCCGTATCTCAGGAGCCTGCCAGAAGAAAGACCATTGACGATTTTGTAGTCATTGAAGAAATGGGCCAAGGTGCCTACGGTCAAGTCAAACTCTGTCGCTACAAACGCAATAGCAGCCAAAAAGTCGTCATCAAATACGTTACAAAACGGCGCATCCTCGTCGATACATGGACACGCGACCGCCGTCTCGGTACCGTACCACTAGAAATTCACGTGCTGGACTATCTCCGCCGCGACGGCTTCAAACATCCCAATATTGTCGAGATGGCAGATTTCTTCGAAGATGACGTAAACTACTACATTGAGATGGTTCCGCACGGCATGCCTGGCATGGATCTGTTCGATTACATTGAGTTGCGTGTGAATATGGAGGAAAAGGAGTGCAGAAAGATTTTTGTGCAAGTGGCCGAGGCGATTCATCACCTACATACCAAGGCCAAAGTTGTGCATCGCGATATAAAAGATGAGAATGTCGTATTAGATGGCGAGGGGAACATCAAGCTGATTGATTTTGGGAGTGCGGCGTATATCAAGAGTGGACCTTTTGATGTTTTTGTGGGAACTATTGGTACGTTTACAAGTCGGTTTTCAGGCCTCCTCTCCCTTCCGATTTCGGACACCTGTCATTTCCACTGGCCCCACCCATATGTGAATACAATAATAGCTAACTGGGAACTTCCTCACAGACTACGCAGCCCCTGAAGTCTTAGCCGGTCGCCCTTACCGTGGCAAAGAACAAGACGTCTGGGCCTTGGGCATCCTGCTCTACACCATCATATACAAAGAAAACCCGTTTTACAGCATCGATGAGATTATGGATCATGATTTGAGAGTCCCTTGGGTTATGAGCGAGGAGAGTATTGATTTGATACGGCTGATGTTGGACCGCGATGTTGAGAAGAGGATTACGATTGGTGGGGTGTTGGAGCATGGATGGTGTAGGGGCGAGGTTGAGGGATGAGTTGTTGTGAAGGGGAGGGAGACATTGGGTTGCATGATGAGAGAGGGGATGGAAGTCTTTCACTCCACTGCGGTATGACGCGCGTGTTTGCTTTTCGAGCCAAAAATTATCTTGACGTACTTGACACTGATCCGTGTAATAATCGCGGGTGGTGTCTGGAATGGGCGCACAATACTCTCTTCAACTCATAATACCCAATATTTTCACCTGTTTGTATTTCATTCTGGCGTGTTGTAGTGTGTGAAAGACTATGATCTTGTCCTAAAATTTGTCTGAGTCGCGAAAAGTGCAAGCAAGTTGTATGCTGTTCGATCGTTGGCAGTCTACTGCTCATCTGTTTTCTTTTCCCCATCTGCGTTTTGCTAACCTGTTTGGGTATTGCGGTATCGTGAGAAGGGGGAGGAAGATGAGTGTCAGGGGAAGAGGTCATGTAAGGTGGTGGTAGGCAAGGTCCTAAAGCTGATAGAAGACGTCGGCGAGAAGTCGAATTACCATGTAAATGCAATTGACATGAGAAGGACGACAGACTAGTTGGTGATAGCGTTATAGATGCTTCACGATACTTATAACCCAAAGTTAACTAGACAGGATTATATGATGCTGCTACTCCAAACACTAATATGTAAAACAACTTTTTTTATTACTAGAATAGCATGCAGGCATAGACGAACCTACACAGTTTTTGTAGCCTAACATGTACATGCCGCTTAAAATCGAGCAAAATAGAGATCATCATGGGTTATAATCGCAGTGAAAGCATTGACCACGTGATTAGTCGATCCACAATACCTACCCACCTAGTTACCACAACCAGGACGTGCTTTTTTGACTCGACGCGTAAACCTCGTGCTAATTCAGATGCTCATCCCGACTTATATTGCATTTTGCGAATCGCGGACCTAGACGAAGTGCTCCACGATTTGATTTGTTTGATTGGTCTAGTGATCGGAGATGCACCCCTTATGATACAATTGGCCTCGTCCGATCTTCCTTCTATGCTCCCATTCACATTCGAAACAAAAAGAATTGGTCTGTCAAGAGGTGACGGCTTATTTTTGGCCGAGAGCCGACGCACGCTCATCTTCGATCTTCTGGTAGAAAGCGTCACGGTGACGCACGGCGGGGACATGGTAGCCTCAAAGACGTCAGTTCTGAGATTGGAAGCAGCATGGATGCCGAGTCGCAGGCAAGGTGTTCACATACCGTACCACCAGCCGTAGCCGGCAGTCAGGCCGAGACCTATGATACCTTGTTAGCGCAACTTCTCCGTCGGGGCGCACAAGCCGTAGGGAGGGCAGGAGGAATCCGATGAAGCAGACAGCTTCAATGGGGGAGGCTACGCACCCATGGCAACAGAAAGGTCCAGGACGATCTGTCGTCGGAGCATCTGCACGCCCATGATTAGCTTTCTTCGCACAGGGCATCCGGGGGTGGGGGGCCGCAATGGCAGCACGTACGCCGGTGATGGGTTTGAGAGCCATGGTAAAGGTGGCGGCGAGAGAGTGGAGAGTTCTGGGGCGCGGGTGCGGGTTGCGGGGGGGCTGGTGAAGGACGTCTGCGGCGGCTCTGAGGTTGGAGTCGGAGTGGTGTGAGTTCGCTCGCAGCGGGCGGAACGACGAGCGCCAAGCAAGAGTCCGTGCGCCCGCGCCCTCTGTGAAGCTCCATGCACCAGAGACAACGACAGCAGCCGGTGGACAGGGACGAGACGACGTGCCGCCGCCGAACCGAACGCGCCCCCCGAATTCACCCCCTTCCACCGCCACGACGCTCTCACCCCCCTTTGGCCCGCCCCCCGCGCGCGCGCGTTTTATCGTCGACTCTCCTGCTGGCTCGCGACTGCACAAGACGACACCCCACGGGCAGACACCCCCACGGGCAGCCCAGCCACCGACGGCGCGCATCGCAACGTGCAGCTGATGCCAGGCATCATTCTCTCCCCAGTCAGCAGTGCGGGCGCAATTGCAGGTACAGGCATGAAGAGGGCGCACCCGGCGGAGGCGGCGCCGGCGTATGGACAGCCACATCCCAAGAAGCGGAAAACGCTCCATCAGCTCCGCCACACGCAGCCGGTCCAGCATATCGTCGACCCCATCAGCGCTGAGCTGGGCGCCTCTGGCGACTGCAGAGACTTCTTCGACCACCAACTGCGCCGCGCAATCGCGATACAATGCCGCGCCATTGGCTTCGAGAGTGCTCAGCAAGATGCGCTGGAAGAGTTCCGCAGCCTGGTGGATTCCTGTATGTCTTCCACAGCCATTCCCTGGCCTTTGGCTCGCTGGCTCTTCGCAGTACACTGTTGGCTGACTTTTGCACAGACATGACACAGTTGCTTGCCCAAGTACGCAAGTCCATGGCCAGCTCGCGGCGCACAGAAATAATTCCGCACGACTGCATCTATGCTCTCGCCACAGCAGGCTTGCGCGGCTCCGCAGCCCTCGATCCGCATCTCGACACCGGTGAACTGCCACCTACGCTATTACAACCGCCCTTCGACCCGCCTGCACCGCCAGAGGCCCCTCCACCTGACACCGAGTCTCTCCTCGGCTCCACCTTGTCTGGCAAAGCAGACAAAGAAATGCGCGCATACATACCGAAGCACTTCCCCGCATTCCCATCCAAGCACACGTACAAAGCCACGCCAGTCTTCACCGAACGCGAAAATGACCCTCGCAAAATCCGTGAGAAGGCGACCGAAGAAGGCATATCGGCAGAGCAAAGCCTGCGCAAGTTAATGGCAGCGCAAAAGGCCGGCATACAAAAGCAGAATGTCGGCAAACGGAAAAGAAGCAAGCGCATGAAACAGAGCGACAGCCTTTGGCAGGAGGCCATGGTTGACCTGCTAGCGGAGGAAAGTGCGCGAGACAACGAAGATCAGCAGAGACGAGCTCGGATAGCAGAGGAAGATGGAGGGTGGGACGTACCTGTCGACCCCCCAATACGGCAGTCGGCAGTGGATCGAAATGCTAATCTGGACGAGGGTCTTCATGTCAACTATGAGCAAAAGTTCTGGAGGAAGTCTGCGAGAGGCGGATAGCGAAAAGGAAAAGGGGTCTTGAGGGCAACTGAAGTCACAGTGTCCATTTACCTATTCTAGCCCGATTGGGCGTTCTGGTACGTTTTGACAGCGAGGCGTTTGGGTATCTGCATCTCGGTCGCAGTTTGAAGGGCAACTAGCATTGGAGCGGCGTTGTCACCTGATATTCACTTCTATAACATAGCTGCCCAAACGCACTGAAAGCAGGTCATGGGCTGCTTGTTCACCACAGGCGATTTACATGGTTGTACACTATCAATCGTGTCCATCTCTAAGACTGTTGTTCTAATTAGATCGCGTCAAATACGCGCGAGGCCATGTGAAGCCTGGAGTGTTATACTTGACACAATCTACATTCGTGCTGCAAGTTCAGGAGCTGTCCCTCTCTTCTGCACGGCTACTGTGATAACATTGAGAGCAACATTAAAACCATCATACCTCCGCCTTGTGACCCTATCATGAGTCAGCCTTTGCGCCGTCCTGCTTCGCTTTCCATCCCTCCCAAGCTGTAGTTTCAACACTCAATCCATTCTCACACCTGAATCTAGTCAGTTCCACGCTCTATAAATGTGTAGTGCTCGACCATCAGGTCACAGTCACAGTCACGTGGCCAGCCCTGACCAGTCCAACCTCACACCAACTTACATGCGCAATAACCGCACAACAGGCTCGCAAATAATATTCGGCTGCGCTCCCTTTGCCGCTGGCTTCGACACATTGCATTTATACTGCACCAGCTCCTTCAATGCGCAGTCAGTCAGTTTAACTGGCGGTCTGCGCGGCTTCCCCTTTGTGAGGACATTGATATCCGATTCGAGGGAGGAGAGAGTGTGGGTGGTTGTCGGTGGCGGCATTGACGAATGAGGAAAGTAAAAGTGGGCTTGTGATACTGATGATATCCATGAGAGAGAGAGAAAGGAGAAAGAGAGAGCGTGAAAAAGTTAGTACACGATGGGCGATGAAGGGGCGAAGAGGTTAGGTGACAAACTATTGGCTGAAGTTGGGCTTGAGGATTTGAGCTCGGTGCGTGTGCGGTCTTGACAAGAACAACAACACATCATGGACGTAATTGATCAGAATTAGGTGCTGCAGTCTCTCCGTGAGATTCGTCCTAGGCGGAGTGAAACGTGGGTTCCTTTTTCCCTCCACATGCTTCTCGCTATTTCATTGGTTGGCTCGACATAACTACCTTTAACAAAGCCCTAACTATTATTTCCAGCACGGGCAAAAATGATACCATATCAGACGGCGATTTCGGTATTCCGGAGCTGAACGCTCTATTCACAAGACCAGTTCCGTGGGTTCTCGAAATGGTTTCTCCTCCACTATCCCACCACCCTTCTGGCGCTGGCAAAACGTCCCTGCTATACCTCATCATCGCCCAAGCTATCCTTCCAGCCTCTATACTCTCATCGATAGCTCTAGAATGTCAGGGCGCTGCAATCACACTCTTCGACCCCCTAAACCACTTCAGTGTACCTCGTCTCGCCAGCGTCATGCTGAACCTGCTCAAAACCAGACTGTCGGCAGCAGGCGTAGTAATCGATGCGAGCACCAAAACCGAGCTGAAACAAACGCTAGCAAGGAGTCTGCTCCATGTACACATCTTTCGCCCACAATCATGGTCATCTCTCCTTGCAACACTACACTCGCTACCAGAGTACCTCTTCGACCACTCGCGACACAAAAGTATGCATCGCCGCATCCACGCCATTATTCTTGAAGACATTGATTCCTTCATTTCCTCGCTCCGTAATTCGGATCCAGAAGCATCCGCGCCTTTACAATCGAATCCCCTTTCTACAGCATCCACTCAATTAACCGCACAGCTTCAGGGGTTATCCTCACGTTTCTCGTGTCACACCATTCTGACATCTCGCTCTGTCTCGCCGTCGCTCTTTAGACCTGCTTTGCCTACTTCCTGGTCCCATTCGACGTCTGTCACGCGGCTTGCGCTGCGACGTGTCGAGGTTGTAAAATTTGCGCCGGCCATCAGAGTCGAGGAGGCAGAGACCGAGAGGCAGCAACGGTGGGAGATTGTTAGTAAAGGGCGGTTTGAGTGTTGGAAGGTTGGTGCGGGGTTGAAAGGTGAAGACGGATTCGTGTTCAGAGTTGGTGCGGGTGTGGAGATTGAGCAGATGAAATTGTAGGTTTTTCATGCGAGCGCGCTCCTATAGTTCAACTTTTTTTCATTTTTCGAGGCCTAGTAAATGTAAACGTGCAAAGATAGTTGCGTGTGCACCACTATCTGGCAATGGCCTGGCTACCCGGGGCTAATTTACCTGCATACACATGATTGCAGGCTTCGCGGTGGATTCGTCATATACTACATACATGCAACCAACAATGTTGTCTAGAGCCGTTTCTTTCCCGATATCCTACAAACCCCCCCCCAACAACAAGCCATACACATGAAATGGCCCAAATCGCTATCGAGCATGCACGCACACTACCCCATGTGCGAAAAAGTGCAGACACACTCGTCGAAATGGCCAAGAGACTTGATGATTATCGTCTCGCTAGAACTCAAAAGTATTAATTGTTCAAGCATCCCTCCCCCACAACATCTTTCGTCTCTCGCGGTCCTCCCTAGCAATCTTCCGCCTCTCACCCCATTTCCCTCTTGCCGCCTCATGACTCCGTGCTACAGCAGCCGCCTTCTCAGGCGCCTTGGCCACCATACCCACGAAGAATTGCGTGCAGCCAAACTTCTCAGCAAGTTTGACCCGTGTCCACGTCTTCGGATCGCTCTTGCGGAGGCTGCGAATTTGCTCAATGTCGCTATCTGTCAGATGATACTTCTTCTCGTAGGGTTCTCGGAGCGGGGCTGGGAGCGCAGTTGTCGGACGAGGGGGCAGTAAAGACGGCGACGATAGCGGAGTGCCAGGCGCGGCGACTGGTGATGTTTGGCGGCGGTGCGCGGTGGTTGTAGCGTATGTCTGGGCGGCGGCGTAGAGTTGCCGTCGCTTGTCTTCCTTGGGCAGGAACTTCAGCGGGGTGTGGTAGACGCTGGGGGCAGAGGATGGCGGATTGAAGACGAGCGTGGGTGCAGAGCGGTCGGCTGTGTAAGATGGGGCTTCGGGGAGTGCGAGCAGCTTCCTGTGCCGGCGGGTGCTGGATTCATGGCGACATTGCGTCAGGGGAAGCAGAGACGGCTGCGGCTGTCTGGGGCCTATTCGAAGTCGGAGGAATGTTTTGCATGTCGACATGGTGCAATGGGGCCTTCAGCTATGCTGGCCGAGATGTTGCATGGCCGTCCAGGTGCTGCTTTCTTTAGGCTCGGGGATGCGAGCGAACTTTTTAGTTTTTCCGCTCCGACATACCTACCTTGCACAACCACCGCCTCCCCCTCCCCCCACGTCACAATTGCAACAGTCTAGTGCCATGTTACTGCATGCACACCCTAGATTTCAAACAGCAAACAAAGCAGTCCATGTAGTATGTGATGTTATTTCGTCTATATACTGGCAGTGGTGGTACTCTACGAACGCTTCAGCTCGCTGGCCACATAGTGCAGATAGGCTCCCAGCAACTTGGTGCCCTCGATGTAGTTCCTCTTGTCCAGCTTCTCGTTGATGGAATGGGCAGCATCTGTCGAGCTTCCCATTGGCAACAGCAGCACATTCTTCCCCAGCTCCTCTTGGAATGTCAGCGTGACGGGAATACTGCCACCTTCGCGAGTCATATCTGGCTTTACACCAAAGACCCTCTCGACTGCCTTGGCCGCGGCTGTGTAGTTGGGGTGGTTCGGGTCCTCGACCCACCACTTGCCGCAGTGCACCACACTAAACTTCATCTTGTTCTTCGACTTGAGCTTGGCAAACTCGTCGTTGACGTGTTTTTCGACCAGCTTGGTGACTGGGTCAATCTCCATGTTGGGCACAGTGCGGATGGAGAACTTCCCAATGACCTTGGCTGGGATGACCGTCTTTGCCCCTTCAGAGTAAAATGCACCCTCGATTCCGTGCAGCGACAGAGAGGGGTATCGCATCTTGTGCTTCAACGCCTCCTCTTTGCTGCTGTGGATGGAGACTTCGGCTCCCAGAGACTCCTTCAAGTCGTCCATTGTGAAGGCGATGGGTGGGTAGAGAGCGGCCTCTTCGCTGGTCAGGGGCGCGACCAAGTCATCGATACCCTTGATGAGGATTTTGCCGTCGGGGTCCACCAACGAGTTCATGATGCGGACCAAGTCGGTCATGGGCTCGTGGGTCATGCCACCGTAGACACCAGAGTGCAGGTCCTGGCCGGGGCCAGAGACTTCGACTTGGTAGTAGTTGCATCCCCGCACGCCATAGGTCAGGCAAGGCTTCTCGGTGCCCAACCAGTAATTGTCGGAGATGCACACGACATCGGCGTCCTTGAAAAACTTCTTGGCCTCAGCACGGATGGTGTCGTCCAGACCCTCTGAGCCATTCTCCTCCATGCCTTCGAAGCACATGATGAGGTTGACGGGCAGCTCAATACCCGCTTTCTGGTGTGCCTCGATGGCGTTCAGCCAGCCGAGGACGGGGCCCTTGTCGTCGGTGCTGCCACGACCGTACATGCGGCCCTTGCCATCGATGGTCAGCGTGAAGGGATCCGTCGCCCAGCCGTCCGACTTGTTGGCGGGCTGCACGTCGTAGTGGCCGTACACGAGCACGTTGACTTTGTTCGGGTCGTCGCCGTAGCGGCCGAGCAGACACGGAGGCAGGTCGAGGTGCTCGCGCCCTGGCTGCTTGCCCAGCTCGCGCAGTTCGACGGTGCCGCCCAGGGCTTTGATCTGGTCGGCGAGCCAGTGGCCCATCTGGCGGTTGCATGTCAGCCCATTTCTTGCGTGCTGGCCTCGCACACGCGACTGCATCCGCCGCGCCGCAAACGTACCTTGACCACATCGGGCCGCCGGTGGTCTTCAGAGCTGATGCTGGGAATGGCCACCGCCTGCCTCAGCCTCTCGATGAACTTGTCCTGGAGGCCGTCGACCTGGGAGAAGTAGGGGTCGAGGTGGGCCATGGTGTCGAATCGCGTGTATAGATATGGCCAGACGGCGTTGGCGAGTCGGTCGGGCGTGTATCTGTCGCGGCGGCGGGGGGTGTGGGCAAAGGTTCGCGAATAGGAATAGGAATAGGGCGTGCTGGCCAGAGGGAAAGGGCTGGCGAGAGGGAGAGGGAGAGGGAGAGGGAGAGGGAGAGGGAGAGGGAGAGGGAGAGGGAGAGGGAGAGGGAGAGGGCGAGTCTGGTGGAGGGCTGGAGCTGCTGCGCTTATTCGCGGTGCGTGTGAGCAAGCCCGTGTCAATCGGGCAGGTGGTGGTGCGAGGCTCAAGGCGGGTGCTCGATGCAGCAAGGCGGGGAGGGGCAAGCGGGGCATCGTGGGCACACATTCACATTTTCGTGGCGGCGAGAGCGACCCTTCCAATGTTCCGTGGAACCCGTCCGCCGTCCACCTGGGCACGGTCAAGCACGAACAAGCTCCAAGCTCCAGTCCACGGGTGGAGCCCGCCCTAGCCGTGCTCTCGCATACAGTACTTACTGTATGTACCCAGTCGACATTACAAACCTGGCGCCCAGACCGTTGAGCCTGCCCACACGTTATTCATGACAAGGCGGGCCATGGAAATGAGGCTATTGTCACTGTGCTAGCTAGACTAAAACAAAATATACCTTGAATCCTATCACACAAATGGGCAAACCCAACTACGGTCGCTATGCAATGCTGGCTGGCGCACAAGCTAAGAGTACAACAATATCTAGACATCTCAATCCAGCCATTATCATCCCCACTATTAAAGCTACTCTCGCGTCTGTGTAGGGCTCAGAGTGTCATCAGCCTCTGCCCCAGCCATCGCTGGAGCGCCATCGGCAAAGTCTGGCAGTGTAAATGTCATATTGCCCGCTTGAACCTGTTGCCCAGCATTCAACGACAACCCTGAGAAGCTTTGACCCAACGTCGACGAAGATTCCGACGAGAAGTCTTGCTTCGAAATATGCTGCGACGCTGCTTTGTGCTCTTCCAAAACTCCTTCTGCGGCAAAAACGCGTTCACTGACACTTGCTCGAACATCCGGAGCGCCGTCATTTGCTTCTTGTGGACGCAGTGGGAGAGACTGTTGAGGGGAGCTACCCACATGGGCTGCGCTACCAAAGTCCTTGTCCGCAGTGCCTGCCGTTTGGAAGGACGCGCCCACAGCGGTGGCATCTGAGGTGGCTTGCTGGCTCGAATCCTCTGTACCGAACGCGTGGGCAGTAGTGCTGTTAGCTGGTCCAATGTGATCACGTGCGGGGAGCCCATCTTTGGAGCTTGCTGCGCCGAGTGGTGTATGTGAAGCGTTTGGCCCTTCCAATATTGAATGTTCTGGGAGCGCTCGCAAGGGTGGATCTGGATGCTCATCCTGCTTAAGATGTTCGAATTCAATAACTGACGATCGTCGCAGCTCGTCAAGCTTCTCCAGGGGATTCTTTACAGTTCGAGTCAGCTTCATTTACTCGGGATGGGCAAGTGGGCAAGTGGGCAAGTGGACGATCTCTGCTTATCAGGCGTATTGATGAACGGCCTGATACTAAGACATTGACCATATTGGACCAATGTTTTGGGACAGGTTCAGGAACCAGTAAGCTTCCCACTGGCACTCTGACCGCCTCTCTTAAGTACACACGGTGAATTGAAATCTTATTCTGAATCGGCTGGTTCAGAGATTGCTCCCATCAGGGCCATCATGCTCTTCTTTCAGGAAAGAGCTACAGCTGATATGGCTGTGACGTTGCCCTCAAGAAGGTACGCGACGAGGATGAAAGTCCGAGGAATTGACAGAGGAAAAGCCACATTTTGGACATACCCATTCTTGCTGCTCAGGTACGCCAGAAGCAGACGGAAGCTCGCCTTGTTCATTTCGCTCATCCCCCCAGAACGAAGGACGACGAAGCGGAGCTGGTGTTACAGGTAGGCTCGGTCGTTCTATGGCCGATGGGAAGTCCGTGAGAATTAAACTTTCGTGACGATTTCTCCTCTTCGAAAGGGGCGAGCTAATATCCTCTGTACCAGTGGTCTCTTGGAGAGTTTCGGTCTTACCGCGCCTTCCTTGTGAATCGACTATAGCTCGTACGTAGTTTTCAATGCCTGGTACACGGTCCCAGGCATTGACGCTGCTTGATTGAAAGCTCTGCCATTGCTCGTCAGCAGACTTGGGTGGGGAAACGGTTCCTGTACTATTGACAAGCCCTGCCTCTCGGGATGTGGCCCCATCTAGTTCATCATAATGCACAGTGGAGAACGCGTGTGTTGGCGAACTGGCTGATGGAGTTGGCTCGGGTGGTGCATCCTCAGCAAAGACACGAGTAGGCATAGGCCGATCCGGTTCTTGCTCCCATGGAAAGATGGGTTTGGGTTTTTCTGCAGGCTTAGGCTTGTTGTCGGGCACCTTGTACCACATATCCCGAGGGGGTTCGGGGTAAGCTCGCGGGGCTTTGAATAGCGTACGATTCTCGCTGAAGGAATATGTTTGACTGGGGAAATTGGCGGCCTCAGGCCTCGACTGCGTGGGGGGCTCAGATCTGCTTCGTTTAGTAGAGGACCAAGATTTGCAGCTAAGAACATACCTAGTTGCGTCCCATTCCATCTCAGGGGCCGAGAATTTACGTTGTTGTGATGTTGGCCTTGGCTCTATAACACCTTGGTCAATATTTTCAGCTAATTCACCAGGCTCAGACATGGGTGGTTCAGTGGTGATAGCCGAGGCTTCCGGTTGGGCAGTGGCAGTGGGAATCGTGTGTGAGTTTGATATGTCACCTTCAACGCCAGACTCACTCTGAACGATTGCTTTTGGTCTATTGAGATGGCGGTTATGCACTGCCCACCATCGTGCCAATAGTTCGCCGTAGACGCCACTCCCACCAGCATGTTGACCTGACCAGGGCTTGTTCTTCCCGATGAAGTGAACAGCACTAATGTCTCGCTTGTAATAGCGATATGCCGGCTCCCACTGGTACTCGGCGTTTGGGGTGCAGTTGTAGGTGAACTTCAAACGTTGCCATGGGCGATGCTCAAAGTACTGGTTCAATAAGCCCTGATCAGCACCGTCAAAGCTGTCGCCGGTTGCTGCCATGGTTTGCAAGGCCCAGTATTCGCCCATGTCTGGTGTGATGACCATGACACCACTGTTGAAAGCGTCGGGCCACCCGATGTCAGGCGCTGCAGCAAAGGATGCCTGGATGTCGAAAAGCTCGTCCAAGGCTCTCAAAGCCACAACATCGGCATCGAGGTACACGATCTTGCGGAACTGGGTCTGCCTCCAAAGAGCAATCTTGGTGAATGCATATGATAGATCGGGCCTTCCCATAAGGTAAAGATTGGCCAAATTGGGGGTTCGCATGCGTTCGACAGGCAGAATGTAATCGTAGAGCGTCTTGAGCTCGGCGATGGTATCGGCGGATAGCGTCTCCATGGTGACAAGAACAGCGAGCTTTTTCCTTGTTCCTGCATCGCGCAGGGAATTCGCAAGCACAGCAGCGCCGGGCAAGTATGAATCGCTCAGGAGGAGCTAGCAGCTACATGAGCTCGCGTGTTTGTACTACGTGGAGATGAGCTTACCGTGCAATAGACATCCTCGTTGGATCGCGACATGACTGCGAGCTTCTGAAAAGTAACGAGCGGGAGCTGCAGAATGGTGTAGGAAGAAAGGCCCGCCCGCAAGTACCTAGTACTCCAAGTTGATCACAAGATCTGTTGTTGGACGGACACTTCCCCGCAGCAACGTAGGTGGAGCTGGCGCCGATCCGCAGCTGCAGTTGTACTCGTCGAACGCGAGCAGGCGGCAAGTCGTCTGTCACGATTGTGGGATTTGTTCAATCGCAATCATCGAGAGATGGAAAAATTTGCAAGATGTCCCGCAAGCGCACTGTGAGGCCCCTGGTGTTCTAGACGGTGTATAATCCAAAGGTTGCACCTGCTTTTCTACAAGATTCGTTGAGAGATGAGGTGTCCATGAGGTGCCCTGGACGCATGAGTAGCTTGAGCACTGACACAACCGAGGCCGAGCTATGATGACGCAGGGTTAGGTAGGGTGCTTGTACGTAGAGCCGACAACATCTGGAACCCAATCAATGTATGGCAAGTCCATTGCTCAATGGCTCTACATCCCATGTGCAACGGCCCGTTCGACGAGTATCTGAAGTGAGGCAAAAATGCCGAAGATTTGAGTGACTGTTCGCCGCTCCATAGCTAGTTAGACTACCAATGCTGGCAATATTGAAACGTCCCGCGGCATCATCTCAGCCAAGCCAAGCAAGATAGCCATCAACCAATACAATCATTAGATCCCTGCCTGCTCTAGTTACCATAGTTAGGTCCACTCCCAACTTCCAACCCTCCCATTCAACCCTCACCACCCCTTCCTTCAAAAATGACAGCGCCCACACATCTTGACCCCTCGGAGCTGGGTACGAAATCCTATTGGGATGCCGCCTATACGCGCGAAAACTCCAATTTTTCCTCCAACCCCACCGACGAAGGCACAATCTGGTTTAGCGACGCAGGCGCAGAAGAGCGCATGTTGGCTTTCCTCGACGATCTCACTGACGAGGGGGTGTTGCACAAACAAAGTGACTCGGAAGATATATCTGCAACGCGATTCCTCGATTTGGGAACAGGGAACGGCCATTTACTTTTTGCGCTGCGGGAGGACGGGTGGGTGGGGGAATTGGTGGGGGTAGATTATTCGGATCAGAGCGTTGCGCTTGCTGAAACTATACGTGATGCAAGGGATGACCAATACGCGGATATTGCGTTCCATGAGTGGGATGTTCTGTCGCAGACTGCTGGCAAGTGGCTGGGAAGTGGTTTCGATGTGGTGCTTGACAAAGGCACCTTCGATGCGATATGTCTCTCGCAGGATACGGATGAGCAAGGGCGCAGGATCTGTGAGAGTTATAGGGAAAAGGTGGAACCGTTGGTCAAGAGTGGAGGAAGATTTCTCATCACGAGTTGCAATTGGACAGAAGAGGAGTTGAAGGGCTGGTTCAACACTGGTGGCTTCACATTTGAGGCGAAAGTCAAATACCCAAGCTTCACCTTTGGTGGCAAGACTGGTAGCAGTGTTGCTACGCTGTGTTTCCACAAAGGTTGAATTATCGATCTTGTACGCCATGTGCTATGATGTAGCTCGCCGTATACGCGCCAGTACAAGCCATTTCTTGCGCTCACTGACATTTTCGAGCCCCCCATCGCGATCGGCTGCCCACGGCCGTCGACGCCCATCCGCATACATTTCGAAGATTTCTTCGGCCTCTAGCCCCTGTTGCGGGAGGGTCTCCTCGAAGAACAGTACCACATTCGCAGGCCCAGTGTGGGTGGTAACGTGGTGGATAGTTGTGCGATTTGTGAGCGCTAGGTGGCTATTAGTAAGGTCACTGGAGTCTTTTGTCTTGTGAGACGTACTGAACATGGCCGCAATGGCCGCAATAGAGAGTGCTGGTGTTCTCCTGGAAATAGGCACAGCGCGGCTCACCGCTGCCAATGCCATAGTGATATACCCGCAACAATGATAAGGCCCATGACCACCAAAAACGTAAGATACATGCATATCGGAGTCGAGTTACAGCCGTAGTTCCGGCTGGTGTCGGGGTAGTAGTCGTTGGCGGGAGTGTCAGCCATGTCCATGTAGGGGATGCGAGTCTGTGAGGAGGTTGATGCTGAGCGAAAATGTGCGTCTGATGATAGCCGAATGATGATAGTGAGCAGTAACAACGTAACGATGATTGCGGTTGTGATGATGTTGGGAGAAGATGTTTGGACAGAGAGGCGGAGAGGGGCCATCTTTATATGCCTGTTGCTGGGCCAAAGACAGGGTACCGCTATACGGGCAGGTGAGGTTCACTAGAGGTAAGTGAGATTGGCAAGTAAAGGTGGCAATAGAGCGACTGCTGTTCTTTATATAATAACCCAACTGCGACTAGCGTTCCAGAGGCGTGGGATGTTGCGAGTGGCATGAATGCAGGGTCCATGCAGGGAATGGGGCGGGAGGAATATTATGGTGATACCATCGGGACTTGAGAGGTGTAGGGATATTTTTGGCGACAATGTTCGTGATAGTATGAAGGATTGAAGGTGCAGGATAGTCGGTTATAGCAACCTGGATATAGTTAATCAGTTGAAGTCGAGAAAAAGGTGTATGAAAAGTGATATGCCTCTTTTGCGCCTGCTAAAACGCTCACGATGCCACCAAGTTCTACGCCTGTAGAGGGTATATGCCATCAGCCATCAGCCATCTCTTCCGCCTCGTGTCTTCATAGTTCACCAACCTGCGCCTATCTCCAGCACTGTCTCGCCTTCAACACTCCATCGCTTCTCCTCTTCCTCGTCCAACCACTAATCTCCATCCTTCCAACTATCTCCGTCAGCCAAGTCCAGATGGCTTGTCACCGTTGCTGTTGCACGGCCTCCGACCAGTTCACCCATCAAAACCCCCGCATTCCATAGATAATGGGCAAATTTGCGCCGTTCCTCCTCGCCTTTTACATCCGACGTTCTTAATTCGAGCTCACCATGCCTCGCGTTCTTGTACAATATCACGGTATCGGGATCCTCGCCATGTTGATTCTGCAGGTCGTTGAAGAACCTGAGAGACGAGCCGAAGATATCCTCGGGTTCAAGAAGTGCGGACGTGGGGCGGCGGAGATCGATAAGTCTGGAGAGACGCATTGGATGTGCGCTGTTCTACTGATGGTACTGTACTAGGTACTTTGTCGGCATCATTTGAGGCTCGGGCGTCCCCGTGTCGCACAACACGTGATGGTGGGGCCACCAAAAGTCTAGGCTCGATTTGCGAGTGGCAGCTCTGCCATGTGGCAGGAATGCAGGGTCCATGCAGGGATGGGGCGGGAGGAACATATGGTGATATCATCGACCGAGGTTCTCAGACACACCCGTGAAATATGGTACTGTTCGCATTTTGAAATCGTAAACATACTTCAACCACTCTCTCGTAAGCTACAATCCGCAACTTCAACAGGGAGCAGCATCAATCCTACCCATCATGTCATCTTCGTCCTCGCCGTTCAAATCGGCGGCAACCTACCATCTACTTAGGTACCACAACGCTCACCCCCATCTCCTCCTGACCCCTCCTAATAGGATCCCAGTTATGGAACTCTACTAGGCTCAACCCTCTTCCAATCCTTCATCAGCGGCGTCGTCGCCTTCAAAGTGCTCCCGCGCCCCCAATTTTCCACCCTGCAACGTCACACCTTCCCCGTATACTTCACCCTTCAAACCATTACCCCTCTAGCCATGTTCCTGACCTACCCATCCGGCGGACCATCCACCCTCCTCCCCCTGCTGTCCTCCAACCCCAGAACCCAAACAGCAACAGACAAATGCGCCGCTTGGTTAATCGGTACAATGCTCGTCACTGCGCTTGCGAATCTGGTGTATATTGGGCCTGAGACGACGCGTGTTATGGGGATTAGAAAACATCAGGAGACAAGAGATGGAAAGAAGAGTTATGATGCTGGACCGCACAGTAAGGAGATGGAGGGGCTGAACAGGCAGTTTAGCATATTGCATGGGGTTAGTAGTCTAGTGAACATGGTGGGGTTAGGGGCAATGATTTGGTATGCGGGGTTGTTGGGAAAGGGATTGAGGATATAGTGTGGCAATATACATAGAAGGATGTGAGGCAGGAGGCAGGGTATGAGATTATAAACAGGACGTATATCCCACAAAGAACATACTGCAAGCAATGCCATGTGCTAAATCATACCAACGCCTTTGAACATACATCACACCCGAACAGAATGCACCCTTCACATCACAGCGACTCCATCTACCCAATATCGCCAACTCATGTCGCACACACTGACCCAGCGTCTCCACTCTCCCTCCCTCACTCGTCCCCTCCATTTCCCCACACTGTCCGAACCACTGCGGATATTGTCGAGGCACATGAGCTCAACGACGTCTGGCTGCGCGTGAGACAGTGCACAGGGGTGTGTACGTGTTTGGTGTATCGTGGGGTAACGCGCAGCTCTTCGCTTCATTGAATTTGTCCACGTTGTCTCACGTAAGTTATGGCCGAGGCAGGTAATGGGCAGGGCGTGCTTACTCATCAAGCACAAAGTGTTTAGGCTTGATGTAAGAGCGTCTGGGATGCAGGTTCATGAATCAAGACCAACTATGTATGAATATGTATGAAATAGCTACTTTGATGGTGGTTAGTTGCGGTAAAGTGTGCCATGCATCGTGATCCGTTTGCAGATGACGACATTTCACAACTTAGGTAGAGGGTAGGGTCCGAAAAGCCATCTGACCGTTTTCAAGATGATAGATTACATCTCTGTGGCAATGAGCGGGTTGCAGAAATAAATGCCAGGTGGGCGTGGTGATGGTGATGGTGATGGTGATGGTGTCGGGAGCGAGCTTTCTAGGTAGGTACCGGGCTTCTAGCGGCAAAAGAAGGGATTGACCACGGCCACCCCCCCACCTGCACCACGATTTGCACGCTACGCAGCCCTATAGCACCCCCACGGCTGAGGTGACGGTTCAGAGTGAATGCTCGGTGCGCAGGTTCTCCATCAGCGTCCCGCAGTCGCACAAGACGCTAAAGTCAGGCGAGGCAGCCAGCAGGCACCAAGGTCATAGCGTACGGTACCGGTGGCATCCATCTCCCATCAGGTAGGTGTGCCCAACGACTCTGTCCAAAAGCACTAGACTCACCCGGCAAGACAGCATCCCACACTCTCACTGCAGCCCCCCCTTCCCCTCCCCATCCCCTCTCCATCTCAACTGCAGCCATGGATTCTATGCGCAGCCTCAACACATCGCTGCCAAAGACACGGCGGCAGCCCGACGTGCACCAGTCCTTCCGCACCGCCGCCCTCAACGTCACAAATCTCTACAAGTCGGCCCTTGCCGACATCGACCACGCCCGCAGCGATGGCTATCAAGAAGCCTTGGATGAGCTGCTGGCCTTTCTGGACCGGGAAAACATGGGCGTGGGCGATGGCGAAGGCTGGCGGATACGGCAGTGGGCCACGGAACGGCTGGACGGGGCTCAGCCGAAGCAGTCGAGCAGCGACAGCGATGAAGATTACCTCGAGGACCGGCGCGCCCGGAGCTCTTCGCCTGTCCTGGAGGGCAACATGGGACCCGAGGACGCTCGCACAGGCGAATACCACACAGACACGGCACAGCGCAGCGACTCGGCTCCCCCGCCCGTCCACATGGAAGCCTCGACTACCGAAGCCGATAGCTCGCCTCTACACCACGTCTTTCAGTTCTCAGCGCCCCAGACTCTCCCATCGGGGCCGGCCAGCGACAACAATGCAGCGACCGACATGTCAGCTGCCGCTCGACGAGCCTTCCCGAACCCACGGCGCTCGTCCAATCGCTCGTCGTCTCGAAATCTGCAGCGGTCCGCGGCTCAGAACTTGCTACAATTGGGACCCGGTGCTGGCCAGAAGCGGCGGCTTATGAACGACTTCTTCAACGTCGATGGCTTCAACGATCGACGAGACCCGCCATCTGGCGGAGGCTCAAAGCGCGGACGCATGACATGAGTGTCGAGATGAGCACTCGGGGGTTTGATTCAGGTCACAGGCTATGAGTCACACGGATCTTCCATTTCACTAGGAGCGTCGGGGAGCTTAAGTTTCGGGACGACTTGACGACTTTCTTGCATCACATCCATCCTATCCGGCGGCGTAGCGGGCGAGAATGTATCTTGTTGCATTGGGCGGAGCAGACCAAGGGCGCATTCTGCTGCGGTGTCCACACCACCATTTTCGGGGGCGTATCCCCTTCTTTCAGCCCTTTGTTCATGTCGGCATAGGCGGCATCCGAGATACCACACCAGCATTATGAGGGACGGGTCAAAGGCGGAGGCAAGGCGGTTCTGTAGAAGGGGGGGGGGTATATAATCGTGAATGATATTGTATGATGGGACCGACCTATGTTCTTGCTCTGGGCTGTTTTGTATCAAGTTACAATTGCCTGAGCATCGAGTAGAGGTTGGTGTATGTAATTCTAGCCAGATGCGCCATCGCTATGCCAATAATTGCCCATGCCAGTACTCTCTCTCTCTCTCTCTCTCTCTCTCTCTCTCTCTCTTTTGCATGGTCCATGTGTCCAAGGATCTGTATGCGCCGTGTCCACCCCATTGTGTTGTTGCCACAGCTTGTCATGAGAACCATCTATAGACACCTAGGCCAGCCATGACGGCACTGGTGGCGGTGATAGCTGCCCTTCTACTCCGGATGCCAAACATGCTCTTGCTAGCCTTGATGGCTGCTGCGTTGGCTTGTATCTGCGAATGCCCTGAGATGTATGTGAAGGCGCCGAGGCCAAGAAAGGTCGCTGTTCCTATTACCAAGTGTTAGGATGGGAGGATACAAGGCATCAATACTGGATCAAGGAATGCTTCACGTACCAACGACGCGACACGGGGTGCAGTCGTCAAACTGGGCTCTGTCCTGCTCCAAGGCTTCTTTGAACGTGGGCACATGGCTTGGTAGTTGCTGCACCATGACTACGGGGAATTATAGGAGCGTGGTCTACATTCGCTTATGACCTGCTGTGTCCCTGGCGTCTGTCTGTCTGTCTGATGGGGTTGGAGAGGAAACCGTTGGGGCACGTCAGTTAACTACCGGGTAACTAGAGTCTAGCTCCCCGCCAAAAGTTGCCCCACGCAATCCATGCCCATCCATTGACCTCACCTTAACCCCCCGTTGGACAGAGGCCACATGGGGCCGTGACATTCCAAAGGCTACAGGAGCCATGAGCACAATAGAGGCGCTGTACCTGTTTGACGAGCACAAGTAATACCTGCCCACCCTGCGCCCATGGTATACCATTCCCAGCCATACTGGGATACCTAACCCGCCGGCTACCTCAGTCACAGTGTTCCTCCCAGTCTCAGACCATGCTGACCACGCCCTACCACCCATCTATAGCACACCACTCCTCGAACACACATACATTGGCCGTCCCCCAGCCAGCAGCACCCTCCTGCCACTCTACCTCGCCCACCCCTCCCCACGGCCATGCCTCATCTACCTGCCCAACACCAACCCGCCGACGCTCCTCTACTCCATCGTCCAGGACCAACTGCTCTTCCTGTGCCCCTGCTCCTCGGACACGGAGCCCCTTCAGGTCGTCGAATTCCTACACCGCGTCGCCGACGTTCTCGAAGACTTCCTCGGCTCACCGCTGCTCGCTAGCAAAATCGAAGGTCACTACGATGTCGTCGCCCAGCTTCTCAGCGAAATGGTCGACGGCGGCGTCATAGCCTGCACGGAGCCCAATGCCCTGCGCGATGTCGTCGAGGCGCCCAACTTTATCAAGAGCCTGCTGGGAGGCGTGGGGCTGCCCAGCTCGACGCCCAGCTCATTGGCGCCCTCTGCAACCCCCTTCAGCATGGGCAACAGACCGAGTCCGCGGCTAGGGCCTACGAGTGCAAGCCAGACCGCCGCAACAGTACCATGGCGCCGCGCAAACGTGCGCCACACAAGTAATGAAATGTACGTCGACATTGTTGAAACTCTCCAAGTCACAATCTCCCCGTCCGGCCGTCCCCTCTCCGCAATCGCAAATGGCACCGTCGCCTTCACAGCCAAAGTCTCGGGAATTCCGGATCTCCTCCTCCAACTCGGTTGTCCCGGTGGCATCAACAGCACCGTCTCACTCCCCGTCTTCCACCCTTGTGTACGACTAAACCGCTGGAAAGAGCGGCCAGGTGAACTCTCCTTTGTACCACCAGACGGCCGCTTCGTTCTCGCAGGCTATGAGGTCGACCTTCTTGGTCCCTTGGCCTTGGAATCCTTTTCCTCCAGTACGACCTCCAAATCCTCTCCGAAGCTCAATATACCTGCTACCATCTCTGTAACCCCATCTCTCGGTCCTACAGGTGCAGATTTTGAAGTAAAACTCCAACTGAACCCTCGCTTCACCGGGAAATCCTTTGCTGCTAACTCTTCATCTTCGATGGCTAAAAGCGGTGTGGGCATGGCTTCTGGAATAGGCGGCAGAACCCTCTCAGGCGGACCATCTTTTGGCTCAAGCTCAACACCAGGAACGACATCTTCCCCCGCAATCGAAGAAATGATCATTCACATCCCCCTCCCTCCGACGGTGAAAAATATCACAGATCTCCGTCTCGCACGCGGCACAGGCGACGCGTCCTACGCGCCCGGCGACCGTGCAATAGAATGGCGGCTTAGCAGTCGCGAAATCAGTATACTCATGGCGCAGGATAGGGGCGGAGGAGTAGGCGCAAGCGCCACTTTACGCGGCACCGTCATAGGCAACGAGGAAGACCACGGCGATGCATTGGAGAATGGGGGTCCTGTTACATTCTCAACTTCGACATACGATTATGATGATGATGAATCTTCTCCTTCACACCACGCGGCCTCGCAACCCTCAGCGCTCCGTGGCAAAAGCTCGCCAGATGCAGATGCGAAGAGGGCCAAGGCGAATAAAGTCCTCATGCCTTCGTGTGCCACGCTGAGCTTCTCTGTCAAAGGCTGGTTGCCCAGTGGGATTAAAGTGGAAGCGCTAAATGTAGATCAAAAGAGGAGTCAAGGTTTGGGCAGTGGGGTTACGCCGTACAAAGGGGTCAAGTATCTATGTGTTAGTCGGGAGGGGGTCGAGTGTAGATGTTGAATATGGATATGAATACGAACTGTCGACTTTACTTTGAGGAGTCATGGGGAATGTGCAATCCATATGATTACAACGTATTTCCACTTTCTACAATGTCAAGGACATGAAATCGGGGAGACGTAAGTAAGCTAAGTCAACTTTTTACAATCAGCACAACAGCATAAGAGACCATCACCATCACATCACGTTTACTAAGTCATGTCGGATCATGTAAAGTGCCAAAGTCATTGATGTTATAATGCTACCGAAGAAAAAATCCCTAGGCTTTACTTCTTTCGTAACAGTATACTCCGTACCGTGGTCATTGATTCCATAAGGTGACATACATTAGACATCAAATCAAATCACCCATCAAACATCCATGCCTAACCCCCATGCCCTCGTCTGCGAAGTAATGTTCCTACATGCATTGCTGCGAGACGCCCACAAACCGAGTTGACATCTCCTTCTGAATGACTTGCTTGAAAATAAAGGAGGGAAAAAAGTTTGAAACATGGAGCTGAAAAATTGCAAATCCACCCTCCTACGCTTGAGTGAGAGCGTACAATTTAGATCCTGTATTTATCCATGGAAATATGACACTGTCTAGCGGATAACAGTGTATCGACCATTGGAGCTGGAAGCACGTGTGCTGCTTGGGAGAGACGCAACCTTTTTATGTTTCCCATCCAAGCGCGCCGCAATGGCTGCAATTTTCTTAGCCAGGGCAGGGTGTTTGGCCTCGAGCTTAGCAACTACATCTGGTTTGAACTCGGCAGCCTTACGTGCACGCTGAGTAGCTAGATTATTTGCCAAGCAGTCGAAGACGGGGTCATTCTCCAGAACAGCCAGACTGCACACGAGGTCCATAAATTCGGCCGTAATCTCGTTGTTGCGAATGCGGTCACACAGCTGCTTGGTGAAGTGGCCGATGTACGTGTTATTAAGACCGAGAACACGCGCGGCACGGCAGATTTGCAGGTTCTTGAGGTCGTGCTTCACCTCTGTGTTGAGGGTGACGGAATAGACGCGACCCTGGTATGTCATCTCGTCCATCCAGTTGATGTGCAGCTTGGCAGCCTCCACATCCATACAGTTGGCCGGGAGTACAAAGCTACTGGCCTCTGGGTTCGCATTGAAGTGTTTGTATGCCTTCCCTGAGCACTGCATGAGCATGAACTTCGGGAGCGACCCGAGCTTGACATCTCCCATCCAGATGGCCACCTCCGGGCCATGCGCGTACTTCAAGCGCTTGGCGGGAGGCATCTGGCGAATGTCCAACGATGGGTTCAGCTCAGGAGCTCCGGCATTTGGGTTGCGCTTCGCTTTTGCGGCCAGTCCCCATGCAGGGGCCGTATCATCATTACCATGGGTAGAGGACTGGTGCTTTTTCTCTGCAGAATTAGGAGCAAGTTGGATGGGCTTCTTGTTGTACTTGTCCCAACTGATGGGAAAGACGAGCTTCTTCGGTGCTGGAGCAGGAGGAACAACCTTCAGCGTCTCTTGGGTGGCAAAGATGGGGAAGTCGGAGTTGACAAAAGTCGGACCACCAGTCTTCTCAACTTCTTTCGGAGCAACAGTTGATACTGCGGTGGCTGGGCTTTTACTTGATATAGAAGCCTCCGTAACCTCGCGCGTGGTAGGCGCATCAACGACCTCGAAGGAGAATTCCGAGCCCGATTGCCCAGGCTTCATAGGCTCATCAGATGGGATAAAGGGTGCCAGCTCGGGATCGACCTTTGACTGTGGCACCTTTACCTCGCTCGCTGATGCTGATGTAAGGCCTTCGGACGGGGCCTCGAGGTCTCGAATGATTGCACCCTTGTTGTCAAGCTCCTTCTCGAGTGTTGCAATTCGACGATCCTTCTCATCAACTTCGGCGATTAATTCTTGCACATGTGAGGACTGCAGCTTATTTTCCTTCTCCAGGGCGAATATGCGAGCATCTTTCTCTTTCACCACGTACTGGAGCTCGGCAATACGGGTCCGGTCGTCCTCAGCGACAGCCTTCAGGTGGGAGATTTGCGCGCCCTTGTCTGCACCGGACGCCTCGAGCTGCTCCATGCGTACTGTCGTCGTGCCAACATGAGCTTCAAGCTCTCCAATGCGCGCATCCTTCTGTGAGACGGCAGCTTCAAGCATGGTGATGGTAGGGTTTTTGCGAGCTCCAAAGGACGCAAGGAAGTCATCGTCGTCCTCACTATCAGCCCAAGACATCTTACCGTTTGTAGCAGGGGAAGGCGATAGAATGGCGCCGTTGGCCATCGACTTGAGCACAAGCCCGCTCTTTGCCTTTGGTGGCGTGGCAGCGCGCTTTGGTGGCGGCTCAGCAAAGCTGGGTAAGGAGCTCGAGGTTGACTTGACTGAGTCAGCCTTCAAGGCCCAGAAAGAGGACGCACTCATGGTGAAGCGTGTAGAATCTTCTGCCAAGAGAGGCGAGTAGAAATTTCCTGTGTGGGCGTGGGGTGAAGGCAAGGAAGGAACGGGGCGCGAGGCAGTTGCGAGTGGGGATGGCGCTGTCGAAGTGGGAAGGTGCTGAGGATGGTTGAGGGAGCGGATGTGCAGTGTGGAGTGTGTGCTAGAAAGGACAAACTCCAGAGAGCGGAAGGCAGGTTTCATATACCAGGCGGGGCCACAAATCGTGCGCCAAAATTGTGCGGTGAAAGAGTGTCAAACGGCACAGGTTCGGTGAGGGAAGTCGCGTTGTGCGGTGAGACAAGAGCAAGGTACGACTGACGTGATTCCACTTGTTCGCATATAATTTATTATTACCTGCCTCAAGACGTGGACAATAAAGAGCTGGGTGACGGTGCTTAGCGTGCCGCTGTCACTTGAGGCTGCAGCGATTGAGTGAGTGGGCAATGGATTGCACCGTTGAGCAAACTCACCCCAGAAAGTTTGGACGCCAGCAAGGCCATCGAGCTTGCACCCCACTGTAGAAGCATTTCCATCGAAGCCATATATATTTTGGGTCGGTTCACTGTTAACAGTGAGTGACAAACGCTGTCGAAAGTGATGAATCTGGACATGACGGGGTAAGGGGAAGACAGGCGCCGGTGTAGTGCGCTTTACACTGATACAATGATAGCCATGATATCACATCCTGCCCCTAAAGTGACCACAATTTCCCATCTCCGAATACTGATACAGATGTCATGTCATGGCATTCGGTTAGCGCGCTGTTCGGCTCCAGGAAGTCTGCCCATCGAGGCACAATAAAATGCTTCCAAAGGCAAATGACACGTCCGCGTCTTATTTGCAATGCTTACAGTGTATGGGTGTCTACTATGAGGACAAGAAACTGAGGTTGAAGGAAGAAAGATGTGAGACCTGTTAGTCTCGAGACATCGTGTGTACCGGTAGATAGGTAAGCTAAGTTAACGTTACCGGTAAGTTAGTGCATCATCACGCGTCACTTGCATCCCCGCCTTCCGAAGTCCGATCTGCTTGAGCGAATTGGTATTTATGCAAGGAGGCACGACTATATAGCTTCAATGGCATGAGAAAGTAACAGGCGACTGAAATGAAACAACATTTCCCACTACGATCGTGTTTCCTGTTCCTAGTTCTTCCTCAGGATTGGTCAGATCAGTGAAAATGCCGACGATGTCGACACAAACCCGCAACCTCTTTCACTGTCTCCCACCGCCTGCAGAATGTCTTGCTCTCTTCATCGCGACACTTGAATTGGTTCCATTCGGGATAGCAGGGTTGCGCAATCCTACTGCCTTCGCCAACGGTTATGGTTTGCCCATCGCAAGCCCACGCGCCCCAACAACCCCTTCGACGGCGATGTCAAGTACACTGGAAGAAGAAATGAACACAAAAAAAGCGCTAGTTGCAGCGATAGCGGCGCGAAACATGCAGAATGGAATACTACTTTTCATATTCGGGCTGGTCCTGCGCGACCGAAGGAGTTTGGGTGTGGCTGTCATGGCAGGCTTGGTTGCAACCATTACAGATACAGTCATTGTGAACGCATATGGCGCAAAAGATAAGGTCGGCGGTCACTGTGTGGGCATCTTCAACAGTCTGGCAATTGGAGGCAGCTTGCTATACTGGGGAAGAAACGATGCGCTGTGGTAAACACCTCCTAAACCTACCTCTAGGAGGACGAGGGCCGTGTACCAAGCAGCTGAGTGACCAGAAAAATCAATAACTCAGATTTATAACACGGTAAAAATCGCAAGACCATAGCCGACAATTCATTGTGATCCTTCGCATCCAGACGGTTAGCGTTCCTGCACATCCTCCAAATCGTCCATGAGGCAACTACATAAGTTCGCTGAACTTCCTTCCTATCGGCAGCGAGTCCTTTTTTTCTTCGCTGTATCTCAGCACCTGATCATGTCTTGCAAACACCGGTACATACAATTGCATCCCTCACCTTTCGCGGAATTGGCCGGATATGAGCAACCCAATGCAACAACATGCAAGGCAGCAGAGTCTTCTGGGCGGCCTCCCAAACCCAAGACCAGTTCTAGACCGATAGACATATTTCCAGGGCCGCTAGTTCTACCACATGACGATCTCAATACAACCCGGACTGTCCTCGTCAGGACTTTGAGAGCTGGATTTCGTTGAAGCAGCGGAATAGTCTGAGCATCCCAACACGTGAGAATCTATACGTCGTACAAGCACCCATCATTAAAGAAGACGTGGAGCTCATGAAGGAATGGAGCATACCTCACACACACATGGACTACGAAGTGTCAAGTTTAGATACGAGTCTCTTCATCGACTACTTAAAAACGTTCTACTACGGAATGAACATCAAATCCTTCCCTGAACCTCTAGGTTGGACTTCGTGGGAGAAGCCATCTCGACATCAACCAAGCCGCCGAGCCAATCTCCCCAAAAACATTGGTCTCATACACGCCAACCAAAGCACCCGGATCCGCGTGCGAACACCCCCAAATAGAACCCTCCTCGCACAAGTCAATCTCAAGCATATCACAGATGCCCTGATCGAGATGCTGCCCGATGACGCTTACGCAATGTTATTAGTTATAGACCAAGACATGTACGAAGGCGACGACGACGACGATTTCTGCTGCGGTCGAGCGTTTGGTGAAAGTCGAGTAGCCGTTGTACAGACAGCGCGATATATCCCATGTCTTGATGCGAGTGAGGCTGTGGATCGAGCGCACATGTGGCCTATGAGTCATTGCAAAGACTTTGTGGATGCATTATGTGCTGTAGAAGACGTCGAGGCCATACCCACGACGACGCAGCAAATCGCGCTCTCAAAACGTGGTCCAATGCGTGCGGCGATTGATGCAGCATCGACACATCAATAGAGTCATGATACTGCACAGAATGAGAACGCGCTATGGTTCTCCCGTCTTGCACACACGCTGTCACATGAGTTAGGGCATTGTTTTGGGATTGGCCATTGTGTCTTCTATGCGTGTAATATGCAGGGGACAGCTGGGATGAAAAAGGATTTGAGGCAGCCGCCATATCTGTGCCCCGTCTGCGAAGCTAAGGTAGGCTATGCTATTGCTGGAGAACTGAAGGGTGGAGGGGCAGACGAGTTAGAACAGTGGGTGAAACAACGGCGGGAGGTGACGATGTCATTTTGTTTGAGTCTTGGAGAGTGGAAGATGATGAGTGCCATGTGGAGGGGCCTTCATGGTTGGTTGAAGGAGAGACGTGACTAGCCAGATACCAGTAACCGAAGTGTACAGTATGGTACTTAAATGATTCACGGGTCAGAATTGTGGAAATGAGAGAGGCTGTCATTTGGCGGTCACTGCAATGATGTCCTGCTTCCTCAACACGTTTTTATTGCAGCAGCGTACGGCAGCTCTACGAGGACTCGAAAGAAATCTTTACGGAGCACCAATGCAGCTGCAAGTGAAAGTGCTACAAGAATTTGAACTATATTTTTTACTACAGCGTAGAACGTACATATAGTGCAGCAGGAGTACTTTACATGTTAATGTTCTCTTCAGAAGATACATGCATCAGGTATACGAGCTCCTTCCAGATTGGGGCTGCGCAGCCGTTGATCCTTGGCCGAACCGAGGCCCCTAACAACGCACCTCAATGCGCAGCCATCAGGCCTAGCCACGATCCCAAAATCTCTGCATCGCAACAGTTGTCCAACTGATCACGTCTGCGCCATCAACAATCACATGAACGTTTGGTCATCTTATTCTGACTTGTGCGAGTAGGTCGGCGACTGTCAAGTGATCGCAGTACTTGGCCTACGAGTTCACCATCGCACTCAAATTTGATACTCACCTTATTGGATTAAAAGGGGGACGGAATTGAACCCAAAGCCGCAACGGCTCTTCCACTTTGATTAGTCGTGCCAAACCTACAGGTTTCTGACATCATAAATTCGACTGTCTAAGCGAGGAGAGGTCAAGTGTGATGATCAACCCTCAAACTCTCCTTCTACCTATCCATGAGACCGAGCTTTCATGTAGCAGCATCTATCCAACGCCATTGAGATTTACAGTCCCAAACATCTTTTCTCATCAAGATGGAACTTGTTCTACAATTCATCCCCGATCTCTGCTGTAGGGAGGTACATACTGTGCAGTGAGCTAATCCATCAAATCTCGGTTTTGGCCGTATTGGCGTGCAATACCCCGGAGACCGAAGCTTCGGCCTTATCTCCCCCGCCGACAGAGTCAGAGTCGTGCATTTCCCCGCCCCCGCAATGCTGTTAAACTGGGGTCGTGGAGCTCATGCTATACTGTTTTAAGGCACAAGGTATTGGCACGCGTCGAGTCGCCTATGGGCGGAATTTCGACAAATCAGCAGCCTTGGTTGACCGAGTGCTGGGATCATCATTCGTTGGACGCGAACAAGGGTGCGAATGGACTTACGACTTACGGTATACCAAGCACGCTATATCGCACAGTCTGGAGTTCATACTGTAAACGACAAGAAGCACCGGAAATTGTGCACGGCACACTTGTTGCAATCCGGGTACACGGGTGCCAGACGCAGGTACAAATTGCAATGCCTCCCAGATCTTGTGAAGACAAGTCAGCCTTTAACCTGGCCGACTACTTCCACTCTTTTCTCAATACTTCGACATGAAGGCCATCATTGGCTTGGCTGGTCTGATCGGCTGCGTAGCCGCTCAAAGCAGCTCCGTCAAAGTCAAATGGCTGGAAGCTACTCCTGACTACCTTGGTGGCGTAACATTCGGCCTGCCATGGCCTCGCGGTCAACACCTAGCAAACGCAACTACCTTCACAGCTTCGGAGAATGCCCAACTTCAATCATGGGTCACTGCGTACTGGCCCGATGGCTCTCTGAAATGGACCGGACACGCACTGGGAGCAAGCGATTCTCCTGCTGATGAATACACCATCACTGCATCGGGGCCTGGCAACTCGACTTCGTCATACACCAGAAGACAAAGCAATGGTATTAAGGTGACCAACGTCGGCAATGAGATTGTCGTTGATACCGGCAAGATTACAGCAGCATTTCCCCAATCTGGCAATGTTCTAGTGTCTTGGATTAAGGCTGGTAGCAAGACGGTCGGAGAGAATGGCCGACTGATTCTGCGTTCCCAGAGCGGCACGCCAGATGACGACGAAGATGGAAAGCCGACCGACATCGATTTCTTCAGCTTCACCAGCAAGGTGTCCAATGTAACCGTCTCCGAGGACAATTCAGCACGTACATTGGTGACAGTGTCCGGTTTGCACTCCATAGATGGAGATGGTACACACGATGACTGGTTGCCTTTCACAGTACGGTTCTATCTCTACGTCAATTCGGAAGCAATTCGCGTGATCCATACGATAGTCTACGATGGAGACATGAAGAAAGACTTCCTGTCTGGCATTGGTCTGCGCTTAGACGTACCACTGGCTGAAGAGAAATTTTATGATCGTCATATTCGTATTGCGGGAGTTGACGGTGGCATGCTCCAAGAGGCGGTCCAAGGTGTTACTGGCTTGCGTCGTGATCCTGGAGCGAACGTACGCTCAGGTCAGATTAACGGCACACTTCTCCCCAATACGACTACCTGGGATCAAAGAGTCACAACTCGCCTGCACTGGATCCCAACGTGGAGCGATTATCGCCTTACCCAGCTGTCGTCTGACGGTTTCAACTTAAAAAAGCGTACCAAGGCGGGTCAAAGCTGGGTTAAAATCCCAGGCGGCACACGTTCAGGCGGTCTCGCTTACCTTGGAGGAGCTACTGTTGGTGGTCTTGCAGTGGGTCTACGTGATTTCTGGAAGAAGTACCCCACCAGCTTGGACATTACCAACGCAGCTACAGACACCGGGTCTATCACCTTGTGGCTGTACAGCCCACAGGCTGGGCCAATGGACATCAGACCGTATCACGATGGACTTGGTCAGGATACTTACGCCAAACAGTTAGACGCCTTGGGGATCACGTATGAAGACTGGGAGTCCGGCTACGACACGCCGTATGGGGTAGGACGCACCAATGAGCTCTTCATATACGCCTTTGAGTCGACCCCCTCGGCCGACAAGCTATCAACACTCACGAATTGTACCAACAATCCTCCAGTATTGATCCCAGAGCCGGAGTACATCCGGGACACCAAAGCGATCGGTTCGTACTGGGATGTTCCTGGTACTGTCGCTTCCGCACAAGCGCAGAAGATTGAAGACAACATGGACTTCCTTATTGACTTTTACACGAGCGAGGTCGAAAATCGGCGTTGGTACGGCTTCTGGGACCACGGCGATATTATTCATACCTATGATGATGATAGGCACCAGTGGAGGTATGATATTGGTGGCTATGCCTGGGACAACTCTGAACTGTCGCCCGATCTCTTCTTCTGGGGTTTCTTTCTCCGCACCGGCCGCGCTGATGCGTATCGTCTTGCCCATGATCAAGCTCGACATGGTGGAGACGTGGACTCGTACCATCTTGGCAACTTCACTGGTTTGGGTACCAGACATGGTGTTCAGCACTGGAGCGATAGTGCAAAGCAGGCTCGTATTGCGACTCCTGTGTATCGAAAGACTTTCTATTATGTCTCCGGTGGCGATGAGCGTACAGGAGATCTTGTTCGTGAGGTCCTTGACGCCGATAAAGCTTTCCTTCTCGTGGACGCGAGACGCAAGGTTAGAGACCCATCGATCGTGTACACGCCCGACCCTGAAGCGCTCTATCTCAACTTCGGCACGGACTGGGCTGGAATCGCCCAAGCTTACCTAATTGAATGGGAACGTCGCGGTCCACGTTGGGAAGAAGCTCGCACAAAGCTCGTTGAGGCACTCAAGACATATCCCAAACTCAAGAATGGCTTCATCACTGGTGAGGCGTTGTACAACAGTCTTACCGGGGCATGGGCTCCACCGCCCACTGATCCAACTAACAACGGTAGCATCACCGTCTCACACTTGTCTGGTGTTTTTGGAGTGCTCGAGACGATCGACCAGCTTCATGACCATTTCGGCGTCGAGCAGCAGAACATCACCAAGCCATTCTTCGATGCCTTCCTTGACTATTGTTACTACTACGGCGCTAGTAGGGCTGAACAGGCCGCCCGCTACGGTGCTCACTTTGGCTCACTGAGTCTAATGCAAGGTCACTCGCGCTTTACAGCTTACGTTGCCAATCATCGTAATAACGCCACACTTGTTTCAAGAGTATGGTCGGAGTTCTTAGGCGACGGTAGTAAGGACGGGCTTGCACCCAATGCACCGTGGAAGACGGAGAGGATTGAGGGCAGCGCCGTGCTTATACCGGTTAACGAGGCGAAGTGGGTCAGCACGAATGCGGCAGCCTTGTATGGAGTGGCAGGAATCGAAAATCTGGCACTTGTTGGTGCGCCAGACGTGAACACATTGGCCGGCAATGGTACTGCGAGCGGTCAACTATAGTTGCATTTCATGTATATACATACAGATATAGATTGTGTCGAACTTTCTTGCATTTTGAGCCAATCAAATCATTGATGAGATCACACCAACTACTCTATGCGCCAGTGCTTGGTGTCAAGTGGTCCAAGAAAGTTCAAGATTCGCTCTAACTTTTCAGCTATAGGAAAAGCACGGTCAGATTATATCTATATACAGTAACGTGGAATATACGATGAGTTGAAAGGATCTGACGAACAGGTTTCTAATCGTAGACAGTTTATAATGTTCTGATTTCCCCCACATTCACCATGGTGTTGAAATCTACTCGGCTTTTTACAGACTGCTGTTTACTAAGATCCTGCTAGTGCGAGGTGGCTGTATGGAGATTGGAACAAGCACTTGGTGCGTACAGGACTTGGATGAATTCCTGGACCGCAATCGTAACACACACCAAATCCTCCAGCCCTAGAATGACCATCATTCCATCATCGCAAGCTTGTGACAACATGCAAGAAAACGGCCCTTTTTAAGAGATACAGAAGTGTGATGGGGTAGGTAAACTCTAAATTCGATGGTGACTATCGAACATGTGGCAACTCTCTCCTCTTTTCACCTCTATCTCTACATTCCCTCGCATTACAAAAGCTAGTTCAAGAAAATCTTGACGCTAAACAGTCTAAGAAACAAAAATACAAAAGAGGCTACTTCTGACCGCCTTGACAGGAGACTCCGCCGCGGCGACCTCCACCTTGATCGTAATTCCCATAGACTTTGGACATGTAAAAAGGCTGTAGGTCGTTCTTGTGAAAACGTGCATAGCTGTTCTGTAGACGATTCGGGCTTTGGAGACCAACTGGCGTCGCTGGTCGAGAAGCGTTTGCTGTCATTGATGGAGAAGAGGACATCATTGTAAATCAAGTGGGTACTTAGGAACGGAATAATACGTATCGAGTTGTGCAGTGAATCTCGGAGTAAATGATATTGTTGAGTTGAGTATGAGAGTTCTCACGGTGAATGATTCTTGTAATCATGAGTCGAGTGACATGTCTTGCAGCATGGCCGCCGAATGAATGATGAGTCTCGCACTCTAAGTAGAGCAATGTTCGAGAAGTCGAGACAAAGGTCGGTGAAAGTCGGGATGGAGCGAGGATACTTAGTCCTGAGACTTTTTTCTGAATATGGTAGCTGAATCAAATTGGCTGTTTTAGATCTGCACGTTTCACTCCTGATTCGATATATACCGAGCGCAGTCACTATTGTGGCAATTGGTCTGGGACGAGAGCAGAGAATGTCTCAGGTCACAAATGGTACAATAGGAAAGTATCATAGAAATCGAAAGCGACAGTACTTTTCACTTCCCCCTGTTCTCGCATTCTTTTATTCAAAGACTATTGTATGCTTGAAATACGTCGAAAGAGCTGACTCTCGTATACGATATCACATTGGCTTCTTTTGCTTAGGATTTATGGGAACTGACGGTACCTTGCATACAATGTCGCATTTATGAAGTAACACATGATGTCCTGGTCAGTAATGACCTGATACTCGAGCAGGTTTGCAGGCAGCCTGTTGCGGATCTTTTCATTATCACTGGAGTAAAAGATCAGAATCTGTCTTCGTGTTCAAACTCAGACGAACCTGGTGGGAAAAACACTGGCAGCGGTACCTCTGGAAGCTGCCGGGCTCGTAAGCCTGCGTAGGCTGTATGAAGATGTGCAGTGTTCATGACTGAATGCGGGAAGAAAATGGTGATAATCGTGACACGTGTAGTGCGATGTTGTGGTGAGCAAGCCATACTGAAGCTGAGCTTCGCTGAGAAGTCGTTCGTTTGAGCAACATATAGCTATGACAGATTCGAACTCTAAAGTCGCAAACTTGGGAGATCTTGCCTATCCGAATTATATTGACGCATGCTTTCAGCCCAGACTCTAGTTTGCATAATAGTGGCAGAGTGGCTGTGGTTATGAGCGGATCATAGAATGCGATCTGGAAGGATTTGGCTCCGCACTACCTATTATATGGTGCGTTTCACGGATTTGGGGAACCCCTGGCTGCGAAGGCACAATAGTAAATGAACACTGCAAATATTGGTATGGTACGAGCTGATAGTAAACATATCGTTGTACTATTTCTGGAAATGACTATAATTTTAAAACTCATACCACTTTTCTTCACCTTGGCCCACAGGGTTGTTTTAGTGCCATGCCCAGACACCCTATGGAAACGAGGTATACCGTCATAGCAGTGGATAGTATACATCAAACAATCCGCAAGAGATCAATTCTGTACTGGTTACTCCCTACTATCTCTAGTCATCTTAAGCACACACTGTGCCTTTTTCGAAGCTGTGGCCGGTGCGCTGACTGAGAACCCTATGGAAACAAATGACAGTCGGAATTACGCGCGGGGAAGTATCTCCTATCACGACTGTTGAACATTTGAACTCTAGAAGTCTTCTATGCACTTCTTTGAGAAAGATCTTCCGAAGTGAACTGCATTGTAGTTGACTTGGCGGTTGTGTCGGGATCGATATCATTTGTGTTTGTCGGACTTTATTGAGCTGCGAGGCCCAAAAGTGACAGTGGAGTTGGAACCCACATTGGTTGTATGTACCTATACAGGTAGAACACCGATAGGGGTTCGTTTGGAATATTCATGATGGACTCTATGGAAGCTTGGTCTGTCGCGATTGCCTGTCACTGCTACAGCACCCTTTCACCTCCGAGATAATACCATTGCACACCACACACATCGCATGTCAACAATATCTGCCAAGCATATGCCTCACCTCAATCACGCGTGTGTGCGATTTTTTAGTGCGTTTTGCGGTGAATGGTGAATGAGAGTCTTAAAGACCGCAATAAGGTGGGCGCTAGCCTGACAATGCGCGACCCAAACACTACACAACGTCTTTTTCGCTCACCACCCAACTCAGCTTCTTTCAACTTTGTCAAATAACTACCACTTCACAACTGGTTCATTTTCCTCTGGTATCTTGTCAGCCATCAATATGGTTAAACATCGTAACAAGCGGCTGCCCGCTCGACAGCCGACTGCTACAGCCGTGAGCGTCAACACTCGAACTCAGCAACACACAGAAGCACAGCAAACGCATGGCAACAGCAAGAAGATGCATCCTCAGCACCGGGAGTTTCTTTCCAACCGCATTACTCGCGATGATCAGATCAAGCCTCAGCCTCAGCAAGATGTTGAAAACCAAGCAGGACGAGAACAAGCAGGCGCGAACAAGCGCAAACGCGGTGAGATCGACGACAGCGTGCGACAGCAGAAGCGAACGTGCATAGCTACGGACTTCAAATCCATATTGAAATCTCAGAGCGCACCAACCAAACATAGAGGGCAGACAAATGTGTTCAAGAATGGTGTCCAGTCATCAGCTACGGATCTCAAGACACTGCAAAGCATGAGTGAAGAACAGAAGATGGCACGTCGCCGCAACCGCTTTGCGAATGAGCCAGTGCAACATCGCCTGCTTGAAAGCAGCAAGATTACGAAGATCAGTGATGGAAGCTCAGCTGCGTCGTACGAAACTATCCATGCGGAGCGCAAGACAGCGGGAGTTGAGAGTGCTGTCGCATCTGACAACATTCCTCCCAGCACACACGGAGACAGCGATAGCGGCCAAGACGAAGGCACTACGATCATTGATCAAGTGTGTTGCATGAAGGGCAATGGCAATGAGAGCGAGTCTGCTGCAACAGTCACCGACGCTGTCAGCCAGGCCCACGATGCCGCAAGAGCTGATTCGGTGATTCAATCATCTCCAGCCTCAGCCACCAACAGCCAGTGGGACAGTGATCACACCTCTGGCAAGATGCCACCTCATGACAGCACATCTACCTCCAATAAGGTTACCCGGAATGGACACAATATCGGACTCACAGCGAATGCGAACGCAAACGCACAGCCCAAGGACCCCAAGGGTACAAACAAGAGCCTGAGAGCACCTCGTGTGATCATCAACGATGACCGACAGTCCATAGTCGAGCCTAACCCAGAGTACGTGCTCCACTACAAGCCTTACGACTTTACAAGCGTTCTTTTAATGGCTTCCTTTCACATTGCGCACGATGAAAAGGCAGAGGAATCGGTCGATCGTTGGTATATTCTCAATCAACAGGCCATGGATATGTACAAGCGTCCCTGGAATTCTCAAGATTTTGGCCGTGGAATGGTCAACAAGTCCCTGCCAGCCCGCATCATCAATGACTGCGATCTTTACTATTGTGATGATCAGAAGATCTATGTGGCTACCGAGATGGGATTACTACTTGTTGCGGATTATTGCAAGGCTATTGGTGTCCCAGATGAGCAGCCTGTTCGATTCGAAGGCCGCAAACCCAAATGGGCAAAGAAGCTAGAAGCAGGTCGACATTACCGACGAGTCGAGTTGGAACACCCTCAGAACAACGACTCCTTCCTGCAACCATGTATTTCACTTACCCAGGGCGCCACTGTGGAGGTGTACGAACGATGCAAAGGCGTAGATGCTGCGGGCATCGTCTGGAATTTCGCATATGGCAGACGTACTGAGGATGGTGTCACGGGTTTTTTCGACTATGGGCACACTTGTTCTATGGATTGGGGCAAAGACTCCAATGTTGAATTCGAGGCTCCTAACCCCAATATAATCGACTGGGTAAAGTTCGATTACGGCCCCGGAGCAAGGAATGCTAAGAAGTATTTGGCTGATCTGGCCGCCGGCAAATACGCGCCGCAATCGCAACGACGCACCTTCACCATCACAAAAGCACCAGTAGCTGCAGCAGCCATTTCGACCGGAACAAACGTATCGAAGACATCCGTGTCGGTTGGCAATAAGGCCCTTACGGGGTCACAAGCTACATCGGCTGCCCCAGCTTCACCAGCGATCACTGGCCCAGTGGCTACCAACCCAGCGACGATCAAATCTCCTGCAAACGAATTGCAAACCTGCGAGCCAGCCGCTTCTCCAAAAACAGCTATTGCACCAGCAGGAGATGCTGCAACAGCAGCAGTCGAGCCCCCAAGTATCGTTGTGACCCAGCCTATACAACGCACGGAGATGATCAGTATAAGTAGCGGCACTATGGAAGAGTCTCTACACAACGAAAGCAAGGCTGTATACACTTGCTTCAACGAAAGCGAGACTATAGACACTTGTCTCGACGAAAAGACACAAATTATATCGCAAGCCTCCGACAAAACCGAAGAGCTAGGAAGTTCGCGATCCCACAGTCTCGAACCCAGTACCAACACTGGAAACGATGCTGTCAAAGACATCACCGAGTCTGATACGGCCAAACAAGACACCAGTCCTGATGTTCAAGTCACTCCGCTGCCCACGACTACAGTTGGCACGATCCGCAGAAGGGTCGGTTACAACGAATATGTCGAAGACGAAATTGACTACGACGATGATGATTTGTAGATTATAACCTTGGTATCGAGATTTGTAAAGAATGGGAATATTTCGCAACTCGATTTGGAAAAGAAAAACATCTGGAAAACATTGCAAAACATGGTTAAAATCTTTTTAGGATAAACATATAGCAACGAAGACCAAAAAAAAATTGAAAACCTAACAAAATGTTCACGATCTACTATACACAATTGAATGTTACAATTTGTGAGAAGTCATCCGATCAACCCTCTTTGCGATCAGACCTTCGCGATTTGACTTTGCATATTTCCAAATACCCAAAGAGCTGAAATCATGCTGACCAAATACTAGATACATACCTGAGCTTTCCCCTCCCCCATAACCATCAAGAACACCATACTCAAACACATGAAAGAAATGCAACGCAGGATACAGTGAGCAAGTTGGCTGCCGGCGAAGAAGCACCCAGACACTAGCACAGACGTTTATTCCAATGGCTGTCGTCATTCACTGTCCCGTCCACTTTCTTCCAACTCCCTGGTTTGGCTTCTTGTCTGGCGCCCGGTTGGGGCTGCAGAGCGTTGCGGTTTTTTGGAACCCGCGCGTTTCTTCTGAACCCCCTTGTTAGTTGGTGGAGCAGCCTTTTTCCTACCCTTGTTGCTTGCAGTTTTCGTGTTAGTCCTTTGACGTTTCTTAATGGGGCCAATTTTGTCTTGGGTATTGGCTTTGGTGCTCTTGTCCTCTCCACCGGTGTTTGTTTCTTCTGGCCGAGGATGCTTTGAGGAGGGGTTTGTTGGCCGGGGCTGCTGAGTGGCAGACTTTGCAGAATTTTTGGCCTGACTGGGCTTTTGCAGATTGGCAGACTTTTTAACATTATTGGCTGGGCCTGTGGAATTCATTGCTTCGTCGGCCCTCGCTACAGGGTTCGTGTTCTTGTCCTGAGGCGGGCCATCTTCTTCACTATCACCATCATCGCCACCATCTCCTGGATGAGAGCCAGCATTAGCCCTTGTCGATGACTGCCCTCCAAGACCATAGCCCGGCCTATGCGTTCTGTAGTATTCATGGTGGGCTAGCCTATTCGTCTGCTCACGTCTTACATTATTTGCGCTCAGCCTATCTGTGCTGTTCCTTCGAATAAGTTTGTATGACTCGCCAATATTCAGCGGGAAACCAGTAAAGGCTGCTACTGCGCTGCCATTGGAGCGCAAACCGGACCAGTGCTTGATGCTGTGGCCAAGGACGGGGAGCTCAGGAGGTAGGATCACCGTATCCTCTGGGAACTCGCTTCGATTAGCGGGATAATCGATGAATTTCAGTGTCTGACGGCCAGCTTTGGCGAAGTTCATTTGTCCGTCCTTTTTGACGTGACGGGGGCGACTAGGTGCGTCGTCTTCATCCGCGCTCTCCTCAGACATGCTATCGTCTGGCCTGTCTTGTCTGGGTGCAGCGCGAGGAACTGTGTCGGGATTTTGTCTGTCTGCTAGCCGACGGAAGGGATATGTTCCAACGAAGTGGCACAAGACTGGATCCAATATGGCTATGCTGCGCGAGTTGAACCTTCCTACGGTCATCTCCAGCGTCGCAAGATGGCATCGATTCAGGGGCGTCTTGTACATTTGCAAGATAAGTGCGTCGATGAGAGGCCGTTGGACGAATTTGGGAAGACCAAGTTGGAGCATCGCGTTGTAGAGGTGGATCTTGTCGAGAATGGCATCTGGTATGGGAATATGAAGACCGTCTGGGTTAAGTGGGTCCATGAGCTCGTCTTCTTTATCGCGACAGTTCCCAGCATTCAAAGATACTCTCCCCTTGCCTTTGTTCTGGTGCTTTCCTAGCTTTTCTACCCTTTTGAGCCACGGCACAATATGTGACTTGATCTCGTCGGAGCGTATGTATGCCATTTGTGCATCGAGCATCTTGATGTGCATTTTCCCACGAACGTCTACGCGGCCGGGGTAACTGGCGTCTATTTGTTCAGGAGTCATGGGTTCAACACCCGCTAGATGCGCCCTTGGCCAAGAAACTGGAAGTGCAAGTTCTCTACTCGCAGGATTGTATCGGAAATGCTCTTCGGCAAGGGAAGATCCCCTCATCAGCGCGGCGCGATTCACTGATATGCGCTCCTCGGTCGGATTGGTATGAGGTAGCCATTCCCAAGCACTATATTCTGAAGCGTCTTGCTGGTAAGTTTTGACGTAAAGTGTCTTGAAATATTGCTCTTCAATGACAATTTCAACTAGGTCCTGCGGCGCTTCATCTTCGAACCTCCGGTTACAGATATCAATCTGATCCTCATAACGATTTTTGATTGATTCTTTACGGGCTTCTTGCTCAAGGTAGTTGTCGTGCGCTATGACGACTCGGCCATTCGAATGGTAGAGAACCATGGTGACAGATTATGATCCCACAATATTCTCGATATGGTTGCGCAATTGTAAGTTGATAGGTAGAAGCCAGAGATGGTGTTGTGCTGCTCTGTCAGTTGCACAGGTGATGTAGAAACGAGTATCATCTAGAGCGACACAATGTGCGAGAACCTGCAAGGAAATACATCCATACTACATTGAGCTCTTTGTCTCCATACTCAGTGGAGCCACACACTCAAAACAAAGGCATTGACTTCCTCGGAGGCCCAAATCGTCGAACGTGGTATGGCGGTTTCTTTCATCTCACACCCAAGGTACTTGAACAAGGGTTAGCGCTCCGTCTGCGGCCGTACTGCGATTGGCAGTCATTATGGCATTTAAGATTTCGCACAGGACGGAGAGCGATTTCATGAGAGTTCTATAGCCATTGTCGGTGAACATGTGTCAAATTTTTGTGTGAATGCGTGGGTGAGTGAGTGTGCGTGTCTGAACTTGAAGGTAGAACGTAAAAGTTCAAAAATGCTGTCACCTACGCCATATAGGCTTACTGTAAAATGTAGAGACTTACTCGTCTCTACAGTTCTAGACTTGCATTTTCATCAGCATCCCTAGCGTTGTTCATTGCCTTCCCGCCCCTGCCACAAGCACGTTCGAGCGTCAGAAAGGCGAAATGTCCACCCACAACAGGCCGCGCAAAAAAGTGAGCTTCGGGAAATCCGCCATCCCACTCCGTCTCATACAGATCTGTGAAAGCCCTATCCGTACTGGTCTCATTGATCCATCTAGCCACCCTATCCAAGATCTCTTTGCGCGTTGATTTGCTGGCAACGGCTGCAGCTTCAAATTGCCAGTCAGACTTGGTGTACAAGTGACGGCTGTCGAGTGGTAATCCGAACTTTTGCATAACGGCGGAGTACCATGAAGATTGTTTCTTGTAAATGGCGTGGGGTATGAAGTCGTGTGTGATTGGAGAGCGACCACCGCGCGAAGACAACGGTTGCTGCCCCTCGCCATTGGCCATGGAAAACTCAGAATTCGATGGAAGAAAGGACGCATTCGTGATGGTAGGATGGAAGCATAACACTGCGTCGGCGTAAAGCGAATATAAGGTAGTCCAACTTCCATACCAATCGTACGCCAACTTAGCATGTGAACCATCTCTGGAAATCCCAAATTCTTCCCACTTCTTGATGTAGACTTCGGATATATTCTTGTAATGCTTCGCGTCGCCGGGGCGGTCCAGGAGGAGCGCTAATTCGCTGAAAGCCTTGATGCCAATTATTCCTTTCAAGGCAAGGTTGACATTCAACGGGAGCCAGCCAGCGAAGTCGTCGGTGCAAACTATAGGTATGTTAATCGAGGATTTGAAGGATACGGAGATCAGGCAACTCACGTTGATTGTGTGGCTCAAGAGCATCTTCAACGAGGTAACCCGTCCATTGTTTCCAGAGCTCATAGCTGCCTTCTAGCCATGCCTTGGCTTGCTCGACACCCTTCGTGCTCCCGCCCCAAGTCTCGTCAATGTACTCAATATTATTATGCGATCCAATGCTTGTCAGAGAAAATGGCTTCTCTGTCGTTGTGATGACCGCCTCAGATGCATCGGTACCAATGCTTGACCATATAGACTGAGCCTCTACGTCGGAGTTGTATGTCAATGAGTTGACGAGCGCAAGCCCCATGATGAGCATATCGCCACATTCTTCAACAGGCATATACTCGTCCCTTCCATCCGCATGTCCGGTCAAGTTGGGGAAGTGCGCGCCCAGATCGTGCATAGAGTACTTGTTGGGGTACTGGCCGCTCAGCTGATGCTCAAGGAGTGGCTCTAGCAAGTAGGCCAGCCACTTGGGTTGGGTGTACAAAAAGAAAGGAAATGCTGGGAATATGACATCGACAGTCTGGCAGTTGCCATTCGAAGATATTTCCTTCAGGAAGAGCAGTGGATTTTCTGGTGTTCCAGAGAAGCTCGTCGCACCCATAACTTGTCGTGCAGACAAAGCGACGATGTCGACATAGTTGCTTGATCCAGACTGATACGCGTCGATGCGGAGCTGCTCCGAATAGTTTCTCGCTAAACTGAGGGCTGTTGAAAAGTCTCCATAGTGGAATTGGACGAGTTTCTCGTACGTTGGAAACCATGACTCCCACAGCGGCCGCATGAATGTGAGACCACGTGCTGAGGCGTATTGAGTGACAGGATTCTGTGTATGAGCGATAGTGAATAAGACACTGTTGTCCACGGACGACGCAGTTGAAATCGACGTCGCGTTGGCCAGTTTAAATTCCTTGGCGAAAGCAAACACCGGCTCGTCATCCATGACGCCGCGAAACTTTGTGTCCACTTCATTCTGCAGGGTGCCAGTTCGCGCAAACCTCTGTCTAAGTAGCGCAGAGGTGCCACATTCGTGTCGAGTATCAGCAGGGCTTGTGAAGTGCAGTTGACCCCACTCGGGCTGGTCATTCGTTTCTGTGAAGATCTGCTCGACCTGACGCTTCACGCTCCAAGTCTTGAACCCCTGGGCAGTAGCTTGTTCGTTTAGATCCCATTCCAGGAGACTCTCGCGCTTTCCACTGACCCATTGGCCATTCACATCCACGTATATGTTGACATTGAAGCTCCCTTTTACATGTATGGACAAATATGCAGCGGGGATCGCTTGTCGTAGTGTCGATGTTGGTGTGATTGGGGAGAGGAAGGATAGAGTGATCTCGAGATCTTTTGCCGCACCGAGCGTACTTGGTGCCGGAATCGAGTATGTGAGGTTCGTTGTGGAGGCGTCGTACTTGGCGCCTTTGTACCTGGCATAAGCAATTGTGTAGCTGTGGGACGCTGGCGTTAGCTAGGATCATTGCACCGGTCCAACGACGTACTCGTCGCTGTCTTGCTCCAATGAGTCATGAGGCCGACCAAGCAGCGGATAAACATCATTCGTATCAGGCAGAGATGCGAGGACACTGAAGCCAACCTATATATGGTGTTCAGTACATGATACGGACCAGTGGACGCGCAGGCAGCTTGTATAACGCACCTCTGCACCCGTCCAGAACATAGGCCATTTGCTCCACGGCTCTTCACGTGCATTCTGCAGCCATGTGCTCAGGTAAGGGCTCCGCACGATCAGGGGAAGCACGGGCGGAGTGAGACTCGAGGTCTGCGCAACGCTTGCCAGAAGCGTCGCGGCGGTAACAATGGCAAGGCGCATTGCGTGACTCAATGAAGTGCAATATCGAGAAATCAGTGTCGAACAAACAAAGCAAGATAGCACACTCAAATCCGGAACGACAGAATCATTGATTCAATCCTATTTACAGACAACAAAGTATGGTTGTAGAGGGAGCCTCATTGAGCTATCAGAGGGAAGGTTGGGGTAGCTCCGGTCCTTTGCGGGGTTTGTGGAGACGTTGAATCGGTCCCTTGCATCATCGACGAGGACGTGCGCCTACCTCACATCGCAGTCATCTCTAGACAAGACAGGATATCTCCATCATTGTGACAAAGTATGAATGGCACCTCAGCCATGCAGCTTCTCTGTCGATGGCGTGTTTCCCGAAGAGTTTGTATGGGCTGAACTTCACGTCGCACTACGCGCGCCATCCCTGACTTTCGCTGGACTTGCAGCATTTGGACCTGATACGGTACGGCGCCTCCAAGCCGCTGGCAGTATGCCCATGAACGACAAACCAGCTCTTTTGCTAGCTCTCTCTATTTGTGGCGGTGTAATACTACCTCTCACATCCTTCACAGGACTCGGATTCTGCGTATTCCATTCATCAATCGTAAATGCTGGGTGAGGACGATAAGCTGTCGACAAGGCCGATTCGCTCCTGCGTGTGGGCACTGGGCGTGGCGCCGATGCAGCATCGGGAGGTGCAAGTATAATGGAAGGTGGAATGGAGAGACGGTAGAATCGCGGCGGCGTGGAAAAGCGGCTGTGCCGCTGGAAGGCGGCGTCGTTGTTGTTCTCCTCTTCACGGTTATCGGGCAAGCTCTTGTCGCCCTCTGGAGCACCGCTTGGAATATAGGTTCTAGGTTGCTTCGAGGTGTTGCTTTCCGTGTGTAGCGATTTGGCCGTTATATGTGAGCCCCTTGTCCCGTTCGAGTCCACAGTACGGATAGAGCTGTGTCTTCTAGGAGCCATCGCATCAAAGTTAGGTGCCTTCGTGTTGTCGACCCCGGTCCCGGTACTCTTTGTAGCGCTGCCATCATCACACTTTAGGAACATATCTTTTGACTGTTGACTGACAGATGTGTTGCTTACGCCTCGCTTGCGAGGAGAGGCATCCTGTGGCTCAATGACGGGTAGGTCGTCGTATTCGCCGCCAAACGCCTGAGCCTGCTCGAGCAGACCCAGCTCTTGCAATTGGTCCCACGTCCGGTAGTAGTAGCAGAACGTCACAAAGGGCTGGTCAATGGGATCGATGAGTGCGAACTTGTAAAAGCGCTTCGGTTGCTCTGGGCCAGCGCGACCAGCATTGACGAGACTGGCCTTGCTTAGTGGTGACCATGCCTTGCTTACTTTTCGTTCACTTACCCGACGCCTTTCACGTTCTTTGCATGTGGTGTCTTTGTGTAATCCTCGAACACCCTTTCCACCCTCTTCCTTCCATTCGCTCGGTGTACCTTGATCTCAACGCGCGCCGTCTTGTCGTGGACGTTGGCAACGTCTCTCCATATGTGGTCCTTGTCTGGTGGCGCAAAACAAAACACTCGCTTCTCTACTCGCTTCCTATCCTCACCACCCTCACCGCTCTCGAACAATCCAAACATTGTCTTACCTTGCCATCCATCTTCTTTACAGGTGGAGAAGCTTACGATATGCGCGCCATTGATGTACAGCTTGAACAGAAAGTAGTGACCAGCAGGTACTGGTGGTTCGACCGAATAGCTGATCCAAAAGGTACTGCCTGGCAAGACTGGGACGTAAACACTACATGTCGAGGTGGTGTCATCGATTAGTTCTGGGATAAAGCCGGTAATACCACGTGCGAGGTAATTCTCTTTCGTTTCAGGCGAATATTCCGGGAAGGTCTCGATATCGAACTGCGAGTGCAGTGAGATGTTAATGCTGCGGTAGGTGGGCATATTGCTTGCGTTGGTAGCAGGAGCCGCGTTGGAGCTCCTCGTAGCAGGTGAGGTGGAACAAGGCAGGAGCGCAATGGACTGATTGTGTTTGCGCCTTCCACAAGCAAAGTGAAGGTGAGTACAACAACTTCAAAACACCATTTGACTGAGGGCATAATCGCAACTATGAAACACCCAATCACGAGAAGAATGGTACAAGCTCTAGCATCTCGCAGTGGATTCCAAAAAGACATGAGTCACTTCGACAAAAAGGGCATAACGAAAATCCCAGGCTATCTCGGGGTTGGCTTTTCACTGGTCGTACTACTGAGTTGTATGCCTCCAGCGTAGATCAGGCTGTTGGACTCCAGTCAGCAAATCTTGAACAAACGAAAAAAGCAAGAGCTCTTATTTCTCAAGGAGTGTGCTTGGACGTTTGTGGGTACCTCTACAAGTATTGTATTGTAATTATATAACGAAGTCCTGCCAGGTCGTTATAAAACAACAACGTACCGGACACGGATGCTTCGTTAGTTATATCTTGTATATGCCTTGCTGCTGGCCATGTCCGCTTATCTGGCCATTTACAAGGTAACCATATATAGGCCGAGGTCCGCTTCAGAGCACATTGCTAGATATCCCATCAGTACGATGCGCCAAGCCGCAGCTCAAGGCCCGTTCATTGAAATTCCTCTTCCCAACCTACATGTCTTATTTTCACCGGTGCAGGGCCGCAAATACTGCACATAAGCTTCCTCCAGCAACCAGACCCGCCCTGACCAAGTTCAACACACCCCAGCGATCAATCAATGCATGGACCGTCTCGAGACTATCAGCCTCCACTTCGTCCCAACCACCTGGCATGCCTGCCTTTGCACTCCTACTCTTCTGGCTCAACGACGCAAACTCATCTTTCTTGGCGATCAATTTGTTGTTTGTGGGCACGATAAATGCATATGTGAAGGGCACTATGGAGGGGATGAGGACTGTGGCGGCGATGTTGAGTTTAAACTGTAATGAATCACGGGGTTCTGGTGGGTGGTTAGGGGTGCCTTATAAGCGGGGTTGAAAGCTGTGGTAGCCGTGGGGAGTACAGCAACGTACGTGTGTAGGCCGCGTAGGCTGTCGCTATTGCACTGAGAATGGCGAGCGGGCGACCGAGGGTGCCACCGCGGGTCAGGACTGTGTACCATTGTTTCGCGGCGAGGGGTGCGGGGGCTTGGAGGATGGCGGGGACGGCGATGAGGGACAGGGCTGCGTTGGAACCTACAGGTGAATACGTTAGCTTGAGGATTCGAGTGGTATAAAGGGCATCACTTGGTGAAGTACGGTACCTAGCAAGTACAGACTCGATGTAATGCCTACAGTCTGCGCGATAAGAAGCCCTAGAGGCGGCGATTGCCCAGGGAGATTGCTTGGAGACGCCATGTCTCTGTACAGGAGAAGCCTCTGGTAAGTGCTAGTGAAATTGCAAGCCCGTCCACAAGGCGTCTTGATGCAAATCTGGGTTGCTGGCTGTCGGCCTGCCAGGCGCCCCCGCGTGCGGCACTAACTCACTGTACCTCGGAGGGAAGCGCCACCTCCGCCACCTCTCATAGGTTCAGGGTCCATGACCCGTTGTTCGCGCTTTCACATCACTGATGTCAAGAATCGCAACAAGGAAGGCCGATCATGCTCATCCATGGACCCATGGGTTCGCTGATTGTGAAGAAGTTCACTCTGATACTAGTCATATCACAGCTTTACTCGCGCGTTCACGTCGCAGTGACAGATTGCTCACACGATGAAACGGTGATGACCTCAGGGGGGCGATGATGCGCTCATTTCCAGACCCGCGAGAACACCTCGACTCGTTACATCGCAACCTCGGAAAGCAACACCTCCAGCACCCTCCATTGCGGCCATTGCGACCATGTTCTGTACGTCTTACTAGACCAAAAACTCCAGTAACCATGTCTAATAGCCATCTAGCGCTCACGACAACCGCTACCCTCCACCATGTTACCCCTCTTCCCCCGTCCGTGACCTTCAAACACGCCCTGAAATACCTCCACAACCACGATCTGCTCATTCGCCTCGACCCCGAATTCGCCTCGTACGAGACACTCCCCACCGACCCTAGCGTTCCCAACGCAAAACGCTACAAAGTGACCGACCATATGGAAGCCCTCCCCGCCGGCCTCTGGGGTACAACCGTCAGCTTCACTGCCGAGATGACGGACATTGAAGACGGAGTCTTGTGGATTATCAAAGCGCCATTGGGCTTGCTGCAGACGACGACGTGGAAGTTGATGAGGACAGAGACACTGGGCGACGACGACGTGAAGGGTATTGTAGAGGAGGAAAGGGGGGAGTGGAGTTTAGTACAGCATGTGGAGATCAAGGCAAATAGGTTGCTGACGGGGATTGTGAAGGGCAAGTGTGAGGAGAACTGGCCGGGGACGCATGGCAAGTTTGTGGCGCATTTGAAGGAGGGACTGGCCAAGTAGCGATAAGCATGCAAGTTGAATTGAATAGAGAACGACGGATCTCGTCATCTTGAAAGTTGTCACAAGTCGAAGAACAATTATGTCGCGCACGCAGTATGGGTGCCCTGTTCCAACTTGCAACGGGCATCTGACACGACCACACGACCAACAGCTCTCGTGCCCACCTTGAACTCTTGGAGCTGCGAAGTGCATCTTGCATGGGATCACAGAAAGACGGCAAAAACATTTTATGGTGGTCATGCACAGCATTTCCCTGCATCTGCATGCCCGCCCCCACAATTTGCACATACACACCCACACGCACAAATACACACACAAGCACCCAACACCTACTCGGCCCAAAGCAAAGGTTCTCGCAAGTCTCGCCTCGCGCCCCCCGCAGGCCTAACGGCTGAACTGCAGGCACTCTTGGGGCGAAACGTTCCTTGGCTTTCAGCCGCTTCGAGTAGAAGGCCGCTGGATTGGTGGAGGCGTGGGCGACAGGGCGTCTAGGCAAGATGAGGATGCTGCAAAGAGACCCTGCATAAAGCTTACGACGGGACAGCTGGAGTGCTGAGTGGACAAGCAGCCAAAGGTCTTGCCTCGCCAGACTGTAGACTGTGTCAAGCAAAGGGTGTTGGTGTGGGGAGATGAATGACTGCAATCGCCTCGCGCGATGTTGTCTCAGAGGTCAAGCGACCAGCCAATTCTCAAAGCGGCGCTGGCCCTGATGCTGACATTGTCCACGGGTGTGCAGTCAAGTTGACAGTAGGCACAGCACAGTGCGAAAGGAGGGGCACGTGGCAGTCGGGCCTTCCACTTCGGATTGATAGCCGCGGGCTGCGATAAGGCAGAGAAGAGAGATGCAGGTGCCCCACGGCCTGTGAATAGCCAGCACTATATACCACGTAAATGTATGCACAACGTAGCTGCACCACGCCCTGTGCTGGCAGTCCCAAACGACTCGCTTTTGCTTTGATTGTCGCGCTCTTCGCATGTGAAGTTGGCCTGGGCATGCTCCAGAAAGGCTTCTCTTCTTTGCTGGCTGGACGCTGACTTCTCGGATCCCGTCGCCGCTAGGGGCCTTCTCCCCGCTTTCTAGAACCACTCCACCTCCGCTATCAAAACCACGCACCCAGTCGCCAGGTCTGCCCCAGTCCGCGTCGACTTTTTTCCTTTTCCGATCTGGTAGCAGACACTGTCTGCACGCCCTCTACTCGTCATCTTTCGCTTTCTCGACGAACCGCTCCGCCATCTGCTTCTTGCGACGCTCTTGGGTCCCCTTCCTTGCCTTCGGAACGCTCATCGCCGAGGTCGCCAGCCGGCCGGCCAGCCCACGCTTCACCATGGCAATGGAGCCAGCATCCATCGACGCCATCGTCGTCGAGCACGTGGAGATGCCCCCCTCTCCCTCTCCAGGCACTCCCGGCGAATTCATGATCGAACAGCCAAAGTTGAAGGGAAGACATCGCTTCCTCAACGGCCTGCAGCGGATGGGTTCCTCCCCCAGCCTGGCGGGCATGGGCAGAGCTCGCTCACACAGTCTGAGGAGTGGCGGAAAAGCTTCCATGTCCTGTGTATCGCTGGCCTCGCCCGGTTCGCCCTATGGTAACTCGTTTGGTAGCTCCTACTCGTCTGAGCTGTCAAACGGCTTCTCTACGGCGCCCACGTCAGTTGCCAACAGCCCACCAGGCAGTCCCGTCTGGGATGAAAGGACGCGCCTGTGGATGAAGACACCGGAAATACCATCCTCTGTTCCCCTGCCTTCTGCTCGTCGACCCTTCACTCGGGACGGCATCGAGGCTGACGCCGACTACTTTTCGCGCCCTGTTGCGATGAAGATTCAGAGGCGACCAAACTTCAACTTTTGGGGAGACATGCCAGCAGAAATACGCATGCAAATTCTGCGACATCTACAGCCAAAGGAGGTGGTACGCTGCTCACGCGTCTCAAAGTCGTGGCACGCCATGTGCTTTGATGGTCAGCTCTGGAGCGACCTGGACACCAGCAAGTTCTACCGCGACATTTCAGCCAATGCTTTGGTCAAGATCATCACATCGGCAGGCCCTTTTGTGAAGGACTTGAACCTTAGAGGCTGTGTTCAACTGAGGGAGCAATGGGGTAAGGGTGGCTTAATCGACGCTGTCCAGAACCTAGAAAACTTCTCACTAGAAGGATGTCGCATTGACAGAACTTCCATTCACTGCTTTCTGCTACAGAACAGCAGGCTTGTCCACGTCAATCTTTCTGGTCTTGCTGGAGCCACCAACGCAGCGATGAAGATCCTTGCCGCCCATTGTCCCCGCGTCGAAGTGCTCAACATCGAATGGTGCAACAACATTGACAGCCGCGGATTGAAGAAGGTTGTCGAAGGCTGCCCAAGACTACGCGATCTCCGCGCGGCTGAGGTACGAGGCTGGGACGATGTTGACCTCATGCTCGCACTTTTCAAACGCAATACACTGGAGCGCCTGGGCCTCAAGAATTGCGACAGCCTCAATGATGAATCTTTGGCAGCCTTGATAGAAGGCGTTGACGAGGAAGTCGATGTACTGACTGATAGACCAATTGTTCCACCTCGCAAGCTCAAGCATCTGGATCTCACACGTTGCCGCAGTATCACAGACGACGGTGTCAAGGCGCTCGTTGGCAATGTTCCGTACATGGAGGGCTTACAAGTCTCCAGATGTGGAGGTCTCAGCGATGACCCTCTACTCAGCCTTATTCCCACAATGCCTGTCCTCACCCATCTGGACATAGAAGAGGTCGACAACCTTACCAACGATGTTTTGAAGACACTCGCCAACTCACCATGTGCCACTCACCTAAGACACCTTTGCATATCATCTTGCGAGAACTTAGGCGACGCTGGTATGCTTCCCATACTTAAAGCATGCTCGAGCCTCTCTTCCCTAGAGATGGACAACACACGCATCTCAGACCTCATTCTCACCGAAGCCGCGGCCGGTCTTCGCAACCGCAATCGCACAGCTCGTGGTTTGACAGCTTCCGAGCGCCCAACCGTTGGCCTGCGCATCGAAGTCTACGACTGTGCAAACGTGACATGGACTGGCGTTCGTGAGGTTCTTTCGCGCAACGCAGAAATTACACGTCCTTCAAACTCAAAGTTTGCATCCAAATCAGAGCCGGCGACATACCCCCGTGAAATCATCAAACTCAAGTGCTTCCATAACTGGCAACCGACTGTCGAAGAACACACAAAGCGCGTTTTGCGCGGCGACTTTGCTGCTGCTGCGCGCCTGGAACGCAAATGGGCGGACTACATGATGCTGAATGAAGAAGCAGGTGTTGGCGGCGCTGGTACGCGTAGGCGGAGAAGAAGGGCCAGAGAAGCGCAGATGATGCATGCAGACGAAGAGGAAGGTGGCGCTGGCGCCGTTAGTGGTGTTGGCAGAAGGCGACGGGCACGGAGTGGGCCTGGTAGTTGTGCTGTGATGTGAGCTGGCGACCCATTGGAACCTGTCTAATCCGGTTATTGTGATGCATTGTATATGATTTTCCCTTTAGCGATACGCATTTTTTGGAGTTTGGGTTTTTGGAGGAGATTTTAGATGGGTTGAGCGCCGGTTGCGCTCCCTGGGCTTCTGGTATATAGTTTAAGACAAATGTGATGCATATCCAATGTGAACAGCTTGTGTAAGTCTACTCCTCGTATCAAGATCTCAAGCTCTCTCTCTCTCTCTCTCTCTCTCTCTCTCTCTGAGGCTCAAAGTGAGTGCTGAGCACGTGAGAGCTGACTAATAGTTCGTGCGTCGCTTTACACGACCTTGGAAGTTACACGCATCAACTTACAGTGCAAGAGAGACAATGAAACAACTGCGAAACCACAGGATACTCAAGCCATGACCTTACCTAATCCGAGCCTGGCACCCTACCGCATCACCAGCTTACCACCGGACGTCTACTACATACCGAATTTCCTCACCTCTGCGGAAGAAGTTTCCATACTCCAGAAGATACCTACACAGCGCTGGATACACCTTACTCATCGCCGTTTACAAGCTCATCCCTCAACTCTCACTAAAAATAACACACTTCTTGCTGCTCCACTGCCTACGTGGCTCACAACACCGGTGGTGGAGAGGTTGAGGGAATATGGGATATTTGAACAAACACAACATGGTGTGCCCAATCATGTGCTGATCAATGAGTACAAGCCAGGAGAGGGAATCATGCCGCATGAGGATGGAGGAGCATATGCGCCGGTTGTTGCTACAATCAGCTTAGGCGGCGCATTGTGTCTGGATGTCGTTCATAAGCCGATTGATTGTGGGCAAGATGATACAGCTGCTGAGGTGGCAACAGGGGAAGTTGCAGGTGGTGGAGATGTCAAGCAGAAATATACTATTCCTGCCAGAATCCTGCAGGAACCACGTTCTCTGCTCATCACGACCGGAGCTGCGTATAGAGATTATATGCATGGTATTGCGTCGATAAAAGTCGACGAGAATCTAAGTGTTGAGACGGTGGCAAACTGGGGCTTGCTGGGCGGTGCGAAGGCGTTTGAAGAGCAAGGAGGTCGGAACAACAGGCAGGTCAGGACAAGCCTGACGTACAGAGATGTTTTGAAAGTTAGTAGTGCGGCGAGTAAAGTTTTTGGTGGTCTTGGACGACGATGATCGTTCTCATCTCCAGCGCCACAACAATTTCCACCTCTTGGTTAGTTAGGTCTTCCAAAGTGTCCGTCTGGAGACCTTCACATTCCTCATCAACAATCGCCTAAGCAACAAAGTCCCTACCAACCAGTTCCGCAGCCGCCTTATCTTTGCTCGCCTCCTCGAACGCCTTCAAAACAGTTGGGAACCACACATCCGCCATCTTTGTATCGCCTGCATCATTTGGATGTACACCATCTCTCAGATCGCTCGTCCCGCTGAACCCTGTATACTGATCTACCACCCAAATTGGAGACTCTGACTGATTCAGCCCTTGGGCCCATGGGATAATGGCGCGATTTAAATCCTGTACTTTAGCGTTATAATTTCCGATACCGAGCGGGATGATTTGCGCGACCTATTGGTGTTTCGACGCATTAGATAGCTAAATTTTCAACCCGTTCAAATACACTAGGGGAGCAGACAAGAAATAAAGGCGATTGTTAGAGCTTGAGGTGTGAGGGTACCTATGAAAGGAACAGATGATATACGTACCACAATCTTCATCCTCGCATTACTCCTCCTCATACTCGCCACCAACGTCCCAAACGCCGCAATAATCTCCACCGTCCCTTTACCCTGCTGCACAATATCATTAGTGCCCAAATGCATCGTAACCACATCCGCCGGATTCGTCTTCAACCAGCCATCCAACTGCCCCTTATTCGCAATATCGACGGCCAAGAAGCCCGAATGGCCCTCGTTGTCGCGGTCATACCTGCTGTCTTTGCAGTTGTTTTCCGTTTTGCCGCTGCCGACGAAATTCACGCTCGCGTGGGGGGTCGCTTGCAGTTTCGACCATAGTTTGGCACGCCAGCAGATTATCTCGGTGATGGAGTCGCCAAAGGGCATGTAGCGGATTGTGGTGTTTGGGGATTGCGCAGCTGTGGTTAGCGCGAGGATGGAGAGGATGAGGAGTTTGAGTGATGGCATGGTTGCTGAGGTTGGGTGTCACGGCTTGGTATATGGGACTGGTTGCTGCCTTGTATGCATGGGGGCTTGCGTGAGAATTTGGGGTAACGCTTGTACATATAGAGCGTCGCAATACAGGCATAGGTTTTTTAGCATAGAGAGGAAAATTATGAGGCACGGGCGGAACAATGAGTGCGCTACAAGATACGCTTGGTAGCGAAACTGCGCAATGAATTTGATGAGGCTAAATTCGATTGCCGGGTTAGAAATTCATCTATGCAAAGCGAGATCTCTATATTTGCGGCTGAAGAGGGTTGGGTGGGGGGTGGTATATTGTTGTAGAACTTTAAAACGCTGTCGTGAGAGGAGAGAGGTTAGACTAGGTATGGTAGGTATTGCCAGGATTTCCCTGGAGTTGAGATATGTTGTGCAAGGGGTATGCGAGTCGGCAGTTTCTCTATTACTACCAGCTAGCTTTTGAGTGTACATGTCTACTTCATCAAGTGTACTGTACTGTAATTTACTTCCAAAGATATATAGATACCATATTAGAAGGCAGTTCGAGCTCGTAAATAGTTGATGTATCGAATCGCTGGAGTGAATCGTCCATAGACTGTCAAATTGCTGTAGAGCAAAAAGAGGAATGATGATACACTTGTGAAAGCGCCTCGTTGCCTAGCATTCGATAATCCTAAACGGCAGAGCCAAATAAACCCTCTCAAGCAGAAAAAAGTCGTTGGGGTGATTTGAATAGTAGCAAACAACTGTAAAGTATTGCACTACGTCGCCTTGTCTTTCCTATGCCCGTGACTGCTCCTCAATTTTCGATTGAGTTTGACAAACAGTGCTGCCCAGTATGAAGAAGCTTCATTAATACTCGGTACACTTGCTGGCTGGTGGACACTTGGTACATACTGTGAGCGAATTGATATATGATTATATCACAGCAGCGGTAAAGCATACAACGCTTTATCTCTTGATACTCCCTGAAAACATATCATTGCACCGTTTTCTGCTTGCTCGCCCTTATAAAATGTATGGCTATCAGGCATTGACCCTGGTAGCTTGATTACCTGTCAGTGTATAATCTGCCAGAAGCCACTTGCGATTGCACACGCGTTGGTGGTCTTCCAGAAAGAGCATCTTGAGTTTGCGGATGCCGGCGACATTATGGTGTATGATACTGCCCAGAGCAAAGAATATATTGACGTGGACATTTCCGTTGAGATCGTGCCGAAGGTTATGTACGCAGTGAGATTCTGGTCCTCAACACACTTTCTTGGGGTATCCGCTTACTTGTGATGATGCATGTCTGATGTGAATAATGGTTCGTTAGGAGTAGGGCGGGTATAGAGAAGACAGGCTGCACAGATCGCTGGATACCCGCCCTCGTGGATGGACTTTGGGGACGCAGTCGATTGGGCATAGTATGCAAGAACGCCAGCGAGCATGCGGGTGGTTCACATTGCAAGCATGTTGATCCTGTTGCCAAGGGTGTAGCATGAAAGTATACAGAACCTGATGCACCGTATATTGACTCACACATTAAGTATAGCAAAGTTCTGTTATCATCGTCAGTGAATTGAGAAATGAATGGTGTGTACACGCCGCAAGCTTAATGTTCATCCAGCAGCCTTATCTGCAAGAGCAGCTTGCAATACTGATGTTCAGGCGTATCATGGTGTAGACACCGAACACCGCAGACTCAGGTATCCATCGCGATCTTGGAAATGATCAGATCCAGGTCCTCATAATGGAAGTTGTTACAGGAAGAGCCGGTTGCTACTGCGCCGTGACGATAATCCATATTGTAGGTAAAGGGTACACGCGTCGTCTTACAATCCGGTTTCAGGCTGATCGAAAGACTTCATCCCAATTGGTTGGCATAGTCTTACATTCGTTCAAAGCAGCCACAATCTTGGCATGGTAGCATAGAAAGTGTACGACATGACAGGTGTTTATGGATTCTTTTGTAAGTGGTAGGCTTGGAACTTACGCGGCGAAATTAAGCGGGCGAACCTTATATGAGTGCAATTGCCCCATTCGATTGTTCCATCTGCGGAGAAACGCAGCGATGGCGTTCGTGGGTGGATGCCAGGATTCGAGACAAGGTCAGATGTGAAGTCCGCTGCGGAGTGAATCGCCTAAACTTTAGCGAAGGAATGCCAGGCTATGAATATCTCTGTGGCTACCAAAGAAGCAAATTCATCGGATGCGAATTATGAAACCACAGCGAATCCGGCCCATGTTGGTGAAGATGGAAGTTGTTAACTACCCACCCTGACATCCATGGATGGATCGTGACGTCACGTGCAACAGTCAAATTTGGCATGCATATCTCCCAACCGCCATCCTCCACCATGCCACCATACTACAGATGTAACTTACGCAGTTCCCCTGCAGGCCCCTCTGCATAAATCTGCCATTATGCAAAACGAAGATGATGATTTGTTGGATACAAAACGCGTCTTTGTTCTGACGCTCAGCCCCCACCATGCATCGAGGCTAAGCACTCTAATTACACGGGAATATGTACGACGATAAGCCTGATCGCTGCCTTATAGGCTGTAGCATGAAAAGAGTCACGTCTCGGGCGTGAAGTGACGCGTAACGAGTTGCACTGGTGGTAGGCTCCTTGGATGATGGCTGGACCCATAGCGACGGCTCTCCGCAACGACGCCGGATTCGCCCAGCGACTTCTGCGATTGCGATGGGTTATATTCTCACGTAAGTGTAGGGTATGGTGAACATGCGTTCTTTGTGGCGTTATATCCACGGCTCGTTCTGCTCATTGACAGTCCCGCGACACTTTGTTTACACCCATTGAGCTCTTTGTGAGAACCAGACAATAATTTACCTGAAGAAGTAACTACCTTTGAAGACGTCAAGTCTTTGAGTCGCTTGGCTATTCTTACGTTGCTCAATTCACAGGTGCTGGAGTTTCGCTAGAAGGATTCAACAGGGGCTGAATTGGGCCGTATCAAGCATTTTCGCTGCCTATATCGCAGTTGTCCAAAGGCAGAAGAAGAAGAAGTTTTACCACTATGAAGTCGCGAACTTTGATTGCGTTCAGCCTTGTGGCATTTGGTGAGCAGGTTGCTTTCCACTATCGAACTCGCCTGACCGCAGCCAGCCTCTGAAGTCAATGCTCAAGTCGCAGAGATAAGTCCATCAGATAATGTGCGCTTCAAGCTCAACATCCCAGACAGTACGGCTTTATCGGGCAGCGGAGACATCTTCTTTTCCGTCTCGGCACCTAGCAGCTATGAGTGGGTTGCACTTGGCCAGGGGTCTGGCATGGGCGGATCGAACATGTTTCTTGTGTACACTTCCTCGAGCGGAACGAATGTAACCCTCTCAACACGGACGGCAAGTGGCTACAACACGCCAACTATCAATGACGATGCAGAAGTTACGTTGCTGGAGGGTTCTGGTGTCACGGATGGAGTGATGACTGCCAATGTCAAATGCAAGTTATTGTCAGTTCTCCGGCATCCTCGAACATTGTCTTAATTTGTAATAGGCTCCAACTGTAATAGCTGGTCTGGTGGTACAATGGACTTCACTGAGAGTAGTGGCAACTGGATTTACGCCTACGAATCTTCTGGTGGCCCGAAAAATTCAGACGATCCATCTGTCTCGATAAGCAAGCACAACAACCAAGCCACGTTTGAATGGGAGTTTGCAGATGCCAAGGGCGGCAACAGTGTCAATCCATTTCTCACAGCTACTCCCTCTGGTACTGGGACTGCTGCGTCAAATTGCATCCCACGGCCAGCTTCTGCCACTGAGTCTGGCTTGACTTCTGGAGCTACCACTGCGGCGGTAAGCCCAACCCCGACCAGTGAGGATTCTGACAACGACAATAACAACAACAATGATAATAATCCTTGGAACGGTTGGTCATCTAACTGGCCTACAGCAAGGCCTACAGGGGGCCGACCACCGGCCAAGCGACAGGATCAACTTCCGTACTGCGATGAAGTCTCGGACGGTGGAGATAGCAGCAACAGCAACCTCAACAACGGCTTCACAAATATCGGGGGGTCGAGTGGCGGGGGCAACCGAAAGACGATGCTCATCGCACATGGCGTTCTTGCCTCTCTTGCCTTTGTCATTCTCTTCCCTTCTGGCGCCATTGCTATCCGTCTAGCTTCGTTCCCAGGCGTCATCTGGCTGCATGCTGCCTTCCAAGTACTAGCCTACCTTGTCTACGTGGCCGGCTTTGGTCTCGGTGTATACCTTGCCACCGAGATGGACTTGGTAGACCATTACCACCCCATCATCGGCGTCGTGGTCCTCATACTTGTCTTCTTTCAGCCTGTTACGGGATGGATCCATCACAATTTATTCAAGAAGCACAGCCATCGTACCCTATGGTCATACGCGCACATCTGGCTCGGTCGCATTGCCGTCACACTGGGCATTATCAACGGCGGACTCGGGCTGAAGCTTGCCGACTCTATGAATATGAGCTCCCAGGGTGGTATTGTTGCGTACGGTGTAATTGCAGGACTTGTATGGTTGGTTTGGGTGGCAGCCATGGTTGTGGGCGAGCGGAGGAGAAAGAGAAGGTTTACGAACGGAGCAGCGAAACTTGGGAAAGGTCCGTTGATCAGGCCCGATAGGAGTATCGGGAGTGACGTTACGCCAGCAGATGGCCATTACGCTCCCAAGGGGCAGTAGATTGAGATTCAGAGCGGAGCTTGGGCTAAGTACATATGTCTTCCAGAGCAGCTAGACGGTAGTTATACATAGTCATGCATGCACAATCGCAGAGGAAAGCAGTATCACATTCTTCCTCACGCCTGGCTTGAGACTACAACCCAGTGTGACGTGGACGTGTGAATCTCGTGGCAGATAGGATATGGAGGGTTGAAGGATGCGCAGATGCGACTTCCAATTGGAAGCCGGCAGGGGGGGGGTGAGCACTCACCTAGAAGCGTCGAACAGCACGTGATGAGGATGCCTCGGCGGACGCTAATTTGCTCGTGGGGCAGCGGCGACCAATTGTCGACCCGCCGACCAGTCAATTCCAATTTCGAACGACATCAACAAACAACCGTGAAGACCACGACCCGCCACTCTTATCCGCCCCGGTTACAGTCGCACGCCTTGCCTCCATCTCTGCGCACCCCCCAGACCCGTCGGATCGAGAAGAGACACAGCTAGCCACAATGGGAGAGTCAAGGTACGCCAGTGTTGGAGTGGAGGGAGGGGGGGCTTTACCGCTCCCGAGACAGCAACGCAACATAGGGACAGGACCCGCCCGAGCAGGAGACTGACTGCAGTGACCACACAGGCAAGAACTCGTCGCATGGTTGAACAACCTCCTCCAGCTCAACATGACCAAAGTCGAACAGTGCGGCACCGGGTACGTCACACGTCTGCGGAGAATGAGGGGCAGCGGCCGCGAGGGTCAGGCCATGATGGAGTACTGACAGACGGAAACAGAGCAGCGCTATGCCAGGTCTTCGACAGCATATTCTGTAAGCCCTCTGTCACGCACTCATCAGCTCACGGACACGTCACTAACAGATGTGCAGACGATGTGCCCATGTCGCGCGTCAAGTTCAATGCGAATACCGAGTATGCGTACTTGCAGAATTTCAAAGTATTGCAAAGTAGGTTGATGACGGCCCCGGACGACTATGCTGTCGAAGAAGTCCTGCTGACAAGCGCTAGACACGTTCGCCAAACACCAGATCGATAAGCCCATCCGAGTCGAGTCGCTCGTCAAGTGCAAGATGCAGGACAACCTCGAGTTTCTCCAGTTCGTCAAGCAGTACTGGGACCAGCACTTCCCCGGCCACGACTACGACCCTGTCGCCCGACGCAAAGGATCTGGCGGGCCTCCCAGCTCAGGCTCAGGAGGTGCGTCCCGTCCGGCCCCCGCCGCTGCCCGAAGAGCACCTGCTGCCAGCAACACGGCCGCGCCTAGGACACGCACGCCGCTCGCTGCTGGGGGAGGCGCTGCAAGCGCGGCTCTGCGGGAGGAGAACACACAGCTGAAGGAGACGGTCACTGGTCTGGAACGCGAGCGTGATTTCTACTTCAGCAAGCTCCGCGATATCGAGCTGCTGATTCAGCAGGCCATGGAGGCTGATCCCGAGCTGGAGAAGGACGAGGGACTGCTCAAGCAGATCCAGAACATCCTCTACTCGACCGAGGAAGGCTTCGAGATTCCACCAGAGGCCGAAGGCGCCGAGGAAGAGACGTTCTAGGTGGCCGGCCTCTCCCCCGAGAACAAGGTTAAATTGGAGAAAGATATTGTACAGGTCATCTCCCGTGCCGAATCTCTCCTTGAGCAGACCAAATGGGCAGAGCCACCAGAGGAGATAATCTAGCGTGATCAGAGGGCGGCATTTGCATTAGGAAGCGCGAGCAGGGATACCACTTTTCGGGAAGAGTTGTTTCCCAGTATATGATGTCTAAGGAGTCGCAAATAAGGGGTGTGTGTGTCTGCTGAGTCAGACGCAATAGATGGTTATGGCACATTTGCGAATCACATTCATTGCAGTCTGCCGACTCCTCTCCTTCAACAAGTTTGGAGTGCGTGGGCGGCGCAGCAAGTATGCACCGTGATTTACCTATCGTCATCATTACAACTCACTAAGCACATATTCATGTATGTCAGCATGGACGTGGAAACCACTTCTTGTGGTTTACCTTGTCCTTGCGCGCACTTGTTCCTTCGTTAGAGATCCCTTTCCCATACTCCCATTAGCCTTCTTCGTATGCTTCTGCTCACCACAAGATTCTTCGCGTTCAGTCGGCAATTCGATCATGTACATCTAGAGTATATGTCTGCTCTTCCCTCCCTATATGCTTAAAGTGCGGTGTGTTGGTGGGGAGAAGACGAAGGAGGATCGCCCACGAAGCCTTGCTAGCCACTTGCAGCGAAGGCGCCAATCAATTCTCCATCTTGATGCAGGTCAGATCATCAAATGCGCTCTTCATCACGCCAGCCATCCTGAGCTAGCTGGTCACTGCCTGGATAGCCCTGGACGGCAGCAGTAGCCTCCACAGACATGATGGGTTGACATCGAAGTAGAGGCCCACGTGCTGCAGCACCCCGCAATTTAAGCTACCCCTCCTGACTTCATAGCACAGCGAAGCCGGACTCAACGCGTTGCTATTTGTACCTCAGCGCGCCGCCATCGCGTTACTCATCTACAATATTCCCTCCCATAGTCTTTGGGTGCCTCAATTGATTTTCTGTCCACCTTCTCATCACCCTCACGCGTCGTAAATCCATCAGCGACCTCAACAACGCCATGTCTGACTGGTCTGACCTTCCCCGGGCACTACAGGGTAGCTCCAAAAAGTTCAGTGAGCTCCTTCAGAATGACGCTCAACTGAAGGCCTTTACTTCAACGAATGCCATCGACAAGGAATCCATCTTTGGTATCAAGTCAAGTGGCTCTGACAATACTCTCCTCATCACAGTGGCCAATGGCAGCGCGAAGGCCAGTACCGCAGGCTCACCCAAAGATGCTTTGTTCACTCTGTCTGCCCTTCCAGAACAATGGGAGCAACACTTCAAAGAGGTTCCAGTGGCGCCGTACCAGAGCTACGGGGGCATGTTCGGTATGAATGTCAAGCAGAAGGGAGTTCAGGTTCTGGGCGACGAGACCGCCTTTGCACAGTGGACACACGTCGCCAGACGTGTGCTCGAACTTGCCCATGACGCTCATTGTGGGCCCATCAAGGAAGACGAGCAAGCTGAGCCTCAATACGACTACCTCACCGGCAAATATCTTTACCTCGACGTACCTGTCTGGGGCCGATGCAAGACCTTCTACGAGTACTCCGGCGAAGGCAAGCAGCCGATTGTTTTTCTCCACACCGCTGGTAGCGATTCCCGGCAGTACCACGGTGTCATGAACGATCAAGCGATGCGCAGGAAATGCATCATGTATGCTTTCGATTTGCCGGGCCACGGACGAAGCTTCCCTTCCAAGAACTACTGCCCCGGTGCGCATACCAATACTGAAGACGCATATGTTGGCATCATTGCAGCTTTTGTGAAGGCGCTTGGCTTGCGGAGACCCATTATCTGCGGTGCTGGTATGGCTGGACAGGCTTGTTTGGCAGTAGCCATGCGTCACAAGGAGGTTGGGGCGGGAGGGACGATTCCTTTGCAAGCGTACGTAGAACTTGTGGATCGAGATGGGCGTCGCTTACAGTGTCAGATCTGAGTACCTCGATGTGGAGCGCCAATGGCACGATCGATCGCCCTATGTGAATCAGTCCTTGTTCAACCCAGAGTCGACATACGGGGTAAGTAGGAAAGCTGCACACAATCAAGATAACATGGCTGAGTGTGAACAGATGATGTCGCCGACCGCTCCTCTGGCAAATAAGCAGCTCATATGGCACCTGCACAGCGCTCAAGCTTATGGGGTATGTTCATTCCAGCACAAGGATAGCAAGTAACCACTAACACTTTGCAGATCCTCCACGGTGATCTCGACTTCAACTTCGGCGGCTGGGATGGCCGCTCCCGCGTCGCTTCGATCGATACTCAGAACTGCCCAGTATACATGCTTACTGGCGAATACGATTGGTCCAACACACCAGAGATGTCGCAAAAGACAGCGGACAAGATTTCCGGAGCGATGCACAAGGCTATGCCTGGTCTCGGCCACTTCCCAGCAACGGAATCTCCTTCGAAGTTCGTGCCGCACCTGATGGAGGCCATTGAACATATCCAGAAAGTGCGATCAGAGCACATGAGTACTATGCGGCTAGGCAACGGTACCGATTAGACGCTATAGTCTTGAATGAATATACATTGCTGTTCAGATTGGGCAGATTTCGGCCATGGTTCCTTCCGTTCCAGAAAGTCTGTCCGTTTGGACTTCATCGTGACCTTTCAGCTTGTGACGTTCGCGTGTGAGGCATCCACCCACTGACTTTCACCTTGCCAAGATGTAGGTTCCATACATTAATCATACCTCGTGTAGTCGCCGCTGAGTCCCTCATATGACCACCACTTCTGCTGAACTTTTTTGGGAGTTCTGGATTCAATCATAGTGGCTCTCTTCCTAGAAATGGTCCTGTATTTGTGTTAATGGTGAAGAGCAAGGAAGTAACGCGACGGGCCGTCCGAGGTTCGTGACGCACGTGGCGCTAGCGTGCGGCTTGCATGCAACGACGTCAGCCTTGCCATGTTTGTGGACCCTGTACTTTCTTGTTCTGCAACACCCGAATCACGACGACTCACGACAACCATGCCAGTGTCACTGCACTACTAGACTACTCCACTCGATACGACCTTCTCGGTATCCAACGCGCACCAGTTACGGGCCTCCGCATTTCCACCCAACCAACCTACAGAAACACACCGCCCATTATGCCGCCTTTGAAACTCTCCATACCTACTGCACACGACCAAACCCCCTCAGACGGCAGTAAACCATACACAGCCTACACCATCCGCATCGAGCACCCCTTCCCACGCGCTGCAACCACAGTCTCAAAACGCTACTCTGACTTCTCCTCTCTCGACGCCTCGTTGCGCTCCACAACCGGCTCAGCACCTCCTGCGCCTCTGCCGCCCAAATCCTGGCTCGGTGGTTTTCTGGGCTTGGGGAATACCGCAGCATCGCCTGAGGCAATTGAGAAGAGGCGGGTGGGGCTGGAGGCCTATCTTCGAGCGATAGAGGGCAGTGAGGATGCGCGGTGGCGTGCTAGCAAGGAATACCGTGCCTTTTTGGAGTTGGACGACCGAGATGCGAGGAACAAGGTGGCGGGGATAGCAGGTGCACAATTCGGCAAAGACCGAGTGAGGGACAGTTCGGACTGGTTGGACAAACACTCTGACCTCAAGTCCAGTCTGCAAGACGCAAGAAGGTGGCTTACAGCACGTGAACAAGCCAGCGCCGCAACAGCGCAGCACGAAGCCGCCGCCAATGCGAAGAAGAGTCTTGTCCGCGCCGGAACTCTTATTTCAGCTTTAGACGAGGCCTTGGGCCGACTCAGCGGCAAGAGCGGGGATGAGTGGTCTGGCGAGAAATTAGGCGACGGCGAGATACGACGACGCAGAGACATGATCAGCGGCCTGCGCAAAGAAAGAGACGGCCTCGAATCCGTGCTCAACAGCATGGCCGTCAAAGCCGCCCTCTCGGGCTCCTCATCCACCGCACCCAGCACCTCCTCTGCCGCCGTCACCTCCCAGCAAAAAGCCGGCCTCTTTGCAAACGCAGCACTCCACACCACCAAGCCCTCATCCGGCCGTCGCGTCCTTGGCGGCGCGCCCGCCCAGGAAACCGACAAAACACGCGAATTAGACAATGAAGGCGTGCTCCAGCTGCAGCAGCAAATCATCTCAGAGCAAGACGAGGATCTCGTCGATTTGACAACCGTGGTGCGACGCATGCGCGAAATGGGCGTGCAAATTAATGCGGAGATTGTGGAGCAGAATGCCATGTTGGGCTTGTTTGAGGAGGATGTGGAGAGGGTGGATGGAAAGGTCAAGATTGCGAAGAAGAGGGTGGATAGGATTCGGTGAAGTTTAATCTTCTTCTTTTTTTCCCGCTGGCTTTGTTATGTGGTTGTCTGGCTGGTTTTGGGTTACGGGGGGACGAAGGGCTGCTTTTGCGCGGTTGGGGTTGGCTGGCTGGCTTGCTGGAAACATTGAATATATTAGAAGATTTGGTGTTTGGGTGTTTGATGTCACTTTAGCGACGATAATGTATTATGATACCCCCTTCTCTCCTCTCTCTTTACTGAAATTTCCATGTGTTGTGACAAAAGATTTTTCTTTTACCTTCACGCTCGCCATATACGCAAAGCATAAGTTTATCCAAGTCCCAAATACACCCACTCAATCATAAGCTAATCAACCAATTATCAAACCTTCACTCATTCCACACAAACTCTCATCTCGTAGATTCCCTCAAAACCCCTCACCTGCTGAATACTCACCCTTTTTTATACCCTCTTCACACATACCCATAACCACGTCAAAACGAGAAAAACGTGGAAAAGCAATCAAAACGCCTCCCTCCTCACAGCCAAAAACGTCAAACTCCACAACTGCCTTATATTACTCTCCGTCGCTGTCAGCGCCCCCAGCGGCTCAACCAGGTACCCATTATCGTACTTCCAGCTCCAGACTTCGGAGCTGAGCTGCGCGCGGTTGGCGTCGATGATGTCCCAGAGGTGAGTGTAGGCGGAGAGGATTTTGTTGTGGAGAGTGGGGGAGGTGCAGAAATCTAGTGGTTGGGGGACGGGTTTGGGGTTAGTGATGTTGAAAGGAGAAGGAGAGGAGAGGGAGATGGATGAGGTTTTGTGGAGAGAGAGAGAGAGAGAGAGAGAGAGAGCAGCGATGAGGATGGATGAGTTTTTCAAGGAAGAAGGAATTCAAACGTACCAGGCTTGTCATTAGTAGTCGTGCACCGTGCAAGTTGTCTCGCCAGCCCGGCTCCCATCATGGCAAGTTGCCAACTCCACACCACAGTCCCATGATACGCACCTGGTCCGAATCGCGCTTCGAAAGCTGCATTGCCCGCGTACGCAGGATTCGCCACAAAGAGCCCAATTTCAGTGCTCAGGCCGACGGGAAATGGATTCAGGATGTGGTCTGCGGTTTGCGAAAGGTACGCGCTGAGTTGGGTCTGGTTTGTTGTGTTGAGGAAGAAGTGGCGGAAGCAGTCGTCCGTGTTCATGACGGGGACGATGGGGGAGGAGGGGAGCATGGGGCTTTCGAGAGCGAGGCCGTAGTAGGTTATGTCGGATGTGAGGTTTGCTGTGTTGGGGAGCACGGAGAGGCTGGTTGCGTAGGCTGAGACGAGTGAGGTGGCGGTGTCGCGGGGAACAGTTACTTGAAAGAAGCGGAGGGTCTCGTCTTCCCATATTTGCGCGTAGCTGGAGTGTGCGTGAGAATGGATTTGTAGAAGGGTTGGTTGGATGTTTCTTCACTTACCGGTCTGCAGCCTCACTCCAGTCAGGATGGCCTGGGAAGTATCCCGCCCGACTCAACGCAGCGATTGCACGAAGGCCGGCTGGTGCAAGAGCCGTGTTCACATTATACGGTATTCTCCCGCTCCCAAGTCCATCATTCGAGTCCCGCCATTCACCCACCGGCTCGTTTTCCCTGAGACGTATCAAGTTCTCTTGCACCTGATTTTCTGCAAAAGGTGCGGTAGTCCGCATGATTTTCTCCGCAGTCAACTGAGCAAGGGCGGCGTACGTCAGTCCATTATTCTCGGCCAAGAAGGTAGCATTGGTGGCAAAGAACACGGAAGAGCGTTGTGCGCCGGATTCGGTGTCCAGAAAGTAGCTTTGCATGGCGATGGGCAGCAAGAAGTCGGTATCGATCATCTTGTAATCACACCGTGGAGCAGAGGATACAATGTTCTCCTGAGCATTGAGATAGGTTGCATAGTCGCCTAAGACTTCCTCGTGGCATACGGTACCTACATTGTATTAGCCTCTTGGTCAAATTGAGATACATGGAGTACGACATACCATCCTTTCGGTCCACTCGCTCCAAAACCGCACCGATAACTGCCTCAATAGCCGTCTCACTCAAGATGGACTGCATCAGGAGCATACTGATCATACTATCACGCCCAAAATACGTCAGGAAGCGCCATGTTCCCGCGAGGAGCTTATCAGAGTATGACAAGAACGACAACGAAGTAGTCTGATCCACATTCTCTCCCACCAAGCCTACAGAAGCGGCATTCAGCACTTCCTGTGGACCCAATTGTTCGAGCTGTGGATAATTAAACGACGCGTCAAAACGATATGTCCCAGCTCCAAAGGACAGCGTCCAAGCCGCCTCACGGTTCAGAATAATGGCGTCTGCACCATCCACAGGCGTAAATGTGAGCCACGTAGTCGTCACATTGTCAAACCACGTTCTATTGATAGTGGCACCTCCATCAGCATTCAAAGCAAATCCAAAGCTATTCTGGAAGGCCTGGTTCACGCCGCTCCCTTCGGTAAAATCTCGGATCGCGCGTATGCTACCCAGGATCGGTACAGTTAGTCTGGCTGTATCATTGAAGTTGATAGAGCCCGAGATACCGACCCGGTCCGATCCGCTGACGGGATTCAAGGACTCTCCATTACTTGTTGAGTTTTCAAGTCGGATGGCGAGGGAGCCGTTGACACCACTCTCCGGGGCGAAGAGTGCGAGGGCACCGCTGTTGCCTGCAGGCCATGCGATGAGCAGACGAGGTTGGATTCGCGTAAGGTCACTGCCTGGACGAGGAGTGGTTACGATGACATGGGAGCTCGAATGGCAATCCGAGTAGAAGTAATTATCGTATGGCGGATCCGCGAGATATAGCCTCCTCGCCTCGTCAGGACATGGTGAAGTGGAGAAGGGAGTAGTTGGCGGCGGCGAGTTCTGAGGGCGAGCGAAAGTGAGCGATGTGTTGAGTAGGCTGCCGAAAGCTGCTGCAAGTATCTTCATTGTGATTTCTTAGCCAACGACCCAGTCTTAAAATGTAGAAACTAAACACGTTCGATATGCTTACGATATACCATACCAGCACCTAGGTACAAACCCAGGAAGGAAGCACACGTGGGCTCTTTAGCGTACGCTGAGAAGGAAATGAAGCTGTACCTTACACCGACGTCTACACCTAAGAACCGCCGTCACGATCTTGATCCCAAACTCTCTTCCATACACAATCGCCGCTGTTGATGCACAAGGACGTCATAGAGTCAGTTGTCTCTCATCGCGCATGCGCTTGCCAACATCACGATCCCACACCTCGACATGGTCTTGACATGGTCGAGAGGAAATAGGGCAGATATGATCGACATGTGAGCAGGGGGAATGCATCGAGTCTGGGGTAGAAGAAAGAGTGATTGGCCGAAACTATGGTGCGGTTCGACAATCACCGACAAAGTGGGTGCGCTAGTAAGTGTCTCGTGCCATCGGCGTCATCGACGACGCAACATCATTAAGCTATGTATGTGCGGTCTCGCCGAGTTGGTAGTTAACAACAGTAAGGGCTGCTCTATAGCAATAAGGGTTCGAATATTCGGCCTTGATGTGTTTCCTGTATCATGGAATAAGTTCGTTGGGGCCATAGCAGAAGAGGTTTCCTCACAAACATCGATCTGACTAGATCTACAAGTCGCGGTGCACCTCAATGTGGTGAAGGTCCTCAGACGATTTGATAAAGGTGTTTGCGGAGTACGATAAAGACCCAAGATACAGCAAGAATAGGACTGTAGTAGTAAAAGCTCAAAACAGTAACCCATTACGCATTGCGAACAGAGTCGGGATGGAGCAAGACTGCTCGGGCAGTTCAGATGGCTATCCAAACTCGCAACCAGCCTATGAACACATCGGTATATATTAACCATGGCCTCTAGCGCTTACTGCAAAAAGCTTACATTCAGGTACCATAGGTCACATCGTCCCTTTCTCTTGCATCTGCAAATGGCCATGAGAGCACCACCTCGTTCAAATCCGCACTCCATCATGTCGACCTCGTCAAGCTTCCTGGGTCCTACAACCCCAATCCGTTACTCGCACAAGTATGGAATGTGAAAACGAGAGCGCACCGCATGGGTGGTTCCGTCCGCGTGTGACTATCATACCATACCATAATATAATAAGACCGAACGAGTACTACCATGCACTACATCGTGATTAACAACTACCCAAGCGACCGTCACACCCAACACATGACCACGACATCCTATACATGATCAATCCTCCTCAGACCCCTGCATATAAACCAAGCTTACAGTTCCTACCCATCAAGCTTAGTCTCACCCCACTATACCTACTGATACCTACTGTACTTCATACTCTTACCGTAAACCGCTGCTCGCTTTTCCAGGGCCAGCCAATACCTAGCGTTTCCCCTAGTTAGCTGAATTATGCAACCGTCGGAGACACTTGAAGAGTGGAGCCAAGTGAAAAAAGTGCGCACGCCGGAAAGAATTGGCAATGCGAAGAAGGCAGACATGCTTTTGAAATCAGACATGCTTGAAATCAGACATGCTAAAAAACAATTGGTTAATTGTAAGCTTGCAAAATGCAAGATAAATCAGAAAAAGGCTCATGGGGTATTTCTAGTACAAACTTAAAAACTAATCTGGGCTGAGATATGAGTATGTTGAGAGATATGCTTACTTCAACCATCTCATGCACAGCACGCCATGCCATGCCATGCCAACTTCCTATCATCCTCCGCACATTATTATTTACTGTAGATACCTAACCTAACTCTTCAAGGCCCTCTTCCATCGCGCCATCTTACCCAATAAACACGCTACTCACGTACTTATTCAGGGAGCGAGCGCGCGCGGGGGGGATGTAGTTATTGCTGAGTCGTATCAAGTACCGTGAGTACAATGACTTTGGGATGATTTCTGTCGATTCGGTGGTGAGGGATGCGGGATGCGGGATGTGAACTATGACCGGAAAACATGGTAATATCCGAAGGATAATGAGGAGGAAATAATAATTAACTACTGTAATTTGGGGGTATCAGAAATGCCAGCACAAAAAAAATTATCCAGTTCTATGAAAGAAAACAAACACGCAACGCAAACGCTGGTACAATGCCACATGTGTCATCTAGACGCTGACCCCAAAAGGTCTTACCGTCTCCTCTCCGCCAAACTTGCCTCCCTGTCCGCCTGTCCACTCTGTAGTTTCGCTCCCGATCCTTGTGTCTTCGGAACTCGCATCCCCACATTGAGGCTCAGCGTCGCTTGCTCTGGTAGCCCGAAGGTGTGCCGTGTCCTTTTCGATGATGGAACTGTCCACAAGCTCGGGATCCGATTTGTTCTTGTTGTCATTGAAGAGATGTGCGTTGCCAAGTGCCTGTGTGTCGCTTCTTCTGGGGGGTTCGGACTCTGCAGCTTTATGGCGAGACGATGTAGGCATTGGCTCAAGCGCATCTCTATCACCGTGCTCTTCCAACTCCACCGTTGTGATAGGTGCAGTTGTACTCCTGAGCATGGCAGCACTTCGACCATATTTATCCACGCTCTTGCGGGCGCCGTTGTGGTTTAGGGCTTCCTGATCTTTGTTTGCCATGCTGTCTGTGGGCTTGACTTGCTTATCAGCGTCGGCGATGGGTGTAGTCCGCGCTCTTGACTGCGAACTTCGTCCCTCTTTGGGCACGTCGGTACTCTTTCTGCCGACACGGGCACCTTCTTTCTTCTCACCGCGGCCCATCAGAGTAGCTGCAAGGCCACTTTTATGATGCTTTTTCTCCTCGGCCATAGTGTCTTGGAGAGCTTGCCAGCGCGCACTGACATTCTGCTCCACTTGATCACGTTTCATAGTGCTCCTCTCCTCACCCTTTTTCAATTGTTCAATACGCGACGCGCGAGACTTGCTCTCGAGACTGGCTAGCTCCAACTGTCCTTGCGTGATACGGGCACGCCGCAGGTAGGCAGTAGGCTGGTAGCGCTTCATGTACTCAGCGTCAAGCCCCTTCATCCCATATGCGAATGGACCTAGCAAAGCTGCAATGTCTTTGAGAACAAAGCCTCCTATTCCATAGCCGACACCCTTCATCGCCCCAACAACACCATGGTTCTTGGCACCACGGATGGGCTGAGTGACAATACCAGTCACACCGTCCATGACGCCGTACAGTAACTCGTCGCGTCCTGCGCGGAGTCCAGAATGTACACCGGTAACTCGTGGTGGGCGGCGCACTGTCTCATCACCGTACAGTCGTGGTGCATTGTGGAAGCCCTGTGTGAGCGCCAAGGTCAAGTTCATGGGGAAACGAGCCAGCGCACCACCGGTCTTCCTGAACCCAAATGCAGCTTCGTGGCCAAGTTCATCAGCCAGGTCTTCGTCCGGTTCAGATATTTTCGACAGCGTTGATGGTTCCCGACTCGCTTGTGGCCTTTTTGCATCCTTTGCCTCGTCCTTGTCTTTATTCTTGCCCTTGTCGGCCGAGCCACCAGCTGCCTCCCCTTGAACCTTCTCCTTTGAGAGATTGGCGTTTGCTCTGGCAATCGTCGCCTTCTTGTGCTCATGCCTTCGCTGGACTTTTCGTTTCTTTTCTCGAATTTTCTCACGCTTTCTGATGCTCTTGCCCATCTCTACAGGCACGCCTCCAACACCTGTGGCCGCATCCGTGACCGACGTCATCAACGTGCCCCACACACCTGTTATGGGCTCACCAGGTCCGCCAAAGTCATTCCACTCATAGTGTCGGATCAGGCGCAGCTCGTTCCACTTAAGCTTTTTCCTTTCCACCAGTATCTCTGCAGCCAATGCAGAGAGCTTCACGTTGGTATTCTTGATCCTCCACGCCGCTGCACGGTCGTCCAAGAAGTCGCAGCGCATGCTGTTCTCACCTACTAGGGGCAGTGACCTGTGGAAAGAACGCACAGCGTTTAAGGCGCCATCACCTTCCTTGTCGATGCTTTCTGCAATCTTCTTAACATTCTCCTTGGCCTCGTCAGTTAGACATTGCTTGATACCCTCCGCAAGACGTTCCGAGTTTAGCTTCTTGTAAGGGATGCACTCGTGGGCTCCCGCTTTGGCTTTGCTGACCATTGCTCCCCAAAATGGTTGATCGCCGAAGAAGGGTACAATCATTGTCGGTATGGCACACTTGAGACCAATGGCGGTCGTTCCGGCACCGCCGTGGTGCACGACAGCGGCACAACGTGGGAATAGCCAGTCGTGGGGACAATTGTCAATCATGAAAATGTTGTCAGGGCAGTCGGCGTTTGAGCCAAAGCCTCCCCAGCCTTTGGAAACAAGCGCACGGCAGCCAGCCATCTTGACCGCGTCGAAAATCAGATTTGTGAATTCGTCTGGGTCGTCAACGACAATGGAACCGAACCCAATGTACACTGGAGGCTCTCCGCTATCCAGGAACTCCTTCAAGTCGTCTGGAGGCGTGAACGAGGATGCAAGGTCGAGGAAGACAAATCCAGATACGTCGATTTCTGGGCCCCAATCCTTGGGTTTAGGGATAAGAGCTGGTGACCACATGTATGTGTATGGCACTTTCATCCGGTAGAGTTGACCGGGAGCCCATAGTGTGCTAACTTCTTCCAGATGCAAGATCTGTGTGCGGAATCGATTGATAAGGTCACCCAGGCCTTGCCACATCATCATCTCGACTAGCGGATAGGACATGAAGTTACCGTAGCTCGCCTCGACATTGGTGGTTTTGATGTTTGCGAGAGGGTGGGGAAAGAAGGCTGTTGGGGTGTATGGAAACCTAGAGTGTGCTGTCAGACTTCCATCTGCGACCGAAGTCGGCATGTACCTACGTGAACATCATGTGTAGCGGGATCCCAAGTTTCTCAGCAATGTGCTGCGGTGCAAAACTTGGAGGGTTGGCAATAATGGCATCGGCAACGAACGGATCCTTGTTACCCACTTCAACATATTAGCAGGCCATATGAGAGAAGAGGGCTGGCTGCAAACATCAACTTACTCATTTTTGCGTTGTGCTGGTCGGTCTCATCGTCTGAAGCATTGATGCAAGCCCGCCACATGCCCTGGAACATCTCGTACATTTGCGCTCTACGACGGCCAATCTCTCCTCCTTTGATTGTGTCAATGTTCGGAATCAGACCTGGGTTCTTGACCTGTATATTGGGGTTAGTGAATGTCGCACAATCGCTGCATATGTGATGGCTTACCATGAACGCCATGAGTTCGGCAGGGTTACCGCCGACGGAGAAGAACTCGAGGCCCGAATCCTTCTCGACAAACTCCTTGAATGCTGGATGCGTAGCCAACCGGACCCTGTGGCCGTAGTCTTCCTTCAGGATTTTGGCGATGCGAATAAATGGCTGGATGTCGCCTCGAGAGCCAATGATGATGATAACGATGTTGAGCTTGACCCGCCTCGAAGGGTTGTTCTCCATCTCATCCTCCTCGGGTGATATCTTTCTGCCCTTGATACCCGGGGCATCATAGCTCTCGACACCTCGTTGCTCATCATCCTTTGTGTGCTTGTGCAAGACTGCGCCGAGGGCTTTCGCGACGTAGCCACTGTCCATGTCATTTTCCAGTATATTGAGCTTCAGCCGTCCATCAGCTTTCGACACCTTGCCGGACGTGCGAAAGTGGTCGTTTGTGATCTTGAGGCGCGAGAAGGGGCCGCCATGGCTTTCGCGGCGTTTTCGACTTTCTTGGTTGGTCAAGTCGTCTTGGTGGCTTAAACTCTTGTTGGGATACGTTTTCTCGTCATCGGAGGAGTCTGAGTCGCTTTCAGAGGAGTAAGGGTCGAAGGTGACTGTCGTGCCCCTGTGTGCTGGCGATGGTCTCTTTGGCTGTCCGCCATGGTGTATCTTGCCCAGCAGCGAATGCCTAACTGAAGGCTTTGGTCGCTCTGTTGCATATCTCTGTTGCATCGGTCGAGATGTCTCACGTCGGCTGTGAGGCTCCTCGACGCGCGTTGGCTTCGTGGTGAGACTGTCCTCGGACGCAGCAGCTGCATGTTGGGTTGTGCCCATGGGCGTAGCGACACCACTGCTAGGCGCAGTAGGGCCTGTTGCTGGGTCAAAGTTTGAACTGTTGCCGGGAATGTTTGGAAAGGTGGGTTCGTGTAAGACCATCCCGGTCGGCGTGACGCGATGCTGATCCTGGTCGCGGTCCGCCATGGTGTCGCCTAGATGGAACGGCGGAAGAGAGAGTGTGGGCCAGGAGATGTGTCCTGCGATCGGGATCAACAAACTGTGACGAATCTATGACGACTGAAGCCTGTATCAGGTGCTATGCATGCACCTACAGTAAAAGTTGGAGCAGGAGCCGGCGAAGGTAAGTGCCTGGAATGGCAAAACACGAAGGCGAAGACAGGCGGTTTGACAACAAGACATGGAGAATTCTGCTGTTTTGTAGCGGCGATCAATGGCCACCCAGACTCTGGCGTCACAGCACACAACACAACGCAGCATGCGACCAGGAATGAGCCACAGGCACGTTTTTGCAGGTTCCCAGCCATGCCCCAGCAGGTTAATGGCCGTCCGCCCGTGGTTAGCACTGCCGCATCTGCCGCATCGCCCGCTTCCGGCCATGATGTCATCGGCAGCTCGTTTATCTTGCCGCATCTGGGCGCCAGGGATCAAAAGTGGATATTTCGCAACATGGCATTTTCAATTCACCATGGCCTGGTCAGCCCTGCGTCGTCACCACTGTGACTGCTCGGTACGGTGGCAGTGAATGTCTTGTGGGATTGTTGCATTGTGCCCTAGAGCGCCAGCGAAATGTCGAGAGCCGGCTAGTGGCTCCTGACGAAGACAAAACATTGTCCTAGTTGTGCCAGCCATGAACATGCGCCATCCCTCATCACATGATGTTGGGTAGCTTCCCCAGACACCCGCGGATCGCTCACGAGCTGTTGCAGAGTCCTCAGCGACCAATGCCAATACCATATAGAGCGGCCTTGACAATGTCTTGCGCCCACCCAGCCCATCCTCTACCAATCTGTACCATGTTCAACAACTTGACAAAGTTGCGGTTCCAAGCATCCTGGTCCTCCCAATCATCTGCATACGGCTCGAAGATGGCCTCTTCAGAGCTGCCTGCTGTCCCGGGAGCGACCAGTTCCCATTCGCCGCTGTCGTTCTGGAGCACATGCATCCTTGGCCCAATGCAAAGAGCCCGTCCCAAGATGCTCGAGTCGGCCACAAATCGCGTTGCTGCGTCCACCACGTCCACAACCTTGCCCATGGCGCCCCCTGCTAGCATCATCCGTCCGCCTGCCGGTACGATTGGAGTGTCGATGAAGTATGGGCACAGCAGATTTACGCGAACTCCTTGCAGTGCGCTTGTCGATCTGAGACTCCTGAACAGGCCAAGAATAGCGTGCTTCGCAGCGCAGTATTGTGGCTGAATGGCCACGGGGCACAGAGAGGCAACAGAGCCCAATAATAGGAGGTGGCGGTCCCGCGGAGAGCTTGACGGCTCTGAAGTGATGCTGCTGGGCGATGACCCCGGGTTCTTGGGCAGCCAGAAGTAGGCGAGGTGTGTCGTGTAAAGCACGCCGGTAACGTTGACGTCTATAATCTTGAAAGCTGGAGCTGGTGGCTCCGCGGCGTCGAGATTCGCACCCTCCTGGAGGATATCTCGTCCCGCAATCCCCGCATTGGCTACTACCACGTCCAGTCCGCCATGCGGACTCAGCTTGACAGCCTCCTTGAAGAGGTTGACTTGGGATTGCCAATCGGTCACATCGCAGTGAACAAAGTGCACCTTGTTGCTGCCTGCCGTCTGGGTGTTGATCTCACGACAGACGGCGTCACCTTTGGCGACATTGATGTCTCCCACGATGACCGTAGCGCCGTACTGTGCCCAGTGTTTGACAAAGGCTGCGCCAAAGCCACTCGCTCCTCCTGTGATCAGTATCACCTTACCCTTGACCCAGGCAGCATCGTACGGTTTCTTGATGTCAATTGGCGGTGATTGAAGGATTGCGGCTCCCTGACGCTGATAGGTGCTCATTGTGTTGGCCAGATAGAAGTAGCAGGAGTGATTTGATGAGAACCAAGGCTGGGCTTTGGGTTGGTGTGTGTCAAGTTGAGATTGGGCGAGCTGCTGCCTGCTCTTGTTCAATCAGGCTGTTTTGAACCGAGGCTCGCCAGTCCACTGATTCCATGGCACCTTGCGTCATGGTGTGAAAGGCTATTTGGGCGCTAGAACAGCTCCTGTCGTCTCGAGGGGCATGAGACGAGAGAGCTAGATGGACAAAGAAGACCTACGATAACTTCTACGACAAGGGATGCATGCTGTGAATCAGTGATGGGTGTCGTGGGGCACTTGGCGCGAACGGACCCTGCCGACCCCGCGCTTGCTTCTCTAACACTTTTTTTTTGGGTAACGAGGGAGGGGAGGAGTCAATTCTCTTTGAAATTCTCTTAGCAAATGACAAGACTGCTGTCGCATCCCGTAATACTTGAACATGGCTGCAAAACCTCCTGCCCTTGACGTCTCGCCCACACACATCGTCGCCACGCTCTTCTACAAGGCCGACACACCCCACTACTTCCCCCACCCAGATCTCTCGCCGCGCAGCCCCAACGACTCAATCCCCTCTGCTTCCCTGGAGTCGCTCAAAGATGGCGCCGTACCTACCGAAAACCTCGAAGATTACCCCCTCGAACCGCCAACCCCAGGCCCCAATGCCCTCGACAACCTCTACGGAAGTTACATCAGCCAAAGCTGCCTAACCGACTTCTTCATCACACTCACAAACATAATACCAGGCCTCCAACAAAGCACAATCACAAGCAAAAAGCTCGAGACAAGCAAGTTCTGCAGAGTCGCCGAGGTCGCCTTCCCTCTACCGTCTGCCTCTCCCGTGGAACTAGAGACGTTACGGAGGCACGAGGCCGTGTCGAGATATGAGCGCGAATGGAACGTCGAATGTGTCTTCCAGGCAGATACCATATACCGGCGGTACAAGAGACTAGCTGTATTTGACATGGACAGCACGCTCATACAGCAGGAGGTCATCGACGAGATCGCGACGCTGATCGGCGTGGAAAAGGAGGTGTCTGCCATTACGGCTGCTGCCATGAACGGCGAGCTAGACTTTGAGGCGAGTCTGCGGGCGCGGTGCAAGCTCTTGAAGGGGGTGCCAAGCACTGTCTTCGAGACGCTGAAGCCAAGGATTACGCTCAATGAAGGCGTCAAGGAATTGATACCTGCGTTGAAGAGACTGGGATACAAGACCGCTGTATTAAGTGGTGGCTTCACGCCCTTGACCGGCTGGATGGCACAACAGCTGGGTTTGGACTATGCCTTTGCAAACCATCTCGTGGTATCCGAAGATGGAGCAACGCTGACTGGCGAGTTAACTGGCGACATTGTTCACGCGCAAAAGAAGAGGCAACACGTCCTGGAGATTGCCGAGAAAGAGGGCATCATACTTGACCAAGTCATTTGCATCGGCGACGGCGCAAACGACCTACCCATGATGAGTGTTGCAGGACTCGGAGTAGCCTTTCACGCAAAGCCAAAGGTACAAATGCAGGCTCCCGCGCGCCTAAACTCGAAAAGCATGCTAGACCTTCTCTATCTCTTCGGCATATCCAAAGAGGAACAAGAAGCATTACTGCGGTAGCATGGTGTTTTTGGTGAAAGGATCCCCTCCCATGGACAGCGTGGTGCGCCTGGAGACTTGACTCGTCGAGAAAAGGATTGTTGTATTATACCCAATGCTGTAGCACATGTCAACAACCATGCAAAACCATAACTCAATAAAAGACACATGCTACCTCTACACCCTCCCAATCAGAGCAGTCGATGATAGTTCAGAGTAGCAGTCTTTGCTTTTCAAACGCGGCATGGCAGATAGGACTTCGAACGGCAGAATCCATTATACATAATGTAGCCATTCACTCTGTCCAAATCGAAAAAATTCACAACGACAAACATCTCCACTATATGTACTTCCACCCCGCCTTAACCTGCCCAGCAGGGTGTATGAGCGCCTTGGCAGGGTGACGCGGCTCCAAGGAAGATCCATAGCTGCGACTTTGCTCGGCCTCAGCTGCGGACTCGACGCAAACTCGTGATTTGGATGCCGTTGCAGTTGGCAGGCTAACACATGATGACTTACTTGTGCGCTGCCACCTGGTTGGTAGCTATTGGGCTTCATGGATATAGTTCGGTATCACAGTGTGCAATAAGCTGTGGCATGCGGTGTGGAACGTGGGCGGACTGTGGAGGGACTGGAAGGTCTCTGGCGTTGTCGCGGCGTGGCTGCGACTCGTTATATGTAAATTATGTGGTGGGTGGGTGAGGTGATGGTATAGCATTAGCTGGGAAAAGAGGGCCATATAATGAGTGCCTGAATACAGTGGGGGGAGTTGTGAGCGAGAAAGGGTTAAAGGTGGCAAATAGCACCAATACGAGGGCCCTAAGTTAGCTTCAGCGGCCTTTCGACCGCAGTGTATGTGCCTGTGAATACACGTCAATTTCCCCCATGAAAGCATTAATCTGCTTGATGCTTTGAAAACAAATCACATCATCACGGCATCCAAAAGCAATATCGTACGTAGTGATGGGCAAGCCCCCTCTTCAATCTCGAAATAAAAGTGAAAAAAGAACAATATCATTCAACAATACCAGAGGTACACTCAGTAGCAAGAATCGAACTTCTCCTTCTAGGAGAATATATACACAGTTATATACACACACACATCAGTGCGACACCACACACCTCCCGCGAATCCCCCAACATCGCAAGTGCAAAGTCAGTCCTTCAGTCGGCCAGTCCGTCCGTATAATTTACTGCAGAGCCTCAATCATGCGGCGGATTTTCGCCGCTGATGCACTGCCAGCCTCCTTCTCGAGGAAGGCAATGAATGTCTCGAGTGTGTATGTCTTCTCGGTGGGCTCGTCGTCGACGGCAACGGGGGTTACGACGGAGGGTTGGGATGGTGCTGGAGCGGGGATAACGGTGGGAGCGGGTGGGGCTGGGGCGGGCGCGGAGTCGGGGGTCTTGGAGGGAGCGGCGGCTGAGGCCTTGGAGGAGGCGGCGGCTGGGGCCTTGGAGGGCGTAGCGACTGGGGCCGTTGGTGGCTTGGGTGCTGAGCCTGATGGTGCGGAGGACGCAGATGATGCGGGTGCGGGTGCAGGCTGGACAGGCGCAGATCCATCGGACTTCACGCACTGGAAGTAGTATGGGTTCCACTCTTTGCAGATGAGGCCAGCGGCGCAGGAGCCGGTGCCAGTGAAACCTTGACCTCCGCAGCGGCTGTACTCGCTGAGCTCGCCGGATGAGACATCGCCGGTGGGCTGGGGACGGATGACGGTGACAAAGGTGCTGGACACGATGGGTGCAGGGCTTGGGCTACCAGTTCCGATGGGGGCAGAGGAAGTCGAGTTTGCGATGGGGTATGGGGCTGTGAATTGCGAAGTAGGGACAGGAGCGACAATTGTCTCCTCGGGTGTGGGGACTGATGTGGGCTCGGACTCAGCTGTGGTAGAGGCAGCCTCGGTAGGAGCAACTTCAGTAGGAACAGCCTCAACGGAAGAGAGAGACGACATGGCGCTGGAGACTGGGGCTACGACGGAGGGAGCAGCCTCGACAGCGACGCTAGTAGGGACGGCGGCCTGGGCAGATGAAGAAGCAACGACAGCCTTGGAGGTAGAGGCAACAGGCTTGGGGGCAGTGGGAGCACCGGCAATCTCGCCAAAGGTGAGGAGCTGGGGTGTTGCTTCAGTGCCGCTGGCGATGAGTTCAGGGCCAGGGACGGGGTAGTCGGAAAGATCAGCGTGGATGGAGAATCCGAGACCCGGACCCGTCTTGGAGTATGCCTCGGGAAAGGTGACACCCTTGGGGACAAGAGTTCCGCTTCCAGTGACAGTGAGCTGGTAGCAAGTGACGTAGTGCTGAGCACCACCAGCAGGGCCGGCCGCGTGAAGAGCGATAGCCTCAGCTCTTAGGAGGTAGTCACCGGGAGCAATGTCAGTGGGGATCTTGAAGTCAAGCTTTCCACAGTTGTAGTTCATGTCCTTGGTGCCCCAGAAATCGTTGTCTCCTTGCGATGCCTCAGGGTTCTTCTTCCAGCTGTTCTGGTACACCTTGAAGAATTCGCTGGAGCCATCTGCAGCGGCCGCATCATCGACCTTAGACATGTATGCAAGGACGGGCCCCCAATGGGCTCCGCCAATGCCCTCTTGCGTGCAATCGCGGGTGTTGTGTTGGTGCATCTCAATCGTCACTGTGTCACCAGCTTCGAAGCCGCATTTGCCGCTCGCCGCAGCGGGGTTGACATTGCATTGAAGAGCGTTGCTGGTGTAGTCTTCGATGGGGCTGTTGGAGGGCGGCAGCCTGGCACATGTGCTCTCCAAATCCTCACCATTCTTCCACAGTTGTTGCCAGGTTGCGTGGGCTTGGGCCAGCGCCACAAGGGCGGAAAGTGCTGCTACGGTCTTCATGTTTAGAAAGAGTTTTTAAAGAGTGACTGGTGAAAAGAACGAATGACAAAGTATGTAATGAATGAATGTCCAGCGCAGCTGCGTTAATCTTTGTGACGCCCGCGGGACCCCCATCTTTATATTCAAAAGCTGAGATGAGCCTCACTGCAGTCAAGCCGCCTTGTGATTACCACACGCATGACTAGCCGTTTCGTTTACCATGGGTCAAATCTTGAATGTTGCCACAAGGGGTGTGAACTTTTCTGGATCCTATGCGGACAGATTAAACAGGGTTGCTCGACAACTTCGCTTGTAGACATGCTCAAGCCACTACCAAGTCTACGGATCGGGGCTGATATCCTGACAGGCATGGCAACCCGACACTGGATTGGTGGATGAAATCCTGTTCCTGGAATTCATGCTACACGTGGCTTAGCGGCATCTTAGAGTGGGTTGAGGCTAGAATCCTTCGAATTGCAGGGGGTTCTTGTTCCGTTCCTTGGGCGTTTGAAGAGGTTGTCACCCAGGGGTCACGATATCTCGTGCCTTGTGCTGAGTCTTGCACTGAGTCTTGCACTTTAATAGCTGGTTGAAGAATCATTCCACAACCGTTCCTTATGCCAGAAAGCCTCTGGGTCTTTATACTTAAAATGGCGTGAGAGGGTGAATTACTGGTTACTGGAAACAACGGTGTGGCGCATGCAGGAGCGGGTTCTAGTCGCACTTAAAATGAACGTTTCCTTCGCAATCTTAAGCGCAGTGCCTCCATGTAGTATTGCTCTGTAGATATGTTGACGTGGTGACAGTCACATCAGAAAGATCTACACAATCTATTGGTATGAATGTGTTTCGCCATTCTGAGGTTTTGTTGTGATGTTGGTGTCGACCAAAGGTGGAAACAGATGCGTGAGTGTTGTTTCGTTAGCGCGCGGTGTGTTGAAACGGCAAAGTGGGGCAACACGAAACGACTTTCGCGTGATCGCTCCAAGGATCAAAATCGTCAATAGCGCCTAGAAGGATAATGATGTTGTTGGTAGGCGAGTTTCGCGATGCTGGGGAGGGTGATAGTGCTGCAGAGATTTACCAGAGGACTTAGGTAGTTATGGATAGATGGGATGCGGACGCGCTTCGCAACGTTAGCGCACAACGCACATCGGAGTTGAAAAGCTTCCTCATTGACAGTGTATCAAGTCCATAAAGCTCTCCGTGATGGGCAATTGATCAGGATCAGACATATTGTAGGTCGCTGATACTTTGGAGTGCCACTATTCGGGATACACCATCTTCCTACCCACACCGCCATCGACGACGATCTCTTGTCCGGTAACAAAAGTACTGCCTATGACATACTCGATAGCTCTCGCCATATCTTCAACTTTGCCTACCCTTCCTGAAGGATGCCAATCATTGTCCTCTTTCGTCAGTTCGTCCTCCCATTTTGCTCCACCCTCGTCAGCAGCCTTACTTTCATTCCCAACATGAATCCATCCCGGAATTATGGCATTGACTCTGATCTTGTGACGATGACCGAGAGACACTGACATTGATTGCGTCAGGCCCAGAAGACCAGCCTTGACTGTGGAGTAGGCCTCATGATCAGCTTCGGCTCGATAAGCTCGCGTCGAGGAGATGTTGATGATGGTACCAGGTGAATCCGAGGTTGATCGACCAGCTGTAAGCAGGGGCACGCAGAGACGGCTAAGGATAAAAGGTGCTGTGAGACCAATCGCAAGCTTGAGGTCCCACTCGGTCTCCATCTCATCGCCCTCGGCTTCCATTCGTCGATCTTTGGAAAGTGCAAGTGTTGTAGGGAATGCGTTGTTAATCAGGACGTCCAATGTTCCATCAAACTGTTCTTTAACTATCTCAACAGCGAATTTGATCTGGTCTCTCTTGCTGAGATCGCACTTCAGTGCACGCCAGTTACTGTCAAGCCCACCTGACCATTGGCCTGCCTGTGTTTTCACATGGTTCAACTCTTCCTCATTGGAATCCAGGATGATAACTCGATGGCCCGCTGAGAGGAAAGTTCGAAAAAGTCCGCGACCAATTCCACGCGCTCCGCCAGTAAGCAAAATTTTGAGGGGCTGCCGAGTCGGAGTGGTGCTCATGGTCCTGGTGAGCGTGTTGGATTAGTCGAACAGAAAATCAAGAGATTCGAACACGAAAAGGACTTCTTGGGTAAAAGTATGCAACGGAAGGACAATCTTAGGCCTGAAGTTCTCCAACTCGGATGGTCAGTCGACGTAGATCAGAGCAACATTGTTAACATCGTTGATTGGCCATGACGTCATGACAGACCCATTCTCCAATGCAACGCTTCCGCCAAACTCGCTTCAAAAGATCGGGTAAAGCAACGCATCGTATGAGATCAAACGCATTGTGATTGAAGCCTTCCCAGTCTCCAAAGCTCTCTACGAGGAAGTGGAAAATCAGGTATAAAAGAGATGTGACTGTACTCATCGTCACACTGCAGACGTGACGAGATAGAGGCGAACGCTATTAGCTCCAGGATATTAGTGTGTTCCACTCATCCGCGTGGTCTTCTCACCCTTTTTGACCTTGAAGAGAGTAGGAGGAAGTTATGGCGTGATCTGCAAAGCTGCAAAGCAGCAGTGCCCTACGAAATGCTGCTTTCGTATGCCATAACGCTGGGATTGATAGGGTACTGAGGGGGAGCAGGCACACCAGCAGTTTCCTTGTCTGTTAACTCACTGTGACTCTGAGCTTGATTCAATGTCCCTTACAGCGTTGTGAGCGTTGTTGAACCGCTAGCGACAAGGTATGCTACTCGCTTATTTGCCTCAACCAAGGCATCAGGGAACTTCCCTTCGATGGTCATTCCATCGCGAGTTACTCCATGTGGTACGCATAGGTATGAAAAGCCACGGAATGCACTTCAAGAAATGCGTAGCCATTACGAAGGCATAGTACTGCCTTCATCTCAAACACAATTATCAGCTGCACAAAGTTCCTTAACAGTCTAGTCCATACATTTTTTTGAGTGTCAGATGCGAGGACGGACCAGAAAGTCTGGCAACTCAAAACGCCAGACGTAGTCTCGAAAAAAGTGAATGAGAGTCTAGACGCGATTTCACCTTCACCATCAAAGCTGTGCACCAGATCTGCAAGCGCGACCGCCCACGATACAAAAATTTCAGGCACGTTGCAAATACCTTTCTCCACCCCACCACTTCAGATTCCACTTGCCGTTAAAACTCGCCCTGGAGATCACTTCGATGGACCCGACCACAGCTCGGCTCGCAGTTCAGCTGCAATTGGCTGATATCGATGATCTTCTCGATGATCTTTACGACAGCATTGAGATCACCGACAAAAATACACGCGCCAGCTTCCGTGTGCTACAAACTGATCTTCGATCCCAGCTTGAAGTGTTGGAAGGTCAAATACTTACCCTCAAGATACTGAAGGATGAGCATGATGAGCGTGTAGCGTTCAAAAAGCTCTTGACACAAGAACGGCAGGCAGTGAGCGATCATCAGCTCGCAATGCGCCTTGCCGGTTTAGCGACTACGGACCCGGAATTCAAGCGCAGTGATGACTATGACGCAAGCTTACAAGAGGAGGCTGAGGATGATTCCTGTTCTAGGTGGCAACAGGCAAAAGAGGCATATGAGACAGCACTTGATCCTCACTTCATGGACCAGCGATCCGCCAAGTTTGTTGTTGATACTTCTGACACAAAGATCAGCACGAAACCCACAGACGATGTTACGATGTGTGTTGCATGCATGGAAGCCGTCCCGGTTACTGCCACACTCACTCTCGCATGCGAACCCGAAGCACATACGTATTGCCGCGCATGCTTGGAGGACCTCTTCAGCAGCTCAATAGTCAACACTGACCTCTTCCCGCCGAGATGTTGCAAAATTCCTATCCCAATCGAGATTTGTCGCGCGATTCTTCCGAAAGATCTTGTGAAGGACTTTGACCTCAAGATAGAAGAGCTTGCAATACCTAATCCGACGTACTGTTCGAACGCGAATTGCTCCAAGTTCATTCGTCCAAACAAAATTACAGCGGATATTGCCACTTGTGTATATTGCCACCAAAAGACTTGCGTTCGCTGCAAAGCAACGCAACACAATGGCCTTTGTCCAGAGGATCCACATGTGCAGCTACTTTTGGATGCCGCAAAGCGAGGGAAGTGGCAACAGTGTACCAACTGCAAGAACATGGTTGAACTCGATTATGGCTGCTTTCATATGCTGTAAGTCACAAACATGTTTCTATCTTGCAAAGATTTTTGGTCAGTCTAACATATCTAGTTGTCGCTGCAAGCACCAGTTCTGCTATCTGTGCGGCGTGACTTGGAAGCAGTGTCGATGTCCCCAGTGGGATGAAAACTCTCTGACGCGTCCTCCTAATGCTGCGCCCGAAAATATTGCGGCTGTAAATGGATTAGTCGGCGATATTCCTCATGTTCATGGCGGCTGGCGTCGACAGAGAGGCCCTGAATGCCACCAATGTGGCGCTACGCTGCCGTTCGTCATGCGTTGCAATGGTTGTGACTTGCACAGCTGCTGGCGTTGCATTCGCAATCACTGATGCAGGCCTAGGATACTTGGCGAAAAGTCTATCTCGAATCTTACTAACAAATGTCAAAGCCGAATACGACTAGAACTCACAATGACGCATGCGACAATGACATCGACATACAAGCATTTACGCGATTCCAACCAGGCAGATTACCGGGAAGTACAGCTGATAGACACTGGAGAAGCTTGCATCATGGACATACTAGGCGGGAGCTCGACTGATCCGTCCCTCATAATTCATTCCGGACGATAAGTCAATGAAACTACACGTCGTTTAGTTGAACCGGTTCCACGGCTTCTAAAGACGAGGATTTTGACTGCAAGGAGGCTCGAAGTTCGAGACTGCATAGTGGCTTAACTGGAACCCTTCTTTTCTCTAGCTTCTGGGATTGCTCCGGTGATAAAGTGACATTCGCGCAACTGCGTCTGCATCCTTCTTGGATTTGCGTGTCTCTCAAGCCAATCTTCGCACACCCTTCATCTTCGAATATACCAAAGAAGCGGCACTCGGTCTATCGCCCCGGAGTCTGATATCGGTAATACAACTCTGAAGCAGTGATTGATGTTTGGCAATTTCGAGATTTCGGAACATGTTTTTGGACAGTGGTTCAGGCCTACATGTGTCAGACGTGGTGATGTTTAAATCAGCTACTTCCAATATATTCTTCATAGTCAAATGAGAGTAGTCGAATAGCTTACATACCATATCAAGCTTCTGTGTAAAGCTTTTTAGCTAATCGGAGATTCGGAGACATTATTGGTCAAGCTGTTGATGGTGTTAATTCATTGTGCACGCTGTTCTCCATTATTTTCAAAAGTAGTACACATAATGTGTGTATGGGGCAGGGCTATCATAAATTGACGAAGACAACATCACTTATGACCAACTTCACAAATATTGCGATATACATTCATATTGAGAACTAGATTGCTCACTATTACAGGGGCAAAATTGAAAAGGAATCCTTGCGAGGTCATATACCCTACTATATTTATGTTTGCATATATCACTACTTACCATGAGCACTTTATACATAACATCAGGAATATCATATCCACACTACGCCAATTCACTGCTTACCCTCTTCCTTCTGTTCCTCGCCCCACTTAGCCAACACGCTGTCAGCCCTCCACGAAATCTTACGCTCTTTGATAGCCGCGCGACGCTTCTTATGCGCCTGATCGATCCCCACCATCACCTTCTGCAGCACCGGCTTCTTACCAAGCCAATGTTCAAACGCAGCAACATCCAAGATCTGCTTCTTGAAGCGAAGATGACACAAGCTATTAGCAAGATGTCTAAACAGCGGGTCCTGTGGCGGACAACGGTTAACAATCGTGCTCATTTCCTCGGTCGTGAGCTCCCGATCGCTGATTTGTGCGCAGAGAGAAGTGAGGAGTGGTTTGGTGTGGTGGTATATGATGCCAAGGGTGAGACAGGCCTGGTACATTAGGACGCCGTCTACGAAGCTCAGGGAGGGGAGGTCGAGTTTGATGGTTTTGGTGTGCACAATCTCCTCAGTGGTGAATATGTCAAGGAGCTTCTCGACGCTGTACTGGTTGACCTTACCGTATACGCGGAACTGCGTGGCTCGGGGCTTGATTTGGAAAAGATCGTAGACCTTGGTGCATGATGCTACGAGAGCACGTAATGGGACTGCCTTGCGAATGATGATATTGCCATCGGCGATGATGCTGGTTTTTGGTCCTTCGAGCAGAATCTTGCGCTCTTCCGGATTGAGTGAGAAGATGTCGATGGGGTGCTCGCCGGTCTTCTTCTGTGTGGAGTCTCCGGGTGAAACGGCGGCTTTGATGGTATTGATGCGGTCTTTTACACGCTCTAGATAGGGATCGACGTAGAGTTCCGACGGCGCCTCGGTCAGAGGGCTTGGGGAAGACCCAGGCATATCTGGAATAGATATGTTCATGGTAGGTATGGTGCGATTGCTTTTAGGTTTGGGATGTGTCAAATAATTTGTGTTGGTGAATACCATGTGATTTTGTCTCGAGATCTGTGGATCCTAGTACTATTGGTGAAATGAAAGTTATATAGGAAGAGAGAGCAGAGCCATGTCAAAAGCATTGTTGCCAGTAAGTTTGTAGCGATCTTGGTGTTGCTTTGAGCCATGCCCCTTTGTACGTGATTAGCGCATTGATCACACAATGTGCATGTTGGTAAAATGCTAGAAAGTGATCTTTGAATTAGTGACTGGAATGTATCAACTCACATAGTGCACGGGTGAATTGTGACCTCATTCATGCGTATGCGCCACTGCGTCACTAAATCTTGTAATGACTCATTGGTTAACGCAAATATTCACGACCATGAAGTGAGTTTCGCAGCTCGATGCCATTTCCCTGTGTTGACTCTCAAACTAGTGGCTGCATCGAAGTACTTACCATATACAGTACGCTCGAGAATCCTACATACTGCATATATGCTACCTATAGTACTTGCTCGTTATGTAACGCTCTGACTCCGATTAGTCAATTGACGCATTCGCGGACGATGCCAGAAGGTAGGGATTCGCTGCAGACGAAGACATCTGGCCTTTCATAGGTCTCACACTTGTGTCCAACAATGGAATCAAAGCGAAACAGCCCGAAGAAACACCGTCAAGAAGAACCCCCCAAGTCTCGAGACCTAACGGGTCATTTATAATCTAGTTTTGCACGTAGTCTGATGATACAATCCCTCAAACCCTTCGCACAACAACACTTCAAATCATCAGTAGTGCTTGGGACATCTTGGCATAAAGTTACAATGTACATACCTTCATGAGGATTCAAACATGCCCCCCTACAACCACAACATGGTCAACATATCTTTTTCTCAACCTTACACACACCATCCTCCCAACACCCTGCTCCAAGCATCAGCACCGCGTACCTCGCACAGAAGTACCAATCATTCCTAAAGGGAAACAATAAGCCGTGCAAAAGAGAGACTAAAAAAACACGTGCGTGCGTGTGCGTTGCGTAAAAGTATCAAGGCTACCGTCTAGGCCGTCTTGATGATGTATGACTTCGACTGGAGAACGGAAGGCGCTGCAGATCGAGGAGCAGATCAGAGTATGAGTGGGTCATAAGGCTGAAAGAGTCGATGATGTTGTGTTGTGTTGGGATGGGATGGGATGGAATACGTATAACTTAGCGAAGTGAGTAAATAGGTAAGAACAATTCAAGTAAGTGCAGAATAATAGTGCTCCCCATATCCTAATCGTAGTTTAAAAGGCTCAAAGCCGCTTGGGAGAGATACCATATCCCATCTAATATCTCATTAACAACTGACAACTGACATCTGGAGTACCCAGATATTCAGCCTGGACATTTTTACATCATGGAAATCCACAAACCCATACACTCCAATCTCAACCAAACGCCATCAAAAATCTCGCCTGCAACTAACTTATGTTAGGTTATGCGGTTACCTGACTACAACCCACGCAGCCCAAATGTCCAAACTCCCTCCTCTGAATATTCCTAAAACTTGCGCAACCTAAACGTAAGTAATAAAATATAAACAAACCCCGATATGAGACAACCAACCAACCATCAACACAAGCAGTCATATCCATCCATCCACTTACACTTAATCAAAACATGCGCCATGCACAGTGACGTCGTTTGTACCACCCACCCCAAACCCCCTTACCCCCGTCCCCATACCCCCCGTCGCTCTCCCATGTCCGAAAAAAAAAACCCTCCCCCCAAAGCCCAAAACCGAGTGAGTGCGTGAGTGAGTCAAACTTTAAGACTGGCCTGGCCTGATCTAGTTTCTCTCTCGACGCTTGCGAACCAAAACAACGCTCAACTCAAACGCTCAAACGCTCAACGTACACCATCTGCGTACCCATACGTATGCATATAGACTACATACAAGACATGTTGCAAGCCTCGATGTCGCACTGAAATCGCACGTGTGAGTCGCGGTTTAGCTGGGTGGAACAGATACAGATACAGAAGAGAAAAAGAGGGAGAGGGAGAGGGGGGGAGTGAATGCGAATCCCGCTAGTAGCGGCGTTTGCGTGTTGACAAACAGTGTCGGTCGGTTGTCGGTTGTTCGCTGCGACAAAGGCGCGGATTCAGAGGTGCATGCGTTCACAGCCCGAGTCACTGCTGCTTGAGTGTGTTAAAAACAGAGAGAGCGTGACATCGGATTCCCTTTTTTTTTGGGGTGAGTTTGTTAGATTTTAGATAGCCCTCTCGCTAGTGGAATTTTGTTTTTCTTCTCATCTTTTGCTCGGCTTGGTGTTGCGAGTTGTCTTTTTCTTGAGTCGGCAACGCGACGGGCCACCTGCATGCTGCTAAACACCACATCGGCCGGCGTCCCTTCTCACCACACATCCTTTCGGCATGTACGATTTGCCTCGCCACGAGGGTACGCCGCTCAGTATGAAGGGAGATGCGCACGCTGCACCGCCTGACAGTCCTGTTCGCCCGTCAACAGCGCAGTCTACTATTCGTGCTGTTCCTCCGTCACCGCCGCTCAGTATCAACGATGCGCTGCATCTTGATCTTGCCGAGAATCCTGCGCGGCCCTGCAGCGACATCTCACCTGATTCACCCAGAGTCCGTTCCGAAGACGGCCAAGCAGAAGAGCAGCATGGAGAATCCTTCGCGACAGCGCACGTGGCCAATCCAGAAGATGAACGTCGCTACACGGGCACGTCTGTCAGTTCCCAAGGCACAGTGTTGCGGCACCGCGGTGCAGAGTCGAAGCGCTCAGCACCGCCAGCGAAGATCAGATCGCGCTCTCACTCGCCTCGAAAACAGCCATTTCGCTCGCTTCCCAAGTTGCCGCGCCAGACGCCTGGAGCTCCAGACCAGCATGTAGCAGCCACGATGGGACACAGCAGGGCCGACGACAACAACATCGACGAAGAAGAAGATGACAGCTATGAGCGAAACGGGCCCGAAACACCAACGCCCATGTCGCGTGAGCAAAGGATCCAGGCGTATACGCCCCTCGGTGTACCGCCGCCCCTCTTTTCAACCAATCGTGAGCAGAGCCAGCGCAACAACAACAACAACAGCGTACGCAAAGCAGCCAGCACAAAGGGTCAGCCCGCCCACACCCTCCACCATAAGAAAGACACGCTCCCCCAACCTAGCCCGTCCGAGCGAAACTTCAAGCCGCATCTCCGCGACATGATCTCCGCCGCGCGCAGCAGAGGGCACTTGCCGCCGGCAATCGAAGAGCAGACTAAAACCCGAGTCAAGACTTCGCCAGCGCAACGTTCCACACGCTACGCTTCGTCCTCGGCGCGTTCGAATGTCTCGGGCGCTACGGTAGATTCGAAGCGCAGTGTGTTTAGCACGCCTGGTCGGGATGAAATGGAGCGCAAGAAGGCTCTAGTTGAAGATGACGAGGGACCATTTGCTGGGGCAACGACTTTGCAGGACCTTAATGCGAGGAGGAGGCAGGTCAGTGGAATGACTGAAGATGACGAGGAAGGTCGAGGGCGCGGAAGCAGGAAGCGGAGACAGGGTTGTGGCATGGGTGAGAGGTGTTGCGTTATGTGAAGAGGAGCTAGGCAATGGGATTGAGATGAAATTGAGGATGCATTTGGGGTTCAACGTTCAACCAGGTTGAGAAAGATTGGGTGACAGAGAATTTTGAGGGTGCTTGCAGCTTCAGGCACATCTCTGGGCAACAGTATGCAAGCTGCAGAGTTCTTGAAGCCAGACGAAAAAGGTTGGAGCGGGCGATAAGAAATCGAATTTCAGCAATGACGGGTCAATCTACTAGGCCTTCTTTGACGCTGGTTCCGAAGCTATGTCGAGAGCTTTCAGGATATCAGACCCAAAGACCACAGTCATGTATGCTGGAAAGACGACCCAAAGTCCACTAGAATATGATTAGCATTTTGTAGATGACTGCAAAGATGCACAACTTACTTCATGACACCGTAAAACCAGAGGAGTGTGAGCCAGTCATTGTGGCCGACATTTGCAAAGCCAGAGAAATACTCATTGAAATCTAGTCATGTTAGCCCCCCCCCTACTGCGATCGATGCGTTCAAGGTACACTCACAGTACAAAACGGTCTTGCTCAAAGTCATGACAGCAGCCGCAAAGCCAATGACAACGGCGCGATTACCAGCTTTGCCTCGCACTTTCCTTGCACCAGAGAGCCAGGCGCTGATGCCTTTCCCGACCTGAATACCTGTTCCAGCAGGAGCCGGAAGACTATGATTGTAAATGACCATCACGTAGAGACCATAAAGGACGGTTTCGACTGCATTCAAAGCGCCCTGCGCGCCGCCAAACCCATCCTTGTTGTCCCATCCAGGCTGTCCATAGACATGGTCAATGGCAGCGTAAATCTCATATGGCTTCCAGATGGGCCATTGGAGAGCACCGCCTGCCATGGTATGTGGACGCAGAAGGATGTAAAGGGTATCCCAAAGAACCAGAGGAAGCGATACAGTCAGCCACAAGACTGTGATGTTTGAGACAGTGTGACACCATCCTGCCTCGTTGATCTCAGCAGGGGAGGGGGGCGCGGCGACGGCAATAGTGTTGGACACAGCGCGCTTGGCGAGGGATTTCGCAGCTGAAACATTAAAGTCAAGAGACGACGGCGCAGGTGATTCTGTGGAGTTGCGCGACCGGACTGGCCGCTTCGTTGGCGATGGCTCAGTGGCGGGGAAGTCGCCTTGGGGATGTTGGCGCGTGGCGACCATTGTTGGAGTCGCGAAACGTCGATGCGATCGATATGAGCCTGGGTGGAATCTGTCTACAAAGCAAGACAGGCGCAACGAGGGGATACAGGCGCGGTGTTGTTTTGATGTTGTAAAGAACGGTTCGGAATGGAAGAACGTGTGGGGTTCGCTCCGGCATCTGCCTTCCCGGAGAAGCCATGCTCAAAAGCGCATGGTGGTGGCTCTCATCCGACGAATAAGGAGACAATCACTCCAACATCGAATGTCAATCTATAACCATCCAGCATCACCACAACACAACACCAAAGCTCCTCGCACTATTACATACTATTTTCTATTCTGACACGATTACCTTTCAGGCCCTGGTAGCTCTAGAAGTCTCGATTTTGTTAAACTCCAACACGGCCTTCTCAGCCGGAGAATGCATGCGACCGATTCGGTCCGTTTCGTAAGACTATAGTGCGAAGCCGCTATGAAAACGGACATGTTGAACGAATATTGCGTGGTATTATAGACAGGGCGTTATTTACTGCGCTTGATCATCTACGCGCTACCAGAGGAGAAGACTGGCTGAGGGGAAAGAGAGGTGTTTTGTTTTTGTAGAAAGAGAGAGGATGTGTAATTGTACAAGTGTATTCAAGAAAGACTATATTATGTTAGGGTGAATCATGATAGACATATATTCATACTTCATACCAGTACCTGCTATAAATGACCAAAGAAAAACCACCAACTCATGATGAACACTCCGATTCCTGAGAAATGTTAAACAACTAGAGTAATCCACATCATAACCGCCGATTCCAACCTTCATTCCCCTTCCCAAAACCCACAGGACAGGACTTCTACGGATGATGCAATGCAGGACACACAGACACATCTCTTATCACATGGATCACATGACGGCACAGCAACACATCCGAGTTTCCTTGCCCGTCTCCTCATCGAACTCCATGTCGGGATACACCTTGAGCACTGCCACCCTGTACTCCTCAACCTCGCTCCTCAGCGTCCCGTTTACCTTGTTTGCTCCATCTCCCCGTACAGAGGTCTGGTGCAAACTCGACGAACTGCTCTCCCTGCTGCGTAACAGGGCCGCATCAGCACGTTCACGCGTATCACCGCGCTGGCGTCGCTGTGCCTCCAGGGCTTCGAAAGAGATCCATGGTGGGGGGCGCGGCCCGACCTTTGGTTCATGTGAGTAACGAGAGGGCGCTGGGAGTACGGGGAGAGACGGGGTGCAGTTCGTAACAGATGTAGGTGTGTAATGGTTTGAAGTGGATGCAGGTCTAAAGTATCCTATGGAAGTCTGATGGTTGAAAGATTGACGTGAAGGTGTAAGAGGTGGATGATCAAGACTAACAAATGGCCGACGGCCGAACTGGTAACGTAGCTGTGCGTCTTTTGGCTCAGTACGGCGGTGCGCCCACCCATATTTTGCTCCGGAAGACAGGTCTCGAGGCGTATAATCTTCTTCGGGAGATGGGAATTGCGCATGGTAGTGGCGTAGGTCGGTGGCATGGGGGCTTCGAGATGGATCGCGGGATCGTGAGGTAGGGCTGATCTGGGGAAGGCCTGAAGCTTGCCATAGTAGCTCTTCCTGTACGATTGCAGGTCGTGGGGCTAGGACTGGGTGATCAAGGTTGTGGAATTCGGATGTAGGGAACCGTGTGGCGTCAGCTTCGAAGCTGTGATGCAGGACTGTGGGTGGAGTAGATGAACTATCTGCATATACCCCCGCGCTCAAAGTGCCATCGGGCTCAATAACTGTCACCGACTCCGTGTCCTCCTCGAGTTCAAGCGGCTTTTCAAGGTTGTTAGAATCCTCTTCGCTACAGTGATCGGTCGTTGTGCTTAAGAGCGGTACCTGTTCCGCAATTCCTATGTGCCGAGCTGATGGGGGGAGAGACTTGCGTCGAAGCACTCGATGTGGTGAAGTGTACATATCCTCTATTGGTTGCATCCGCGGTGATGGTGTCTCGTCGTACGATGTCTTCTTTGCTGGAGCTAGCAAGTGGCGGCCGCGTGGAGTGACAGCTTGTGCGATGTGATTGGAGTTGACCGACTGTGTATTACCGGGCAGGTGATTTCGATTGGTCGTGGGTGACCGTATATTGCTCTTGCTTCCCGTTTCCAGTGCTTCAACTCGGTAGGGTCTGTCGGGAGTTGTTGTCAATGATGAGCTGCAAACAATGTTTACATCGACTTGCTGAAGCAATCGCTCCGGTGTAGTCGAGGTGGAGGTGGAGATTGGCTTGCGTGCAGGAAGGATTCGAAGTGGCTTCGGTACAAACGTATCTGGACTCTGAGGACGAGATGAAGCCTCTGTTACACAATACGGTTGATATGGTCGAAGCCCTCCGCTATCTTGGAGCAATGAGTCGTTCTCATCCTGCTTATCGACCGAAGAAGGCGTCATATGTTCGTAGCCCATCGAGTTGAGCAGCATTGATGATAGCGGCGTTGAGTTGACAGGCGTGCGTGGTTATCGAGGTTGAGAATGGAGTGGGTAGTCAGAGAGAGGAAGCGCTGTTGTACACAACCAGTGGTCATTACGTGTTTGTTTGTCGCAATAGTCGAGGGTGTCAATGCTCTCGCGTTTTCACTCGAGAGTTGCTTTGCAAACAAGACCATGATGTCATTGGCGAATGGATGGCTTGAGGTGAATGGCGACAAATTGATGCAAACGCGTCGACTAGCCGGATTACGCTAAATACCGACCGCTGTGTAGAAATCCTGGATACCTTTCCTTAGACCTTGCTCAAATAGCCAGGTGAAGCCGCCTCTGTAGCCACTCTCTCTGATACGCTTGAGAACCCACAACTCCAGCATGCCAATCTTGTCGCCCGGTGTGGACCGACCCTCGAAAAAGGCAAGAGCATCCTGATAACCTACTTTCCAACCATACTCGTACTTCTCGTGCTCGTAGTGGCCGTTGGGATCCGTTTGAGTCCAGTAGGCCACATGTTGTTGTACTGCTTCGTGCATACGGCCATCTTTCTCGTATCTGGCTTTCTGACCCAAGCTCTGTTTGTCCTCCGCCGACAACGTCGCAAGCCTGGGTGGTACTATGTTCCCAGCGTTGGACTGCGCTACAAAGCCCCACTCTCCGCCAGGCATCCAATCCATTTTCCAGGTCCAGAAGAAGCTTCCGCCAGCCCTGTTTTGGTACCTATGTGTTTGCGCCAGGCCAAACTTTTTGACAAGCTCCTCTTTCGAAATACCATCGGACTTTGCCCAGGAATCTTCAGTAAGCACACAAGAGTACTCGCCCACTATGGCTTGAATGGCGCCTTTGTCGTGGACAGATCCTTCCTTACCATCGAGCTGCGCGAGTTTCGTATCAACTTCCTCGATGATGCGTTGCGGATCCTTGCTTTTGTCGTCATCTGTGAATGCCCAATAGTAATGTGTATCAACAACGACAGGAGTAGAATACTGATCAATAGTGTTCTTGCTCAGGGAGTAGGACATGGCCTTCTCAAAGTTCCAGCCGTCCGAAATGATCACGGGAATCGTAGGATCTATGGCTGAAATGTGAGCAACAGCCTCATCGTACCACTGGTACATGTCTTTTGCTTCCCACTCTGCCTCGTTGACGAGCTGAATGCCTGCAATATCTAGTCCGTTTCGTGCTTCATTGGCGATGAACTGGGCACAGCGTATTCCCAGAGCACGATTTGGGGGACTGTTCCAGAACTCAGCACGCCCACTGTTAGTCCCAGAGTGCTCCTGGGAGTTTGCTCCCCCCGGCAGAGCGTGAAGATCGACAAGGACACCAACGGACCTGGCCTGTAACCTAGAGATTAGTGTACGGATGCTGTGCCATGCTCCACTGTAAACATAGGCATAAGGCTCAAACGGTGTACCATGTGTGAACTCCCTGCCAGGAAGATCATAGTAACCAATAGGTAAGCGAACGGTAGTGGCCTTGCCTTGATTGACGAGCCAGTCAATAGCTTTATCTGTCAGCTCGTTTGCCCATTGCTCTTCGAACTTTTGCTTGGTAGCCTCGATTCCAATCCTGTCCACCCAAGCCTTGACAGCTGCTAATTCGCTTGAGCCTTCAGCACCATCAGGAAAACGAGAAGGTTGAAGCCAACGTTCAATGACGTAAACTGAGCCGAGATTCGTGCCGTGATGGTAGCGGTAGCGAAAAATGTCCAAGAGCGTCGGTTCACTGATGCCTTGGGGCTGCTGATGGGGTGGGCTCTGGTGGGAGTAGTGTCCATGAGGCTGATGTTGCTGCGGAGACGATGGCCCAGTTTCAGATTGCCCAACCGCATAGCCAGTATTGCTGTCACGCCGGGAGACGTTTTTGAGCTCGGCTTTTGCTTTTTGAACAAAACCCCTCATGGTTGGCAAGCTGCACAGCATTAACATGAGAATTGAGAAGCGCATGACTCTGGTGTGCGTGCATTTTGTGCAATACTTGATTTCAAGACTTATATCATGGAAGTCGGGCTATAGGATTTAACGGCCGTGTGAGTTTGTAGACCGTGGAATGTAAACAATCGCCCTTTGTTGAGGTGCATGTCTGTAAAAGCATCAATCGAAAGCCGGTGGAGAAGACGCGTAACCGTGCACATGGTGCATGCTTTCCGGAGATGACGTAATATTGGGCATGCATTTGGTGAGACACAAATACCGTGTGAGTTCATTGCAGGATGAAGCGTGGCAATTCGCAATTTCAATCTTGTAAACCGACAGTCTGAAGCCAGACGTCTTACTTTGCAATCTTCCTACAAGACCTACCTAAATGAAACGGCCGGCAACACGGGGTATGTAGTCCATGATCTGCTCGTGCAGGTAGTTGAGCTCGCGCTGATCAGCATGCAGCCGCCGCACTGTATTGATAAGTGGAGAACAGGCGGCTGCGAAGAACAACATCATCATCATCATCATTCTCATAGTCATCATTCATTCTCTCGAGGAAGATGGTATAAGTCGTCGAGTTGGATTTACGCCCAATTGGTCTCGTCTGGCAGAGATGTAGCGGAGAGATACGAATGGGGGTGTGGAGGAGGGTGGAGAGGAATGGAGAAGGCGCATTGACGGAGCCAAACTGTCAGCCAAGCGAGAGACCCTGACCTGAGCTGCCCCACCCAATCGCGTCCGGGCTGGTCCTCTCTGCCACTTCCCCAACCACAGAGACGCGACCAACTTGCCACCACAACATTCAGCCGCCGATTCCTGTTGGCGATTGTTTCTCGTCTGATCAGCAAGCTCAATTGAAACACATTCTTACCCTCAATTCCCGCCCTCTTGCCCGGGACCACAACAGCGCAACCGCCGCGCACTATCCATCTCGTCTCGTCACAACGCGTCTCAGCCGCCGACGAATCGCACAAAGAACATGAGCGCCGCGACTCCGCAAAGAACACCCATGGCAACTTCCTATAGCCCATCCAAAACACCCTCGCGACGCGTGCTCGGTGACCTTACGCCAAAGGCCATAAATACGCCATCCTCCCAATCAACCGGCCTGGACCCGTCTCAAGTCACCCGAGCACAAAGCCCACTGAAGCAGGCCACCACGCAAGTCCCAGCACCGTCTGTAGACAAAGAGAACCTCGGCAGTCTGCACGCCCACTCGCACGGCAAGAAGCGGGGCATCGACGAGGTCGACAGCGCCGAGACGATAGATAACCCCAAGATGCTTGCGCGTGGCCGCGGAGACAGCCTCATGGGCCCAGCGACGCGGCTGACTACCGATGCGATGCACGTCCACACGGTAGGTAACCCACGCGTTCACTCGCCTTCGACGCGTCGTCGCGTGACTAATGCGACCGCAGCAAAACAACCCAGTTGGTCTTGCGAATCCAGGATCACCCACCGAACGCAACACTCCCACACCCGAGCCGGAAGCCCTGCAGAACTCGCAGAAAAGCAACCAGTCCTTCTCCGACCTGCTCAACTACGAAATGTGCGCCAGCCAGAAGAGCGAACATGGCATCCCACTCGAGCCCGCGCGGAAATCCCTACCCGTACCAACAGCATCTCAGTCGCGAAAGTCGCGCGCTGAACAACTACGAACGCGTCTCAAGTTCGGTCTATACAAGGTCAAAACGAACCAAGTCGGCAAGCGCGACGCAGACATAATATCCACCTACGAAGCCACCATATCCTACGGCCCCAACGCGTCCACACCAACACGAGGCATACCAACATCCACACACCCCCACCACGTCCCAAACATCACCATCTCATCACCCCACCACGACCCACGCCCCGTCTTCGTAAAAGCAAACCTCGACCCCTTCCGCCCCATTGGCAAACTCGGCGCCGCCCCAGTCCTCTTCCTCGCCCCATCAGACAGCCTAACCCCATCCTCACAACAAGCCATACCCTACGATCCCTCTTCCTCACCTCCCACCGCCCATGCACTCCCCAAATCAGTCTCGCCCAAACAACTCATGTCGCCCGTGCGCCAAAAACACACCTCCACCCCGCAAATGGGCATGGGCATGGGCATGGGCGAATACGACGAGGCCGATCTCGACGCGAGCCACGTGGCAGCGCCGCATGTGCATGCGCAATCGCATACCCAATTACAGCGGCTAAGAGATGAGCAGTATCTCGACGGCGATGTTACGAGTAGTGCTGTCAAGGGGAATGCGGCAAAGGGGCTACTGGAGTTGATGCATGCGAAGCGGTAGGAGAGCTTATTTTGGCATGGTATAGATGAGATGGCATGGCATGGCATGGCATGGCATGGATGTAGTAATCGTTACTCATCTCCAATGACAACGAGATTTACTCTCTTTTGACGCTACCCTTTTGGAAATGGGCACGTCAATCTGTTTTATTTGGAGGGGGGGGGGGGTATCCTTTGAAAATCAATGAGTAGAGATTAGGGCTATTTTTTTTGGTTGTTTTATGAAGTTATGAGGTTTTGAAGAGTTTGAAAAGTTTGAAGATTTTATCATTGGTGTTGTTGGGGAGGGAGGGAGGGAGGGAGGGAGGGGGGTTGTCTCTCTCTCTCTGTGTATCCATAGACAAGAACTACCAATACCACTACCGCGGACACTATCACTACCGCAAAAACAACACATCACACAAGAACCGTCCACCCCTCTCCCCTTTCTCTCCCACTCCCATTCCTCTGCCTCTGCCTCTGCCTCTGCCTCTTCCTCAAAAACCCATACCTCGAACTCACCTTTCCGACCTCCCTTTCCCCCACCCCCTTGTAATCCTCCTAGCCCTTGAACCATCATTTATTTTAATTTTAATTTATTTTGCAAACAGAGGATATTTCTAATTTTGCAAACTGGGTTCTTTTTTACCAGGGGCGTTGATGATTCCTACTATATTCTTACAAGAAGAAGAAACTACTTCTATAATACATAATCTACAGGTGTCGTTTATTTTGAAAAAAAAAGAAGAATTCTTGGATTTCCAAAAGAGGACATTGGCATTTATTCAAGTCGTCCGCGTCTTGTCTTGATCATAATCATGATTTTTGCGTGGCAGCAAGGTCGTCTGGATTTTCCCGCTCCTGTTGTGCCTCTGCATCAACAGTCGCATCACCACGCTCACCACCCTTTTCCTCCTCCAACGGCTCCCACGGCTTCTCCAGCCCCACCACGTCGCCTTCACCTTCTCCCTCTCCCTCTCCCTCTGTCTCCCCCTTACCCCCCTCCTCACCAAAATCACCCGCCTCCCGCCTCGCCCTTTTCCTCGCCTGTACCTGCGCTCTGCGAATCTTCCGCGCGCTAACAACAGCCCTCGGATTCAACTGCTTGCTAACCGGCACCGTCGCGCCAACGCCCTCGCCAACGCTGTCGACGAGCGCAAACGCGGCCTCTGCAAACTCGCGAATCTTGCTCTGATTCTGCAGCAACAAGTCTCCGCCACCCTCGTAATGCGCGCTCAAGACCCCGGTTTTGGCGTCGAGTTTGCCGGATTGCGTGGTGCGGTAGGATAGCATGGTTTCGCCGGCGATGCCTTGGACCGATTGGCGGAAGCGGATGCCGTTGAAGAGATAGGTGACTGGCTTCAAGCCTTGGGCGTCCTTGGCCGCGCCCGGTATGGTCCACGCGGGGATTTCAAGCGTCAATGTGGGCGCCCATAATTTCCCTCCCTGCTTGATGTTCTGCACCACCATTTCCACCCACTTGTTCACCGCTTCAACACTAGATATGTTCTCCATCTTCAGACGAGCCGCGCTGCGGAACCGGATATCTGCTGGTTTGCCCGGGAGCAGAACGTTGTGCACACGTTTGTCGAAACTGAGGTTTAGAGCATGGATATAGGGATCTGAGCCCTGACGGCCGGTGCGTATTTGAATGATTAGGTCGGGGAAGAGTTGGCCGGATTCGAAGGAGGGTTGAACGGGGGAGGGGACAAAGTCATAGAATAGGGAGGGAGTTCCCGTGCGGTCTATCGCGGTGAAGTAAGGGGAGGTGAGAAGGCCGGTGAGGCCAGGAATAAAGGGGTTGAATGTCAGAGGGCGAGTAATAGCGGGGGTGGCAGGCGAAGGGTTTTGGATAGGAGGAGTGGAGTTTAGGGGAAAGAGAGCCTGGCCAAGTTCAGCGTTCATAGCGTACTCGGGTCGAGAAGGCCAGCTGCCCAAGGTCTGAGACGGGGCTGCTGTGTCTGTCGAGGAGCGATGCATTGCAGCGACCACGAGGTCTACGTGGGCAGTGTAAGCCTCTGACGTATTTGCGGGCTTCGTGACTTCTTCGTTCTGCTGTTCTGAATCTTCTGCAATTTCAGACATGGGAAGTTTTGAGATGGGCATCGAGTGCCGTCCAAAACCTGTCTTCCGGTCCTTTTGGCCAAGCGAAATCTCGGGCAGAAATACAGGCATGAGGATATTGGAATCCTTTGCAGCATCCACACTCTGTGAATCTATTGAGTGGAGTGACTGATCTTTGAGGGGGAGTAACCTGATAAGCAGTCGCTCGGCTTCCTCAACAGCGCTCCCATCAAAGCCACGAATCCACAACTGCAAGAGTCAGCTGTGTAACCAAAGATTGTTAACATCGGCACATACAATGGCGCCTTGAACAGTCTCAATGCATGTGTGCGTTAGCGCTGAGACTGTATCCAGATCGCTTTGGGTAAACATTAAGGTCAAATGTTTTGGCTTGGGTGTTTTTCCTTTTGCTATGAGTGGGAGCCAAGGTCGCAGATTCAAGTGCTTGGACTGCACTTTGTTCAAGGCATCCTCGATATCGTCCGCTGCATACTCGGCTGTAGTTTTGTCGGCTGTGATGCGAAGCACTCCATGCTCTCGGTGGATCTCGAGCTTTGCTCTCCGTTTCTGTCCAATTTTACTTAGGAAAGTGTCGGATTCTGGAAAGTGATTAGCATTTAATTCATTGGACATGAAGAACTACGCGCACCGCCAACATTGAGGAGCGTGATCTGCCATGGCTGCAATGAGAGCTCAATCTCGCCCGGCGCTTCCATCTCTTCCAACAAGACCAGCTTCCAGCAGTCTCTCAAGATGGTATCCACCAAGAGCTGCTTGCTGACAGGCTGCTTTGGTGGTCTGAGAGTGACATCAACCCCAGGTAGTCGGCGCTGAATGTTGGTAGTTCCTGGCTGCCACTCAGAGCGGACCACGGGGCGCTTGGTTGTGCCCTTGTCGCCCTTGAGACCATCTATGACCTTTTGGTAAACTTTCCGCCGCTCCACGTTCTTTGCTATGGAGTAGAAGGCAGACAGTTGCGGATATGTAAAGCCCGTCGTCAAGATCTTCATGAGCTTGGCAAACGTCGCCTGCGAAACATGTTGCTCATCCTGGGGGTCGCCCTGGATCTTGGGACGCAGATTTTCAATTTGTCGATGGATCTCGTGGGGCGAGAGGACCTTGCTTTCCTCCTGCAACGAAGCCGCTATATCTGGTACCTCGAGTGGCGTCATTTTCTTATGTAGCATCGCAGCCGCCTCTTTAGCGGCCAAGTCTTCCGGGTCTGCGAGCTCCTTGAGAAGCAGAATCTCGGCATCGTCACCCAGAGTCTTGATCCCTCCCAGCCGTGCCGACGTCTCGCGGATAGTCTTGCCCTTCCGCCGTCTGACCCTGTCGAGCAGCTCCCTCTCTTTTGTTATCTTGAGAGGCTTTTGCTCCAGTTGTGTCAAAGCATCTCGTGCGTCGCCGTCGTCGCTGCCATGGCGTGCCGACGACGAAAACTGGACATGGGAGCGTTGCTGGGCGAATCGAGGAAGCGATCGGCGGGCGAGTTGGACTTCACATCGTAGGCAAACGAATGCACTGGGAGCACGAGGCACAAGCATAGAGAGGGCGAGGGTGAGGGCGAGGACGAGGACGAGGACGAGGAGGGCTGCGGCTAGAAGACGGTTGCCATTGGCCTGGTGCTTTGGGCGACGACAAGACGTGCAACTGCGAACTTTCTGTGCTGACCGCCCTGGGCCCTGCGCATTCTGCCAACGCGCGGGCTCACGTGCGACGCGTCATTCTCAGGCACGCCATCAATCATGTCTCTCGACACCGTCACACAGGCAGGGCAGGCAGTTTGGTGACATTAATTCTAAAAGTAATCGGGTATTTACATGGTATACTACACGCCCAGAGGCTAGACAGGACGTCGCCAGCTGCACAGGTCCTCTCTCAGATCAAACTCGTCGACTTCATGATGAGGACGATGTCGTGCACGCGCTGCCTCTGCTTTCATCTGAGATGCCTGCTGCTCCAGCCCCAGACTGCCTCTGCTGCGCACGCCTGCCGCCTTTGTGTGCGCATCGCCAGGCCGCAATGTCTCGTGTGACTTGCGATGCGTGCTGCTGCTTCCGCGCATGTGCCTTGCCTCGCTTTCGCTTACAGAACTGCTGCTGTCTCCTGCTGCAAATCGGACGGGTTGCTGTCGTTGCTGGTGCTGGTGCTGATGCTGGTGCTGGTACGAGTAGGGCTTCTCCCGATCGCCCCAGCCGTCTCCCCCCGCGAAAATGTCTTCGATGCACTCATCTGCCTTGAGCTCGCCCGGTTGCGCTGACCAGTAGGCAGCAAGCGTGCGCCTGTACATGTCTTGCAGCTCGCCGGCTTCCCGAGATTTGCTCGTCAGGGTTGGGGCAGCTGTCGCCTGTCAGTACACGGCCCAGACGACAGGGCAGTCGAACTTACCTCCAGACTCCTCGAGCTCCGCCTGTTCGCCGGCCATGATGCCTGCGATACCGCTGAAGACCTGGGCCGTCTTGAGCGCAGGCGCAATGTAGTTCTTGTCGCCCTCGGTCTGCTTCATGTAGATGCCCAGGTTGAGCGTGCTGTTGATCTTGCTGTCCTGCATGAGATAGCGCCTCTTGACGCCAGACTCTTCACCCGGCGCAGCTGCCAATTCACTCGCTTCCACATATTCTGCGAGGTTGAGCTTCACGTGCCCAAGAGTGATGCGGTCGCCGCGCCCTGAGCCACCACCATACTCCTGGACGACCTCGAACTCGATCCAGCTTTCCTGGAGCATGCCATTCTTGTCGACGGTAAGGCGCACGGGTAGCGAGACGTCGTAGTTGTAGACGACCTTGTGGTCGCGGACGGGACAGTTGTCAGTGCGGCCGCGATGGTCTGCAGCCGTCGAGTGGGACAGGTGCCACTTTATGAATGAGGAGCCAGATGCAAGAGGGACGTTGTTGAGGTCAATTATCTAGAGGTCTTGTCAGGGCGCTGTGGCAGGCCACGTTGCGTGGTTGGCTGTCTCACTCTCAGGTGGAGGTCGAACTTGGGCTGCACTCATGTCAGATATATTGTCAACGTGTATGACATGACTACAAAGAGCTCTCCTCACCCGTCGGTTCTTGGGCACTGCAATAGTGAGCGTTTGGGTCGCAAAAGCGACAGCGCGGCGCGTGGCCATGGCTCACCGAAGGCTTGCATGTTGAAGGGGAGAAGAGGGTTAGAAGAGGCAGGAATGGCGTGACGTTAGTTAGTATGCCTCCCGCCCGTATCAGTCAGGCTGAAGGTGTGACAGGGTTGTGGCGATGGAAGCAGCAGGGACAGTGGCTCTGGAACCATGGACGACGCTGCGAACTGCTTTCGGCCTTTCCGATCGTCCCGACATCAGCGCCCACCAGATAAACTCCCGCAATGGCCGCGCCCTGGCCCAACCCACAACCCAAGACCATGACGCCAGATGCTGATGCCATTGCTGACTGTGTTCTGGCGACGTTTGACCAGCTGCCCGAGAAGCGAAAACCGCGGGCCCGTGGCCATGGCCTGAGGGAATGGGTCCCCCTCGCCGGCATAGTCTTATCTCAAGGTACCTCATCGCCCATGTGCTCCTGGCAGCTGTTCCGTCGCTTGTGCTTATGATTCGACAAAGGCGACAGGCTGTCATGTGTCTCATTGGGGTAAGCTTGCAATTACTACATCTCACATGCTTGCACCATAAGCCATGACTAGAATCATATATGCACGGCAGTATACCATGATAGGACAATACAGCCGAGAGACAGTGTGATGAAGTCCAAACGACCAGAAAGCACGAAACAAAACAGGAACATGCTTGTCGAATTTTGGATTTCGGCCATTCACCAAAATCGAATACACATCCAGCATTGACCTCATGAACTGACCAATATCAGCACTGGCATGAAATGCCTCCCCTCCAACAAACTGCCCCTAGCCCAAGGCAACATCCTCCACGACTGGCACGCCGAAGTCGTAGCCATCCGAGCATTCAACCACTACCTTTTGGACCAATGCCTCCAACTCAGCACTCCACCATACACCCCTACCGACTTCCTTCGACAGCGCCCAGCAAACGAGCACACTGACTCCGAGCCCCAGCCCTTCACCCTAAAAGACAATGTCCGCATCCACATGTACTGTTCCGAAGCCCCTTGCGGCGACGCAAGCATGGAACTCGTCATGAACGCCCAAGAAGACGCAACGCCCTGGACCAGCACCCCAGCCACCATAACCTCACCTGCTCGTGCCTCCTCTCCCTCCCCCTCTCCCTCATCCACATCAACACCAACACCAACACCAGCAACTACAACCACAGCCCTCCGCGGCCGCACGAACTTCTCCCTCCTCGGCCTCGTACGCTGCAAACCCTCACGCCCAGACGCACCCCCCACCCTCAGTAAATCCTGCAGTGACAAACTCGCCCTCAAACAAGCCACCTCGCTCCTCTCCGCCCCAACCTCCCTCCTCATCTCCCCCTCAAACGCCTACCTCGCCACCCTCACCCTCCCCACCTCGCAACACCTCCCTGCAGCCTGCGACCGCGCCTTTTCGCGCTCCAGCGGCCGCCTCCGCAGTCTCCCCGACGCCCGCATCGCGCGCTGGACCGCCGGCTACAAGTTCCACGGCTTCGAGGTCCGCAGCACGACGCGCGAGTTTGCGTGGAGTCGGCGCAGCGTGGGAGAGGGCGTCACGCCCGTGCCGTGTAATCTCAGCGCTGTGTGGACGCCCGCGGTGCAGGAGACGTTGATTGGAGGGGTGATGCAGGGCAGGAGGCAGGGCGATGCGAGGGGTGCGAGTGCGATTTCTAGGAAGAGGGTTTGGGGGCTTGCGGTGCGGGTTGCGGGGGTTGTAGGGGCCAAGGTGGTGGTGGAGGCGCTGGGGAAGAAAAAGTATGGGGAGGTTAAGATGGGGGAGGCGTTGGAGGCGCGGAGGAGGGTCAAGGGGGATATGCAGAGTTGGGGGTTGGGGGGATGGGTTGGGAATGAGGGGGATGAGGGGTTTGGATTGGATTGAATCGTCTTGGATGTCACTTGATTCAAGGATGGGGGTTTTGTAAGTTCGAAAATATCATCTACTTGGTGGGTATCACTATAAGATTTATCATTATACATCCCTCACACCCCCCTCAAACTCCCGAAAAGCCCCCCACGCTCCAACCCTCCCCGCCCACCGATCTCCCATAACCTCCATAACACCCACCATCTCTACATCCCCCATATTCCCGTTTCCCTTTCCCTTTCCCTTTCCCACCCCCCTAAACCTTCCTCCTCCCCCTCCCTTTCCCTCTCTACCTTTTCCACAACCCCCCCTCCCCACCAAAACCATCAAATCCACCATCCGCCCCAACACCTCCAGGAGAACCGGCACCTCATTACAACCCGCGAAGATGCTCTGCGGCGGGTCCACTGCATCCTGCCGCCGCTGATGGAGCGGGTGGTTGCGTAACGGCGAGGATGGGCGCGCCGGCGTTGTTGTTGTTGGGTTCAGGATGAGGGTGTAGAGGGCGTGGGTGCGAGTTAGGTGGGAGAGGGATGTTAGGAAGGGTGTTGTTAGGGCGAGGGTTGTGGGTTGAGATTTTTGGAGGAGGGGTGTTAGGAGCGGGGTTAGGGGGGTTAGGAGGAGGAATTTTGTTTGGGCGGGGAGTTGGGTTTCTTGTTTTGGTGTTTGTGTTGGAGGGGGAGGGGGAGGGTGGTTTGAAGTTGGGGATGGTGGGATGTCGAAGAGCATTTCTTCGTCCGAGACTTCGTCTTCGCTGTCTGCGACGATTGTTCTTTTGAAAGGTTGCGTCGTGGTAGTGGGTGGTTGTTTTTCGTCCGTAGTGGGCTTTTGCTCTTTGCCCATGTCTGTCTTGGACACGGCTGCTCGTCGGCCCTCGAGTTCATCTCTTACTTCATCGACGGCTTCCTTGACGCCAATAAAGTCAAAGACTCGCATGATTTTGACGCGGTCGAGGACTTTGGCTGCGACATCTTCCACGCTGGATTCCAGCTTCGCGTCGTCCAAGGTTGAACGTAGAGAGTGCATAATAGCAGGGCTATCCTGCAACCGCGCAAGAATAACCCTATACAGCGCCAATACATCAAAGTTTCCCGTCGTGTCGACAACCGCAGCCATGGACCCTTCATACTTGAGTAGAGAATCAACGAGTAGTGTTCTGCAAATCTGTAATCATCAGTCCACATCCATCTCAAATGAACATCTCCTTCTCCAACCTCCCACCCCTTTCTTAAATTTCCTCCACAACTAAAACTCCCTCCAAGTAAACCTAAACCCCCCCAGGACTAACAAGCAAAACACCAAGAATCAAGAACAACAAGCAAAGCACCAAAGAAAAAAGGCACAACTCACCGCCCCCGCACCCCCCCTCTCATCCCCCCAAACCCCAACGATCCTCCCCTCCTCTACCCCCCCACCAAGCGCCCCATCCAAAGCCCTCACCCCCGTCTGAATCACCCGACTCCCACTCCCACTCCCACTCCCATCCCCCCTCTTCACCCGACTCCCCTCCCCCCCAAAACACGCCTCCATCAAGCCCTCCAGCTCCTCCTCGCCAACAAAATGGGCCGCAAGTTGCGGTTCAGCCGCACTCATTAGATCCTACGGAACTTTTGCATCTGGGGTTACGATAATCGCAGTGGGGATGGGATGGGTACTGTGGTGTCTTGTTGTGTGTGTGTGTGGTGTTGGTGTAAAGAGGGTTTGGGGCTGGTGGCGCGTGGGGTGGGTTAGGTAGATGGAATACAGCGATTTTTGCGTGTGGCGCGAGTTTTGGCGGGGTTTTTGTTTCTGGTATGTATGGTGTTGGTGTGGTGTTGGTGGTGTAACTTACCGAGGCAGGTACACTAACACTACCTATACTTACAGTAGGTAGGTATGTATGTGTGGTTCGAGTATTTTCGGAATGAATTCCGAAAGGACCACGGATGGGGATGACGCCACTTAGTCTCAGGCCTTACCTACATACAACGTAGGGCAAAAGTCACCAACTATAAGGTAATATGCATAGAAATCGCATCGTTTCAAAAAAGTCTTTCAATTGAGGGTCAAGAGGGAGGAGCTACATAATCGGTCTCGCCCATCCTCTCTACCTAACGCATACTGTGTCTAAGCTATACAAACTTCCATGTCCTCTCCCTCACATTAAACATGTCTTGTGAATGAAAAATGAACCAAGAATTCGGCCCCCTTTTGAGGTTACTCTGTCAAGCCAGCTCGGATGTACGCAACCCAGTGTATGTGTGAGTTAGCTATCCAGACCGTTTCTGTCCCAAGTCCAAGATACTCCGGCGCTGACCAAGGAGAGTGCTCTTGTTCCTGGGAGGTATGGGTTTATAATCATAGGAGAAATAGACCGAAGTCATTGCAGCGGTGATTTTGTGCCGGCTGTACTGTCAGTGGCGTCCGCCGAAGGACAAGCGAGACCCCAGATTTTATGGTGCTTGATTGCACCGGCTAAGAAATTCGTCGTCAGTCTGCGCTGGATGTTGTTCATGCAGGACGACGGCGTCCACCCTTCAAACTCTTGACTCGGTTGAGAAATCCTCCACTAGGCTTGCCCTCGCTGGTGGGAGATCCAATGCTCTCAGTGGTAATGGCACGAGTCAAAGTATTGCGACCAGGTGGCGATGATGCCTCGGCCTCACCCTCATTGGCCTTGATTGTTGCACCCTTGGCCTCAAACGCCTTATCATATTCGTCGCTGAAGAAAGGGTTGCGCTCAGTTGTCTTGTTCTGTGCAAGTGCTCCTGCGCTATGCGGGCCATTGGGTCCATTGGGGCTAGTGGCGCCATACCGGGGATCCGGGGAGGTAATGCGAGGTACACTATCACCAAAACGAGGATTGCGAGGCTGCGAGATGCCGCGGAAGCGCTGGGCAATCGACTTCTTGCGGCCAAGCCCGTTTTCAGCGAGTTGCTTTGCCCTCTGAGCCTCGTAGTCTTGCTCAATGGCCTTGCGAGATGCTGGAGCACCGTCAAGGAAAGTCGAAGTTCCCAAGCCATGTGTCTGCTCTCCGTGTAGAACATCCTCTCTGCCCTTGACGCTGAACTCAATCTGGGGAACAACGGGCTTCTTCCACTCGTGCTCGGTTCCACCAAAGTCTGTGAAGCCCTCTGCACCCCTGCCGTGAATGCGGTCCAGGTCGATCTTCGAGTTGAGGGGCCCTGAGCCACCGAGGGAGTTGTTGGCGGAGCCAGCTGGGAAGGCATGCATGGGCGCGCGCTGATCCTTTTTCCGGTTGCGATGAGGCTGAACGGCGTCATAGGGACCATCATGGTGAATCATGCTGGGACCGTAGATGCCAGTGACGTCCAGCTTGTCGATCAGGTCGAGTCCCTGGGGCTTACGGGTACGTCGTGTGCTGGACTTGCCGTCTTTGCCACGCTCCTCGCGCTCCCTGCGGCGCTCCCGGCGTCGGCGGTCGTCATCAAGCGAGCCTTTGTCGATGACGGACGACTCTGAATTGCGACGTGGGCGGCGATTCTCGCGGCGCTCAGGGCTGCTCGGGTGCGGTGGGCGGGAGGAGCCTGGTGGGCCGCGCGGTCTGGGGGGTGCTCGAGCAGCGCCTCTCATGCGCTCGCGCTCTTCCTCGGAACGCGATGGACGGTGGCCTGCACGGGGATCGGTGCCGCTGCGAGCTGGAGCGGGCCGTGGAGGCGCGCGTCTCTTGTCGCCGTCATCAATGGTCAGGTTGTTCTGTGCGAGCGAGGGGTAGTCAGCGAACCGCCTCACGAACAGGTGGAAGCGCTCCATGCTGTGTCTGGCTGTCGCTGCAGAGGTCGCGGTGACTGCCCAAAAGCAAGAAAAAGTGTGCAAGCTTGTGCGACGTGGTACTGGTGGCAGCCAGCACCACGGCCGTCACCGTGACGGTGCTACAGGGGTGAAGGTGGAATGATACGTACAAAAAGCTCTTCGGCAGCGGTGCCAAAAGTGTCCTTCTTGGGCGAGGCCTTCATCGTGGCGGACATGTCGACGAGGTCGCGCGAGGCCTCCTTGTTGAACTCCTTCTCAAAGGTGGTGAGAAAGGGATTGCGTGACATGGGGCGGCTGGCCGAACTCGAGCGGTCGACCGTGTTGTTGTTGGGGGAGGGGAGTGCTGGAGACGCGGCTTGGTTGCGGAATGGGTTGTTGGAGGACAGGTTGAGGGCAAGGCCAGGCGACGGACGGCGCTCTGCAGATGACAAAAGGCCGTCAGCGGACGTGGACGCGGGATTCCGTCACTGCCCAAGCAGGTGTGAAACAGGCGATCGAGGGGGCACTCACCTGGCATTGACGGCTCTGCAAACATGATGGCACTGCACTGCTGACAACCCTGCTCAGAGGCCGCAATCACACGAATCAGAGGCGGGCGCCAGGGGAGCCGACAGGGCTGCGCGGTGCAATTGTTGGCTGGTGAGTCGTGACGCGCGCTGCTCACAATCCCGCGGTGCGAGGCGACACCCAAGTGGCAGCAGTCCTGCGCAGGCGCGGAGGGAGAAAAAAAAAGGGGGGGGGGGGCAATTAAGACTGGCGGTACGGATGGGGATGGGGATGGGCGTGGGCGTGGGCGTGGTAGGCCCTGAGGACGGCGAGGGTCCTGGGCGCCGCGGTTGTTGCGGGCGGGCAGGCGGGCAGGCGGGCGGGGCGACTTGTGTTGCGTGCGAGGCCCGCGGTGAAGGGCGATTAGTGGGCTAGAGTGCGGTGGTCGAGGACAGAGCAAGGTAAGTGGGTGGAGTGGTAGTCTATGCAAATGGCTAGTGAATACAACTTGCTCGCACAACCGCAGGCAGGTCAAGGGCAGGCAGACGGGCAGACGTGCAGACAGGCAGATGGGCAGACGGGCAGCCAAGGCCAGAGTGCGAGTGCGAGGGCGGGACGAGCAAAGGGAGGAAAAGGGCGAGGCTGCCCAAAAAGCTGCGATGGGCAAGAGGCAATAGTCGTCCCCTTTGACGTTCCGGTGCAGGCGCGGCTCGAGCCTTTTGAGCAGTCGGCTGGCTCAGTGGCTCGTGTTTCCATGCGGCATGGCACCATGGCTGATTCGAGCGCCCGTCACGAGTCTGGATGGACTAGAAGGCCAGCTCAAGCCCTTTCCGGCCCAGAGACAGTCGAAATATGCAGCACGGCAACGCAGGGCATGGACAGGCACAAAGTCGACGGCTTCCGTGCGTGGCCTTGCGAGCCATTGTCTGGTACTGTGATATTTATGCACCTACTCTCCTACCTACACACTGCACAGCACACAGTGCCTATAGAGTAGCACCTACCTAGAACCACTGCGTCTTCTCCCTACCTGTCCCTGTCACAGACGTCCCACTGGTACGCTAGAAGACGGCGCAGATGATAATATTCACCCCGTCAGCCCACTAAACCTACCCACCTGGCACCAGCCGACCCAGTCAACCTCTCACCGCGTGATCCGACTACCTCCATACCACCACCCGTCCTGGCTTCTCTGCAAGCCCGTGAACCTTCGTTAGCCTGCGCCGGCCGGCTCACCTCGACGAGCTAGCTACCGACCTTGCACAATTGCGGGGAAGACCCTGAATGCTCCTTGTTCAGCCTCAGCCAGCTCCTTTTGTGAACCGTCGGGCGTCCACCAGCTTTCTTCGCACGCTACTCTACAACCTAGCAGCCAACCCACCCAACACTTTCCGTCTCTCCTCGCCACTTCCATCGCACCATGGCCAGCCAGACGTCGCAAGCACGCCCTGACGTGCCGGGCCTGGCAGGCTACTCGCGCTTCGAACTCGAACTAGAGGTCGGTATAGGCTAGCAGATCGACACATCGTGCCCCTGTTCCTGAGCTAACACGTGCTCAGTTCGTGCAATGCCTGGCGAACCCCGTCTATCTCAATTATCTGGCGCAGCAAAAGACACTCGACAAGCCCGACTTCGTGGCCTATCTCGGCTACCTGCAGTACTTCAAGGAGCCCAGATACGCAAAGTTCCTCCAGTCAGTACATTGCCCACCAGTCTCATCCCCCTGGCTTGCTTACTGATGCTGTGTTTGCAGCCACCCTGGGCCAACCCTCCGGGCGCTCGAGCTACTGCAGCAGGAGCGATTTCGCAAGGACATCTTGTCTCCACTACTTGTAGACAGGCTCACCATTGAAGGCCAGAGGAATGCATTGCCGACTCAGAGAGATTGAGGGCAGCATCGGCCATCTCAAGAGAGGCATGCTTAGCAACCGTGACGCGTGGAATGATGGCCAATGATGGATTGATTCATCTCCCGCGGGAGACCGGCTGAAGTCAGGATAGGATGCACGGCTTCCAAAAGACCACAACGGCGTGCTGTGATGCCAAGGTCGTCCACTGTAGCCACGACCACGTCCAACGCCAACTTCGTGTCGAAATTCTATGTATATTGCGTGTACACAGTACATATACTGATCGAGGATCTACGCTGCACATCAATCATGGCACGGCTATATCGGCCCTGAACATGTTCGGTGCAACTCTCAGGTACCATAGAAATAGCAGCGACTTCGCAGACGACTGGTCATGTACCGATTGCAACAGCGTCATCTTCTACACATTATGCGAGGACAGAAATAGATAGGACTACTATACACAGTACGAGCTCAACATCTTCCAGCTCGTATCCACTACCGGCCCATATGAATGTCCACTGTGCAATGACCCATGAAAAGGCATGTTCCGACACGTGATTGGGTGCAATCAAGCCCCGCTGCCCAATCCAGGCCCCACGTCACGATGCACTATCGCGATATCGCATCCTGGACATTCACCATCAAGGTACTACGGCACCTGCAAACCTCGTTCGACCTTAAAATCTCACTGCTATGCGGTCCATGACAGAAGCTGGGTATGCACTTTCTTCATGATTATTTTCACTTTAACTAACGTACTTCTCCCAAAGAAAGCGCTGGTGCCAGCTCGACAACTTCCATTCCCTGACCGACTTGAAGATTCATGTGTCCTCGCACAAGGAACCACTGATCACAGCAGGGCTGAGATCTGTCTGCTGGAAGGTCTGTCGCATTCTACCTGCAACGCGACATGTGACTGATGGCCCTAGATATTCCTACTCTTCAAAACTCTTGACCGCTCATCATGGCCTACTCACCTCAGCCACTCGCGCAAGACGTACGAATCGCTACGCTCACACTACCTCCGCGCCATACGGAACCCTGACGAGTTCGAATCTTCCGTAGACCCGCTGAGCGACAACGATGAGGTATATGCAACCCTCGGGCTACGCCTGACTAAGCACGTCGAATGTTGACCCGTGCTAAGCGTTGAAAGTCCCCATGGGTAGCCTTGCGGGCCGACGAAGACCTACGAGCCGAAATATTCCAGGACATCGAGAGATGTATGCCAGACAATGTCTACTTTCGACAGCCAGCCACACAGAACATGATGCTGGACATACTGTTTGTATGGTGCAAGATGCATCCCGATATAGGATATCGTCAAGGCATGCATGAGATACTTGCGCCCTTGCTTTGGGTCGTGGAAAGAGATGCGATAGAGCTCACAGGGTCAAGCCCGGCCGTCACTGATGACACGCTTGCGGATATGCTGGACGCAAGCTATATTGAACATGACACACATACGCTTTTTGCGCTCATTATGCAAACTGCCAAATCCTACTATGCACCAGCCGATTCTGGATTGACAACAAAGGAAACACCCATGCTCGCACGAAGTTCCAAGATCTTCGAACGATATTTACCCCAGACTGATCCGGAGCTCCATGCGCATTTGGTGAAACTCGAGATTGTTCCTCAAATCTTTTTGCTGTAAGTATAGATGGACTACCTCATCAACCACGCTGACAAGACGGAGGCGATGGATCCGTCTACTTTTTGGACGCGAATTTGCGCTAGATGATGTTTTCGACATGTGGGACGCGCTTTTTGCCATTGATTCCACGCTGGATCTTGTGGATATGATCTCGGTATCTATGCTGCTTCGTATCCGTTGGGAGTTGCTCGCGGCAGACACCAATGAGGCTTTTGCGTTGCTGTTGAGATACCCCGAGCCAGCTACGCCTGCGTATACTTTCATCAAAGATGCCCTCTATCTCCGCGATCACCTCAACACCCAAGGAGGTACTGAGATAATCACACGATACGGAAAGCCACCACCTGTCATAAGACTTGATCCTGCACCAAGGTTTCGCGAGCCATCGCCATCACCATTGTTCTCATCGCATCGACCACGTAACAGCTTGGGGTCACCTAGAAGCTTTGTAGGTCAGCAAGGGGCAGGTATCGAAGCCCTCTTCCAAGGCGCAGCGAAGAATGTCCTTGAGCGAGGCTCGCAGTGGGGAGTAGGCAAAGCACTTCGAGATGCTGTAGGTGAGGTAAGAAAAAACGTCGAGGCCTATCAGTCAGCCACAAACTCAAGTCAGAGCACGCCAAGGTCAGGGGGGCGTGAATTTCGAAAGCCGGCCCAATTTGGAGCCGTGAGCACAAGACCTAGCCTAGATCAAACATACTCAGCCAATGCGGCTGTAAAGATTGAAGAGCTTGATAGACGGAACCGTAGTCTGGCTAAGATGCTCGAGGTCGCTGTAGGTGACCTCTGGGAGTACCACAGGGAGCGGAACGAAGATCAGAGGATGATTGAGGGCGATGAGAAAGGCAAAAAGTCTATGGAGGCTCTGAGCCTTGCTATTGCGAAAGTGCAGTTCGTGCAGGTCTACCTCGAGGATTCTTCGATTCCACTTCCCGTCGAAGAGGTTACTGAGCAGACTGCGACTGCGAAAGCTGTCGCAACGCTATCTTCTCCGAAGCCTCAGTCACCTGTACCTCCGGAGAATGGGCCAGACATACCACCGATTACGGTGACATCGACGGCTGAAGTTGTACCCAAGGTCCCGATCAGCACGAAACCCTCCATCTCTACTACTTCACAGGCTACGTCGCCTCCAAAACAGGCACAATTGCCCTCGACTGCAAATCTATCGCCACGCTCGCGGCCTCATCTCACATCCTCCAATTTTTCGTGGATGTTGGCTGAGGATTCAGCATCCTCAGACTTCGCCACGGGCACAGCACACTCGACGTTCTCTGCTGACGAGAAAAGGCGAATGAAGGGCAAGGGGTTTCTCTTTGGTGAGGACGATGATGACGACGGAAGTATCAAGGATGGCAAGCGAGGGAGCGTCAGCAGCAAGTCGGGCGCCAAAGGAGGAAAGACGACGAAAAGCAAGCATGCATCGGAACACGCCGAAGTTGAGGAAGAGGTGATTGACTTGAATAACATGGGCGCGCGAGGAGTGATCTGAGGGTGATGTGACACATCACAGTATCTTACTTGTGGAGACCACCACAGTGGCAATGGAGACAGGCCTCCAAACCCCACAAGAACCACGTCAGAGGCTGTACCTCAAACCCAATATGAGACAGTGATTTCGCAGACTCGGTCATCGTGCATCAGCTCGGGTATTTATCTGGAGTAAGCCGAGGCGTGGTGTGTAAGAACGCTGACTTTGATGAGAAGCTCGAGTTATTGGTGCTCTTCAACACGGTGATGGAGGAGGAAGAAAGCGATTTCCAAAGTCACAATTCCATCGGGGTAACGTCCAACGCTTCAACGACCCTGCAGCAAGCTACATATCAACACGTTCTCTTCATACCCTTTCTCCCGCGGACATTTCCGATTGACCGTCCCCACACGCCTTCTTTCCCTGTTCTAGTCGTATCCATCCAACAGATTCCCCGTCCCCCCCCCCCCACCAATACTCCATGCAGTAAGCAGCTGTAGCTGCTGCTCCACTAAGCCACACATGCTCGGTCCCACGGAATATGCTCAAATCCAGGATACCGCATGCCGCATGAACACACGCCTCCCAGGCCGCCAACAACATGACCAAGCCCTAACCCATCCACTCTGCTCAATTACTATTCGCCCAGCTCAATCCAGATCTGGTTCTAGCCCTCGGATCGGGGCCATGAATCGCTCAGCACCTCCGATCCACCACTTACCTGTGTCAGCCCGCCTCGAGTCCCCAACATGTGAGGCCAAGCACACCGACGCTAGCGCAAGGTAACAGCGGCTATTCAGCGTGGCATGTTTGCAATGTTGCAGCGCCCCTCCCGTGGTGTGGCAACAAATGCCGGAATTAGTCTTGGTCACCGGTGCGGGAGCGAGATGCTGGTTGCTCCCTGGAAGATAAAAGCCTGCCCCGCTCTTGCCCCTCCATTGACCTTCTTCTCTTCTTCACCACGCACAATCAAAGCAACGACCAACGACTACAACAACAACAACACTCAACCACTTTTCCAACCCCAAACGAACATCTCTATCAAAATGAAGGGAGGCTGTGGAAACGCTGCTTGCACTTGCGCCGACTGCAACTGCACTGCCGGAGGTTGCGCTTGCGGCCAGTGTACGTTTTACCTCTCCTTTTCTCTCTCTCCCCCCAGCCCCTTGGGTAAAAGTTGGACACAGTCCAGCGAGGCTTGCTTTCATCAACCCATACTGACGACTCTTATAACAGAAACGTCTCATCAGATGACATGACCATGTCCTCTTCGACACGATAAGATCAAAGCTATGAAATTCGAATTTCCAACCCAAACCCGTTCTGTCCTTTACACAAACCCACGATGATATTTCCTTTTCCCACTACTACTACCCTGGCCACGACAATCGACATCGGTATCTGCAACGGCAAACGATGATCTCAAAGGGGGGGGACATGGGAGGAAATCTTTTGTACTCTCATTCATGATTCAACTTTCTTTTTTATCGATGGGGGAGGGGGGGACAGGCTGTGGAAAGTGCGAGTTTTTTTGTTTTTTAAACAAGTCGAGTTGACGAATATATTAAAGACTTTTGCATGAAATATATCATCTGTTGTTTTTGTGAAGGATGTGTGTACAGTTGTCGTCACTCGTGATTATTATGGTTGTTGTTGGCCGTTTGTGATTTGTGAAGTGTGGGTTGGGAGATGTGAGGTGTGAGGTGTGAGGTGTGAGTTGTGGATGTGGTCAAGGATGGGTGCTAATACTAATCAACATAGATGTGTATACAACGCCATCGTCTTCCTCCCTTATATCGTGTGTAAAATTCATATTATCATTACCATTTAACATCAACATCCACATCCACATCCAACATCTATATCCTTATCTACATCTAACATCCTCATCTAACATCCAACATCTAACATCCACATCCACATCTACCCACCAAACCCTAGACCTAAACGAAATCCAAATCTGCCTACCAAACCCCAAACCAATCTAAAATCCACATTTAACATCTACCTACTAGACCTTAACGGCCAAACCAACTCTAACCCTAACCTGTTATTTAAAACCTAATCTAATCCTAAGTTATTGTTTGAAACAAGGGTATTTCTATATCCTCTAACTTGCCTTCTCCTCTTCTCCTCTTCTCCTCTTCTCCTCTTCTCCTCTTCTCCTCTTCTCCTCTTCTCCTCTTCTCCTCTTCTCCTCTTCTCCCCCTCTCCTAGTTCATAGGGAGGGTATGATTTGGTATAGGTTTAGTATAGGTATAGTTTAGGTTTGCTTTGTTTCAAGTAGGTTAATAGGTAGTATCTAAATAACATAGTTTTGAATGCCTATGGGGACTAGGGACATATCATGTTGTATTATATCATATCATATCATATCATATATATATATTTCATTCTTATCTATTTCCCTTATTATCCCTGCGCCTAGACTGGAAAATGTTGGAAAGAATAGAGGAGGATGACGAGGAGAAGGTTAAAACGTTTCAAAAAATCTTATACTCTACTGTACTATATTGTACTGTACTATATCATACTCTTACTCTTGCGTGTGAGTGTGAGTGTGATTTCATTCCTTGGAAAAGTGTCAACACAGCAGCACACTGTTCCTGCACCCATCCGTCCACTATCCATCCCTCCATCCACCCTTCACCCTTCACCATACACACCACAGTCCCTCCGCCCCTCAACCCCATCAACCCACGCAAACATGCCACGCGCAGCTGATCCGTAACCCCGCCAAAAAAAAACGCCTTGAAACATCATTTCCATCCCTAGTAGTTTCCCTTCTTTTAAAAGACCAAGAGGATAAGAAGCGATGCAATGCAATACGAAGCGAAGCGATAAAAACCCCCAATCCCATATCTATCCCTATGTTTGTATAATACCTCGTGAAGTGACTCTTTTTTGGTAGATAGTGCCCTCTTTTCGCCTTTTGCCCTTTGTCTTGTCATTGTTGTTGATGAATTTGGTGTTTTGCGAATGCACTGGGACAGTCTTCGCAAGAACATCTTGTTGGACCCCGTTTTTCTCGTGAATTCTGTCCCACCAAACCTCTCCCCCTACCCCCCCAACTCTCATTCAGTCTCCAGAGTAAAAAGTGCGCCAGGTCTCCTAGTACCCCTCATCCTTTTGATTCTTGCCCTTCTCGGCCTTGGCCGCCGCCTTTTCGGCCTCTGTCAATTCAATCAGATCCGCGCCATCGAGCCGGAAGCCCTTGGCCTCGACAATATGCTCGCTCGCCGTGCTGAGGTAGAGCTGGTGGAGTCGCGGGAGTAGATACTGCATTACGCCGTCTGCCAGGTTCTTCGCGACAAGGCCCTTGTCGACCCAGAAGTGGCGGACAAAGATGCCCTTGCAGCCGCCGCGGTTTGCGGCCTCGGGGGCGCCGTTGGCCTCGACGCAGGGCAGCACGCGTATGTCGTTGGGGCGGTCGTAGTCGTAGCGCAGGTAGTTTCCAAACGCGGCTTGCTCGTGCGCCCAGTCTAGTTTCCAGCGGGCGCAGCCTGGGTATTTGGTCCCCGAGGGGCACTCGGCCCAGGCTTTGAACATTTCTTGCGTGCGCTTGCTTTGGCGCGCAATGACGAAGCCCGTGTTGAGGAAGCGGTTGCCTTTGTCGTCGTAGTTTTGCGGCTCGTTGGGATCAATCGACATCATGGCGAGGGTGTCGTCGGTCATGTTCCAGTAGTTGAGCAGCCATTCGAGGGGGAGATGTGGGTAGTGGAACATGACGTCCGAGTCCATGAAGACAATGTATTCGTGCGTCTTGAGGGCTTCTTTCATCATGGGCACCTTGACCCAGGTGCCCCAGCGGTCGGCGTAGTCGGGGGCCCGGATGAACTTGTAGTCGTAGCCGTGGATCTTGGCTGTTGTCAGGCTGTCAGTCAGGTGCCGGTATGCAGCGCTGCATGCAGGAACGCGGGGACTGTACCAAACAAGTAGTGGCTGAGCATGCCTGCAGACAGCGGCCGCATGCCCTTCCACTTCAACTCTTTATTCATGAGCTGGCCGGCGCCGGTCAACGGCCTGCTGTCGACGTCCAGAATGAGCACCTTCTTGCCCAGCTTCTGCTTGAACTTTGGGTCGCCGTGCAGGCGGTACAAGTCGCCATCCTCGTCGGTGAAGTTTGCGGCGTCGACTGGGTGCAGGATGGGGTTGTAGAGGGCTTTTATTATCGTGTCCATGGAGACGTCCTCTTCTGGAAGCGATGCATTTTGGGTACTTTGATATCTGTCGCATGGCTGTCAGACTGTGTGGGCGCAGTTTGGCAGGGTCTGGGGGAGTGGGAGGGACGTACTGTGAGGATGTGAGGCTGCTAGGCATGTACGAGGACGGATGGCTGTAGTAGATGAAAGCGAGCACCATGGGGACCATGGCAATCAGCAGAACGCGCCGCCACCGCCCTTGCGGGCCCATACTCGCCAGCGACTGGTACGAGTATTCCGCCATGACCGTCCAACCACGCCGCCGCTGGCTTTCAGCAGAGAAGACTCGAGATGGGTGCGACGAGGTATGCTTGAAGCCAGTCGCGATGTCAGAGTCGCAAGGAGTAGCCCAGAAGTCACAGGCGCGGAGACGTGCGGCAGAGCGGGAATTTCCAGGGCTCAGTCGCTCACAAAGCAAGGCAGTCGTGGTGGCTGCAACGGAGGGGCGCGCGGAATGGACATGAACAGTGGGATCACGAAACGGCGTCACAGGGCAACAGCAAAGGCAGAAACGAGAAAAGGAGCGTGGAGAAGAGAAGTCGCAATGTGTCCAGGGAGGCAGTCTCGGGTTAATCTTCAGGTGCTTGCACACTTGTCACTGGCACAGGCAGGGGGGCCAAGCATGCGCGTACTCATCAGACTCAAGCCTCTGCCTCTGCACCGATGGGGGAAAGCGGCCGTCGTGGAGGCGCATCAGGGCTGAAAATGGCCTTGTGCTGCAAGACTTTATTTGGGATTGATGTGCGCAGGGGTAGTTAGATAGTACAAGCCTCATACGTAGTATGTAGGTAATCTTCCTGCTGGCTCATGGGAGGTTTTGGTGCTGGGGGATTGCTCAAGGTCTCGCAAAGTCTCCCACTGCCGTGCAGGTGAAGAGTCAGTCCATGGCCGTGGATTGGAAACGATTCGGGCATACTTTTGATGAAGCTTCGGCACTACACGTAGTATCTGTCCCCTAGGACATGTGCACGGCGCGTCATCATCTAACCTGGTCTGATTGATCGCCTGTCAGCCTTCAGGCTATCTTTGGCGGCACCAATCATCCCATGCCCGCTTCTGGTTAACTCAACTGGGCACCACCACCACCACCACCCACAGCGCACAAGCAACGTCAATTCGATCGACTTCACGACCGACTTGAGTCTATCACCTCTGTGCGCATTCATCGCCTTGTACATTGTCACCCGCAAAGGAAACTATCTTGCCCCCGTAAGACCATCAGTACATTACATGTCAAGCAAGCGCAGTAGCTCAAAGTCCTTTGCAATCCCTGGACTGCTTCTCGCACAACTCTCAATCAGCGTCATCATAATCTGCACCCACTCCTGCCAGTCTGCCGGCAACGTCTCCTGTAGCTTTGCGTCTGGTGATCGCGCCACCGCGTGGAACAGGAGAACCTGCCCGAAACATTGGCAGCACCACCCAAACTTGATTGGCAGCGCCGACAGCATCTGTGTACACAGTCCCATGGTGGTTGGCCAGTACATGCCGCCGCGCAGCCCTTCCCTGACCTCGTTGTACTCGGCATCCGTCGTGAAGCCGGGCGCGTGCAGTGCCTTGTAGAGAAATGGCCGGCCAATGTGGAATTTCGCCACGAGATAGCGACTGCGCAGCATCGCTTTGGCAATGACGTGCGCTGGGCTGGGTGAGTCGTTTGCGCTTTCATCGTCTGTAAACTGTAGCGATGGCGGGAGGTTGGCGCGCCACTGCTCGAGCTGGTGGTGCATCTCTGCCGTCAAGCTCGTACTGGGGAAGCTCTCCTTCTCGGCAAAGTAGTATAGACTCTGTTTGACGCGAGTGAGAATGATGCGATGAGCGGCCTGAGCAAGAAAATGGAAGTTGAAGAACGAGTCATCCTCGTCAGTCAGCAGAACGGAAATCGACGTCTTCGGACGGGGGCATTGCGTGAATTTCGGCAAGGGCATGTCGGATTCGTACTCCAACAAACCGCTGTGGGGAAGTAGATCAAGTTCTTGTGTGATGACCGTCTCATACATCAATGTGCACCAGTAGAGCCTGGAGAACATGTCGCCATCCCACTGGTTGAAGTCAATGGTCTCGCCACGGCTCAGTATGCTCGTGCAGCAGAGAGCTGCTCGGTTGACAGTGGCCCACGAATCGAGAGGGCGGAGGATCTGGGCGTAGTAAAGTGTCGACAGCATGTAGAACTGACCCGCCACGAGATCATTCTGACATATCAGGAATCCAAAGCGCCTTCTGGCCTCATTGAAAAACTTCAATCCAGGTGGGTCGTCGTTGATTAATTCGTACCACTCTGGATGAACAAAGCCACGCCCAGACGGCGCATTCCGCGACGGGAGTGCAAAGTCTCCTTCCTCGTAAGCTCTAACTGCTAAGCTGCCAAGCGCCAGTACGTTCAGTGCTAGACACGACTCAATGTCATACCCAAATTCATTCTCAGCAGCCATGCCCAGTGTGCTGGAATGGAAGTGGTACTTGTCGAGCACAGGTGTGGTGCGATGGAAGACAGCAAAGTATGCATCCGAGAGTCCCTTGATAACGGATTGTGGGAGGCTCATTAACCACGTGTCAGGAGCAGTACCAAAAGGCCTATCGATGTGCACTGGTAGGGGCGGTCTCTGATTTTCGATTTCGCCTATGTAATCCTGAGCAAGCCCGTCTCTTGTCGAGACGAACTCAACCGGCAGTATCTGCTTGATGGCGGGCCACAGTGATACACGATGTTGACTGAAGGAAAGTGCCACTTTACTGGGAGCTTCCGGTATTGGGAACGAACTTTGCACAGGAGTGCCAGCGACTTGTGGTGACATGGCCATCTCGTGCACACTTGCTCTTCCATGGTTGTGACGATACAACGACGCAGCCGAATCCTGAAAGCCGGGGCTGGGTTGAGAGAAAGTAGATTGCGGTGACACGTGATCCAGAACTGGGCCTGCAAGCAACGGCTGGCCTGGCGATGGTGCCTTTGGTGTGACGATGGCGGCTGTGAGATCCTCAATCTTGGATTCGAGTCTTCTGATAGCATTGATGGCCATAGCCATGGACTGGTCCTTCTTGGTAGCCCGTGGCGCTTGATATGTGCACACCAGATTCATGGTTCTGCAGTAGCCGCACTTCGGTCTGTCTTCGTCGCATCTTGTTTTCCTAGATCTACAAATGTCGCATGCCTAACAGGTCAACACATGAGCAAGAACGGATGGTAAGGCACACCAACCAATGTAGCCATGAATGATCGGGGCCTCTTCAACGAGGATGAATTCCCATCATCATGGCTTCCATTGCCCTCCGCATCATAAGACGCTTGCCGATCCGAAGGCTCTGCATGCGAGATTGTAACACTTTCATGGGACCTCTTGGTCATAGCATTTCCAGCTGTAATAGATAGTCGCGCATTCGGCGTGGTGATGTAGCGCTGCTCGCCGAAGCTCAGAAGTAAGTTCGAGGGAGATGCGGAGACAGTTCTGGCTGCTAGGCTGCTAAGGGAGCGCTAGTCTAGTGCACGGTCTATCTGGACGACGAGCACACCACCAACATAACTTCCGTGCCTCTCACCTCATCACCGCCGTTCTCGAAGACGCGACGGCAAAGAGGTGGCTACTCAGCTTTCATAACTTCGCCGTGCCCTCGCTCGTTCTCTGCCAAGCAGCAGACGGCGGAGTTACTGGAACGCAATTGAGAGCGCCTTGGATTGTCTGGTAGTCCTCTTCAGTGACTGGCATTCGTTTTCCTTGTTAACCATAAGAGGAGAAAAACCATGCAATCGAATTTCATTACGGCTTTGGAGCTCCCGATTCACTCAGATATATATGGCACTGCATCACACACGGCTGATGTTTGATACCTAGGCTGATTTGACGTTCACCATATACTGATCATGCACAGGACCCAGACTTTCGACAGCCGGCGTGCAGCTCCATCGACGTTCCCTCTTCGCTGTCCGCATGTCAAGCCTCTTCTTTGCTCCTCTATTCTACTTTTCCCCACGTGTGATACACCCTCTGGCGCTATTGAATGTAGACTAATTATGCTCAAGATTACAATCACAGCTTCTCACAAAGGATGAGCATCTGATCCTGCCGGTTTCCCTGGGGGCCCCTGTCATGCTCCGCGAGGATTGCTGTCGACGTCGTGCACTGCGTGTTTGTGTAAAGCCATGTCAAAAACTGCTACCGCACTGGTTTCTTTTGCCTATTTCAAGATCATATGATGTTCTCCAGGCTCGCCAAGGGATCCGCTGCCGACGATTCAGCTTGCAAAGATGCAACAGATTAGCTCAACAGTATTCACTTGAGTTCCTATCATGGCCGACAGAACTATGCTCCGGCGTAAACCAGGATGCTGTCCCATACATGCTTGTAGTCAAACTTCACGTCCATGAGGCTCAAGTATGATATTCTCACATACGGTATACATATCATATCCCTTTCTTATCCGGCTGTTACTGATGAACCGATGATGGTGCCAACAGCGCTGCCGCCGGTATCCTTCGCCAACTGCCCAAGCAACCCAGCCCAACGCAACCAAAACTGTCTCAGCGCGTAGTATCGCTATCTAACCGTCATTGCCAGGCTACCAGGTTGCGCCATGTCACGTCACCTACTAGACCAAGGCGTACATCGACGATTCTTATGACGGACATGTCTTGCAGCCTTGCAGCTGGGAGACACGATGCCTCTCATGCTCGCTTAGGGTCATACAAAACTCGCGCTCCTACCTCCGGAAACCCCACAAAGCCAGACCCCCAACAGTCACTCCACTCCCACGCCCCTTGGCAGACTTACTAGTGCCAAGAGGCGCTAGCAGGCTACCTGTGAACCAGCGGTCCGTTCTTTCGACGTCCAATTCCCAAAGCAACCTTGAGGCTCACGGTGAAAATACGGTGAAGTCGACTAGCCCCCTCGAAACGTACGATGACAACGTCACTACAGCCAATAGGGAGCTCATGTAGGCCATAGTGCCACCGTCTAAGGCCGCTAGCCTGGTGAAAAGAAGGTCAGGGAAGCTATCTGGCGGAAAATGACGAACTCAAGGCCAGCAAATCGGTCTCCTTTGGGGATCCACTTGCTTGATCTGAGGAGTTCCTCACTTGGACAGCATCACCGTGAGAGATCCACTTGATTGATCTGAGTAGTTCCCCATTTGGACAGCATCACGGGTCAGAAAGACGTTAAGCGAGGCAGCTGCTGAACGGGGGTATATATAAAGGTGCCCGCTGCCTCCTACACTCTTCTTCTTTTCCCTCAAGTCTCAAAGTCGATTTTCACAGCTCATCCGAAGATTTTCTCAGACTCAATCATCCACTCTACTAACCTCTCTTCAGACACCAACAACAATCAGCAGCATGTCTACCAACATAATCCCTGCGAGCGTCGCTGCAACTGGACCTCAATTCCAGGTCTTCCCAAACGAGATCCTGCTTGAGGTCATCAAGTACGCCCTGATCATCAAACCTGGTAAGGCCATCACCCCCCCGGTCGAAGCAAGGTGGTTTCCCTTCATTTGGGCAATGGGAGTCTTCCGTCGAATGCGTCACGTCTCAAAGACGTTCAATGACCTTGCAATCATTGCCTTCTACCAGGGCAATGAATTTCTTTTTAACATTGACAAGCTGTTCAATCCGTATCCGCCCTGTCGCCAACTTCCCTCCGGCAACATCGTGCCTGCCCTCCTCCCGCCCATTGCTGTCCGCCACGACCTGCGACACATCACCATCAACCTTGTCCTCGAGGACTTCTACTACGTTGGGGCCCCCAGGCACCGCTACCCCCACCACAGCACGGGCTTAAGGCCCCTCGTCACCGTCGCCCAGCTCTTCCAGTACTCGGCCAGCGCCCGCCAGCTCCGCGACCTCACCCGCTACATGCGCAACCTCGAGGTCTTGAACCTCATCCTCGTCATCGACTTCCGGGGTAGCTCCCGCACGAGGTCAATTGCCCTCTTCAAGGCCGCTGCGTTCTCTGTCCGGGCCAACAAGGTCACGGTGGTGACCAAGGACCGAGAGGGTGACAGCGAGGACTGGCACTCTTCGGTGGCCGAGGTCATCACCGTGGAGTAGTTGGTGGGTGGGTTGTCTACACTACTATGTAGTGATCATGTATGTTTGTGCAATTGCACATCTCAGGTAGATAGCACATTGTTGTTGTTATAACAACATATGAATGAAATGTCTTTACCTTCTCCATCACCAGTGCCCTCCTTGCTACTGTATATGACAATTTAGTCTGCTAGTTAAATGTGCTAAGATACTTGACGATCTAACATGACTTTCTATTCCTCGATGTGAGATCTAGCAAGCTCGAACACGCTGCGTTATGTATGTACTCAAGTGCAAGCTGGATTGAAATGCATCTACAATACTCATATCATTGTGTTGAATTACCAGCACTGATGCAGAATAACTGTGTGCCTCTGCGCTCCGTTATGAGTATGTGCATATTGAACTGGCTCATTGCAAAGGTGTATAGACTACCTTATAATACATTCACTGTCGCTATCAACAAGCCTCATAGTCTTTATAACGCGTTGTTCTACACTCCAATCACACCATCTATGCCTTGAGGTTTGATTGCCTTATGTACTCTCGTTGCTTCTAGGCGTCAGGTCTTATCTTTATGACAAGACTTGCCGCTCTTTCTCGCCCCAAACGATGCTGATTAGGAAGCTGCAGCCATGATTCTGGTGTATTATTTCCACCAAGATGGCATTTATGGATGAAATGGTCGCCATGCTTTGCTGTGAGATTTAGAAGATGTATAGAAATGGGGTGTGTAGTTGTGATAGTCGTGACTTGTAACATGCTCTCCGTCTCTCTTCGAAGCGGGGAACGCGCACTTTGGAGAGTAATGCTATTATAAGTCCGCGTCTAGTATAGAATTTAGATATGGAGCATCTTAAATGTGCTACTACACAGACAATATCTTGCTCGGATGATGGTGTCGTCGTCATATATTTCACGGTGCGTGTATTTACCCCGAGCATCTGCCTGACTCGCGCCACTCTTCCCCACCTCAACGCCATCGTCCCCCAGACTACAACCTCGACACTTCCCATGATGTCTCCCACTCGCCCAAAATCCTCAACTGACCAGCAGACATGTCTTCCACTACGAAATCGGCCACGCTCCCCTTGACTCGCGCATCGGTCGAAGCAGCACACGCGCTCGTCAAACCCCACATCCACACCACGCCCGTCCTGACCAATACCACCCTTTCAACCCTCGCCTCGACGCCACAAACGCCCGATGCGCTCAAGGGGACACCATGGGAGGGACAAGAACCTGCGAAGCCCAAGATCAGGTTATTCTTCAAGTGCGAGAACTTCCAGCGGATAGGCGCGTTCAAGGTGCGGGGTGCATTTCATGCCGTGCTCCGGTTGATTGAGGAGAGGGGCATTGAGGAGGTGAGGAGGAAGGGAGTGGTCACGCATAGTAGTGGTATGTCTGTATACATTCTCTTTGCCTGAAGAGCTACAACGGCCTGCGATTTGAAGAAAGGGAACTGACAATCCCCAACAGGCAACCATGCGCAAGCCCTCGCCCTCGCCGCAAAGACCTTTGCCATCCCCGCGCACATCGTCATGCCCACCATTAGCACGCCCTCCAAGATCGCCGGAACCCAAGCCCAAGGCGCAATTGTCCATTTCAGCGGTTCGACCTCGCAAGAGCGCGAAGCCGTGGTCGCAGAGGTCATTGCAAACACGGGCGCAACGCTCATCCCACCCTACGACCACCCCAATATCATCCTAGGCCAAGGCACCATGGCGCTCGAACTCCAAACTGAAGTCGATGAGCTACTCCGCGCCACCCCAAGCCTGAGCATCCACGACGACGACGACTCCGACGACGGCTCCTCTCCCCACGGCCTCGACGCCGTCATTGCGCCCTGTGGCGGCGGCGGCATGCTCAGCGGCATCGCCGTAGCCCTGCACAACAGCGGCGTGCGCGTATTCGGCGCAGAACCCAGCTTCGAAGGCGGCGACGACGCCCGGCGCGGCGTCGAATCCGGGACGCGCATCACCAGCGTAAAAACGCTGACCATTGCCGATGGCCTGCGCACTCCGCTCGGCGACCACACATGGGCCGTTATATCGGACAAATCCCACGTCGCAGGCCTCTACGCCGTCACAGAGCGCAACATCAAAGACGCGATGAGACTGGTGCTCGAGCGCATGAAGTGCTTTGTTGAGCCCAGTGCGGTGGTCGGGCTGGCGACTGTGCTGTTCAACGAGGAGTTTCGACGCAGGGTGCAGAGCGAGGCTGGGCCGCGGGGCTGGAATGTCGGCGTCGTTTTTAGCGGCGGGAATACGACTGTTGATGCGCTTGTGGAGTTGTTTGCGCAGGAGGTGGATGGGCGGAGGGCGGAGGGCGTGATGGGTGCGGATGGGGAGAGCGTGGTTGAGAATGTGGCTGGGTAATTGGGTATACCGGTACGTATCTCCAATGTAAACATATGTACAAGACGGTGGCCGTTCTTTTTTCTCAAGTATACAGCTCGTCTCTGATGAGTATGAGTTTGATATGGACTTGGGAAATCTTATAGTTGTGATGTTTACCCCCTTTGCCTTACTTACTCACTCACGTATTTATTCCTTCCAGACAAAGAAAATCCCATGCTAGATTCCCTCGTTATGCACTGGAACACTAACATACCTATAGCTATACGCATACGCATACCCATATATCTCACAATAATCCCCCTCCTCCCTCTTGCTCTTGCTTCGTTTCATGTACTCCTACTGGCTGTCATTAGTCTCAATGTTAGTATGGGGTTTGTGGGGTGTTGTTATGTAGTTTTGCTGTGTAGTGTAGTGTAGTGTAGGGTTGCTATGTAGTCTTACTATACAGTCTCACCACCCACTCTCCCTATACAAGTCTTCCCAACAGTCTATGACCAGCGCAACTAGTACGATGAACGTATCAAACCACTGTACCATACCGTACCTCACCTTACTGTCATCTTCATTGTCATTGTTATTATTTTTATTATTACTACCGTCATCACTACCTGAACGTTCTCATCACCGTCTTACCTATTGAAACGGAATCGTGCAGAGTGCCATTGTCGTGCGCTGAGTGTGTCAGTCAGCCAGTTAGTTACACGCATACACACAGCAGTAACCCTAACCCAGCGCTTGATACAGGACTGATACCGTGCTGACACACTTTACGCTCAGCGTAGCTCAGCATCAGCGCAGTGCAATTGAGTTTCGCAATGTGTGTTTTATTATACTTGGGGGGCTGGGATGTTTTGTATAGTGTATTGTGCTGTACTTTACTATGCTGGCTGGCTGGCTGGCTGGCTGGATGGATGGATGGATGGTCGAACGGATACATCAACGCACCGCAAGTATTATCGCGCAAGTGGGGCTTGGACATGTAGTGTATTATGGTAGTCTGTTAGTATGATAAAGCGGAGTAGAGGAGAGTAGAGGGATGCTAGATACTGTGTACTCTAACCATCTTAGCTACGTTTACTCTGATTTACTCTTCTCTACTCTACCTCCACCTCTACCTCTACCTCTACTCTCCTCCCTTGCACTTCATCACTCACACCCCCAAACACATCATGGCGTGACCATTCTCCCCGCCCATCTTGCCAAATCGATGCAAAGTGCGAATCCGGGAACGCATGTCAATCGTGCCTACAACATATCGATTGGCTTGATCAAACACCCACATCCACAGCCGCGCCCATGTACCCATGTACCCAACCCAAGCTCACAGACTCCTCACAAACTTCTCACACCGCAGTGCAGTGCAGCGCATTGCATTGCATTGCATGGCATGGCATGGCATGGTTATATCCACGCGGCCCCAAATCTTAACGCGCTGATTCCAGTCCCTTCGATTCCCACCACCGCTGGCGCTAATCGTCAAACTACCTACAATCACGGCTATATGTACTGTGCCATGTAGCATCGCGCAGATCCGATACGCGAGAGTAAGCAGAAGACAGTGGAGAAGAGTGCTTAGTGGAGTGGAGTATACGATAGTGATGTAATGAGACGGTACGGGATCGGGAATGGGATCCGGTATCCGTGGTGTAGGCTTTGTTGCTGTAGAGTATGTATCCTATTGTGTTTGTGATTGTCGTTTGTGACCCGTTCCGTTTGATGATTCCGTGGCATGTCATATCATATCATGTTGTGTCGTGTGGTGTGCGGTGTGGTGTTGTGTTATGTTGGGCCCCAATCTCATGGCCCTGTACTCACAACCTGGTTCGAATTTCCCCCAACTACGCGCCTTACAAACGAGAAAACTTCACAGTTTTGGTTTGTGGGAGAGGGAAATGACGGTTTACGTGTCCATGTACGCATGTATAGATGTGTCTAGAGCGCCGTCATGGAGACACATGGAACGGATCTCCTCACTTCAAAGTCCGAAAAACCAACGTCTGGGCAAGCTATGCGGGTGCTTGGCGAAGATGCTGGGAAAATCCACAGTGTGTGCGGGGGGATGTGGATTTGCTTTCTTTCTCTCTTTTCGTTTTTTTTTTCGCACGGCTGGTGTCGTGAAATGTAGTACGCGCGTTCAGCTGCGGTTTGGAACTTAAAATGGGGAGGGATGGTGGATGATGTGTGCATGCCGTGCTGACCGACCAACAAGGGGGACGACGGACCGTTGCGCGGGAGCATGTAGGGGTGTAGCATGTTGGGGAGGTTGGGAAAAGTGTCGGGAAATAATCGTCATCGGGCGAAGGAAAGTGTGGTCATGGTGACTGGTTTGAAGCTGCGGAGTTTGTTGATTGGGCGGTAGTGAGGGTGGTTGGACGATAACGGTTGAGCTGACCACCACGAAAAGCATGGCGTCAAGGTAAGCAGGAGGACGATGGGTGACAGGCTGGAACTACTGCAGGGGTGGAATTTGCGGAGAGTGGGAGGAACCTCGATGATGCTTGAACGTTGTCGTCATATTGCACAGGAGTCTTTAATGGACTGAACTTTGTTCCTTCCCTTTACGTATACACGTGACCTGAAAACAGTCAACGCCGGACCTACAACGTTGTGATAGCGGAGAAGGTATTAGGTGGCGACGTCAACATTGATTTGTAATAAAAAGAAAAGAGCTGCGTCTAGCCAAACGCGCTTGTTAACCCCCGTTTTGTCTTCATGCAAAGCGCCTCTTGGGGCGGAAAAGGAGAGTGATGAAAAAGGGATGAGGATTGAACATCCGACAACGTGAAGAAACTCGCCATGTAATTGTGTACAGTGAAGTATTTGCAAACATTTGTTCTCATTAGATCCAGCGCTGTTGCTTTCCAAAGTATGAGATATTTTTATAATGCAAGGAAAACGCAATGCGCAAGTCTGCAACGAGCTGTGAGTTGCGACGACAGGGTATACCGAAATGAGACCAGAGATGTCATAAATGACCAACGACGTTTACCACGAGAATGACTCCTCGCGGAAATCGACGTTCCAGGTGGACTCGCGGTTGCGTACAGCGCGGCGAAGCTCATCAGCCAAACCGCCTGTACCGCACGTGCTCACACACGCAGCACCAATACCCTCTTGCATCTCCTGGTCGATAAGACTTTGCACGTTCGGTCGACCGGGGAACATCTGAACACTCGATGATGGCGAGTGGATCTCCTTGGTGCTACGTGGGCGTGTAACGAAGAGCAAGATCTTCAAGATTTCGCGGCGGCGGGGCATGGACAGGATTTGAGTCATCCAGGTGCGGATCCACTCAAGATGCTCGGGTGATTGGATGATCCAAACAAGAGTGAGACGGCGTGTAGCAACAGTGCCATTCGCGTAGCCGGCAACAATATCGCGCACGTGAGGCACCTGGTGAGTGATACCGATACCCGCAGCCCACAGCATGACGGTGCCATAGGAACTGAGATCTTCACCGCCTGTGATGTGATGTTAGCATGGGGTATGTTGGGAAAGTATTGGGTTAATCTATTCGATATTGGACTCTGGGGAAACAAGCTTCGGTACTTACCATATGGGCCCTCCACAAATGCCGTAGTGGAAAATCTACCGGCGGCAGTCAAGTCGGCTTTTTGAAATAGCTTGTCCGTGAAACCGGTTCGTCGTCTGATGATGAATGACATAGTAGTCTTGTTGTGCTCGAGGATGTCTTGGCGGTTCATTGGGAGGCCCTTTTCATCAGCCGTGGTTGACTGCATGGAAGGGTCCTCCTCCTCTTCGCTCCATGCTATGGAAAATGGGTGGTTGGTCCAAAGACCCACAGAGGGCAGATATAGGTAAGCATGCTGTCCTGGGCGGAAGCTCCAGGGGCGTGCCATGCGGACCGTTACACGAAGGGCGTCGCCAGGAAGGACCTCAATATCAGCCTTGGTGCCACCCTTGCCAACGTTGCGGATGAGCAGGCGAGCAAAGCGCATAGTGCGCTCCATGACCCAGAGAGCCAACACACCATACAGCATAAGCTGTTGTGGGCGGTCCTTGAGATGGACCCACACAGCGCCAAGAGCAAGTGCAGCACCTGCGATATGGCCGTGCAAGAAGACCTCATAGAACGAATGACGCACTGGCGAAGGAGACTGGATCAGAAGGAAGACGAATGCTACTGTTCCCTGTGACTATGTCAGCTCAGTTATGATACGATTTGGAGTACACCTACGATGAACCCAGTCATGATGAATTGACTACCAGTGATGGAAGCGTGTACGGCGCCCCAGCCCTCTGTGTAGTTGTTAGCTTCATGCTTGATGTCATCCGGAACATAACCTACTTGTGTGGACCTTGTTGGAGATCCAGCAGACAGTGTGGGCAATCGCTTCAAGGACAACAATCCGTCCAAACCATCGGTGAATCAGGTTCATGGTATCGAAGGAAATACCAGTGAGCTTGATGATGGGGTTGTTGCGACCAGCCAAGAGGAAGAGGGGAATCATGTTGATGACAGCCATGATACCAGAGCGGCTCAGTAGCTCGCCCGCACCCGCCGAGAAGCTGCTGTAGTCGATCTTCCATACGCAGAAACCAATGTTGACTGCGAAGTAGCCGACGAGAAAGAAAGTTTGCATGCGGCTGGGCAATGTACCGATACCGACGGCGGACGAAAGCTTGAACTCCCGGTGGTGACGGGTGCGGAAAAGGGGTGCATCGAGCCAGTGTTTCTTGAAGCTGGCGTAGGTCGCATTGGGGATTGCAAAGTATCTTTGCGTGTCGTTGTTGAGACAGGTCACTGTACGGATGTAGCGCACAAAGTACAGGACGACTTGATATAGGAAGAAGACGGCCACAATGATCCACCATATGTATCCTAGGTAGTGCTGGACGTCGACATTCTCCAGACCAGCAGTGGGATCCTCAGGAGCATGGCCTCCTCCTGCGCGCTTGGCAAGTCCCCGTACGACTTGGTCGACAGACATGGTTGCGGAGGGGATGAAGTGGAGGTTGGTAAGCAGTAGTCCAAAGGATAGACTATAGGTCAACCTTGGTACCGCGGACGATGCGGTCTAGGTAATCTTCTTAAGCTTCTGGGGTGGTACGTCGTGCTATACCTGGCGGGGGTTCGTGATATGTAGGGAGCGTTATCTGCCTTGGCCAGCAAGCGACAGACTTGGGGTATGGCGGCACTTTGATCCAGATTGGTGCTCAGGGCGCTGTCCTCGATGGAAGTGACCAAGGGGTCGTGACCGGCTGGTACTCTGGCAGATTGGGAACCCTGGGCGACTGGGCCTGGAAGCGGGATGTAGGGGGTGGGGGTAGGCGCAATGCAGGCGCAGTTGACGTCGGCGGTGATCGTGACAGCGTCCACGGTGGCCAAGTGCGGTACGTTAATCTGGAGGGCCAAGCAAGGGCTGGACAGCAGCGCAGGTGACGTGAAATGCAGCCAGAAGGCGGGTGAATTGGGCGGGCAGCGATAGGTCGCAGTTAGATAATCCTCTACCAGGGGATCTATTGGAAAAAGCCGGTGGGGAAGCGAGACTCACTGGCACGCGGCGAGCGGCTCGAAGAGAATGGAATGTGGGCTAAAAAGAGCGACTGGGGCGAGCAAGCAATGGTAAAGAGGGAAGAGGCAGCCCAGGGCGAGGGCCTGGCAGGTTACTAAGGGCGAGGAGTGAGTTTGATTATCGCAGGCTGTCCCCAGGCGTGCGCGTGTGCAATTGGCCGCCTCCCCTGGCGCGCCCAGAGCAGGGGTGGCGCCGGGCAAGCCCCAGACGGCGTGGGCAGTGTGCCCCTGCTACTCGGGCGACACGGCCGCTGAAACGGGGTGCCAGCGCCACACACGAGGCCCTAAGCCGGCCGCGTTGTTTCATCGCTCCGAACGAATCCTCCAGACGGCAGAGTCCTCGGTGCAGCCAGTGCGTCATCGCCCATCGCAATGCTGAGCTGAGGAACGATGGCGCTTCCGTTTCCCATTCGACATGACTCCCAAACCAGCTTCAGGACGCTAAGCCCGTTTTGTCATGTGCCTTGGCTGCCGAGGTGGTCCTGAGGACGCTCTCATTCCTTCTTCGCACGCACGCACGCACGCACGCACGCACGCACAATTTCCATGTCGCTCCTCTAATCTGAACATTTGCTGTTGGAAATGCAGGCCAGGGCTCCATGGTGGTACAGTCGACTTGTTGAGACTGCCTACTGTCTAGTTACCCCAGTAATCGACATGAGTTACCTACCTGACTACTGTGCATGTATACCTACTAGTCATTCACCCACCTGTCCTTGGTCATCATGTCTTGGTGGCCAGGATCATTCCACACTTGGTAACTCTTACCGCCGATTCTCATCCTCTCCCTTGGACATGCACTCGAAACGACCCCAAGCGCGTTCGCTTCATGCCCTGGCTTTCCCCACTGTTGCAGAGATAAGCATTTCCCGTCCAGCAATCTTGCTAGGCGCCTTCTGATGTCTGGAACCAAATTCCGAATCCCCGGATGGATCTACGGGCTGTCATCATGTCAACTTCGAGCCGTCGTGTCTCACACACATCTCCCCAGAGGCGCATGATTACCGTCACGTCCATCTACTCCATCACAAGCCGTCTACTTCTGACAATTTGCTGATTTCTACCTTACTGTATCCTTCCAGTCTGTCTTACCACTCGACTTGATTGAGAAGTGCTGCAGATTCCTGACAATGACCCGAATCAATGCCGTTAAACCTGTTCATGCGGCCCCATCTCGAAAAGGTACACGTACTACGCTGACGGCTCTAGATCATTGTTCGTATCACCCACCCTTGTGTGACGTGAAAATCTGCAGCAGACGGGTCGGTGGACTCGTCAATGGCCAAAAACCCAGCCACCATGCCAACAGGTGTTATCTCGACCGAGTGACCTGTAACTTCCCCACATCTAACGCCATATTTTATATTCCGTCTGCTATGATCCACGGCATAACCGTCGTTGAAGCCTCCGTGCAAGCCACCGGCGAAACCTTTCTTTTCCACGGATACATTTGCCCCGTCTACATCCTGCAACATCAACTTGGTTCTGTACATACCGCTTGCATGCATCACGTATCACGCATGACGGGACGGAACCTACAACCGTTTGAACGCTTCGAAAAATCCTGATGAGTGGACAACTTGTTCGCTCTCATGGCGCTCAACATGCGTCTCTTGGGCCGCAACATGCAAAGTCGTGACAGCAAGAGCACCTACTCTACGCTCACAATGCTACATTCGTACAACCGACGCCACCAAATCGTAATCTCTTCCGCAAAATGACCCCAGAAACATGCAGTTTACTTTTACCGCCATCGACGAGCCCGCTGTCAGATTACTGCTGTTTCAAGCAGATGAGGACGTGTCCACAGCGGCCCCACGATCTCGAAACACGCGTACAAGCTCGAACACCGCAAGTCAAAGTCTAGTCTGGCATCGCCCTGCTTACTGTGTAAACAGTACGTTGTACTGTACATACGATGAGGAAGTCCGTCTCAGCCTTTGAACACTTCCGTCGCCTCCAAGTCCGTAACGCAGTTACGCACGCGCTGGTGTGGAGTTGTCCGCAGCCACTATCGATAGTCGCTTAGACAAAAATGGATCCTGAGCAATGCCCCAAGCCCGAGCGCGCACCTCGGCATTGCAGTAACGTTGGAAGATACGAGCGTAGTCCCCTTACCAAGGCCGTCCGCCGCTCTTGGTCAATCAACACATGAATGCCATGCTCATTTCATACACGTCGCTAATTCGAGCCCACGCTGAAGCATTATTCCAAACACGACTTCCGATCTGCAACAGTCAATCTCCTGTTCTGTTTTTCGTGTATGTCGCTATTTCGCTTATAGGCCCAGTAGGATGACGTGTGGCGCAAACGTGATGCAAGTCATGCTACGAGCGGATCGATCCTACAGCTAAGTATGCCAGATTGCGGCGAGGTAGAGAATGTTCGTCGGGCCGTCGATTTCTGGCCGCGCAAGTACATATATACAATGGAGTAAGCGACAGCGCACTCCAACATGGTGGAGTTGAAGGAGGTGTCGGACAGCATATAATTTCATCCTAGAACAAACCGCACAGACGTGCATGGCGATCGTCCAGAATTCGTATCCGAATATACCCCATCGTGTTCGCCACGGATCCTCCGCTGAACATAGATGTCAGCCCTGTAGGAATGCGGCGAAGTAAGGCTGCATGTCAGCTCCGTGTTTAGATGGCCAGAACAGTCGGGAACTCCCTATGGCCAGACTATGGGATCGTCAACTTCATAATATTATGCACATGCAATACTTATGGGTTGTGGTGTTGGTCAGATTGCGCAACGAAGACTACTGTGTAAAGAAGTGAATCTGAATCGGCGTACTCAATGAAGTACGATGCCGAGGGTTGACAAGGTAGATTTGCAATGGGCAATCATTCTTCTCAGTGTGCATCTACAAGCAAATCAACTGCGCTCCATTAACAACTCTCTCTCAATCACTTTCCCACGCTCAGAAATGAACCTATGCCTTTTTCCCTCCCTCTTCGTCGCGATGGCCTATTGGTCAAATGGCGCTAGGCTAGCGCCGACTGGCACAATTTACGCCAAGGCCTGTAACACCGACGACCGATGTTGGTCAACAAACAACACACGTCTTTGACGACATCTGGACAAGCACTCCACCGTGTGTCATCATCTTCACGACTAGATATACCGCTCTACCAACTACCTCATGTATTAAACAAACATAATTACGCAACCATGTCGGCCGACGACACCCAGCCTTGGACCACATCGCGCTGTAATCGCCTACTACGACCGCTTTCATCCAAACTCGCCAAACTCCGTAAAGAGCTCGAACGACCGCGATCCTCGGGCGGCGAACCGCGAACTGCTTCTGCAGCCTTTGCGACCAAGGGCTCGCCACACAAGACCACAAACTTCACCAGGCCTGTGCACAAGCCTCGAGGCTTCGAAAAGGCTACCGATCCAGACTGGAAACCTGGCGCGAAGCCTGCGCCGGGTAAGAGGACATATGGAGGTCGTGGGGGAAGGAAGGCGGCTGGAACGCAAAGGCGCAACCCGAATCTTAGCGATGTAATTCGTCCAGGCGAAATTGCATTCACGCCACTCATAGCGCGGATGGGTGCGCAGTTGCAGAGTAGCCCAATGGTCCCGATATCACCATTGAAGAAATATGCAAAGAATATAGGGCCGCTCTTGGTCAGTGTGGACCTCTTCCAGGCCCCTAAACATACCTCTGCGGACCTACATAAGCTCGTGCAAGGCTTACTGGAAGCTTACGCGAACCTCCTACAAGCGACCACCACCGGAGACGAAAAGACATGGAAAGGAACTAGGCCGCTAATGGGCGCTTGCTTACGGAAGATGCCTGCGTATATCGAGTTGGAAGAGTATTTTGCGAAGATGGACAAGCTGCAAGAAGAGGAAGAAGCCGAAGACCGCGATGTCAGCAACGAAGTCTACGAGCACCTAGAGGCCCGGTTCGAACAGCGAGCAGGCAATGGTTGGCGCCCTTTCAAGCAAGTTGTACGAGCGCATGCTACTTCATTGCTCTGTAATGCAATTAGCGACGAAGTGCTGGGACTAGACAGTCTTTCAGTAATGGTGACGCATTGTCTGAATGTCTCAGCGTGGGACGAAGCCGAGAGATTACTACTGGCCTACATACCCTTGTTGAAAGCACTTCCTATCCCCCTGTACATCAAATCAGATCTGTTTGACACGCAAAGACAACCCTATCTCAACCTCTTCTATTGTTTCGTCAAACGTACCGGCCGCTTTCGCCTGCTATACGATCTCCTCGAGCACATGGTCGCGCTGGAGCTTCTACCACTAGAGTGGCTGGCAACCGAGAGTATGCGTCCATTTTGGGATCGGCTAGTCCGGACCATTTCAGAGGATGATCATCGCACACTCAATCATGCCTTCCAGTTCATGGAGACAGTCATACTAGCAAGCATAGGTCTGCCAGATACTCGATTACTCGAAGATGAATTCGCAGGCTCGACTTCCCGAAGATTTGTGCCCTCATCGCGAGAAGACCTACGGCTGGCGCTGAACACCACCTTTTCAAGTCTTCTCACAGTTCTTTGTAGTATAGCGCTCGTCAGCAACAATCGCGACGATCCTACGGGGAAACTTGCAGCGCAACGCATTACATGGACTTTCAATGCTATTGTTGTTGCAATGTCCATACGAGACGACTTTCATGATGAATTGAAGTTGCTAGATGCAGATCTGGAGGATATTCAGGTCTTTGCGCAACGAGCGCTCTCAGTCAATTTCGCTTCGGTGCTCATCCACGTAGAAGGATGCAGCGATCTGTCGAAAACATCCTTGAGCGCTTCAACCTTGAGTGATATCCTCAACTGGACAGCTACACAATTCAACATCAAAGGTATCAACTTCGCATCTGTCCTAGCCGGACTGCCTTCTCTTGTCGCATCGATAGCGCGTGGTACCGGACGCATATGGCAAGATGACGGCTTCGACCAAATACAGCGTTTGGCCACGGCGTTGATGTCCACATCAGGATTCCGATTACCGCACAAGCTGTGGACGCTGAAGCGAATCGCGTTGGAGTCTGCAATGGAGTTTGCTTATAGTACAGGAGATGTTGAGCACATGGTTTTTGCTCGCAGCATCGAAGAAACCATGCGGACTCAGGGCCGAGTGGTCATTGTTCAGTCTCCAGAAAAAGATGCGCCACCTACGGCGAGCGGCGGATTCAAGTGGGAAGAGGGCATTGGCGAGTGGGTAGCTTGCACTCCTTTTGCTAAGCAAAACGTCAAGCGACAGTCCAGAAAGCCTGTTCGAGCGCTGGATCTACTCCCCACGCCTATTCAGTCTGAAGATGAGAATCGAGTGGCCTCTGCGAGTCACAGCAGAAAATCAGGTGGAAACGAGGACTCACTATGGGGTACAATAGCAATCGAATTCGAGGACGATGAAGATGCAATTCCACAGTCCTCACCTATAAAGAAGGCTCCGCGGATGTCCATCTCCGTGCTAGGCAAACGCACGCGTGCTTCTTCACCTATGGTGCTCGTCTCATCAAAACGATTGCAATTGACACCTCCCGACAGCTCCCCGGTTCAATTCTACCCAACACTACCAGATGACGTCGAATGCGAAGAAATACCAGAGGAGAAGGAGGGCGCACCACGTCGCTCCCGCCGTTCAAGGAAGGACCTCAAAGCTCTCGCCTCACAGCTCCGCACGCAGCGTTCGAGGCGATCATCTGAGAGCGGGCTACGCAATATTCAGCGGCCAACCTACGTTGAGCCTGACGACATGGATGTTCGCGAAATGGAAAGTTCCTCATCACCCTCTGATGAAGATGAAGACGAACACGAAGGGTTAGAGCCGTCGTCAACCCCTCCCGCACAGTCACACAGGCCACTACGAACATCCCTACGACGCCAAATCCCACGCCGCCAGAGCCATCACGAAGAGAAAGAGACATACGAAGACGAAGATGAAGACGAAGATGGCGATTCTCTCGACCCCGACGAACTCAGCAAGACCCCTCTCCACCCCAGAGCTCGCGTCCACCAAAAACGACGTACCCGCACTTCCTTTACCAAAGCTGCGGTACGCAAAAACTGGTGGAAATTAAAGACTCCTATCGATGCCATGGCAGACAGCGAGGCAGGCAGCGAAGACGAATTAAGTTTCCAGTAGCACTGGCGCTTTGACGGTCTGAGCTCAGAGGGTCATGTATTTTCTGACAGTGTCTTGGACCTGTGACTATATTTGTATATCAGCGGCGCAGTCTTGATATTTTTTTGTGAATGAGGGTCGGGATTTTGTGGTTTGGTTTAGAGGCTTTGGATGTGTTTATTGTTGGATTGTACAGAGTGGAATTAGCAATGGCGTTGGTGTTGGCGTTTTTCTTATACGTGGAATAATGATACCCCTAGTAGTCTTCTTATTTTATTTTATTTTTCGTTTTGGAAGAGCAGTGTCTCGTGAATCAAAACAGTCTTTTAAATCCAATCCAATCCAATCCAATCCAATCATCACACGCCACACCACAACACACAAAATCTCCTTGCATACGCCAAACCACACACCATCGACGGGACTTTATTCGCTAAAACATCGAATGCAGCCTCTGTTAAAATTTGAATCGCGACTCCATTCCTCCTGCTACATGCATCACACCAAGTGCCTTTTGTATTCACAGTCTAGCACCGGATACGTTGAGTTGTCTTGTGTTGTCTTGTGCCATGTTGTATACATTCTATACATACACATATCCCACGCATTCCAAGCGCCATAAGTCAACTTCAACACGCCAATCTGTTTTCCACAAGACATGCCAGACGATGAGTAGGCATGTCCATCCACGGTCGTGTCGGATACACTGAGCCTGTAGCTTTTGATTTTGAGGGTCTCGTTGTTCAGCGCAGAGGAGATGATGATGCCGTGTGAACTTGTTGATTTGGGGGGAAAGGACGGGGGTGGGAAGATGGGGGTGGGTTTGATGGGGGCTTTTTATATTTGGGAGAGCCGCGGAAATGGCAGACGATGTGCATGGTCGCAAGTGAGTTGCAAAACTTGATGGAGTAACCGTTTTAAGCTTGAGAGAGGGAGAATTCTGTTTAACGCAGTTATGTCGGGGGTTGGCTTTGTGTTCAATTTCCACGGAGTAGTAAGTTGTAACCCATTTGCACGGGTACATACTTACATACTCTACGATTCTGCGAGCTAATCCTGCCAACTACCGTACTTTTTGTAACTCCATGATACTGTGCCTACTCACCAAGCACCCATCGTCCCTTTCTCACAATTTCCCAACTCACATCTCACACCTCACACCCAGCCCGCCGGCCCAACAAGATCCGTCAAGGGCTTCGTGCGATCTGCACCCGGAACCTATATCACCATTAGCCTTTGATACTGCCTTTCCCCCCCTACAACAATAAACACTTACATTCCAAACCACAGCATACGGATCCCACTCGGCGCGCGTATGCGGCGCCAACTCCAAAACATTCATCGAGCGATTCACTGCCTCAAAGCCATACATCCAGCCCAACATACCATACATCATATCCATGCCGGCCGCAACCCCACTGCTCGTCCACAACTTGCCCGCCACATCGACGGTCCAGCGCGCCTCGGGCACCCACGTCACGTTCTCGCCGTGCTGCACGACGCTGCTCCAGGCCATTTTGTTGGTCGTCGCGCGCCGGTTGTTGAGCAGCCCGGCCCGCGCGAGGATCATGGAGCCCGTGCAGACGCTGCCGATGTAGGAGGTGTTGGCCCAGCGTGAGGTCAGGAAGGGGTGCATCCAGGTTGTACCGTTGCCGCGGTTGCCGGCGCCGCCGGGAATGAGGAGGAGGTCGAGGGGTGGGGTGGTGTCGGGGGTGTGGGTGGCGATCATGGAGTGGCGGAGGGTGTTGGGGGAGGAGGGCATGGCCTTGCGTGGGTTAGTTGGGCTGGTGAGGTGGGTGGGTGGGAGGCTGAGATGGGATGGGATAGGGGAACGTACGTTGCTGACGGGTCCGATTTCCTTGTTGATGAGGGCGAGGGTCATGGGGTATGTTGCTGATAGCTGGGAGATTGGTGGTTAGTGGGCGGACAGATGGACGGATGGTCTTGCACTAGGTGGTTTGGTTTGTGTGGAAATGGGAGAAGATACTTGAGTTATGATTTGTAGTGGTCCCCACAAGTCAAGGGGGAGATAGCCTTCGTATAGCATCTGATAAATGATTAGCACCGTGTGAACAATACAAAGTTTAGGGTTGAATCTCTCACCCATCCAACTGACAGCGTACGGCCAGCGTTATACGCATGCCTCTCAGTATCGTTTGTCGAGTACGCCTTCGGATCAACACTGGCATACCCACCCACAGCGAAAGCAGCCGCAGTGAGCACACAAGAAGGCAAGAGTCTCATAATGACCAAAGTTCCTCAATTTCAATCAAATGTGAGAATATTCCAGAGAAACTGAATACCGCTTGTTTCCTCGCGCTGACGACATGTATATATATACGCATATCCAAGTTTCTCCCTGGAGGCAGCCAGCGTTGCCCCTGGGCTCCAGAGCAACATCATCCACCTGCATATATCCGTGTTATACAACTCATGTTTGACCAAGCCGACAAAAGTCTCCATCTTGAGTTGGTTTGCGCGCATAGATTTGCGTCGTGCACATGCATCTAATATCGGAAAATGGAGTGTAGTTGTGGCACAGGACTGGCGATAGCCGCGCTATACCCGGGATTTGGTGGTACGGTGGTGTGGAGAGGGTGTGGGATCTGCGGCCCTTGTACGGTGTACAGGCACTGTAGAGTGTCGCACATGGCCAGTGCGTACTTGGTATCTGGAAACGGAGATTTAATTAAGGTTTGTGGGATGTCAGGGGATGGAGGCGATCGTTCTTGGGGAGGGATGGTGGGTTTCGGCCAGTAGGGTGTTGTGTTTGTAGATTAATGCTTATTTAATGTGTTATGCTTAATATCATGATTTCCTCCCTCAAGAAGGGTAAATTCAACGTAGCAGGAGCTTCGCGGCGGGTGATCAATAAATACGCCCGAGCAAGCCTTTCGCTAAGACGATAAATGTCACATTCAAAGCGGGCCAAGATTCTGTGCTGTCGTTGCCGCTTGCTACACGCAAGGCATGCTGATGCCTACAGCTTCAACGATCCCTTGCCAGCTTTGGCGTCTGCCATTTTCTGCTTCTCTTTCGGTGTGTGCTTTACCGACATGTTCGTTGTGAACAGACGAGGAAGAAACTTGCCCACGCGGTTCTGGTAGACTTTGTACTCGGGGTATTTTCCAGCACTGATGAGTTCCGTGAGCCAGGTACTAGCCTGGAACAAGATGAGGTAACCAAAGGCGCCAGCCCCAGTCCAGTTGACAAACGTCTCACTCTGTAGACAGCACCATTGGTACAGGAATACCCAGAATGTTTGCTCGGCAGCGAAGTTGGGGTGGCGGGACCATGCCCAGAGACCAGACGTGTTGAAACCACGGTCGAGTTGTTCACGGGTGTATTTATAATCGGATGGAACTCGAGCGGTTTTGCTGTAAGCGCTCTTGGCCGCGTGGTAGTTCCATTGTTGCTGGTCAGCGAAAAACTCAAGAACGACGACGATGAGCATGGCGCGGCCGAAGAGGGTGTCGTAGGTGGTGAGCTCATTGCCTTGAATACGAGAGTTGAGGAGCAGGATGTAGGTAGGGGTAGTAATGAGCCAGAGCAGGATCTAGTCTAGTCAGCCACTAGGCCTGTTGATGATTTGGCGTCGAGTACTCACGTTTTGACCAAGCGAGATAAAGGTAACGTTGAAAATGAACATGCCAGGAGCTCTCACGTAATCCTTGACGATGTTCCAGCGATAGTCCTCACTCCCCACCTGGTAGCCGCCCTTGCGCCAGTAGTTGAAGGTCAGCCTACCGCCCCAGAGAACTGAGACAGCCATGACGTGATCCAGGCGCAAGGTAGGTAGCCCGTTCAGATGCGCCCAAACGCCATAGTGCACATTATAGATGACGGGCAAGATGCTCCACAGGCGGTCGACCTGCGAGTAGTTGCGATTGACCTCGGATACGAGCAGCACCATGGGCGTAACAAACATGACGGCGAAGGCCAGCGCCGACATGAGGGGATTGGTGTTGACATAGATTCCTTTAAGCGCCTGCACGTCGGTGATGTGTGCGGCAATCTTGTAGGGTAGGTCATAGAACTGAGGGAGAAAAGGTTCTACCGTCTTGGAGAAGTCTGCACATTCTGGCAGTGATTTTACAAGGGGCAGCGCCACATCGAGGTAGGCGCGGGGGTTCGGCATTGTGCTGAAGGGGTTTTGGGGGAGCAATTGACGACGAGAAGCCCTTTTCTATCCCTTTGGCGGCGGGCAGTTGTCGATGTTGGCTCTTTGAATTGACAGATCAAGATGACCTCATGACGTGTCCGGGATTCCTCCAGAGCTTAGCCCTTCGATTGCCGAGCTAACTTAACTCGCACCTGCAGGGGTCCGTGCAGCGACCAAGGCGCGTCTTTTATCGCCTCGACGCGTCTTCACATGATCGTGGCTGATGGATGTGTGCTGAGCCTCAACCACAACCTCATGCAAGCCGTCACGTTACGAAAACATGCCACAAGTCCTGTGCGTGGCGGAGAAGCCATCGATTGCAAAGGCTGTTGCAAACCATCTAGGCGGCCAAGCGAGAGCTGTGCGTATTACAAACGACGTGCTATGACATCTGCCACGTCCATTGTGGCGAGCAAAAGTCTGACACGCTTCCAGGAAAATGTCCCTGGAATTGGATGGGTCAAGAACTACAAATTCGACTTTGCCTTCCAGCAATGGGGACAATGTTCAGTCACCTTCACTTGTGTCGCTGGACATATTGTGGCTCATGACTTCCATGAGCGATTCAGGAAGTGGCACTCCTGCCAACCAGCCGCCTTGTTCGATGCCCCTATTGAGCAGAGCATAGCAGACGTATAGCAGCCACTGTCCTCAAGAAACTAGTACAATGCCTCGCTATGACTAACACTCCATCAGGACAAGAAGGCAGTGGCCAAGAACATCGAGACGCAGGCTCGCTATGCCTCGATTCTGTTCATCTGGACTGATTGCGATCGCGAGGGTGAGCATATTGGTACCGAGATCCGTGACATTGCACTCAAAGTGAAGCCAAACATGCAAGTTTGGAGAGCCCGTTTCAGCAATATCGAAAGAGCGTCTGTGTACCACTGGCAGTCTCTTTTTGTTGCATACTGACAACCAACAGCCATGTTATACAAGCTTCGCAAAATCCCATTCGTTTAGACGAAGCACAAGCACAAGCTGTTGCGGCTCGCATGGAACTAGATCTTCGCCTTGGCGCTGCCTTCACACGCATGCAGACCCTCGCACTTCAGAACATGGTCCCTCAGCAAGGTGAGGAGCGTGGTAAATTAATAAGCTACGGATCATGCCAATTTCCGACTCTGGGTTTTGTGGTCGACCGCTACCTCCGCGTACGCAACTTTGTGCCAGAGCCATTCTGGCTGATCAAGATCGCACATACGAAGGACAACATTGATGTCAAATTCAACTGGCGAAGAGGCCGCCTGTTCGATCGCATGGCCGTTGTTATCATCTTTGAGCGGTGTCTATTGGCCAAAACTGCAAAGGTTGTTAAGATGGCCAAGAAGCCGACTAAGAAGTGGAAGCCACTGCCCCTAACTACGGTCGAGCTGCAGAAGAACGGTAGTCGCTTCCTTCGCATGACTTCGCAGGACGTTATGAATGTTGCAGAACAGCTATACACGAAAGGCTGGATCAGCTACCCACGTACTGAGACGGATCAGTTTGATCGAGGCATGGATCTGAGAGCACTTGTGTCTAGGCAAACACAGGACGGTCGCTGGGGACCTTTCGCACAGGGTCTGGTAAACGGCGGATTCAATCAGCCTCGCAACGGGCGCAATAACGACAAAGCCCATCCGCCAATTCACCCCGTGAACTATGTTGCCCCGACTCAGCTCAACGACAACGAGCGCAAGGTCTATGAGTTTGTTGTCCGGCGCTTCCTCGCATGCTGTTCTGAAGACGCAGTTGGCGAAGCTACTGATATTGAGATCGATTACGGGAACGAATTCTTCCACGCACATGGTCTTACAGTCATTGCTCGGAATTACCTCGATGTGTACCCTTACGACAAGTGGGAGAGCAGCCAGCAGCTCCCTCAATATGCTGTGGGTGAGACTTTTGAGCCTACGGAAGCAGACATACAAGATGGAGAAACCTCAGCGCCTGCCTATCTCACCGAGCCGGAGCTCATTTCACTCATGGATGCAAATGGAATCGGCACAGATGCCACCATGGCGGAGCACATTGCAAAGATCAAGGAACGCGAATACGTCATCGCACGAGCCAAAGGAGGAGGGGCTGTAGCGGGTGCAGCGGCTGGCAACGGCGCCGGAAGAGGAAGAGGACGGGGAAGAGGTGGTGCACGGGGAGGGCGAGGCGGCCGAGGTGGTGCAGCAGCAGGCCAGAACGGGGGAGGAGGCACAGGCGGAGTGCAAGAATTCATTCCGACTACGCTGGGCGTCGCACTCATTGAAGGCTACGATAATGTTGGCTTTGAGACCAGTCTCAGTAAACCGTTTCTCCGGAAGGAGGTAAGTGTTGTGCAAGCTCGGTCAGGAGGTTGGGGTTGCGTTGCATTCCTCCAACGTGGCCATGGCTCGCTAACACTCTCGGTAGATGGAGGTCCAGATGAAAGCGATATGCGAAGGGCGCACAACACGTAATGATGTGGTCCAACAGAACCTCGAACAATATCGCGCAGTGTTCAATCGGACGGTGCAGCAAATCAACGTGCTCAAGTCGGTTAGTCAAAATTACCTGAATTGTGTTTGTGTAGTGGCATCGCTAACAGAAGGGTCCACATTAGGCCATCACGAAGTACGTTGTGAATGCGAATCATGGGTGAGAGCAACCCCACGCAGGCGCACTATCTGGGGCAGCCCACGTCATGCTCGGTGAAGTGCTCATTTGGCGGGATGCCGTCTCTGGGCTGACGTTGTGGTTTGCTGCACGACATGATGCGGCGTTGGATGCCAGACCAACACGTGTGCTGGCCATGGTTTCTTCTTCGCGCGCCAAAAGGCAATGCCCCTCATCCCGTACACATGCCCCTCTATCCCAGAGAGTGGGTGCAGCGGGCGGGATGGCGAAGATAGTGGCTCATGATGGCGTTGGACCCCGCTCTGGGATAAGACCAATCGCTGGTGGGCAAGCCAGCGCATGGAGGGCTGGCTGGAGACCGAGACATGCGCGGCGATATGGGGGTCTCGGCTGCGAACGGAGCGAAGGGAGCAGTCTCAGTGCAGCATCGCGACAGTATCCGGCCGCAGAAGGCTGGCTGGAGAGGGCAGCGCTGCACACATGGTGATGTGGACGATAAGGGATGGGTGCTGCCAGCGCCGCAACAGGCACAAGGCGTCATGAGCAGGCAGCGTACAGGCACCGGATTGCCCTGCTTTTGGGCAGCGGCGATAGCGCGAGGCTCTGCTGATCGAAGACGTCTTCTTTCCCATGACGGCGGGAGTCGCAAGTGTGGCTGTCGTCGAAGGGTCAGGTGGCCGGCAGCCAATCAGCGGGCAGACGAGGCCACGAGCCGTGGCTTCCCGTACTTGTCAGACGCACCTGGCGACCCAAGAATCCAAGCTGGCTTCGGAACCCGATCGATCGCTCTTATCAGCGAGCCTGCCCTTCGCCTGCCTCTCGCAGTCACTACCCACACATTGAATATTGACCTTGGATCTCGATATAAATCTGCCCTGCCGCCTGCCTTCGCGTTTGCTCCTTTCACCACATCCGCCTCCAAACGCGTCTGCCGCTCTGATCTTCCCGTGCCCCAGGCTGATCCCATCGCCGATCGTCCAGACCTCTCGGAACAGGGCAAGCGACTGCTGCACCCTGCCTCAGCGACAACGCCGCCAACAACAAACACTATCGACCTGCAAACCGCCTTGTACAAGTCGCGTAGGCCTCCGCTAACGCTGTCTTTGATCTCGCCGCCATATCTGCCGTCTTGCCTGCACAGTCATCACTTCCATCTCGTCCGCCCTAGGCTGAGTAATATCAAGTAAGTCCAAAGTCCGAAAGACATCGCAATGTTCTGCGAGCTCTGGAGAGCCATCTGAACATCTCTGCGATCCTCATGCTCGACGCACACTGACAGTGAACAGGCCACACGACCCTTATCACCCAAACAAAGCCATTCATCACTCGCCTCCTTTCTGACTCACACTCCAAACCTTGCAACCAAACCATCCAACATGGCTGCCATCGCCCACCCGGTCTCCAATATTGCCGTGGCATTTGGGCGCTTGCAAGATGGCGGCCATGCTTCTTCGAGCCGTACCCTGCCAACGCCCCCAAGCTCCATCTCGCCCACGCTTCCTGCGCACAAGCGAGGCCCGATACCTGCCATGGGCCGTCTGTCTACACCAGAGGAGGAGTCTATGGATATAGATCTCCAGGATGCGGTGGAGCACGCTGCGGCGCAAGACCAGCCCTCTGCGCTGTCCAAGGAGGCTCTGGCAGGCCTGGATGCGACACGCCAGATCACGGCGCTGATGCTGGCCAGGAACTATCTCCCAGACATCATAGTCGGACACGGTGCGATGCCCATCCGCGAAATGATGGCGCATCTGACCCAGTCGGTACCGGGCTTCTCAGGACTGCCACCCGCCAAAGCGCGGAGACTGGTTGTTGCCGCGCTGGAACATCGCGCTGGCGGCGGCTTGCACGGCGAGGTCAAATTTGAGAAGGTCGGCTGGGGACGCTGGAGCGTAGCAGGCTCTGGTGCACAGACACGAGGCATGCCCATCGGCTCGTCGCGCTCTGGGAACGGGCAGACACCACCGGCTAGTGCCGACAGCACCCGCGGCAGTCTGCAAATGCCCAAGGTGCGCAACACGCGCGACGTCTACTCAGGCAGCTGGAATGCTGGTTCGTGGTCGCCGCACCGCCAGGACGATGACGAGGAAATGGCAGACAACATGTCGCTAGACGGCTCCGAAGGCAGCACCGAATCCGAATCGGGGTCGGATATGGACCTGGAAGCTGATCTCAACGATGATACCGACGAAGAAGACTGGGCTGCGTTGGGACCAGACGCACTCCGCGAACCCCACCGCGGACCGCGCCGTAAAAATCGCGACTACAATTATCTAAGCCGAACACAGACGAGCAACCCGCGCTATCGGAGCATCTCCGCTCAGGGCCACTCTCTACCCCATGGACACAATACTGCCACTCTTACGCGTCCTACCTACAACAGGCACCTTACTGTTCCTTCTGCATCCCGCGGCAATCACGCCGTGAACGCGGGCAATTTTTCTTTCACTGCTGTTACTCCGTCCACTGGCATTACTGGTTCTGGAGCTGAGCGCGACGCTATCGAAGCTCTCATTGCTATGGGCTCCATGTAGATGCTCTTTTCTCTTCTCCCAGCGTATGCATCTACACCAACAACCGCTTAGAGCCTTTTTCTACAGAGTCATCAAGAAACATCCGACATACCATGTTGGACAATATTTTGTTTTCAACAACGCATTTTGATTGCGCTTTTGGAAGCGCTACAGGTTTGGGTTAGGGTATTGGGGGTCACGTTGGTATGCACATCCTACTTCCGCTACCGCATGGTTCTGGTATGCGAGCGGGAGCGATCCGTCAAGTGCTGATGTGGATCGTTTTGGTTTTCTCTTTCTCTTCTTTAGTTGCCCTGTCTTTTGTTTTGGAAACTCTCCACACCTGAATCCATGTCTTGGATGATCGTTCACCGCACATGTCTTGCAAGCATCATCTTGCGCTGCTTCCTTCAACGCTTCACTTCGATACTATCCTCACATCTTAACATACCATGAGCTAGGAACTCAATTCTTGTATATACCCCGACATCATACTCAAAACAACAAACACAACCACAAACGATAACGAAGATACTCTACTCTGCTAGACTAGCTGGCTGGAATATGTCAGGCTGGACTGACACGTCACTGCGTACCACAGCGCAAATGGCTACGAGTTCAACTTAATACAAAATATATGTGCAATGGAAACGTTGCATATGTCTTTACACCTAAAGTGTGTTTTACCTCATGGACATCTGACGTTGAGTATACAAGAGAAAGAAACAGTGATATTAGTAAGAAACGTTGACACAGATTTGATGAAAATGCAGATGATGCCGAGACAGGAATCACTAGACTGAAAAGACTTTGGAAAGATTCAAGAGAAAGATCATTTAAGAATCGGACGGTAAAGACAGTAAAGGCCTGGCCAGCAAAGCCAATATACAGATAGTAGCCAGTTCGGCCCAGCGAACATCAGCGCCAACCACCATCTCCAGGATATCACTCACCCTCAATTTTCCGTTCACACCTTTGGCACAGCGCTCATCAACGGGTTCTCCGTATACGTGGTCCTAGGATTCTGCGTCCAATCCGCATCCGTCCTGCCAAACGGCTGATGAACATCACGGTCCCAAATCAAGCGTCGCTCCGCACCCAAATCCTCGGCACTATACGCATAAATCTTGTTAACCTTTGAATCCGGGCCCGTAATAACCCCCGCCTCGACAGCACCCCAATACGTATTCTCCGTCATAATCGGCGAATCCTGCCTCTCAAGCAAGATGTCCAGTTCCTCTTTATTATGCGCCGCGCGCCGTGCCTGGCCCCACGACTGAATGTACGACACGACCGACTTCTTCTCGGGAAACTGTGCTTCGTACTGGCCCAGTGAGCGCTGCGCATCCGTGGAAAAGTACGTGTCGGACCAGTCTTGCTGCTGGCCTTTGCCTTCGGCTACCATCTTGGCCTTGAATGCGTTGCGCGTGTGCGCCTTGCTGAGACTGGTGCCCGAGTACATGAGGTAGCTCCCGCCTTCGGGGACGACCCTGCCTGTCGCCAAGTCTTCGTCCAGCCAGCGGTCCCAGACTTCGCGCTCTGGGCCTGAGGCCATGCCGTTGGGAGGCGGGCCTTCGTATCTTGGGGGTGCGCCGGGGGGTGGGGCGGGCAGGCTGCTGGACTCTCCGGCTTCGGTGTTTTGGCTGTCCTTGTCTTCTTTCTTCTTGGGCTTGACTTTGTCTTTGAGTTTGCGGAGCATGCGCGGCTCGAACGTGCTGGAGCTGGTGTAGACATCGCTGCCGAGGAGCTGGAGGGACTGGTCTGGAGAAAAGGGAAGAATAGGGAGTTAGGATTCTGGGGAGAACTTATGTGTGGCTTCTTTCTTCTTGTGGGGGGGATGGGATGTACCTTGTCTTGCTACTTGTATGGCTCGACTGTCGCCGAAGAGGGCGAAGCGGCTGAGGATGGCGATTGCGATCAGGAAGGATTGGAACTGCATGGTGGTGACGTTTTATCGAAGCGGTGGATGTGGTGTTTTGGTATTTTCTTTGCTGTGGAGGGATGGGGAAACTTTATGTTTGGATTTGACGTGAAACGAAGAAAGGAAAGATGAGGAAATTGATGGTGATGCTAACGCTGATGCAAATGCCGATGCTGATGCTTAAGAAAAGGAGATAATGAGAAAGAAGTTGATGCTGAGAATGAACACTGATATAAACGAACATGCCTTTATATACATATCGTCAAGCGTGCTCCATACACCTCGAAATCAACTCTCAAGGCGTCCCAGAGGACCATCCTTCCCACCACCCAAGCCATATTCCACATCACAAAGTCTCAAACTCATTCCATCCAAAATAGACTTGCAGCCCTCTTCACTTTCCAAAATAGGATCTCGTACTCGTGCCCAACACTCAAGTTGCAGTGCAGACTATTTCGCAACAAGCATACGCACTGTTCGTACCTATTCCCAACGCACTCATACACGGCCACCAGCGGTACTAGTAAGTCAGGGAAGTAGAGTCTCGCACCTAACCACCTCGCTAATCCAACAAAAACACCCTGCGCCCCGTTCCAGCAGCCGCCCATGTGACCGGAACGAGAAAAGCCGAGCAAACGACGATGATGTTCAGGTACCGGTGTTCATGTCAGCTTACTTGTAGGTACCATGGTACCTTGATTTAGCCGTAACGTATGTATGTAGATGCCAAGATGCTCAGGCACGCGGTGCAGGGCGGTCGCTTACATACTAAGTTATGACGGCGGCTAATCTGGGGGAAGGGAAGCGAGGTTTTTCCGTTTCATGTGTAATTTGGGCTTGTAGCTAGGAAGGGTGCGTGCGGAGGGAAGTTTTGTTTTGGGGGTTTACAGGGTAAGGTAGGTAGAGGTTGGAGATGGGTTGTGTGTGTGTGGGCACGTGGCACGTGGGAGGCTAATTTTGGTTGTGTTGGAACTTGGGGGATCGTGGGTTTATGGGTGTGCTTCCTGCCTGCCGTAATTGTTCACACATTTATGGTTTGCTCTTTTGTGCTGTTGTTGCAGTTATTTTTTCCAATTTCCAATTTTTTTTCCCCTAAGGAGTCAAATAGTAACGTTAGATAGTTGAACTATGGGTTGCGCTTTATCTCGTGAATGGCTGATTGGCCGCCGATTCGCGAGCTCCCGACAGCAATCGCATTGGGAGAGTATGGACGTGAAAGAGCAGGGAGGCTACGAAAAGCCAGAGACTGCGATCGAATATCCTCCCCGGACGTTTCATTCATTCTGCAAACTTCCATTCGAGCTTCGAGAGCATATTTGGTTTGAATGCTTGTCTTATCATACCCCGCGGGCGTACTTGTTAGAATTGGACGTCAGTGTTGGAAAATATGACGGAACGAATTGGCCTCCGCGTCCAGTGGACGTGAAACTCGCGCCCATTAGGGATCTGGACTACCCGCATGGAGCTCCCGATCTGGCTGCTTTCACTGCTGCAAGCCGAACGCTAGGCGCAACATGTCGCGAGTCGAGAGCAGCTGTCGCCCGCCTTCTACCAGATGTCATGGAGATCCGAGCGGATCCAAAGCCGTCACCGAACGCGGTGCAAAGACCGCATATAAAGAGTGGTTTGTTCCGGTTCAACGCGAAGAGAGATATCATCATACTGCACGACACCCCGTTCGCAGAGATGAAACAAGCCGTCAAATGGTCCTCAAACGGCGGCGTACTCGACGCCTTCCAGACTATCCAGAATCTTTCAATCGACACCAACTGCATGGATACAGAGGTCCTCGGGAAAACCTGGGCCCAGTGTCATTGCGGAGAACTGGACTGTACCATCTGCTCGGAAGACGGCCTACCACAATTCCTGGCCTTGTTTCCCAGCCTCAAGACACTGCACATCGCACAGGTCACCTCTGATTACTACTACGATGAACGACACAGCGCAGAGATTGTGCAAACGGTGGAACCTTGCAAGTGCGCTGAAAACGGGCGCGGTGGACGACATGAATGGCCGATTTTCAAGGGCATGGCAGACGATATGTGGCTCATTTCGTACGAAGAGATGAGCAATTGTGCGTATCCGACTTTACCTAAGCTTCGCGACGATAGACTCGCGACGGGGTCGAATTGGCCGTATTATGATGCGCTGGGACGTTTTGATGTGCGGATCCTTAGACTGGTATCTGGCATGGCCTGCTAAACATTGCGCGGCCTCCATGCGAGATCCATAATATCTACACTCACAATAATCATAAGATTTTCCATAATCCCTTCACATTTCTCACCTAATTAGCTTTCCTCTAAATTGTCCAAACCCCAATATATCACCCACAAATACTATTCACTCATTGTTGCATCCCGCTTGATACCCACAAATGCTCCACTCCACTCCAACACCACACCAACAGCGTCATCATTTACCCAACACTTAAATAACATACCCACACCCCTTCTCCCCGTCAGCCCCTGCGCCACACTCCCCAGTCTTAGATAAGATTTTCTATATCCACGCCGGCTGCTGACGATGCGGCACGGCGTTTCGGATCCTGAGTCTCCTCTCCCCCCACAGTGCACGATGATACATAGTTACCATGTATAGGTATGTTCCTTTGTGCAATGCTGATGTGGTGGGCGGCTAGAGTGTGGGAGGGGCGGTGCTGGGAGGGATGGTGTAAGTCTTAGAATGGAGGAAGGGAGGTGTGGTGTTTGGGAGGCGCGTTGTGGGAGGGTATAAGAAGGGGGTGGGGAGGCGGATGGGTGATGGAATAAAAAATCATTGAGTTCCTACAGTTGAGAGAGTATTTCTTTACTTGTTCTTCTTCTCTTTCTTCAGTCAAGCAAACGGGACTTTACTGCTTCTTCATCTCTTTCTCCAATCAAGTGAACAAATTTTACTTCTTCTCCATCTCTTCCGTTTGTCCCAGTTACTTTAACAGCATCGATCTCGAAATTTCGTTTTTCCGCCCAATTTATCCCATCACCATTCCAAACAGATTTCACAATGGCTTTCGCTGCCGTCATGGGCGTAGACTTCGCCTTCTCCTTTGTCACAATGGCGTCCGCTTTGCTACCACTAGAGAGCAAGCCCGTCGCGCAAATCGGCATTGGATCCACTGCATTCGGGGCAACCACGGACGCACGCACAAATGGAGTCACCCCCAACCTTTTCCTATACGATGTGGGGGGCAAGAAGTTTGCAAAACATGGTATGTAGTCCAAGCCATCTCTGTATTATGCCTATTTGTTTGTTGCTTGGCTGACCACGACGAAACTCTTCTTAGGCTCGGGCGACCCAATTGAGGACAAGGCGAATAGAAAGCTCGATTTCATAGTCCTGGAGGGAAATGAAAAGGATACTTCTCCAGAGTACCTTACCATACAGGCAAGGACCGATGACGCAACCTGCGTCTCATATGTGACTGTGACGGGAGCTGCCGCGGGTGATGAGCGCACCTGGCATGCGGGCTACGTCAAGAAGTGTGCGGAGATATTAGGAGACAGCAGCTTGTGGTACCCAAGTCCCGACAAGATTCCAGGCACAGAGTATCGACCGGGTTGTGTGTGGCTTAGCCGGGACGACCGCTTCCTCCAAGGCATAAGTGTGCATCTACCCTCTTTTGGGTTTCCGGATTCGGATCAAGCAGAGGACATGAATAAGCAGTATGATAGCTTCACTGATACGCTGTGCAAGGCACCCGCTCGCCAGGCGCTGTACAAGAAGATGGGAGGGACAGATTGCATTCCCTTTTACGACTTTGAATACAAGAAGAACACAACGACGAATTTCGATCTTGATTTCCAGAGGATAGTCGACGGTCATAAGCTCCCAGAACGATGCGATTACTCCGTCAACCAGCTGTTGAACCAAGAACTGCAGCCAGGAAAGGGGCCGCGGACAGAAACTCCAGAGAGCAGAGCTGCAGCCGCAGCTTTGAAGGAGAAGGAGGAGGAAGAACGCCTCGCAGCAGAGGAAGAAAGGCTCTTAGCAGAAGAAGAAGAAAGACAAAGACTAGCCGAGGAACAAGAGCTCAATGAAGCCGGACTCAACCCCGACGGAGCTCCTCCAGGCACCGGTTCATTCGGCGGAGTCGTAGGCTCCATCCCCATCTCCAAAGCCGACAGTGCCGCGAGAAAAAAACGCCAGATACAATCCCAGCACCGCAACTCCGCCACCACGCTGCTTGTCCGCCGTGAACAGCTCCGCGCCGCAGGTAACCATTGCGTCGACCGCCTGACAATCAGCCACCATGCCGAACACAGCGCGCGCGAGCTCTGCGAGATGAATAACTCGTGGGGTCCGGACTTTGTGGCTGTCGAGGAACGCCTCTATTGCGATATGTGTGAGCGCGAACTGTATCCGACGTGTGAGCATGCGGGACAGGAGAATTGCTTTGATGTGGAGACGAGGAAGGTCAAGGGGAGGGGCGTGTCAGAGCGGGATGGGGGTCCAGTGGCGAGTTTGGATAAGGATTATGTTGATGTGCAGGTTTGGGAGGTTTGAGCATTTAGTTCTGGGAGACAGACTGTAGTCCTGGCGGCGGTCTAGCATGGGTGAGGTTTTGTAATTGTGTTTTTGCGTTTCTTGATGTTTTGTTTTATCTGATTTTCGCGTTAGACAGACAGTATGCTAGTTATTGAAGCTTTTTCCATAGTAGAAGTCTCATGTTCGTATTTGTTTTCTACTCCAAGTTACACTTACACGCGGCATAACCGCCCATTCTGAGTTTGCACACCCTGATCGCCATCCCGTACCTCCCAGCTCTCACTACCAACAGCAGTAGTAGCGTAAAAGACATCGCGCGGATCCCACTTGCGCTTGATTGCCAAAAGGCGGGGATAATTCGACGCGCCATAGAATTCGGTTTGCCAGTTGGGTTCCTGGATGTCCGCTTCGTTGAGGTAAACACCGCCGCCCGCCGAGCTCGGTGCGATTCTACGCCACGGCTCCATGATATCGTAGGTCAGGGTGTCGGAAGCGTTCTTCAACTCAGCAGGAGTTGCGTTGTCGGGAACCATGTTGGCGGTGATGAGGAAGGACTGCGTGTTGCGCCATGCTGTGTTGACGGCGTTGTCGACTTTCAAGGGGTTTCCTGGGGCCATGTGGTATCCACCAACGGTATGGCCGTTCATGACCGTGTCCTTGATGGTGTTGTAGAAGCCATCGAACTTCTCTTGAGTTTCCCAGAGGCTCTTGGGGAAGAGACGGGTCGCCTGGCGAATGAATGTCACGCCAAGCGTGTCTTCACCCCAGGAGCCTTTGTTCGCTGAGTAGAAGTCCTCGTGGAAGGTGGTATTCGGGTTGACGGAGATGTTGAGCACTTTGAGCTCGTCGAAGAAAGGCTTGGTCAACTTGTTGAACGATTCGATTGTGTGGTTTGGCGCAAAGAATGGCATCATTTGGAAGTCGAGCGAGGTTCCGTAGTTCCAGATCCAAAAGTATGAGTATGTTCCGGCATCGGTAAAAGTAGGGAATCTCTTGAAAAACGCGTTGATAGCTTTCCAGAAACTCACTGAATTATTAGGAGCTGCTTGGAAAGAGAACACAGACTTGGTAACCTTGATCTTGGGATGTGCTTTGACGATAGCGGAAGTAACGACTCCGAACGTTGATCCTCCACCCCCACGTAGGGCCCAGAAGAGATCTGGGTTGACAGTGTTCGAAGCGGTCACGAAGCGGCCATTGGCTGTGACCACCTCAAAAGCAAGGACTTGGTCGGCGGCCATGCCGTAGATCGAAGCAAGTGGTGAATGACCACCTCCAGCGATGTAGCCACCTGTCCATCCCACTGTCTATGGCTAGTATTAGCAATGACTGAGCAATGGGGAAACTGTGAATATTGACGTACTTCGCAAATACCGGCTAGAACAGTAACATTATTGTCACGAGCGGCTTCAAGGATCTCAAAGCCCTGGACACCAGCACCAGCCTTGAAAGCAGGTCCACTGTATTCAGAATTTTGGTAGTTGCTCAAGAAATGGATCTGCTTGAGATTATGGGTCCAAAGATTGAGAGCACCAGCACCACCGGATTTGCCAATGTAGTCATGGCCAGTGTTCTTGACAACAAGACGCAGATTGAGATTGCGAGCGAAGTTGATACCCAGTTGAACCTGAGCAACAGTCTCGACGTCGATAGAGTAGGATGGATATCCACCTAGTGTACAAGTACCGTTTGGATCACCAGTTGGTAGGCAGGTACGTCCCTGAAACAATGGCCACATCATCGAAGTGGGGTCGTTTGTACTATGCAGTGTTAGACTTGTTGTGCTTGCGACATGATCGTAACTTACTGGAGATCAGCAGTTGTAAATCTTGCCGAGATATTTGCACATTTGGCGGCATCATACACGCCGGAGCTCTTGTAGCAGGGAGCAGCCACGGGTGTCGTTTTGATTAGCGCTCCCCCAAGGAAGGCATCGAACAGTGACCACACGCTTGGAAGCGGGTAGTTCCAATCACCCGGAAATGTTTTACAGGCGCCACTACGTCGAGTCCGCGTCACTCTTGCTGATTTGGTACTATCGTCAAAGCCGATGAGTGCAAAAATATCAGTCCCGTTGATTTGAGCATCAGCCTTCTCTAACACTTCGTCGGTCAGCTGGACTGCTTCAGCACTGAACAACTCAGCCCCGGCAGGCGAGTTTCTGGAAACTGTAGTCGCGGCTGGGGAAATTGACGCAGTTGCATCACGAACAGCGAGCGGGTTTGCAACAACACCAATTGCATTAGCAAGCACGACCAGCAAGCAACCCCAAGGAGACATTGTAGAAATAGGAAATCAAGGAATGGGCCGAATGGCAGATGAACTGGGAGTCCATGTTGGGAGTTGCTTCTGATAAATGAGTAAGATCCTTGTGGACCGGGTATTAGGGTGTTGTCGTCAGCTATCTTTTATTAATGAAGTCCCTGGGTGCTGGGCCCTTCTCTGCTCCGGCTACGGCATATTACTCATGGTGCCATGGGAGCCCCACCGAACAACAACCTGATCTATCCTTGTCTCCCAGCCCCCCGAGATCCGCGGACCTCAACTTGGCCAATTAAGCGCCAGCTTAGAGAATCTTGTGGAGTACAGTGGATTCACCGAAGGACATTGATTGATGGAGAAGCGCAGATGCGGAAGGGCCGCTGCGGGCGGGAAGGTCGGAAGACAGATCTCGGAACACCTTTCATTGGCGTGATCGCTTGGAGTACCGGTATGCGGTACAGTAACCAGCGAGATCAGACCACAGCCAACGCGATCCACGGCAAGATAGCCCGTCTCTAAACATGTGCGGCAATGGCTGTACATGGCAGAACATCATCGACTTACATCACGAATAAACTTTATATAGACAACTCTTTGCAACACGCATGGTAGACTTGCAAATGTCGCTAACATGTAACAGGCTCGAATATCAAAGCACCTTTCCGCTGGCTGTTATCTCCGAAGCGCATCCTTCGCGCAAGTAGTCACCAGTAGAGCACTTCGGGGATTTATTTCGGGGACATGTCGGCAGATTCATCGCCACGCGGTCTAGGTCTACAGGATTGTAACTGCAGGCCATATGGCACAGTCTTCAGATACGGCGACAATTCTCTTGGGAAGAGGAAAAAATAATTTGGACGGTGCTTGGCCAGCAGGACGGGAATTGGGGAGCTGACGGGGCATTGCGACAGCTGCGCCGTCTTGATACAATTAGCTTACTATTTACTCACAACTGCGAAAACATCTTGCTGTATTGACACAATCTTCCTGTTACTTCAAACATGGTCAATAGAGGCCTCCAACCTGTTGCTGTCTTTTTGGCTATATTCCCTAGCGCGGTGTGTGTTTTGCTTGTGTCCATACGTGTTACAACACGTTTAAAGGGGAGCAAGTATGGTATTGGTAAGAACATACCTTCAAAACACAATGACACATTGGGTCGCGCAAGCTAACACTCTGTCTCTTTTACAGAAGATACATTGTTGGTTATTGCTACGGTAAGATACTGCATATATCATTCAGTGTTTAAGGTATCTAGCTAACGGATGAATGCCCAAAGATCTTGAATCTCGTGCTATCATTCACAACTTGCGGATGTAAGACAAATTAGATACTTTGCCTTCAATACTGTCCGACCGTGGCATCGTCCAAACACTAATCGAGGCCCTCCACCACTGCAGATATCTACACTGCATACTACGGATACCACACCTATGACATTCCGGATGGTGCGGTCGATCCAATACTTATGATGAAGGTCAGTACCCCTTTCCATCACGAGTTGCCTCCTTTGTCATAAGCCCATGTTGACAACTGGTAGTGGAACTATGCAAACTCGGTCATATACAACCCTATCCTCGCACTCATCAAAGCCTCTTTTCTCTTGACCTTGATCAAGCTCCGGTCGCAAAACAAGTGGATAAATTGTTGTCTATGGACAACACTTATGCTAAATGGCTGCTTCGCTATTGCTGCTCCCCTCGCCTGTATTCTGCAGTGCGATCCGATACACAAATACTGGGACAGTTCTGTCCCAGGGAAGTGTGCTGATGCTGGTGCATATACAGTCAGCACCTCGTCCATTGTCCTTGCGACAGACGTGCTCATACTTCTCATGCCATCTTGGATTCTCCACGATCTCAAGATGCCGCTTGGTCGAAAATTGATGGTGATTGCGTTCCTGTCTTTCGGGGTCGCAGTGACGATCGTCGGCGCAGTACGCACGAGCGTCCTGGTCAAGGTCTTCGTTTTAGAAGAAGTCGAGCCCGACCCAACCTATAGTGTGTCCTACACACTATCGAATCTCGAATCTGGCCTCGCCATCATTGGGACATGTGGTCCGACGATCAAATGCATTCTCAGCTGCTGCTTCCCTTCACTGAGAGCTGCGGAACAATCGTCGAACCGAAATTATAACTATCCGACTAGCGGGTCGCAGGGCGAGAAGCGAACAAGGCGGTATACGAGAAGCACAAGATTACATGAAACTTTTCATGAGATTGACGAGGTAGAACTCACTGATGTTGGCGGTGAGCGACATCGTGCGCCGCATGTCGTGCACAAGGGTGAAGATTTCACGATTACAAAGACAGTGGTCTTGGAGGTTGATGGTGCGCAGCAAGACTCGAACAGTGCATACGAGCATGACATCAGTACTCCAAAAGATATGCTGTAGCGCTGAACAGCTGTCACTACATCGGTATTGAGGAGTTAGCAGACTCAAAAGAGCATTTCTCGAATCCCGGCGGCTGACCAGCGGTATCTCACGCTGGTAAAGTCTTCTTGCGGTAGTTTAGGACCAAAAATATGTAGACAGGTTGGAAAACATCCAAAAGGAACTTATTAATATTAGATATAGTAGGACACCACTCGAAAACTATGAAACGGGAGTAAATTTTGTATTAGGCATCTCGCATGCATTTTGAGAATATGAGCGTATTTCACTTGCCCTAGTTCATCGAACATGGGTTATACGCACCTTTTCAGTTGTTGGCGCAGCGGGAGTAGACACCGTGGCCTAACATGCATATCATGTTGCATTACATATCCTCCTTGCGTTCGAAACAAAGAACATGCTCGATTTTGAAGCCTTTTCACAGTAGGACTCACCTTATCACATCCGATTCCGACTCAAGGCTACATTTGCGCGCAGTATAACCCATCAAGTCCGGCCAGGGAATCCACTAGCTTCACCGCTATAGAGGGCTATCTTAATGTCAAGATTGTATCACCATCGATACGTTAATTAGCTTCTGGCTGACGCCCGTCTATATCTTGGATATTGATTCATGCTAATGGAGTGGACATATCTGTATCGAGTCATGGGTAAATCTGGATGAGGTAAGAACCATCTCAACGCTTAGGTAGTAATTAAAGCAATTAAGTTGAATATCAGTTCTGTTTCCTTTTGATCAATCTCAAAGTACGTAGCGATGTGAGTCAATGAATGCAAGATGTTAGGTTGACCATCTTCTTTGCGATTATTCAAGGTGGAGAGATTTGATTCGTAGTTTGTAGTACACAAGCTTTTACATAGATGCCTGGCAGCAAGCCATTCTCAATTTCAAGTGATCCAACAACATCTCCAGTGGTCCTTCATTTTCAGTGATCAGAAATCCCCAGTGATCCAACATTCTCAGTGATCCGACATCCCCAGTGATCCAACCTCTCCAGTCCTTAATTGAGAGTTGGTAATTGTTTAGCAACTGGCACGTCCCAGCGCACGGATAAAATCGATGCACCCGGCACCGAGGTATAAGTTGTCAGCTTGGCCTTCGGGGCAAGAGCAATTGGGGTTAATGGCGAGGGGACGGCCGCCTGGAATTGGATCGCCGCAGAGGTTGGCGCAGCGACCTTTCTGGTAGCGGCAGGAGATGCCACCAGCAGCACAAGTGCGCTTTCCATTGGGGCCAACCTTTTGGGACACAGCACCCAAGGCGAAAAGACCGAGAGTGAGGGTGGTGAGCTTCATTTTGGCGTTGGATTTGGAAGGTGTTTCTTGAAAGAAAGAGTGCGAGTCTAATATCGACGTGTCAGTATTCACAGTAGAGTGAAAAGTGGCGATTGTCTTACTGTTTTGGAGTTGTATTGGTTGAAAGAGCTTGGAAAGTGTTGCTGATGATGAATCGAATTGTTAGGAAAAGGACGCAGCTTTATACCTATGCCTACCGCAAGGAAGTGAAACAGCTGATGCTTTCCAAGTAACTGTGCGCGAAGGATTTCCGTCGAGGGTTTGCTCAGGGACCGACCATACTCCTCTCAACCTGGACACCCACAGAACATTTTTCACTGGGTTTGTGATGGCAGAGTTGCTACTGTGGATTTGACAATAAGGCCGTTGAGCCTGTCCACACGGCTAGCTGGTAGACTACCATCCTATATTAGAAGCTTTATACCACCAATTAGGAAGTAGATACGGCTTGTCTTCCAGGGGAAAATGTGGCAGTATGCTTTAAGTCCAACGTCTTATTGAACTGACTTTTGACTTTTAAGTGAGACAGAGTCATGCTGGGAATCAATTGGATAATCACTCCACAGGCCCGTAGGTACTGTACGAGCTTTCATGAATGTACTGAGAATTACGAGCCGCAAATACTATGTTGAAGCCATGGGATATGCCATGTACAAGACGTCTATCACAATTCGCCACGTCCAAGTAAAACCTTGTCAAATGTGTTGCGTCTAAAGCACTGATACTCAATTTCACAATTAATGGATTACTGCTCCTAGTGAAATCGAGACTTGATGGGCTCTAAATCCCAGGAGTCGAAATAAGGTTCCCAACGGCCGCTAACATTCCTGACGAGCTTACCGCAGCTGCACTTCCCCAAAGAGTGACTGCGCAATAAACATATGCCTAGTAGCGTTATCTCCCATTATGATAAGAAGGTAAGAGTTCTATTCAGCTAGTTTTGCATCGCATATCTAGTGGTGGATAGATTCCTGACGTGGATGTTGTCAGATCAAGCCGTTGCTGTTGTAGTAACTATTACAACATCCTGCGATTGGTCCCAGCATATGCTAAGCAATCACAAACTCAAATGAGCAGCTGAAAAGCTCGTCAGTCAGATGCCCTAAATTCAGCTTGGTTGACGCACGTGGTAGGTACAGGGTATTACATTGATAGTCACATCGGGTTGCATGCCTGCTAGTTCCCGTATTATACCGAATTTGACCGGAATTCTGCGTAGTCATTTCTTCAAATCTTGAAGATCAAAGCTGATAGCTTGGCTTTTCCTTGATTAAACATGGGAACTACTAGGCATGCAGCCCGACGTGACATATGGTATGTCCGCTGTCATAGATGGAAGCGCATGAACGCGTAATACATGCACACAGGCTTCGACGTAAATCACCCGCTCCTAAGCGCTTACAAGTGTAAAGCTCACATGGGACAATGGCATCTAGTACTTGAAATTTGGGGACACGCGGCAATACTAAGTTCACAAAAGGGAGGAGAGCGTTAATTGCACAAAGCTGCAGCGTTTAATGATGATGAAAGGTTAATCTGGGTATCAATGCTTGTTTCTTGAACACGCATGAGAACTTAACACTCTTAGGCTTTCTTAGTGGTAAGCTGTTAGAGTAATAGTTGCAACACACCCACGAAATAGGCGGAGCTAGATGCTTGGTTGAAGAAGAGCAACGTGATGATTTATTGTCGCTTGATGATCGTGATTTGTTATTGATATCTGTGTGGGGCGTTAACAACGTGCGTTAGCTAATTCATGTATATAATAGTTACTAGTTATGTAGTAGTTATACAATAATTATGTACTATGTAGTATTTTGCTCATAAGACTAATGCCCGTCTTGGCATCTACTAGAAGTACTGTACATATGTAAGTACTTATGTCACACGGATCCTTATGTCATCCCGTGCAGACAGAGCTGGCTATTGGTTGGGAAAAGGGACGTACGTCCCCCTGCTAGTCGAACGATAATCGTCGATCTACTGTACGCGGCAGGGCAAGATAGGCGACGTTTGCCGACGTTTTGAGCCGAGACTAACTTAAAACGTCAATTTCACTCACATGGATGAAATGGAACCCCACCTGCTAGCTTCGAATAATTAAAGAGAGTAGGTAAGGTGAGTAGGTAAGGTAGATACCATGGTGGCCAAAGTGAGGATCGCCAAAATCCCAATTTTTACGCCGACGTAGGAGGGTCCACCTTCATAATAGAACCCAAAGGCCTGTTGCATCTCTGTTCTACGAGCCAAGCTACTACCTTGGCATTGGTAGCTTGGGTTCCACAGGCTTGTGCAGCACAGTTTTTAAAGTCTGCGGCGTTCGCTACCTTTAGGGCATTCATCTAGTGGCAGGAACGCATGATGAAGCTGATTTGTATAATGCATACGTTGCTAGAGCAAGCCTGTACCTTGTACCTAAGGCAGAAATGTTGCTCGGTTCAATGTGCCCCCTAAGGCAGGCACGCATTGAAGAAACTTTCAATAATAAGGTGGTCGAGGTGATAGTACCTTCCCACGCTCTGGGGTTGTTGTGGTTGCTATGGCTCTGCTAGGGACTGAGATCACTCATTTGTATGGTATTAAAGTAAACAGTCTATTGTGTCCTTCAGCCTTTTGATCTATATGCCGCTTCTTTACGAGGGCTCAACCCAACTTCTGTACACTGGTTCATCCGCGCACTGCTCTTTCAGACATATTCTCTTTCATGCTGATGAGCGCGCCTAGCGCCCAATCACCTCTCGTGACATTCACAGTATCTATCAAGGCAGGAATCAATTCTATCAGTGCTCAAGCGCGCTCGGACCATGAGCAGACACGAGATGATGCAACTTCTTCCTCGGTCAGCCTCATCAGGGAGACTGAGCAATGGAAAAGATAAAGCAGCCCGATAGTGCAAACGAGTGCGGTCTCAAGAAATTTGTCTCGCGAAAGATGTCAACAGAGGGCACCCTCAAACCAACAGGCGATTGCCTTAGCCTTGCAAGTCAGGCGTGAAACACTTTTCAAAAGTAAGGCGCCACTAGAGGCTGCTCTCTGAGTACTGCAGGGGCCTGGCTTGCGGCTACCGTAGCGCGCCTATACAAGGGGGGTCAAATTGGCTTTGCCACCGTAATATGCGTGATCACAGTAACCTTGTTGTGTTAGCCCCTTACCTCTGCATCTTTACTATATCGTAAAGATATAATTTTACACGTTACTACTATAGTATTCCTATGATACCTAGCCAAGCTCTGTGTTAGGATGAAACTATGTTAGCACAAGCGTGTGGCTAAGGGTGGCTAGGTAGGTACCGCTAGGGGCGGCTAGCTCAACAGAGCTTGGATAAAGCCTTCAACGATAATTGTTCTACTAGGTGTCCTGCAACTGATATAGGGAGGTGGAGCGTGCTAACCAATTCATAGAGCGCATCACAAGGACATTTACCGGGGTGTACCACAGGCATGAAATTGTAGTGATAACCTCTGCCTCTTCCCCCACTGCTGTCGGGCAGGTATAGCCTTACAGGCACGCTCCTTCAATCTAATCGTTCAACAGAAAATAAATCCTAATATACCTCTAACACATTAAAAACACACATTAACTTTACAAAGTTGGTGCAGAAGTGTTAGGGATACAACGCATCAAGCATTGAAACCACAGCTGAGCTGCGCTTTCACTGTTTTGAACGACCTAATGTAAAGATATGTGCTACTCTACTCGCTAATAATCTATCGAGGATGGGCTATACCCACCTTGTTCGATGTTAGCGCAATTGGAGTAAACACCGTAGCCTGACAACCCCAACCGGGGCTTATTGTTACGCTCATACAATATGATAAGCGGCAAGCAATCAAACACCAGATAATTTAGGACTCGATGAATCGTCGCAGCCGAAAGACTTGCGACTCGCGCAGGTTGTGCGGGCACCACTACGGCCAGTTCATCAGGGGTGCTGGGAAGAAGTATAGTGTAGGCACCACCATGAGGAGGTAGAGGTAGTAAATTTGATCTGATGAAATAATGTAGCAAGCAAATCGTCCGGGTACGTCTGAGTTCTGTGCAACAAATTTGAAGAAGAAAGTGTAATAGAACAGCAACCTAAGTGATTATCGTGTATTGCAATTCGGTGGACATGATCGCCTTCGTCCGGCAAGAGCGTGTGAAACAGGAACGCTTGACTAACCCTCGTGGACCAACGACCAGAAGAGAATCGATAGGTCAACAAGGTCAACCGGATGCAGCTCAGGAGCTTATGGCTGACATCAGAAGAAGTTGCGGCCCTAACTCTATCAGCGTATTTACATGATGCGGTCGTGTGCAAGACACTTACAATGATGATCCCCAGCCAGAATAAGACAATAAAATGCAAACAGCACCTCAAACACTTAAGTTATCCTCGAGGCGTTCCTTGGGAAATGTCTAGATACCGATCTGAGACTATTTCCCAAAATGGTATTGTGATGAAGGCATGGAGCGGAGCTACGAGCAACCGAAGAGCTTGTCTGAAGAGTTGATTTGGATCGCCATCGATCGTGAAGAAGCGCAAGGTGTGTGGGATATACAGAATTTCTTCGCAGTATGATCCTGTAGTGGCGACGTACATGATTGCATCTTGATATCTAGCGTAGAGCATTTCGAAAGGTGGCATATTGAGCAATAGGATTAAGTGCTTTTAGGAGGTTACTTATGGTAGTGTGTAGGATCAAAATATATGTGAAGAAATTGACTGACTATAGGTTTGTTCCTTAGGTAAAAATTCAAGGAGAAATGTGGCCCGTAGTGTATAAGTAGTACACTAATTTCCAGAGCTACCATACTAAATCAGCGTACTCCAAATTCCTCATCGAGGAACTCGTCCCAGAGCGAATCGCACCATGGGCACTTACATCGCTACATGTCAATGTGCTGCAGAGTCTGAGTGGGATGGAGAGAACGGAGGGCCAATTTCAGGAATTGTTGGAGGGGGTAGGAGTGAAGGTTAGGCGCATTTGGAGGTGTGCCTCTGAAAGCGGGGGTGGATGTTGTTTTTGAGGGGATGCTGGCATCGTAGGACAGATGAATCAGTTGGTGGTGGCAGTCCGGGTGGGAGGATTAAGTTGACTATTTAGCAAGGCTTCATATACCAAAAATCAAGACAGCTGGGCAACTTGGGATAGAGAAAGAGTATCTCCTACATGTGAACGTAGTAAAATAAATGGCAAAAACATACAACAGCGGGGATTCGCTAGTGGTCACCCACCTAACTACTAATCCGCCGGTATCTTGCTTAAATAGGGCTGAGCGAACGGGAAGCCTTGCTTTCAAGATCCTATGGTCGTATGTGAAATTATTGACTGATAGATATCAATATAATGTTTTTCAGATCTACATCCAGCGCATTCAGAGCGTCCGTGCACAGTTAGCAAGCTGTACCGTGTGCATACCGAATACTTGCTGTTAGCCAACGTGGCTTTGAAGGATATCGTTGTAGCTCGAGAGTACTGGTACCTCAATCTGGAAGAGAAGGACATTGCGATGCATGCTCATGTGGTAGAATTGAACGATCACAAAGTTCTGACTCAAAGGAACCACTTCTCGAGCTGCAGTTGGTTACCATAGGATTTGGGCACGATGGATAGAGATGTTCAAGCAAACGAAGTTGGAGGGAACTGGGCCCATTTTCACAAAAGACGAGTTATGCAAGCCCTTGTGTTAATCTCATCGTTCGAGGACAGTGTATTGATTTTGCTTTTTCTTCTTACAAGCATCCCAAGGAACAAGGCTTCGCCGTTTAGGGTCAGAAGCTGTTTTATATATTCACTACCACATCATAGGTATTTAATACCGACCTCACAGTGGTACGTTCGTTTGACAAGCCGTATCGGTCAGCCATGAATCAAAGTGCAGGGTGCAGCTGTGACTGCAAGGCGTTTTGAAAGTCGAGCAAAATGTCGCAGGAGACATGGATGAATGAGTGTGTCAAGCAGTCTAGATGTGCGGTGAAAACCCAGGTTCACGGGCTCATCACCCCAGAAACCGTCGCTGGCTTCGTGCGACACCGGACTAAGGAGAAAATGCAAGGGAATGGAGCGACTCTCCTATGTGGTACAGGCATGATGAGACTTCGGTACCACAACATTACGGATGCAAAGGTCGCTTTTGTAACGGCGACTGCAGTAAAGACTCCCCACAGACTGCGAACGGTATTTCCCTAATTTTCAGCTCCTTCTTTACTAGATGATTGAGCAGTCATACGACCTACAACATAATCAGTTCAGATTTCGCCATCACTTTGGAACCTACCTACCTATGATAGGTCATCTTGAGAACATCGTGCACGACAAACCAAACCACAGCAGATAAGGAGCGCCACGGTGCGGAGTATGTGGAGAAAGAAATGGCCTCAGCCGTTGGCGCGCCACCACTAGTTCCATTGATTGCGACGTTGACCATAACTCAGTGCACTGAGAAATAGAAATGGTGGCGATTGCATGCCATCGGATTTGTTATCTCCATTATGAATTTGAAAGTTTACGACCTTCAGCCGCAAGATACCTAAATCAATTAATGCAATATCTACGTGTTCATGATATGCCTAGGGAGTATTGTCGCGGGGTGCGGTCGCATCGGTCGATCTGGAACGGTCAAGGATCTGGAGATGGGGTCCCGCACAGAACCTCTAGCCCAAGTTCTTCTCCGCCAATGCCTGGACGGCTTGGCTTAATGTCGGCAGGCCATAACCGAATTTGGTATGAACCCCCGCCGAGATGTGCTCGCCTTGCCGAATGGCTACAAAACCTCTAGACAAAGGTCGAACACGACCTGATAATCTACCTAATTGGCAAGGCAAAGCCCCTGTATGACTTAAGTCGTGAGGAACACTCGTGATCAAGACGCCACTTGATCTTATGCGAATACATGGCTGCATGCGTGGAAGATACCTAATGAGAAAAAGGCTCGCCCTGGAATTGAGTACCCACATTTGAGAGTGACAGAACTTTCCTACACCATGTCGATATCACACAAAATCGGGGGGTCGACTTTTGCCACCATAGACGTGGGCAAGTAACTAGTGGTACAATGCAATGCGTACAATGAACCGGAGTCGACAGAACATTGTCTGCGACATCCGAATTTCCCCTGGATCTAGTCTCCACTAGCATCCGTGGAATCGCGGCCATGGACAGCATCATACTTGGCGAATTTACAAAATCTTCCCTCAACAGGAATCTAAGTTGAGTGATGTGAGCGGAAAGTATGCATCCCGTAGAAAAACGGAGATACATGATTAACCCTCTCAGTGGCACGGGAGTGCCATACGGCGAGATTTCTCAAATGACGTGTGTAACTTGAAGATAGAGGTCCACAACATACGATCTAGGTGTACTAATTTGCTATATTGGTGGCGTCGCTGCTACACACTTGATTCCATGATGAGACGAATGACATGTCTAGAGTATACGATACACTTCCGCGTCATACTTGCTGAGTATATCGCCGTGCGTCATGTGGCGTTCTACACAATACCTTCAAGTGATTGGTAAATACTCTATGATCTGCGACCTGCAACCCCACGGGGTCTCTTTAATCACCATGTTCTTCTCGAATTTGTAATTCAGATCGCCTGTATATGGCCAGGATGAAGATTCCGAGGTTACAACGTGTTCGAGCCCTTCAAATTTCATGAAGCCGTCAATTTCGGTCGTGGCCAACATCGGCACAACGGGCTATTGTCATAGGGTCATTTCTTTGAGACAAAGAAGGCGGTTATGTCATTCCGGTCTGGCCTTGGCAAATTCACAGGGAATTCTGCCTAAGAACTGCCGCAATGTTGCCAAGTGTTAAATCCTGTGCTCACTAAACTCAACCTCGACAGAGGCTAGCCTATTGCGGCCAGGGCTCGTCACCACAATCATCGGTCAACGGGTTCCCTCGTGGCCATCGGCCAACGGCTGTCACCACAAACGTCGTAACTCGGCATTCTCTACCGTAGAAATGTACCAGACTTGGCGCCGTTGTTGAAGGGCCGAGCATAATGTTTTGTTCCTGAGAAAAATTTCATCGCCGATAGAGGTTCTATAGGAGTTCCAGTTTCCCATCTTTTTCAAAATTCCCTAGTTAGGACTAGTCATCAGTGCACCATACCAAATTTGTCAAAGCATATTTTCCCCATTGAGTGCGACTATGTCATCATCCACCTCCGCGTTGTAGATACTGTAGATGGAGTAAAGAAATTCTAGGTCGGCGTTCACAGTTTGGGAAGATAGCTCTTGACAAATAGCAAATTCGTTGATATAAGATGCCTCAGAATCGTTCGTATTCAAAGTTCATTATCCAACATTGCACTGTTATCTCTAACAGCATCTCATCTCGACTTCTCCAATCACTTCTTGAATCTTCGGATTATACTTGAGACTATTTCAAAATAAGACTCACCTCTACTTGAGTTAGCATTACGAATACTTCCACACCAAAACTCTTCAAGCCTCACTCTCAACATGAAGCTTCAAGTCCTCCTCGCACTCCTGCCTCTAGCCAGCGCTCTCCCGGCACCAAACCTCGCACCACGTGATGGTACACCCATCCCAGGGAAATACATTGTCAAGCTGAAGAGCAACTCCAACAAAGGCCTTAGCATCCCGGCAATCATCAACAATGTCTTGGCCCAAGTCAAGGCAGATGCCCAACAAACGTACAACTTTGGCAACTTCGCTGGTTTTGCAGCCTCAATGAACGAGACTTTGGCCAATAAGATTCGCAAACTTCCCAATGTAAGCTCAGCCATGAAGACAACTACAGAAGAACCAATCAACTAACACATGAAAAGGTCGAATTGGTTGAGCAAGATATGGTCATCACAGCCGACCTCGGCCAAGTCGAACAGATCATCACAAAGAGGTCTCCTGTTACCCAAAGCTCTACCTCTTCAATCTGGGGTTTGGGCAGACTCTCCTCCAAGGCACCCAACTCTGGGAAATACGTTTATGACAGCACCGCTGGAGCCGCAACATGCGCCTACGTTATCGACACTGGCATTGACACGACGCACCCAGAGTTTGAGGGCCGCGCTACTCATCTCGCCAACTTTGTCGGTGATGGCTCAAACGCTGATGGCAACGGCCATGGTACCCACGTTGCTGGAACCATTGGAGCCAAGACCTACGGTGTTTCCAAGAAGGCTAAGCTCTTTGCTATCAAAGTTCTTAAGAGCGATGGATCTGTACGTACCTATCCTTCATATATAATTTTGCAAGCATTGCCACTAACACATCTCACAGGGATCTCTCTCAGGCGTGCTTGCAGGTATCAACTTCGCTGCGAACGATGCCAAAAAGAGGAACTGCCGCGGTACTGTTGCCAACTTGTCTCTCGGTGGTGGCAAGTCTGCTTCCCTAGACTCAGCTGCATCGAACGCTGTCGCATCGGGTCTCTTCCTCGCTGTCGCTGCTGGCAACTCTGCAAGGGATGCTAGCGGTGCCTCTCCCGCTTCCGCACCTACCGTCTTCACGGTTGGCGCAACAGACGCCAACGACAAATGGGCCGACTTCTCCAACTTTGGCGGCTCAGTTGATATTCTCGCTCCTGGCGTAGCAATCCTTTCTACCTGGAAGAGTGGTAGCACCGTAAGTCTTTCTTCACCAGCTTTGCATCATCAACATCAAGCTAACACACTCTAGGCTGTCCTTTCCGGAACTTCAATGGCCACTCCTCACGTTGCTGGTCTCGCTGCTTATCTTCTTGCTTTGGAGGGAAAGAAGTCTCCTGCTGCCCTCTCCACGCGCATCTTAGGCCTTGCCCAAAAGGATAAGATTACCAATGTGCCCGGTGGTACAGTCAACCTCCTTGCTTTCAACGGAAACCAGGCTGCATAGGCTTGCACACCTACCCATCAAGTTAAGAAGATCTGGTTTTTCAAAAGAGAAGCGTTGCGATTCATCTTTTTACCTGCATATAGACTTGCATTGCATAAGTTCTGCCCTGTATTAGTAATCTAGAATTTGTTCAATTTTAATATTTACATTCAAAACTAGCTTGCAACTCATGGTGCGATATGATCAGGCTTATTTCACTTAGCCGTTTACACATAGAAGCTTACTCAATATGCATTACGCCATTCTACATGTTTCCTTCAATCACGCCATATGACTCTAATACCACTTCTTAGTGTCACGTGCAGGCATCATGACAGCCAAGTCCCTCTTAGCGGCAGTCGTCGAGTTACCCTGGTTCAACGTTGTGAAAGGAACGGTACTGCTCAAGTCCTCAATACGGCCGAGTAAGAACTCCAATTGCCTGTACGCGCTGCTAGGCTGGTACTGAGGTACCATGTGGCCACTAAGTGCCTGCTGAACATATGTCAACTTGCGTTCGGTGTGCCATTTGCCCATGACGCCCTTGGCGCTCAAACTGGTCAGGCTGAGATCATCATGGTATGGGACATAGAAGTCGTCAGTAGGTGGGGACTGGAACCCTTGCATACCGCCCCAGGTCATGTTTTGGATGGCCAAAAGGGTGCCGTTATAGAGCAGGATGTAGTCGAGTTCTCCGTGGGCGATGACGGTGCGGTCGAGAGCGTCGATTATGCGGGGAATAACTTCGTAACTGGATTGAAGTGAAGTGTCATTGTCAAGGACGCCGTCGGAGCACTCAGCCCATGGCTGGATGGGAGCATTGATAGCAGCTTGGACGGCGCTGCGGTTGAAGTAGATCTCGGTGCCGGCGACGACGTAGTCGAAGCTACCAGGAAAACCGAGAGGATCCCACAACAGAGGGCAGGTGGTGGCAATAGCGTAAACATCGAAGCAAGGGTTGGTGAGCACGACGGCGTTGAAAATGTCGTCCCACAATCCGCAACCGTCAACCTGAGAGTTGTTTGCAGGCTGGGGAATCTTGCTGGGAGGAGGGAAGGTGAGGTATTCCTCCAAGTATTTCGTGTATCCGCATGCATCAGCACGCTCATGAATGTCCTTGGTGAAAGTCTCGTTGAAGTTGAATAGGCCAGCCCACTTGTCAACAAAGGCAACAGCGGGAACATCGGCAAGAACAGAGTCCTCGGCGATACTGGGATCGTAGAACATGACACCCTTAACATTATAGTACTCGGTATCATTCTTGTTCAGCATAGCATCTGCAATGTATGGAACATAGCGTCCAGCATATGATTCGCCCGTGATGTAGATCTTTCGGTTGTTAAGGCCGAACGTATCGACAAAGTTCTTGAAGAACCCCACGAATTCCTCTGCAATCTCCTCTTGCGAGGTGGCAGTGGGATTGCCTTGCGTGAAACCAGTACCGACTGGCTGTTCCACCCAGACCATGTTGGTAAGGTTCGACCAGCTCCAAGGATTCTTGACGGGCAGGGGGCCTGTACCGTATTGCCACGATATTGGGCCATTCTCCTGCAAGAAACCCTCAAGAGACGAGCAACCAGGGCCACCGTTCAACCAGATCACGATTTCCTCGCGAGCGTCTTCATTCTCAGAAGGGAAGAACCAGAAGTACAACTCGGAAGTTTCATTGGCCTTGTCGCTGATGGGTAAGAGACCAGCGTATGACTCGCCAATATCGAAGTTGATGTCGGGAATAGCGCCAGCAGTGCCATTGACGACGAAATCTGAGTAAAGTCAGACTGTGAATCGCAGTGTATTTCGGGCACATACTCTTAGAAGCCTCAGTTGTAATGATTGGCTGAGCCTGGCGCTTTTGGACCTGAGTGCTGCGCTTCGGAATAGTGTAACGCGGCCTATGAAGCTCAGTCTTCTTGCCAACGGAACGTGCGCTTCGCGCAGCAACGCTGGAAGCAAGGCCAGCAACGGCCAAGAATGATAGCAACTGCATATCAGCGCTATGATACTAGTTGTATACTGGTAAATCTTGAAGTGGCGTTGAACCGACTGTGAGCGTACAGGAACAAGATCGAGCGGGCTGAAGACCTTTCAAATAGGTACTGGTAGAAATTTGTAGAGCTCGATAAGAGCTACCTCCCATCCTTGCACACTATGTACGCGAGATTCAACTATTGACCCCGTTCTGCACAGACGCAGATAGCCAGATAAAAACAAGAGCCAGCTCCACTCTGAATTAGGCAGGTATTTGCCCTTCAAGTTCTACCTTGTGCACATGTCTTTGTTAATTGGCGGTCTCCTTGTCAGTAATGATAGGTGGACCACAGCTCTCTGGAGACAAGGACTCCATGTCATTCAAAAAGTATTTGTCCAAGGTTACGATGTACTACATACCTGGAGCTGCTAGGTACGACTGTGATAGAGGCGGGATAACATGCATAGGTCACTGACATATGACCACGACCAAGGTGACGGACCGAAGCTAATGCGTGAAAAGCTTCACCCAAGCCTAGCTAACGGCGAACACTATTAACAATCCTAGACTGGAAATGTGGAGACATCTGCTAGTTACTAATAATGGATGGCCACCGGCCGTTGCTTTCCAAAACACAGCCAATTTTGGCTTAACACTTCGAGAAGCGGCACATGTTCTGGCGTTTATGCATAGTGACGCGCCCTGCTTACGATTATTTGGGAAACAGACAACCACAGCATGTCGCAGTGAACTCCCTTTGCTCGTATGAATGACGAACAGCTAAGCTCTGTGGCGGATTGCTTATCGTGTTTGGGCAGGCTAGACTAACCGGAAGAGGCAGCTCGTAGGGAACTCCGACTAAGCTGCATCACTAGTACATACCCCAGGCTAGTCTCCGTGGCGTGACCGAGCACTCCTCCATCACTACGTTACAGATGTAAAGAGGTTAATCTAGCATTCTGCCCAGTCACATATTCTCCGAAAGTAACCTCACGCGGTCGTCGGTAAATGACGATCAACGTGAACGCTTCGCGAGCGAGGCGGGGAAGCAGTTTGCATCCAAGATCATAAAGGTATCATCTGCGACTGAGTAAAACAGTGTCATTAAAGATGAAGGTAGTTCGTATTTGAATGTTTGGTGTAAGGATGAAGGTTATAGCTAACATGCAGTCGTCTACCAACATCGTTGTCAAGTTCTGGCGAAACGAGAATCATACTGGATGCAATACCCATTCCACTGCAGTTGACGCAGTTCAAGATTGGCCATATCCTTCCCCTTGGGAGATGCGCAATAGCTTCTCGAAGTCGGGAGTTCCATGACCCGTGACAGGGTCCCAGCCCGTGGTGGCGTTCCAGGAAGCGTACGGCACATACGGTGTCTCCAGTCCGGAGTAAATGCTCCGACCAGTGCATCCGGTCGACCCACCATCGACAATATCATTGAGACCCTCATAGCCCACTTCGTAAATCCAGGGATTCAGGAATCCGAGTGCGGGCTTGCCCGACGCGAACCGCGCGTTGTTCAGAAGTGCAATGATTGAGGCAAAGACAGGCGCAGAGGCACTGGTTCCTCCAACGAAAATCGATCTGCCTTTGTCGATGACACGGAAGCCTTTCCCTTGTGCTGCAACATCGGGAAACCCACGACCTTCAGGATTATATAGACCTTTCCACTGATCACCGAGCTTCTGCAGATAGCCTTTGATGGCATCATCTTGGTACGCTGGCCGATCCCATATGTCTGAGAATCCACCTGAAGAGAAGTCTACAGCTTTTTCCGGCTCAACGCGAATAGTGCCTCCGACAGATGTGACAAACGGGCATGAAGCTGGGAAGATAGGCAGGAAGCGAGTCGTGTTCTTGCCGTCGTTTGTCTGGCAAGCCGAGCCAACCCCAGTATCACCACTGGAGAAGATCACCGAAACTCCACGAGTGCCAAGTTCTCCAATCATGTCACAAACCTTCTTCGCATACGCAACAGGGACGCTTTGCTCGTCCTCACCATATGAGGTCGTGAGCACTTGGGGCAGCTGTTCATCTTCAAGACCAACAAGGAAGGTGAAAAATTCAAGGTACGGCTCATTTGAGTTGTCGTTGACAGTCGGTTGATCAAGATCAGGTACGAGTTCTCCACGGCCTGCGGTGCTGTAGTAAGTGGTTGCGACATCGGGTGCTACCAGACCAGCAGTGTACTGAATATCCAAATTGGCTTCTACACTATCGTCGGTCGCGTTCTGGCCAAGAATGCCGCCTGTGGCTCCATCAGTCGATTTCAGTTGACGTTACAAGGCATTCTCTTACCATTTACCGACGTGAAATCGAAGGTGCTTCCGATGGTGGCAGGAGAATATAGCCTTGAGAATTGCTGGAAATCCGCGTAGCGTGCATACTGCTCCAGAAAGCCACTCACACCGATTGTGACGTTGACTTCAGGGTTCGCCTTATAATCTGCATAATTGTAAAGATCGGCGAGACAAGCGGGCGTTATCGCGGTGTTGCAGCTTGCATTGATTGCTGCAGTAGAGAATGGCGCAGCCTCCTTGTACAGGACCTGACTACGCTCAGGCTGAAGCTGGCCAAAACGAGTGGTAGGCTGGATCATGTCGATGTGGCTGCGGATATCTTTGGGTACTGAATAGCCTAATGATCGGATCTTCCTGATTGCTGGCCGGATATCGCTCTGGTAGGTTTTGAAGGTTGTACCCATCATCTCTTCAGCACGTTTCACAGGTGCGTAAAAGTTGATCCACTCGCCATCATCTTCAATATCCTTGGCTTCAACACCGGACTGTTGGAGCCAATTAAGAACTGCTCTAGTGGAATCTGCTCGTGGCTTGATGAGGTCTTTGAGCTCATTTCGCTTTAGGTGCTTGCCATAGCGAGGGTGGCTTGGTGTAGAAACCTCCATGAGCGTCCTCTCAAATAAATCACGATTCGCCTGAATTGGTCAGCTAATTCGTTATAATGATGGTCCCTGTACGCCATGATTATATACGCAGTGAAGGTTGCCAGCATTTAAACATGTCAAATACGCACCGAACGAACCGCAATGCGGAAATGAAGCTTGCGATCCATAGACGGAGCACCAATATCAGTCCATCCCTTTGGTACCTGTCGAAGATGCTCAACGATCTCGCTGAGATCATCGATATGGTAGGCGCTTGAGGCGACCCTACCATTGACGCCGATGATCGCCAACAACCCTGTGAAGAGGGCGTACTTCATATTGCAGTTGAGATGTAGATGTTCGATGAGTCGAAAGGAGCAAGCTTCAGCAAGGAAGTCGAAATGAGTGATTTCTCAAGCAAGCACCCAAACAAGCCTCGACCTCTTGGTGACAAACACGAGGAGAGCTTGGGAGGTGGGGTAAGGACCGGAGAGGGCGGTGTCACACTTATAGTACGGCAATGGTAGTCTCTTCGTTCGGGATAGGGTAAACAAACCCTTCGAACTGAGTAGGTGCATACACGCGAACTAGGGGTCATGTATATGCAAGCCCATAGGACAAGGGTGATTTGCCTTGGCCCACAAAACACTGCGATAGCCCCCCGGCTGTCACACGGCAGAAGCGAGGCGTAACATATATGATTGGACAATGTAATAATGTTGATATAGATTCACTATACGCGTATTGACTAGCAGCGGTCCATGCAGTTACGGGGTTAACGGCAACAACAGCGTCGCGCTTACCATGACTTATAAAGTTTACCTAAATTGTAACCCTCGAAATCTCCGCGTCGAACAGAGCTGCGATTCTGAGGTTTATTGTGCGCTCTGTATCTCTTGCTGCACTTTGGTTTGACGTCATTCTCACGCCTGAAACACAGTAGGACGATCGCTACTTACGAGGGACATCTCTTGGAGGACTGCTGCACCCATTGTAGGATACTTCACGTGCAATTCTGGAAGGCTTGCGTGCTATATTTAGAGCTGTGCACTAGAGTCGCATGAACAATTACTCCTACAGCAGATGCATTCTTACGGTGAAGCTGTTTGTAAGGGTCAGGGTCATCATTCCCGATCGCTGACTAGTGCAAGCTCGGTGCACATGGTTCAATGTTTCACAGGTTGCTTGAGTAACAGCTCAATGACAATAACAGCACCACGTGTACCCAGTATCACACAAGGAATTTCATGTGCTACCAGCATTTGGCTTTCATCCGACGACGAAAGTGAAGCTTGCAGACTAATTTATATATCCGTGTATAAGCCAAGTAGCATCACCGCGTGTAACCTCATTTGCCCTTTGACTGTCCTATGAATCCGTCTTCAAGTATCCCAATTAAATCATCAAGTTGCTTGATCACAAGGTCTGTGTGTTCATGTTCTGACAAATGCTCGTTGACCTCATTGACGAGCAACACTGTCGCAGCTCCTGCGCGGTGTCCAGCGGTCATGTCATCGATGGAATCGCCGACCATGATAAGGCTGTTACCGCCGTCCTCGTGCATCCAATCTTTAGCAATGTGCAGGATCCCCGCTGGGTCAGGCTTGGGTGGTCTGAACTCGCGCGTGACGATCGGGCTGAATTTCGAAGATGGGAGGAAGGTTGTCAGTAGATGAGTAACCGGTGCATCGAAATTGCGGGTACAGATGCCCTTCTTGATCCCACGACGGTCCAGGTAATCCATGAGCTCGACTAGACCTGCCTGGGGCTGCTGGGACTTCATTGCTGTACGCTCAATGTCGCGGATCTTCTCCTGTGCCTCTGCCTGTTCAGCTTCAGGTAGTGAATAGATGTGGTCGAGAATGTCCGTTGGCTTCTCAATGTTCAGGGCTGCCCTGCTCCGTATTAAAATCTATGTCGTACATGCATGCAGAACAGCTCCTTACCTCATCTGTGCGAACATGTAGTTTTGTGGTAAGCCTATCATAAGTCAGCAGCATACTCACGGTAGCAGTACAACGTTTGGTTTACATAGTGTTCCATCAACATCAAAGACAACGCCCTTGAGTAATGGCCTGTCATCTCCTGCCTTCTGTTTTGCAGGATCCAATGGCGCGAATTGCCGAGGTCGAGCAGGCTGTGACATCGATGCGGTTGATTGTGCGTGGGAAAATGCTCTATGGGTAGGCAATCGTAGAAGTCTCGCTGGTTTGGGATTAGCTAGAAGGGGGATCTTTCGGCAGACGACAGCATTCATGTCGTGACGTTGCACAGACCGCTTCGGCCTCTTTTTTTTTGGTGCGAGGGGGACTGCGCTTTTGGTCTATTTATGATGACGTAGTGGTAGATTCGCCCTAACCATCATCGCACACCTCACTCATGACATGGTTGATAATTATCAATGCGAGCTACATCTCCTCCCATGATCGTTCTTGTTGGAACATGTCATTTCTACGCACCGTCTCCATCAATGGCCTCTTTCAGTCATCGCTCTTGAATGCGGCATGAACAGCTTCGGGAGCTTCTCATGCTCTGTAGTGATCACTCCTTGCGTCTCGATCCCCCGCCATAACAGTACCTGCCAATCTACTGCTCCTTCCCATAAATTCGCCCCATTATCTTCCTGTAGTCTCCCATAGACTGTAATAGAGCTCAAGTGTTCTGATAAACAGAAATGCTACCTGCAAAATCTTCTCGCTAGCAGAAGCGTGTGTTCTCATTACCATAAAGTACCAACTAGGCTATGTCGCACATTGAACAATGGACTTCCTGATGAACGAAATCGCGAGGTGTACTATGTTGTTCATGAATTCGGCAAGCTTCGCGCTACTTATTTGCGCATCTCTAGATTTGGTAGTTGAGCGTGGTGGGTCTCATGTTTGCTAATCACCTATGAAACACTTTGTCCACGTCCGTAGGCAATCTTAATCACTGGCTATCTCAATAAAGCACTACGCATTGTAGCCATTTGATATAAGGGCGCATACTATCATACTGCTCTTGAGCGCTTGTGGGACCTTCCACTTCCACACATGAGTGGTGGAAGACCATATCTCACTTTCCTACGCTTCAATTTCAGCGTGTGAGGTAAGCGGGAAACAGCAGCAATAACGAATTACTGTCTTTGCAATATGGCGGTGAGAGGTCCTTTGATCACACTAATAGCCACATCCAAAAAACATTTTATGGCAGAAGAGGTTGAGATGCTTCATTGTTGCTAGAAATGCGCTTGATGGTCTCAAACTGCTTGCTGAACTCGCAGGTCGGAAAGGCTTGTCAATGAGCGCAATTGAGAAACTACGCAACAGTCGTTACTAACAGGTGAGAATCCTTCAATTATTCCTACTCTCAGTACTGCAGCTATCGCTCACAGGCTATCCTATCATTGTCAGTACACCGCGCCTGCTCATAGGCACGGGCACCTACTAAAAGATCAGCAATTATTGCTCGCTGTGATCAGACTCGCACTCTTCCACGAGGCCCCCAAATCCACAGCTAAGCCTTTGTTCAGAAGCAGAAACCATGGAAAACTCACGATCCTTCCGCGCGAACATCAACATATCGCCTAGTGCGTATGGCCGTATCATCACCGACAGGATCACGCGTATCCGCTCGCGCCACACACTCGAGATAGCACCAAAGGATGGACAAGCTGAAGTAAGAATGGAAAAGTATCGGATTGATATGCTCCGTATACTTCATAAACTTGCGATGGGCTATTTGAACACAGAGGACACGCATCAAGCTACACAGCTTGTGGAGAGTTTCATCAAGCTAGCAGCTACTCTGGCCAACTCAAAAGCACTGGCCTTCCCTCTTGAGATTGAGACAGCAGCTGGAGATTCTGATGCCATGGATGCGTCATTGGCTAAAGATGGGCAAAGCGCCGAGACCGAAGGCTCCAGATATGTAGCAGGAAGTGATGCGAAGTCAGAGTTCGACCGCGATGAGAAACGTCACGACTCGTTGGAAGTAGAGGTCAACCATTTGAGTGTTTCAGATCACGAGACCAAGGGTACTCAAACAACCGTCTCACAGCAATTACTTGAGAGCGCAACGCATCCGTTGACCATTGCGCTTTTGGCATATCATTTGGGTGGTCCCGTAAACGCAGCCTACACTGCGCGCAAACATTTTTGGAGATCTTATCCAAGCTCGGGAGTCTCTATGCCCGAGTTCCATGTCGAAGGTGGCACCGGTGAGGTGTTGAAAGAAGTTCGAGTGACGGTTGTGTGGGAGGAACAAGATCGTACAGCAATACGACCGACTGGCAAACATGATGTTTTCCTGACAGGCGATGCGACGCCTCTTCCGCTGGTATTCGCAAATTCCAAGGATGCAAAAGACCTCGGTTTGCCAATAAACATCATCTACGATCACGGAGACGCGACGCTGTACTACGATTGCCAGAATCCAGAAGTTGTGCGTAACAGCGTCAGCCTTGATTTCCACCTCAACACCATCACGGCCGATACCGTGCAGCTCTTGTCGACGGTCCCAGATGAGCAAAATATCGATATCGAGAATCTCAGTCTGACGAAATTGGTTACTAATTTCCCTGTCGCTAACTACAATGCACATTTTCAACGTCTTTTGTATAGCAAAGATGTTATGGCTGCAGTACTTCAGAAATTAGCCAGTCTCCACGTCCCGGTACCCGTGGCCCCACCAGTGTCTGGTCGGTCTGAGCATCAGATGATGGCGCGTCTCAAGGCTTACAACAACGACAATATCGATCATATCCCGTCCACATTCTCAAGTCTGCCATTCGATATCCCATTGACAGGAATCTATACTTCATACGCTAGTTTTCTGGACAGTGTCTACGAAAAAGTCCTGCGCGACATGCATCGGCCCATTGGCCACAGCCTATTCCCGCAGAGTGCAATGGATCAGAAGAGAGAAGCTGCACGCAAATTCATCCGCGACTTGCCCGAGAACCTCATTTCGTCACAGCTAGCGGGCTATGCTAACGTGCTCGTATTGACCTCGTACACAAGCAACGATCTCCTTACAACATTCAGATTGCGTGAGCTAGCTACGAACATGGAGAGACACTGTCATGAGCTCATTGCACTCGGCTTCGTGGACCGCACTGTGGACATGTCCTCGATGGCAGCGGTGGCATCTGCATTTGGTGTAGCTGTCGATGGGATCAAAGAGGTCCACGTCAGTCCAGAACCGTGGGTCGAAGAAGCAGATCTCCTCATGTACCGTACGCGGTGTCTGTACCTATTCTGGTGCGTTGATTGGTTCGTGTGCTATCTTGTCAATCCTACACAGGGACCCTTTATGTTGCTTGATGCGCAGAAGCTTTCAGGGTATCTGAATACAGTCCGGCGGGAGATGGTCCAGGCCGCTCATCTTTTGCTGAGAAATTGGGTTGCGTGGGGCATGTTCATGGAGAGTCTACCCCAAGGAGGGTTTTTTGTTCGACAATCGGCTGGATTCGGCAAGTCGAAATTTGTGCCTTGATTCATGGAGTTGGACCCGAATGCGGTGGTGGCTGTGAGAACACCAACGGGGCAAAGGGCAGACTGGCGTTTGAATAAACTCTCCAATTCCTCTCAACGTGAAACTAGGAGCACCGAAGGCACATTTCGGTACGATCGGAACTTCTACGGGCGGGGTAGTGAAGTGGAAAGCACAACGATGGAAAGGAGCATAACGAGTGCTGTAGAAATAAAGGCCCAAGCGGGAATGGCTGTTCCAGTGGCAAGTGGGAACTAGGTTAGCGTGCTGCTGATCCCCGGCATTGTTTCAACTGTCCCCTCATGCGAACCACCCTTCATCCTTTCTGACATTTCTCCGTGACGGCTCGTTTCATGCATGGTTCCATCAATCGGCAATATCGCGCTGCTATCCTGAATGGCTCATTGGTCGTGCCACATGCTCTGCGCGATAACGCCACACATCCAGACCCGGGATGCAGGTCCGTTTCGTTGCACCAATGCCTCCCGCAATTTGATATGGCAAGGGTCCTCGCATCCTCCCAGATCAGGCAGCCCAAGGCTTCTTGAGACAAAGCTTGGCTTCTGGGCAGAGTCTTCGCAGAGCTTCGAAGAAATTGGCGTCCACAAACATGTGGACATGGCCTGTATCAGTAGCAGAGGAGCAAGAACTGTAAAGATCTGAGATGCCTTCTTGATGATACCGATCCAAGTTTCAGTGACGTGATGTAAGCGGAGAAATACGTCCCGCTCCCTAGTTTCAAGACCTGCTGACGGCACTACCGCTCGTATGGCCATCTCTCCTATAGGAGGGACCTTAATTTGACGGGAGCGCAAGCCTCGCCCAGACGGTCAAGCTTCGGAGGCAAACACAGTGACCATGACCGCGGAACCACCGTCAGTGCCATTTGGGACTATTTGATCCAAGTCCTGTAGTTATAGAGCACTTCTATAAGTACTCGTCTTGGGAGACCTCTCTAGACATCAACCAACAGGTCATTTGCTTCTCTTTGTGCTTTACACTTCAGTTCATTCCAACCGCCACCCTTTCTAGACAACAATCTTCATGGTTGCCATGAAGATCACCTCTTTGCTCCTCAGCGCTGGTGCGCTTGTGTCTGCTGTCCCTACAAGCCTGGATGCTCGCGACGACTGCACATTCACCGATGCTGCCGCTGCTATTAAGAACAAGGAGTCTTGCACGGCCATTGTCATCAAGGATATGACTGTGCCCGCTGGAACCACTCTCGACTTGACAGGATTGAAGAGTGGCACCAGTGTCACATTCGAAGGCACCACCACCTTCGGGTACAAAGAGTGGACTGGTCCTTTGATCTCTGTCTCGGGTACAAATATCAAGGTCATTGGGGCCAGTGGTCATCTCATTGATGGCAACGGCGCCAAGTGGTGGGATGGAAAGGGAGGCAATGGGGGCAAGAAAAAGCCAAAGTTCTTCTCTGCTCACTCTCTGACCTCCTCGTCTATCACTGGACTTAACATCAAGAATACCCCCGTTCATGCTTTCTCTATCAGCGGCGCGAAGGACCTTACCCTCGACAAAATCACCATGGACAACACTGATGGTGATGTCGCCAACGGTGGCCATAATACCGATGCTTTCGATGTCGGCAGCTCGACTGGAGTCTACATTACTAATGCCAACATCAAGAACCAGGACGACTGCCTTGCTGTCAACTCTGGAACTGATATCAAATTCACCAATGGAACTTGCTCTGGTGGCCACGGCATCAGCATTGGCTCCGTAGGTGGCCGTTCCAACAATGTCGTCAAGGATGTCGTCATTTCTGACTGCACCATCATCGATTCTGACAACGGTGTCCGCGTCAAGACAGTCTCTGGTGCCACTGGCTCGGTCTCTGGCGTCACCTACAAGAACATCACCCTCAAGAACATCACCAAGTACGGCATTGTCATCCAGCAGGATTACGAGAACGGCTCCCCAACTGGCGTACCCACCACTGGTGTCCCCATCACAGACCTCACCATCCAGAATGTCCATGGTACCGTCGAGCCCAAGGGAACCAACATCTACATTCTTTGCGGAAAGGGCAGCTGCAGCAACTGGACCTGGTCTGGCAACAACGTGACTGGTGGCAAGAAGAGTACCAGCTGCCTCAATATCCCTGATGGTGCCTCTTGTTAAGTGCTTCGGTTTTCGGTCTGAAGAGACTCTCGACACTAGTGTTTTCAGATCAGACACGCTCAAAGCTTGATGCTTTCTTTTTATTACTTGTATATTCTTCCCTTCGTACATACTATAGCCGCATGCTTTATACTGCACTTTGACACCACAGACAGCCTCAATATAACTTTCATTGATGTCTTACAGTACTGCTTGAATACAACGTGCTCTTGATATTTTTGCGGACTTTTTAGTCCAGTGCAATTTTAAAATTCGCTGATTAACACAGGGATCCCTGCCCCATTGCGACGTCTCCATATATTGCTCCACTCCTGAGGATATCACGTGAGTCCATTCTTCGTGACTTGGGTCAGGGGTAATCGACCCGAACATGGCGTCTCTTGGTAGCAAATTACATTGAGTCACATTGTTGTCCACAGACGCGTGATACTGCTTGACTCATGACACATGGCCCATGCCGGAGCTTGGCTGCTAGCGAATGCAGCCATACATGACCACAAGAGGCGCGACCAAGTCAGGGCGCAGAGTTGTAAATCAAGTGCTTCTCTGGTCGGCAGCATTAATGCTGCTATGCTTTCACAAATCTCTTACACCTATTACATACTAGCCTTGGGATGCTTTTCTACCCGCTTCTACTGGTTGCCGCTTCAAGCCTAAAGACTCCTACCTGAAGCTCCATGCTTTTGCAAGTGATGGATACAAGCGAGAAGCCAGCCGCTCCTTGGGTCAGACTTGGGACGCCCTATTGGAGGCGAGATCGTCAGGTTTGCGGCCAACAATTTCAGAAACGTATACCTCCTCGGATCCTGCATCAATCGCAAGTCCAGGCATCTGAAACCAAGGACTAGCTATTGATGATTTGTGCATCTTAGACTCATGCATTCCGAAGGTTCCCTTCTCGTACAACGTGGCCTTGCGCAAAGAGACCTTCCATGCCATCCGCGACATTGTGACTGGAGAAGAGTTATATATCTCATATTTTACTGGAACAAATCGGGGTCATTCCCAGCGAAAGTGTGAGCTCGATAACTGGGGATTCACTTGCACTTGCAACATGTGCGCGGATACTGAGGCAGCCAATGAGAAGGATAACATCTGGCGCAAGCAATTTGGGTTGGATGGATCACTGTCATTGGAGCTTCTACTACGTCCATCGGATTGGGGAGAGGTCCTGTCTGGCAGCTTTCAAGTATGCGAAGGCTTGTTGACACGCAGTCTTAGTCGTTCGGAAGCCACAACTTGCCTAATGCCTTGATGGTTCATTTAGTCCAATAATCCCACAGTTTCCACGATGTCGCATGAGCACGCATCATGCTCGGTAAACCGAGAATGGCACGTTTATTTGCTGAGAAGGAATTGGACATCGATGTGTGCTGCGTTGGAGCAGCCCATCATGAATACGTGGAGGGACTTGCGATCTTGTAGCAGTTAAAGATTGCGGTTGACGAATCAAGGCTGGTCGACCGGTCTGTTGTTGACTGGTATGATAAACAAGCTCCAAATTTTGCCGACTGCATTGTCATGTAGAATCTACGGGGGCTTAGAGGAAACGGCGCGTACTCTCCGTGGTACTCTTACAGCATCTTGAGCTCTCGGAGCGGCACATTATGTATAGGACTGCAAGTTTCAAGAGGATAGCGTCTGCGTTACTGCTAGGAAGCCAGATCATCAGAGCATTATAGCAAACTTGAAGATCTGAAAAGGACACTCGGAAGCATGGTGTTCGAATAACGTTGAAAATAATTCAAATAGTCATCTCAGAGCAAGGTAAACATTATAGTGCATTTGATGAAACAGACATCGGGCGCTCGCAACCTCATTATACCCTCCAGTAAGTTTTCCATGCTGAACCTCCGCTCGCTCCCAATATATGATGTAGCATATCGACAAATAAATATGATGTGAGCCAATTAAGCACCGTACCGAGCGTTGAACAGCAATGTGAGAATCAATCTCAGCATTAACAGTGGTCCGACAAGAAAATCACAATTTCTAGGAAGGGAATTATGTCCGTGATATGTGGCTCAATCACCTACAGCAAGACGACAGACCGCAAACACAACCTTCACGAGCGCTGGGTCCTACGCTGAGGCTGACACTCGTGTGCCGCTTCTCTTGTGAAGGTGGAAAAGCTCCATCAGTCAACCTCACTCGAGCGGCTCGACCCAGTTTCCAGGCCATCATTATTTGGGGGCAAAACAATGTTTTAACTTTCATTATCATAGAACAACACGCGGAGGTATGCTGACCACGAGCTCATGAAGACTGGCTATTCAAAAGTCTGGGGGCACCTTTCAAAATAGCAATCCAATCCTTTCATAGATCCTACACGGCATGTTGCCTTGAGAGGTTATGTGCAGGCGTGTGCTATCGAAACGAATAGAAGAGCGGAGACAGTAGAAACAACAGCGAGTGGCCTCGGAATCCTAGGACTAAAGATCCAAAAATGCACCGTCTTTCACTTGCAACCCCGAAAAATGAAAGACTGGGACGTAGCGTCGATTCTTGCAATATAGACTCTCTACTCTCACCACTGCCCGGGCTGCTAGAACTATCTCATTACCTTCCCTTCGCCGAAATTTCTCATCACCATGGACTTCCAGCGCTCCACCGCCACCGAAGCAGGAAGTCCAGAAGGCCAAGCCGCACTCGTCGCGCTCGCAAGCACACTCAATATAGACCCAGTCATACTCAGGCCCATCCTGGAAAGTGCCTTCTGCAAAGTTGAAACAGGCCTAGCTCCCAGAGTTGCGCTACGAGTGACCTGTGCGCGCTTCGGATACACCTACGATTCAGATGCCTTTGAGTCGATCCTACACGCCTTCCAGCGAGCATTTTCGGACATGTTTGCTCGCAGTAGTGGTGAGACATCACGCGGCGGCTGCGCCAGATATAAAACACTAACGTCATGTAGTATTTGTCCCTTCAAGTGCTACAGCTGCTGCCCCAATGCGCCAGAATCGTCCTGTTGCTGCTCCAATCCCCTCAGCGCGTCCACCCCAAACGCGCCCCAGTGCTTCCAACTCTCGCCAACATCGTGGACATTCCACCTTCTCAAATGCCTACCACCAGAGGAATCTCGTCGTCATGCAGCCTCAGACTGTTCCCGGATACTGGCCCGCAGACTCTGGCCCTGCGTTCGATCCACTCCCACCACCTCCGGTTGGTTTCCAGGAAGGCAGACAAACATACCCGGGACCGTCATATTTGATGCCAGAAGCTCAGGGACTGCCAGGATATGCTGTTGGGGTAGGACGTTACAATCCGCCGCCTAAGCCCACGAACTGGTTCCTCGAGTGAAGAGACACGGACTCAATCGAGGAGTGAAATACTGGACTTGGCACGCGGCCAGCATGAAGTCGCGAGTGCGATATATCACATTTGAAGAGTTGCGGAGGCTCACAAGGGCATAGCCGTTTGGAGTTCTATCGGCCATGCATTGCCTACTTGCCCTTGTCTGGCTTGTTTGCTCAATCATTGGTGAAGGGACTTTTTTCACGCGAAATGCGAGATAGAGACCGATGTGGAACGAACTGAGGGCTCAACACCATCATGACACCGATTCAGATCACGGTTAATACCACATTTTATTCATAAATTTCCCTGTCTATCTGGTTCATATATATTAGGTGGGCTCACCTCTTGTACTTGTACACTTCTTCCACCTCATTATGCCGTGTTGCCCTTCCAATTGGCCTCAACTCTTCTCGTACCTCTCTCCGTACTCGCGAACTGTTCCAAAGGCTAGGGGAAGGGACTCCTTAGATCTTCAACCTTCCATTGGAATCTGGCCAGTCAATGTCTCATTCACCTCCACTATGCAAACCGTTTGCCCAACATGCCTCTTTCACCTCTTGGCAACCAAAAGCTCCATAAAAAAAAGGCACCACCGGGACCCTGCGTCGACGAGCGATAAACATCTTTCCGCAGGCCTTGAAATCTCTCGTCTCTTACTCCCCCACACTCGCACGCACACGCCCAACAAACTTCGAATAGCTTGACCATGGCGAATTCATCTAGCAACACCGGCAGTGCGAGCGAGAACATGACTAGTCAAGCTCAAGACAGCAACAACACTGCTGCCGACAACGACAATACTGCTGCGGACGTCAATACTACTGCTGACAACAGCACTGCTGCGGACGTCAACACTGCTGCCAACGACGACAACACTTCAGCCAGCAGCAGCAGCAACAACAACAACAGCGACGACACCAACCCGCCCTACCACCACCAAAGCTTCCTGGGCTTCGACTTCTCCATGTTCCCCGACAACGACAGCGACGACGCCAACAAAGACCGCCCAGGTAAGTCATCACATTCACACCCCCTCCCCAAGCACACTACACTACACTATAACTACATTGTGAGAAAGTGAGAGTTGAATACCATACTAATCCCCCCCACCCCACCAGAAGAAGAATCACCAGCCCCGCACCCGCGCGACGACCCCGAGCAGTCCTGGCGCTGGATCGGCGACTACGTCTGGACTGGCGAGGCGATGGTGTATGTTGCGCCGCCCAAGAGCGAGGAGAAGCGCGATAATGCCAATGAGGGTGAGGGCGCTGGACCGAGTAAGTCGAAGAAGGACTGATGGGGGGTTTTTGTGGGGGATTGTTGGCTGACATGTTACTTTTTTTTGTGCTGGTTGTAGGTATAGCTGGTTGGGTTGGTAGTACTGCTGCTGGCTCTGGCTCTGGCACTGGTCCCAGTCCTACTTCTACCTTTCCATCACAACATTCCCGTATCCCCATTTCACTCAGCTCTTCCTCTGCCCTTCCATCAAAGTATCCATACCTTCTCCTTCCCCCCACCTCACCCCTTGCTAAACATCCTTTCAGAAAACACGTCACCTCTTCCACCGCAGGAGGTCCGGCGCAGCAAACACATGGCCATGGACCCGCGGCCTCACTGCCACTGCCACTGCCACTGCCATTACATAATACATCATACAACACTTCTCCCAATCCCAGCGCGCCCTCCCCATGGACAGAATGGGCGAATCCAAACGCCACGCTGTGTCCCGCACCTACACTGCCGCGCGAATGGCTCGATGTCAGTCGCAGGAGCAGGAGTAGGGTCAGTCTCACCAATGCCAACGCCAATCTCAACGCCAATACCAACACTGTTCAACCGCGCAATCTACCAGCGCCTTCTGCATACGGTCTGACACCGCTATTCCCTGGCCTTGGTCCTGCTTGGGATTTACCTAGCACTAGTACCACCAATACCAGTACCAGTACCAGTACCAGCACCGCCGCTGCCGCCGTCGCTGCCATGCTCAAACCCACTGGCCCTCCTGCTCCCATGCCGTCGTCTTCCATACACCCCTTCACCGTCCCCATCTCCTCCCCATCTTCCACACATCCCATCCCCTCCCCATCTTCCACATACCCCGTCCCCTACCCCCCACCCCTCACCGACGACCAACTGCTCCAGCTCTACAAGTGGCGCGTGGTGAAGAAGCGGGGATCAGCCGAATATCTCAAGTTTTTCGCGGGGCAGACGAAGGAGTCGTTGATGGGGGAGTGGAAGAGGCGGAGGGGGAGGGGAAGGGAGTTATTTTTGAGGGAGAAGGGGAAGGAGGGAGGGTGGAGGGTAGGTGAGGATATAAGGTATAGTTAGGTGGGGATAGGGGTGTTGTGTTGGATTTGTATATATAGTATTGCATGTTTACTATCACCGATCTCTCTTCTTCTGTACTTTTTTTCTTTTCTTTTTTCTTTTTCCTTTTCATTCTCCAATGTACATCAATACCTTTCCCGAAAAAAGCATATAACTAACAATCCTAAACCCCCATCTCTCTCACCCCTCAAAAAAAAAACACAAAAAAATACAATCGTCCACCCCCACCACCACCACCACTCAAACTCAAGCCTTCTTCCCCTTGGCACCCGCTGCTGCCATCTTCCTCTTCTTCTCCCACCGACTAAACCCCGCCTCGGCTCCAATCCCACCAAATACCAACCCCACCCCGACCCACTGCATGCCCGTAATCTCATGGCCAAACCACCACACGCTCCACACCATGGTCAGCATCTTGCGCGTCACCGTGACCGTGACAAGCAGCAGACTGCTAAAGTGGGCGAGCGTGTGGAAGATGAAGACTTGGCCGACTGCGCCGCACGCCGCGAAGCCCAGCACATCCCAGCCGACGGAGGGGTACGTGGTGATGAAGGACAGGGCGTCTGCGAGTTCGCCGTTGCCCGAAGGCGAGAGGCCGAGCCAGGGGGCTAAGGGTGTGGAAGCGAGGAGGGGCGAGACGACGAGGTAGGACACGGTGAGTGCAGTGCTCATGATGTTTTGTGCGCACATCATTTGCGGGCCTGTGAAGCCCTTCCAGGTGCCGAAGATTTGGTCTTGCACCGTGTTTGTCAGGCCGTCGAAGAGCAGGTTGACGCCGAGCAGGAATAAGCCAATGGTTTTGCTGGCGTCGGCTGCCACGCCCTTTTTCGCGGCTTTCTTGGCGGTCGAGGGGTTGTGCAGGGTGAAGACTGCGACGCCGAGGGTTACGCAGCCGATGACGAGGTATTTGTAGAGCGGGTAGCGCTTTTGGAAGAGCGAGATGTGGAGGAACATGACGGGGAGCAGTTTGCAGGATTTGGCGAGGATGAAGGTTACGTAGTCGATGTGTTTGAGGCTTGCGTAGCCAAAGGGGGAGGCGAGGCTGCTTGTGATGGCGATGAGGAGGAGGGGGAAGAGGATGGCTTTGGAGGGGAAGATCGGGGGGATACGTCGAGCGTTGGTTTTTGGGTCGCGCGGCGCAGACGAGATGAGGTAGATGAAGCCAGTTACGGCGGCGAAGGCGGATTGGATGGTGTTGAGGAAGATGGCGTAGGTGAAGCGGGCGTTGGAGGGGCCATGGGTGGTGGTGGTCAGGCGTTCTTGGAGCATGGCCCAGGACATGCTTGGAGAGTGTTAGTTGGCTTCCTTTCTACTGTCGCTGTGTTGAATTATGCTCCAATGTCACTTACAAACTTGCGTAGATGCCACCCACGCAAATCAACAGCTGCAACAGGCCCGCCTCCTTCTGTTCCTTGGGGTTCCTCGCATGTAGCTCCGCCTGCTCTTCAATCTTCTTCTCGAGCGAGTGCACCGCATCGTCTAGTTGGTGAGATACGCCATTCGCCTGTTTCTGTGTCTGCGACGCGGCCTGTGGGCTCTGTGTCGCCGCCTTGGAGCGTGCCATGATGATAGTCGCGCTGGCGCAAGTGTACTGAAGTGCGGCGCAAGTGTACAGAAACACGTCGCAGATACCCCAAAGTGCCTAAAGGAGTACCTAGGTACACTCTCTCCGTAATCCAGAAACCAAAAAAAAAACAGCAAAGAGTTATTCCAAACGTCGACTCTTCTGTAATATAAGTCCACCCAAAAAGACACAACTAGGAACGAGTGACAGCTGTCCTCAAATCAATCTTCTGAGCCACATCTCCACCGTGGCATCATCACAAGTCGCGAGGGCTAGCAACCCAAAGGACGACGCTAACGCACGGTCCATCCCGCTCTGAGCCTTCAGGGATCGGAACTCGGAACAGGGATCGGAACGCAGCCGCTGAGCACCCTGGCGACTTCGCGAGTTGGGCATGCTTGAGCAATGTGCGGGGCACAAGAGGTGCTTTGCAACATCATGCGTGGAACTTGTTCGGGGGCAGTAGGGGTGTATAAGGTGTTGTTTTTTCTGCGTACGGCCTCGATAGTAGTGGATTTGCCTGTTCTTATTCTTCTTCTTTTTTCCTGGGAATACCTATACACGGTCCACGCGCTTACCGCCACACAACCATAAAAGCCTTAATCATCCATGTTCCCGCGCGCTCCAGAAGCCCAGAAGAAAAATGCTCGCTAAAACAAGAAATTGAAAACAAAACGCCTGATCCCTGACCAGATGTTGCCAGCGGACGAAATGCAGATCCAAAGCTCGTTCCCCCCTCCTTTACCGCCCAGAATGCAAGATCATTTACCGGCGCCTCCGCCTCACTCCCTCCTTCCTCACTTTGACCCGCTCTTTTCAAGCTTCCCCCCGGACAATCTTCGCAATAGCGCTTTTGACAAGCACCCACATGGGCCCAGCATTGACCTCCTTCTTGCCATCCAGATCATCCATCCCACACTTGCGCTTCCATGCGTCCCGCCACACGCGCTCCGTGTCTTTCTGCTTCAACCGCATTAGCTGTCCCGCTCTCTTGCCTTGCCTCCGGTACCCTGTGAGGAAAGCGTCCCATTCGCTGCGCTCCTTGACGAATATGACCACGCCATTGCCTGCGTCAATGGGCTGGCTGCCTCCGCTGAGGATGCGAGCCTCCCAGGCACTGCCAATGGATTTGAAGCTAAAGTCGGAGCTTTCAAGCACGTAGTAGCGTTTCCGCTTGCCGAGCTTGGACGCGTGTTGGCTCGAGGGCGTGATCCAGCGTTCGGCGCGAGAGTAGATGCCATCGGCTAGTGCTTCATGGAGGAGTGCTGAGGGAAGGTATTTGCGACATGTGAGGAGGAGTTTGTTGCGGAGAAGTGTGATGTTGATGTCTGGGTGTGCGGTGGGCACTTGAGGATTGTATGATAATAGAGCCTTGCTTGTGCGTGTTGTTCGTGTCGGTGGTTTTGAAACTCGTCCGGACATGCGTATGACAGCGACAGGATTGCTGAATTGGTGGGGTGTCATAGTCTGCGTCTGAACAGGCGCCATGGCTGTGGTTACTGTGGGATCCTCCTTGTATGATGATGGCCGTGAGGTTTCGTGTGAACGTCAAGTTTCCAGATAGTAATAACGGACGGTATCGATAATTTGCAGAGGGAAGAATTCGTTAGAGCATAAGATCAGGGAAGAGGGAATGTGCGGTCAAGACCATCTTTAACCTGGGCTGCATCTCTCTCAATTGGGACTAGCACCGAAAAGACACTCTAGCACCCCAGCCTCGGAAATCGGTCGGCTGTCAAGACTATACGCTTACTAGTAGAGTAACGGCTCCGTGGCCATCCTATGACCAACATAGAGGGACAAGCGAGAAGCCTAATGCCGAACCTCACCGCATCCAGTGGTGGGCGTTTTGTCGCGGGATGCAACTATGTACACGAACGGTATTAGGGAGGGTGGTGGGTGTCTGAGCGTCTTCCAAGTGACATGGTTGCTACAAGTGGCAAGAGCAATCTGCAGTCTGTGCTATACTTTCAAACGTTCTAAGGTTGACCTAGAACATACTAGTGTCGAAGAGTTGCATTCACTGCATACAAAACAGTTCCATGCCAGTTTTCAGTGACTACCATGCTATAAGATGTGATTGTGGTGCTCCATATATCAGAGCACGTTTTACATGGCTATCTATGATTGTGGAGGAGTTTTAGGACGAAGAGGAAGGGGCGTAGAGAGTGTTTAGAGGTAAGGGACTAGGTGGAGGAGTGCGCAACAGAGGCCAATTAGAGAGAGGGGATACATGGAGCTCGTCGTAGAGTTTGCATATGAGATAATGAGAAAGATTCCGTCTTTCCATACCGATTCTTCTTCCCCAATACCCCCAAGGATGTGGATGCTGATTTGTCAGGGCGCAGTCCGCCCCAGACAGACATGCTATCCGGATATCAAAGACCATCAATCATGACGTTCGTGAGGCGCTCAACTCGCGCTCAAATCTCGACGAGCCATAGCAAGAAAATAGGAAATATACTCAAGGAGCCATGGAATCCACCTGCGGCCAAAGGAAAATGAAGTCCTCAAGTCTTTTGGACGCCAGTTTCGAAGACTCCATGTTGGACGCCGACAAACGTGAAAGCAATGCATATGGAGGGCCAGCAACAACACTGAAAGCGAATATGTTTCAGCGGTCCAAGAACCTTCAAGGTTTGGAAGTGCTATGTCGTGCCGACAATACACCGCGTAACCGCCGGAACGTCAGGCTCAGAACAGCTGTGCTGCACTAATCTGCAACGCATCCTAATCTTGGGCTTGGCTGCGGCGCATCTTCTCGGCCTCGAGGTTCTCGTACAACAAGTACAGCGCCTTCTCGTTGGCACTGGCGCTACCAGTAATGGTGAACATGCGCTCGCCGGTATCGTCGTGAGGGGCTTTCGCGATGGAGATGCGGGCACCAGAGGTCTTGCGGATCTCACTGATCTTGCTGCCACCGCGACCAATGATACAGCCGACCATGTCCGAGGGGATGCTGATGTTTTGCGTCTGCATCTCTTCACCGTCCTCAGTGTGGGTGGGAGGAGGAGGACGGCTGGCAGCATCAGAGCCAGAGCGACGTGAGAACGCAGGCGGAGCGTCACTGAAGTCAGCACCATGGCCAGTGCGATTGTAGGAACGACCACCACTCAGTCCGCTGGCGGCGCCACCATTGGACAAAGGACCAGGGACAGCACCAGGCTGAACACGGACGACGGGGTTGTAAAGGACGGTACCGTAGCCGCGCTCGTGGTCGTCGATGAGGCACTTGCCAATCTCCCAGATGGCCTTCTCAATGCCACCGGGCGAGCCTTGAACCTCGACAATGCGCTCGGTCGACTGTGGCAGCATCTCTTTCTGAGCAACCATGCGGACACCGGACGCGTCTTGAATTTGTTTGATCTTCAACCCCTGACGACCAATGATAGTGCCCATCTGGTTGTGCGAGATCAAGAGACGGATGGCTACGAATGTCAGCTTGTGCTATGGAGGTGGATAGGTGGATGCGCCTATCGCGAGCCAGTGCCGCTCAGGGAATACTTACGGTGTGTACCATCGGTACGGATGACACCGCCCATGCCCATGGCGGGCGCGCCGTCGAGGAGGCCCTTTGCGACTACGCCATAGGCCTTGGAGATGCCAGCCAGACTGCCCGTGACGGAGAGAACGCGGTCGTGGACGCCCTGGACGACCTTGCTGACGCCGGCGCGGACACCAGTCTCGTCGCGTAGGTCGGCAACGTTCTTGCCTGCCTTTCCTATGATGACCCCGGCCTCCTTGGATGAGACAATGGCACGCAGAGTGAGCTGCGACTCGGCGTATTCCTCCTCGGTGCGGGGAACAGCGTCGGTCTCGCCATCGACGTTGACACGGTCGAGCTGGTCGGCGAGACGGCTAGCGTCCTGACCGGGACCTGGCTGGGACTCCTCTGAGGACATGTTTAGGAATGGCCTAGGTGGGCTGTCGCTGTTAGTGACGTAACTTTGCGACGCGCCGTTTCGTGCGACGGCCAACAAGGTCAGCTGCGGAGGCCGAGACAAAAGGACGGAAGGAAGGAGGAGGGGATGTGGGTTGCTTCTCTGCGAGCAAGCTGGCTTGTGGGAGATGGAGGTGCAGCCAAACAACTCGGGCTGGAGCTACGTACAGGCGGTTGCGGAAGTGGCGGGGGAGGTGGTCGGTGCGGGATGACCCACGGTTGAGAGAAGAGCAAGGGGTGGTGGGGGAGCGGAGAGGAGATTGGGAGGGGGGATGCGAGGGTGAGAGGGTGAAGAGGAGTGTGTTGGGCGGACACGGACTTGGTGGTAGACAATGGACAAGTGAGGTGACGAAAGGTTGCAGGACAAAGCTCCTGGAAGAATATTGGGGCAGTTGCAGTTCTTAGCGAGACCGACGAGCCTTGCCGCATTCACTGAGACGCAGGTGCGAACAGCGAATCCCCTACGACATGGCAAAGTAGACAGCCTCGTGCAGAAGCGGGTCCCGCATTACTGGGAACAACCACTATGCCTTGCAGTGGCTGCCATAGCGTGAAGCCATCGAGCTCGTCGTTCGTCGTTGGAGTCCATCCCGCCCGGCCAAGACCCCGCAGTGGCCAAGCACAGGCCAGCGAAACGGCCACGCATCCACGGAGCTGCCCAGGTGTTGCAGTGCAGGCCTGTTCATTCACATGACCGATATTGTAAGGTTGCCCTTCTGTAACATGTCTAGCCGATCGAATAAGTCATCATGTGGAAGAAGCTGAATCCAGCAATCGTACTAGACTTTTTTGATTGCTATCTCACGCATCGCTCACGCTGATTGTGTACATCAAACAAGGCTGAATCACCAGAGTACCTTGCTCGCCACCTACTCTACTTTACACACCCCCTCAACGCCGCCAAACACTCGCCGCCTCAACTCCCAACGCCGTTTCCACTACTTCCTCGCATCAAAAATTACCTTCTGCACCTTCATTTTATCAAAGATATCGTACCCTTCCACCGCCTCGCTCAGCGGCATGATCTTGTCGGCCATGAAGCCCAATTTATCCTGATGTCTCCTCAGACTCTCCAACGCCTCCTCAAACACGCTTCTCACGGGACATCTCCCCATTTGCACTCTGATATTTTTGCCATACGCCTCATTGCCCGTCCATGGAATCTCCCCGTTATGCACGCCCACTGAACTGATGATGCCCCACGGCCTCACCAGCTCATATCCCATCCTGAGCGCAGGCGACAAGCCCACAACTTCGACGATCGCATCTGCGCCACGGCCCTCCGTAAGCTCTTTGACGCGTGCATCAAGACCTGCGCGGTCTGTCATGAAGTTCCATGGCTCTGCGCCGAGAGACTTTGCGAGTTCGAGGCGTGAGGGCACAGAGTCGACGGCGAGAATGTGCTTGGGCTTGTAATCTGTGAGATTGACCAGCGCGCAGAGCGCCACGGGACCGCAGCCGATGAGGACAATGACACTTTCCTTGATCTCTTCGGGTGTGGAGTGCACAAATGCGTTTTTGGCAGCAAACATGCCCGTGGGGAAGATGTCTGCCATGAGGACTAATGCCTCACTCTTGATACCCGGTGGTGCGAGGACAGCAGTCGAATCAGCGAGGGGTACGCGGACATATTCTGCCTGGCCGCCATCCATAGCCGTGGAGCCAAAGAGCAAGCACTTGGTGCAGCGAGACGAGTACCCGTGTTTGCAGTAGAAGCATTCACCACAAGAGAGGGTGAATGGCGACACAATTAGGTCACCGATCTTGAAGTTTTTGATCGAGGACCCAACTTCATGGACATGGCCGGTGAATTCGTGGCCCATGATGAAATCTGTGGGAGAGGGCTGGTGGCCGCGGAAAACATGGAGTTCGCTGAGAAAGAGTGTTATTCGTAATTCATGCAGCTATTGGGGGCCGAAAGATGCAACATACCTTCCACATAGTGCTGTCTGCGGTATGTCAGCTCAATTTCAAATGTGGTAGCTGAGACCTAATACTTTATCTACTTTGACAATGATGTCAGTTGGCTCTTTGATCTTTGGAATCGGCCTGTCCTCGATGACCACTTTGCCCGGGCCCTTGAAGACCACTGCCTTCATAGTACCGCCACTCATTGCGCAATTGGTGGTTTGGTCGTAACTCCAAAAAGAAAGAGCGCAATCAAAAGCTGAGTCGGAATGCCCGACCAGAAAGGGATTTCAGTAATTGCGTGTTATGATGCTTGTATATGAAGTGACGTCGCATGTGGCGTGGGAGCTCCTTAGTGATGGTTCCCCGCCTAGGTTCGAGCGGGGTATTCGGAGACGGTTACCTTGACATAGGGTAAACCCTGTACACTTCAGACTTCAGCCATGCGCCATGCACCATGCGCTCACGTAAAGTTTATCGTATGGAAGATGTTCTTACTTCCGTACAGACAGGCGCCCTGTCTACTGTGAGGAACAGTGCGCGTAGCAGTGTTGGAAAGTCATGAAACAACATCAGCGGCTCAGATGTAGCAGTGCAACAGGAATCTCCAGTATAGGAGATTATTCATGAACATAAGCTGCCGACCCAGATTGGTGCACTGCAGAGCTCGCGTGTAAATGCGCCTTCCTCAAGCCATGTCCTCCGTTCAATCAAAACGCCGATGACGCCTCCCATTGCGACCTTACCATATACCCAAGGATAACCAGAACTCCAATCATGCAAACGAGAAAGGAAACGTCGGCCGTAAGCGCAAAAGCCCGGTTTAAGTAACCGTACATAGTAGTTCGGCTTCAAGAATGAATTTGCCCTCTTTGTACTTCTCACTGGTCTCGTACGCCTTGTCGTATTTCCATCCCACTGTTTCCTTGCACTGCCGACATTGGATGTCGCGTACAATGTGGCGTCCTGTGGTCATGTTGCGCTCGTTGGGGTCCGATTCGGTGACGTTGACAACGCTATCGAAGAGGTAGGCTTTGCCGTGCTGGCCACGGAAGTTCTGCAGAGTGTTAGTAGGATGTCCGGCCGTGCGGGGAGTTCAAGGCGAGCTGACTCTACTAAGGATGTCATCATGGTTTGAGAGATGCGTCTTGCAGTTCTTACAGCCGTAGATGCGCGACGAGTTGAGGTAGATATTGTATGTGAGCCCCATGTTGAATTGCGTTGGGTTTGGTATGCGCTGAGGCAAGTCGTCAAAGTGGTGAGGCTGGAGAGTTGCTTTGGGGAAAGTAGGTTGTACGTAGGTAGCCACTTGGCTTGTGCGTTGCCTAAGGGTATTGTCACGTTGGGCTGCATGCCTACTAGTACCGTAATATACCGAGGCTAACCGAGCCTATCCTAAACAGTCATCATCTTCAGTCTAGGAACACCAATGACTCCGTTTTTTTTTGTATAATAATACGGGAGCTAGAAGGCATACAGCCCCGCAGCTGCGACAATGAAGGCGACTATAACAGAGTGTGAGAGATACATGCAACGAGGAGTTGCTTTGCATACACAACTCGTGTTTGTAATTGCGTTGTGATGGTAATAGAAGTCGGGTTCGGAGGCCATGTTCGAGCTTGGTGATGTGTTGCGAGTGGCGATGCAAACGAGTAGCAACGTAACGATGAGTAGACATAGTATCATGGAGTAGCCAAAAGTTGGTTAGATGGAGAGGCGGAGGAGTGGCATCTTATAGGCCCCTTTGCTAGTAGCCAAGGCAGGGTATTTGCTAGAAGTATAGATACAGTAGGTGAGTTTGGCAAGTAAAGTTAGGTGGCATAGGCACTGTAGAGCGACTGCTGTTCTTTTTATATTGAACCAAGTGCGACTAGCGTTCCAGAGGCGTGGGTAACCAGCTGTGTGGATTAGCTACTGCATAGTACAGTGAGTATAGTATGCATGGTGGAGTGTTTGGGATGATGCACGAGTTTTGGTGTATTGTTTCGGAGGGTTTGATACGTGCTATGGGCATATAAGGCTGAAGACGATGAAGGACATTGGGGTACTGTAGCATTCGGCGGAGGTCGAGGCTGCAGCTCATTGGCTAGTCACTGGCCTCAGTTGCTGCATTAGGCAAGTTTGACTAGACATCACTTCAGCCACAGCCATCCCCCGATGGAGCAAGTGGCCGTGTATGGGCCGCTGCAGGCTGTCAACTTAGCCAAGTGCGAGGCGACGGGGTGCGTGTGTGTGATGGGCAAACCAAGGGCAAATCAAGGGCAATTTCAAGGTTTACATTGGCAGACAAAGAGGCAGGCGGGAGACGGTGAGGACAGGACAGGCCATGTCGACGCAGCGAGCAGTTGGGTGACGAGTTGGCTGTTGGCTGTTGGCTGTTGCTGCTGGCAACGCGCTGATGTTGCACCTCCTCTGCCAGCCTCGCTCACTGTCGATTGGGTCGAGGGGGCGCACATCAGGGTGATTGGGTGTTTTACTGCTGTAGCTGCGGTCATGGTGCGCCCCAGCCTTCCGATGCACGTCCGCGGTTCGTTTGGCGGCTTGCGGGGGGTGTGCACTGTGTGGTGTGCACTGTGGCAGAGGCTGAGAGGCAGCTGGCCGTCTGGCTCTAGCGGGCTTATCCCTCGCGCGCCCATGGAACGTTCTAGCAACGTTTTTAGAGAGCAAATCCCAGCATACATTTTTTTTATCGGTCCCGGATTCCACCAGAATCGCTGCAGCCAGCACTAAATTCTCGTTACACCATCCAGGCCGCTACTCTTCCCGAACCTTCGCTCCCATGGTTCTTCCCTCCCTCTTCACCAAATCCTCCAAGAAGTCGAAGAACCACGAGCATCCGGTGCTCGTCGCCCGCCCGTCGCCCAGCAGCAGCACCCCAGGCACCCCTCCCGTCTCGCCCGACAAAAAGAGCCACTCCCGCGTCAAGGACCGGGAACGCCCGTCTGGCACCAGCCGCCGCTCGTCCAGCAACGCCCACTCGACCCGGCGCTCGTCCAAGTACGACGACGGCGACTCGCACCCGCTCAACCTGCCGCCCGAGGAACGGCAGCGCCTGTCGTTCACGGCCATTGCCAACATGAGCGACCAGGCCACGCCCCAGCCCATGGACGTCGACAGCCGCGAGCACTCGCCTGCGCCCTCGTCGCCGCCCGCCGCGCCCTCGAGCCCCGTCGTGGCTGCCCCCGACGTCCCCAAGCCCAATGGCCAGCCCACCGACCGCCCAGCACCTCCCCCCCACCGCTACACAAAGAGCCCACCGCCGCAGTCGGCCACGTACGCTGCCACCCCAGAGGCCGCCACCCCGCCGGCAGAGCCCCCGACCATCGACGCCGAGGAGTACAAGGCGGCCGGCAACAAGTTCTTCAAGATCAAGGACTATCCCGCCGCCATCAAGGAGTACTCGAAAGGTGCGTCGTGCCACCCTCGTCCCCTGTGCGCGCGTGCTGTGCTACGGCCAGCCGCCGCCTTGCACGACAGCAGCACACCATGCAGAGTCCCGGGCTAATCAGTGCACAGCTATCGAGGCCGACCCCCACAATGCCACCTACTACTCCAACCGCGCCGCCGCCTACATCTCGGCCAACAAGTTCCTCGAGGCCATGAACGACTGCAAAATGGCCGACGAGCTAGACCCGGGCAACACCAAGATCCTCCTGCGCTTGGGCAGGGTGCTGACCAGCCTGGGCCGGCCCGACGAGGCGGTGCAAGTGTACAACCAGATCAACGCCACAGTCAAGGACAAGCAGCCTGCACTCAGCATGCAAAAGCACCTGCGCATGGCCGAGGAGACTTTCCAAAAGGACGGCTCTGGCTCAATGGTCATATATGCGCTCAACGAGGCTGAAAAGGGCCTGGGTGCGGGCGTCGACAAGCCACGGAAATGGCAGCTCATGCGCGGCGAGGCACACCTGCGGATGGGCAATCCCAATGCCCTTGGTGAGGCTCAGAATGTCGCCATGGGCCTGCTGCGCTACAACAACCAAGACCCCGATGCGCTCGTGCTCCGTGGCCGCATTCTGTACGCACAGGGAGAGAACGACAAGGCTATCCAGCACTTTAGGCAGGCGTTGAGTTGCGACCCTGATTTCAAGGATGCCGTGCGAAACCTGCGCATGGTGCAGAAGCTGGAGCGCATGAAGCAGGAGGGCAACACCGCTTTCAAGGCCGGCAGGTACCAGGAGGCCATTGACACATACTCGCAAGCACTCCAAGTCGACCCATCCAACAGAAACACAAACTCAAAGATCCTGCAAAACCGAGCACTCTGCCACACCCGGCAAAAGAGCTGGAAGGCCGCAATCGCAGACTGCGAGAGAGCCCTCGAACTCGACCCAAGCTACACCAAAGCTCGCAAAACAAAGGCAAAGGCGCTCGGCGAGTCTGGCAACTGGGAAGAGGCAGTGCGCGACCTCAAGGCAATCCAAGAAGCCAATCCGTCTGAGCCAGGCATCGCAAAGGAGATTCGCGATGCTGAGATGGAGCTCAAGAAGAGCAAACGCAAGGACTACTACAAGATCCTCGGTCTTACAAAAGACGCGACCGAGACCGAGATCAAGAAAGCATACCGCAAACTGGCCATTGTCCATCACCCCGACAAGAACCCCGACGATGCTGATGCCGCCGACCGTTTCAAGGAGATTCAGGAAGCACACGAGACCCTTAGCGACGCACAGAAACGTGAGCGATATGACTCTGGCGCTGATTTGGTCGACCCGTCTGACATGTTCGGCGGTGGTGGCGGCGGCTTCCCTGGTGGCGGCGGCGGCATTGACCCTGAAATCTGTAAGGTGTTCCACCTTGATACCCCGCTGACTCCAACTAACAAAGTCAACAGTGATGCAAATGTTCGGTGGCATGGGAGGTGGCGGTGGTATGGGCGGCGGCCGTGGCGGTGGAGGAGGCTTCCACTTCCAAAGCGGCGGCAGTCCTTTCGGAGGCATGGGCGGTATGCCCGGTGGCAACCGACGAAGCCAAGGCCCACCTGGAGGCTTCCCCTTTTAAAATCAGAACTCGACCAAAGGACTTGAAGAACCTTTATTCCGTGTCTATACTTTCAGTTACCACTCACTAGGCGGATTTCCACAAACACGTTATGGCGTTGGGTACATATGGAGGAGCGCGAGCTGTAGATTATGTAGACCGTCCGCTCGACTTGGCCGCCCTCATCACCACCCTTTCTGTACAGTTGCGAACGGCATTGGCATAGGCATTGCTCTGGCGTTGCACACCATCTTTTTTTGTCCGAAGGAAGGATAGAGCAGATTGCGCTTGAGAGAGTCACTCGAGAGCACGACAAATGTTAATACGATCTTTTCGAAACATTTAATTATGCTGATAATGCGAATACCCTGAATGAAGCACTATAATAGATTGGACAACCTAGTAGTAGGCTTTGGAATACGAGTACTACTAGTGACGTTGGCATGTGGTATGAAAGCATTGATGACATAATCTCTGCAACTACTTCTTGACCACCACCAACTCTTGCTCTTGTTCCCTTAACCCACTCCGCCAGCTACCTTTACATCTGTAAGAATCCATCAAATTTGGCACTAAAGCCAAGCAAAAGCAAACGTTTAAGATCGACTCGAACGACATTTTTCAAGACACCATCTCTCTGGCATGGTCATCACTGAATACAGTTTTGCAAAGTGAGAGAAAGAGTTTTGGCTTAGGACAACGCACATTAGAGAAGAGACATTTACACACCGAGAATTTCCCACATCGGCAATCCTCAGTATTTCCTAACCCCCCACAACACCATGGACTCCCTCCCCCAAGCACGAGGACGAGGACGAGGACAAGGACAAGGACGAGGTCGCAACCGCGGCACCAACACAGACACAAACACACCTCTTATCGCCCACTCCCGTGGCCGCGGCCGCGGCCGTGCCCACACTCACACCCACAACCACAACCACAACCACAGCCAACCATTCCACTCCATGCCCCCTCCCCACCACGCCCTCCACCCCTCAACCCCCGTCTCCATAATCCTCAAAGCAGACCAACAATCCGGCCACCTCTCGCACGGCATAATCCGCGACATCCTGACACGCGGCAACCATCCGCGCGGCGTCAAAGTGCGGTTGCGGGATGGGCGCGTGGGCCGCGTGCAGGCTGTTGTTTCGGTGGGGGAGGGGGAGAGGGGCGAGGCGGGTGTTGGGTGGAGGGAGGGGGAGGGGGATGGGCAGGGTGTTCCGGGGTTAGGGAGAAGGGGTGGAGAGGGAGGGGGGTTCCGTGGTGAGAGGGATTGTAGGGAGGATGAGGGGGAGTATTTGTTTGATGAGGAGAGGGCGAGGGGGAGGGGGCGGTTGGATTTGTTTGCTGCGGTTGAGGATGCGGAGAGAGGGATTGTGCGGGGAAAGGCGAGGGGCAAGGGGAGGGGGAGAGGGAGAGGAGGAGGAGGAGGAGGAGGAGGAGGGGGAGTAGCGCCAGCCGCTGCGCAAATTCATGATGGGAGTAGTGAAGTGGCTGTTTGTCCCGTGTGCGGGGATTTCGAGGGCGATGAGACGGCTGTTGCACATCATGTTGAAGAGCACTTTGGGTCATGAATGGTTATACTAGAGAACAAGACTATAGCAAAACCTACTCAGCAAGTAACGGTCAAGCCATGTACAAAGTCGCCCACTTTTTCAAAAGCCATATACCCCCCACATAATCCCTCACGTGAGAACAACCAGACCGGTGCAAAGCTAAGATACACCTACCCACCCACATCCAGTCCTCACCCCACATATCCCAGACACCCTTACTCCCCTCAAAGAAAACAACACCCCCAGCCTCACCTATACACAACAGCACAACCACGCACCTCATCAACACGTAAAAGCTCCTCTTCCAAGCGCCGCGCCACCACGCCCCTACCCCCATCCCCCTCGCCCGGTCATGCAGACGATGGTGCCTAAGATACTGCCTTCCATGTGCATTAAAACACTCCCAAAAAGTCCTCATCATCGCAGCACAACGAGACATCCATTGCCGTAGCCAGACTCTGGGGCCGGAAGTCGGTTGTGGAATGGTAGGTTTGGGACATTGGGGATCCTGGTCGTGGGGTGCAGTTGTAGGCGAGGAAGCGGGTGTTTTGCAAATGTCGAGCTTGGTGATGGGAGTGGGCGATTTGTGTCCTTTTAGGGGCATGGTTTTGGCGGCGAGCTTGCATTTTGCGTCGTGCAGTTTGGTGTCTCTGAAGGAGACTGTAGCTAGTGAATGAGACGGGCGGAGGGTACGAGCAGTGTAGGGCAAAAGGCATGCGTAATGCATGCAGACAAGCAATATATTGACTCGCATACAGGCTGATTCAGCGTGTTTGTGTATTTAGATTTGCAGTGATAGCTGAGTCGTAGCCTATAGACTTGACGCTGTGAGTGACCTTAGTCCTGGTCTCGCTCTGTGACCGGCTTCGCACCTAGATAGTGATTAGCATAGCTATGGAACCAATATACCTGATTCTACGTACCTAACATCCAGCCAAGACCAGAAGCCAGAGCTCCACTACCGGTGGCTAGGGCACCCGTAGCAGCACTGGCGACCATGTCTCGCTTTCGCATTCTATCGTCATGACCCATCATACTACCCGAGTCACTCAGATCCAGGCTGACACGACTCGAGCCACCAGTACTCTGCCTGGGCTTAGACTCGGCTGCTGCTTGTGCACTGCCTCGAAGTGGGAATGCAGTCTTGGAAAATGCGGCTGCAGCTCCTCGAGCAACATCGAATAACCCCATTGGCGATTCCTCGACCGCGCCACGCCCAACTTCACGACGAGGCTGCACAGTGATTGTCTCCGGGCCAAAGGCACCTGGCAATTTCCGATCCGCTGCATCGTTGAACCGCTCCTCCGCTTCTGTCTCCTGTGCAAGTAGCTCCATCATTTCAGCTTCGCATTCCTGCCAGACGCCCAGTACTTCTTCGAGATGTTTTGACGGCGCAAGCAGCAGAGCTTGTGACAGAAGCTCCATACGCTGTTCCAGTCTACGAAGGTCAGGACGTGCTGTGTTTCCAGATTGTGTCCATGAGCTGACGTTGGATGAACTGTAGCGTCCTGCTCGTAATGCAGCTCGCCACGCTACGTCGTCTGCATCTTCCTCAGCTTCTTTAGAGTCAACCGAGCCGAACAAGAATCCTTGAGAGGATGTGGAGGGAGTCTGTGATGGTGCATCAGGTGTAAGTCGGTTCACGACATAAGAGTAAGCCGTTTCAAAGTCGCCCTCTTCCAAAGCCGCCTCGATTGCCATCCCAGTAACACGACGTGCTGCGGCCGCCTTCCTTCGTTCGATGGTCGCTGCGCTCAAAGGTGGTATGTTTTGTTCTTCGTCCATTATTGTTGAAGGCATTGCCACGACCAGATTTTGGCCTATGGAAATTAGATCGTCGAGCTTTGTGTAGCTGCCTAGATTCTGTAACAAAAGCTTTCTGATGAGCGATAAAGGATTGGAGCTGACTCGGATGTTGACAGGCTGAAATGGGACCCCATGCTCAAGGATCAAAGAGTAGTACGACATTGCGTGAGTTGCAGCGAGCAAAGCATGCATTCGTTGGAATCGTGAGGATGCTGAGAAGTGAGGAGAAAACGCGGCGATGATGTCAGCTGCACGCTTCACACCACCTCTGGTGCGGTTGCCATTACTAGCATTATCGTAGTGGTGCATTGCTGAAGCTAGCACAACTTGCTCAACATCAGATGATAGTAGCGGTTGCTCTCCAAAATTAGGCTGCACGTAGATCTGGACAGCAAGGGAGTAGTGGCCGCTCTCTATGAGGGCCTTCAGCACCTCAACCTCGATGTTTTTGCGCTCGATCATGCCCAAGATACCTTGAGCGAAGCGATCGCCGTCACATTTCTCTGACCCCCAGCTCCATAGCCAAAGCAGCTTTGACCTGATGCTTGTCCATTGATTGCTGTCCTTTTTCGATCCGCTTGTGAGTGTGTGTAGGATCTTTTGTAATAGCGAGAACTGCTCCGGATGGTCATCTCGAAGTGACATCTTAGCGACTTCCCGCATCGACAGCGGATGCTGTAGGGTTGATAAAACGCATGATGAGAAGAGAACGAGTTCGAGTACGCGAACAGAGTCTTGAGTAGGTTTTGTAATACTATTATCAAGATCAAGCAGGCGCTCCTCCTGGAGCAGAGACGTCGTACAGTCTTGCAGAAATGGAGTTTGGACGTCATATTTTGGTAGGTTTTCAGGACTGATAGTTAGATCTGGCGGAGGGTTATAGTTGAGGAGGTCGCACATCCTTTGCAGAAGTGAGTGGGCCGTATGTAGTGTCTCGGTATCTTCTTTGTCTACAAGGTAAAGGCAAGCAAGGATTGTTTGCGCGTATCCGATCTCCAGGCGACGTTGTTGGTCGTCATCAATGTAATCTCGTCCCTCCTCGTAACCTCCAAGGTCCATGTCCTCTGGGCCATCCCATTCCCTTAGTGCAGTTGTCACCAAGTGGAGATGGTTCTTCGAGGTATGTAGTAACCACCAAAACAGACTGTCCCAGTCATCCGACTCGTGCAATTTCTCTTGTGATATGGATGCTTTCTGCCCATCGCCTGTCAGTTTTCGCCTCTTGCGATCGTTGGCTCCGCACATCCACGGGCCCACCAAGCCCTTCAAGTCTCGTGCCACATTATTTGTATCCGCCACCTTTGAGTTGCATGCATTGGCGAGCTGATAGTCTATTGCGCGCTTCCCTTCAAGTCGTGCGAAGTCGTCGAGCGAGGATGTGGTATTCTGCGGGTAATATTCGTAGCTCAGGCGAAGCAGTGGGAGGACGGTGGAAATGAACCAGGTGCGTAGGTACTCGGAGTGGCTGAGAAAGGGGACGACGAGTTGTGGGACAAGATCGAGCAGGCCGGTCTGGGTGTCTATACGGTGCGCTCGGTGTATGAGGAAATGGCTGAGTAGATCCAGTTCAGTCTCTGTGCCATAAAGATGATGTACGACCGGTACAAGCTCCAATGTGCGTCTTCTCTTCTTCGCTCGTGCGTTGGATAACTCTCCGACCGCAGAAACATCTAGAGCCGCAGTGGGGTCATTGCCAGGCGTTCGCGAATCTGTGCCAAGCTCGTTGAGGTATTCGTAGTAAGATGAGGGATCCGTCTCTTCAGGGAGATATGTCAGAAGAATGCTGAGAACTAATTCCAATGGTAATTCGGCCTCGCGTAGTGCTGTCACGGCCCGGAGTGCAGTGATATTCGATTCAGTCGCATATTGTACAGCAAGCAACACACAGTGAGGGCCTGAAAGCTTTTGTAATTGATGTAGAGGCGCCATTGTTTGCTAGAAGAGAGTTTGCCTATCGCTTCTGGCATACACGCGCTGTCATTGTTGTTTGGGCAGAATGTTGAAGCGTGAAGAGGACACGCCCGCATGCAACATTCGGCTACGTCAATTGCCAAGACTCACCTCGGGAGTCCGCTCCACCCTCTTGTGACAACACCACATACATTTCACCATCGTATCGTATCAACACTACCGTTAAACAATGTTCAGCGCCATCCCCTTAGATCTGGGGAGAGACAAAAATATACTAATCTCATTGTGATATTAATTTAATTATTTGAGACATCGCTGATCTGTAGAATGGTCCATACCGAAGGCGTGGGATTTAACGACAGACATGAGGATTGAACTGTGATTTATTGTTTTTGAAAGAGACTTTCTCGAGAAGACTCGCCAATGATAGTTTATGTTGAAAGTGTGCGATGGAACTGAAAATACATATTAAGAAAAACTATGTACTTGCCTCGTGAGCCGGGCAGTCGAGGGTCTCATAGTGACACCGCCTTGATGTATGATATAAATCAGACAAACGGAAAAGGGGGAAAGTATGGGTATATCGACTTCTACAACGACCAACAAGCTCTGCACCGAAGAAGATCAAAAGAGCCACCCAAGCAACATAGTATCGTATCGTACACCAGCCAAGCGTGTTTCGCATCCTCAACCATCAGTCATGTCATCGGCCACGACTCCATTGCTCCATAAGATCCCAACCAGCCAGTTAATCATCCTCGTCCTTACCTTCATCATCCTTCTTCCCCTCTACAGTTTCAACCTCCATGCCCCCGTTTACTTGCCCTTTAGCATCCCTCGTCGTAATTTTATACTTGCCGCCTTCCCAAAGATCTTTGAAGGTCAACTCCTTCGTGCGGCCCAAGCTCTCAATCGCACTGATGCGATCCAGCGTCGCCTCTAGAAACTCCTCAAAGCCGGGCTCCGCGCAGATCTCATTGAAGGCGCGCTGCATGGGTACGCTGTCGGCGCGGACCATGGCATGCGAATCAATGGAGAAGATGGAGAGGTCGTGGTGCTTGCGGATGAAATCTGAGCGCGTCATGATGAAGCGGGCGCGGTGCAGGGGGAAGGCCGGCAGAATGTGGCCGACTTGTTCGTTGTATGTCACGTCCATTTCTTGGAACCGCTTGTAAAGAGCGTTTGCTAGAACCATTGCTGTGGACTGTCACTCGTTAGCGATGGTATATGGGGGTTTTGTGGGTGAGGATGCAACGTACGGCGTATTTTTGCTGGTCCATAACGTCGTCGTCCATTTCTTCCCCCAGAATGGCGCAGTTGTTTAGGAACCAGATTTTCTCCATGTCGCAGATGTGATCGCATTTGGCAAGCATATCATCGGATTTTGCGACGCGGTTGAGGAAGGTCAGACGGCCACCGATCTTGTCATATACCTCCTCCAGCACACTGGTTTTGGTGATCTCACCGTGGTACTTCATTCGGTAATTTCGCAGGGCTTGCATCGCACGGTCCTTGGTCAGATCCTTAATTTGATGCACCTCCATACGCGTTGCATACTGCTTTAATCGTTCAAAGACCCAATACTTGTCAGAGTTGATGATGACGGTTGCGAGGTTTGAGGCAGCCCACTGTTCTGCACGCTGCTGGATGAGCTCAAGGAGGTCCCGGCCATCTTCATCATCTCGGATGAGATGTGCAGAGTTGATGATGAGGATCAGCGGTCTGCCAATGGTTGCTCGCCGTTTCAATGCCACCTTTTCCAGTTTGTTGAATGCTCGCTCAATGTCGAGGATAGCGCCTGCATCGCGAGGACCTCTGATGGAGAATAGTGAGCCAATGTTGTCTTCATGGAATTCAAAGTCTAGACAACGTCCTAAACGGATGCGGAAAACCTCGAGGTCGGCGTGTGCTTCCATCATGGAGCATCCCTCGCCATTGATCTTGTCCATGGCATCGATGAGCATGGACGTCTTCCCAGTTCCCTTTTCGCCAAGCAGAAGGTGATAGCGGCCCTTAGTCTCGCCCCAGACGATTTTGTCAATCTTGTCCTGCTCGTCACGTGGTATCCATCGATCGTAATTCTTGTCATCATCTTCATGCGCCCCTTTAGTTGCAGACTCACGAGGAATTTCCTTTCCAGTGGCTGCAAGCTCCAGGACAGGATCACCCTCACGAAAGGCGTTCTCCATCTTCTCGATGACGTTCCATTTGTAGTACTTTGTGTAGCCAATGCCTACGCATGCTAGGATGAATATGCTGGCTCCGGTAGTGGCGGCCGACTCGAACATCTTCCACGCTGTGCTCTTCCATGCCGCCTTCTTCGCCTCGCGCTCCTCCTCTTCATTCACGTTTTCAGTGGCATCATCAATCGGATTGGGCGTATCATTTCCAGGGGCCGGCGGACCCGACTGACCACTCAGGGAGCGCACAAATGAAAGTCGACATGACTTGACAGGGCCAGCCTGCTGAGCCCGATACAAGAAGGAATGTGAGTGTCGAAATGGCAACGCAACACGTGCGCGCACAATTGGAGTCTTGAGAAGGGGTCGAATCATTAACATTATTACCTAGGTGCTAGGTGCTGTCACGGCTCAGCCTGGGTTGCGTGTCGCGGCAACACACGTGTCCAAGCCCCGTGCGACAGGATGCAAAGAACAGGAAAGGTGAGTGAGAAGAGAGAGATGACAGAGCGACATGCGCCAAAGAGAGAGCAGCTGAGATGAGGGCGACGGGAGGAGGCGAGGAGCTATTACGGTCTTGTTATGACACTGGCGAGGTTCTGGCAATCTTCGCGCACTGGCCAGGCGGGCGCCATCCATCCATGGTACGGTAGTGGGTGGCCAAGCCCCACGGCAAGAGCATCGTGGGGTTGCACGTTCGATGTCGTGGACCCCAGACTCCGTTGGTAACAGTCCAGACGTGAGCATGATGGGAGGACGAGGAATGCGAGGCACAGGTGCCAGGTCCGTGGGAAGGCTGTCAGCCGGACCGTCCACCATGGGGGCCGGGTGTCCCGCGTGAGGCGGCGTCGGAAGAGAGGGCTGCATGTTAGCGGTTGATCCCGGGCGCGTCAGAAAAATATTCTGGAGACCATGTCGGAGCAGCTTTTTCACGCCGAACGATCCTCTGCACCCGCCCAGTGTACACTAATGCGCCCTTCTTGTACATTACATTCACCCCCCAGACCCGTTCCTTCCTCGTGCAGCTGTCCTTGCTCGGTGTAGTTCTTTTGCTGCACTTTTCCGCGCAATCATGGCCGCTAGCAATGATGACGCTTCCAAGTCCGGTGAGTGACCCGTGCCCACACACGACACTTTGACGGGTGACATAATTGCACCTCTGGACATCCGCCATTCTTGTGGCATCCATGGCTAACTTCAATGGTGCAGCCGAGGTCGCGACGACTCCCTCAAAAGAGCAGGAAAGCAATGGAGAGGCCGGACAGGCGGACGAGGATGGTGCGAATGGCCAGCAGCCAGACAGTATGTGCAATCTGCAGATGCAATTGCAGGCGAGCAAATGCTAATGCGGTGCTAGACATCTTCCAGGTCACCATCAAGCTCCCCCATGAGCCCTTTGAGATGCAGATGACGGTCCGTCCAGGAACATGAAATCTTTTTTTTCTCAAGCTCACACCACTTAGATCTCGACAGCCGAGCAGGTGCAGGACCTTCGCCAGTCCATCATCGAGATGCCCCACACCTTCCAGTACTCGTGCTTCCACCTCGAGCACGAAAAGCAGCGAATCAACGATTACGTCGAGCTGTCCGAGGTCCCAGGCCTCAAGGCTGATTCGACGCTGACTTTGGTCGAGGACCCATACACAGAAAAGGATGCCAGGTTACATGTCATTCGTGTGCGCGAACTCATTGGGGCTGCTGGTGACCGCACCGATGCGCTGCACGGCATCATGGCTGGGCTTTCGCTACATGACACCATTGGACTCGACCAGGCTGGAAAGCCCAAGGAGGATGGTCCAGAGCAGTCGCCCTTGGCAGACTACGACTTCAAGTCTTCGGGCGCCGTCAAGCACCTCCTGCCACCAGCACAGGAGGCCGCGCCAAAGACCATCAAGTCCATTGCTGTGTCGCCTTGGAACCCGCCACCATACCACCTCAGATCCAAGGGCCACCTCCTGTACCTCGTAGTCACGACCAACGAGAACGAGCAACACCACATCACCAGCCACGTTTCCGGCTTCTACGTTAACAAGTCTTCGAATGCCAGCTTTGACCCGTCTCCACGACAGGCACCCAAGGCAAAACAGGCACACTCGCTACTCACCCTTCTCGAAGAACTTTCCCCATCGTTCCGGGCCTCCTTTCAGCAACTGCTCGAACACAACGCAAAGAAGGAGCTGCTCACTATATTCACATTGTCGAATGCCATCCCAGCGAACCCCTGGTTGGTACCCGCACCCAACTCCTCGCTCACGGCACATCAGCCAGACCTGGCACGGACGCAGGAGAGCTATCTCATCTCGGGCGTTGAGAACACCGAGACCCTGCGTGACTGGAACGAGGAGTTCCAATCCACCAGAGAGATGCCCAAGGAGGCCGTTCATGACCGTGTATTCCGCGAGCGTCTTACATCTAAGCTGTTCGCCGACTACAACGATGCAGCGACTCGTGGTGCCATGCTGGTAGCTCGCGGAGAGATCGCACCCTTGAACCCCACAGAGGCCAAGGACGCGCAGATCTTCGTGTACAACAACATCTTCTACTCGTTCGGCGCTGATGGTGTCGGTACTTTTGGCACCGAGGGAGGTGACGAGGCGGCGCGTGTCGCCGTGGGCAAGGATGTTGTCGGTGTACGCGCAGTCAACAACCTCGACATCCAGAATCTCTTCACATCTGGAACGGTTGTTGTAGACTACCTCGGCAAGCGCATTGTCGGTCAAAGCATCGTTCCCGGCATCTTCAAGCAGAGGGACCCTGGAGAGCATCAGATCGACTACGGTGCGGTCGAGGGCAAGGAGATCGTTGCAGACGACAAGTCTTTTGTTCCGCTGTTTGAACAACTCTCGAAAGCGCTTCGCGTCAAGAAGCACCCTGTGTGGGACAAGGACAATGTCCGACACGAGCTTGAGGGCAGTGTTGAAACAAAGGGTCTCATCGGAACTGACGGCAGGCGATATGCCCTGGATCTTTACCGTCTGACCCCCCTTGACGTCTCGTGGATCGAAGCGTACTGGACCGAGCCAAGCAAGGATGGCGAGTCTAAGCCCAAAGATAAAGACTATCCACATCGCATGGCAACCCTCCGCCCAGAGCTCGTCGAATCCTACGGTCGTCTCAAGCTTCGCGAATACGTCAAGAACGAACTAGCGAAGAAGACCACAAAGAAGGAGGAGACTGCTGCTGCCAAGAAGGCCGAGGACGAGGAAGAAAGCTCGTCAGAAGAGGAGAGCTCCGATGAGTCGGAAGAAGATTCAGAGGAGTCGGATTCAGAGGAAGACTCTGACGCCGAGCCAAAGCCGAAGTCTAAGAAGGTTCTCAAGGCGGAGAAGAAGGCTGCGGACAAGAAGGCTGCTGCAGAGAAGAAGGCGGCAGAGGCTGAGGATCCGGAACAGGAACGCGTTGACATTTCTGGCTTCTCGTTCGCTCTCAATCCAGACGTCTTCTCTGGACAGAACCCTCAATCAGAGGAAGACAAGAAGGAATGGGCCCAGGACGAGGCTGAGGTTCGCGCAGCTTGCGAGCATCTTCTGTCTGAAGTTATTCCTCGTTTGATCCAGGAACTCAAGGAAGGTGAAGTCGGCTTCCCCATGGACGGCCAGTCTTTGAGCACGCTGCTGCACAAGCGCGGAGTCAACGTTCGCTACCTCGGAAAGATCGCCGAGCTGGCTGACAAGCCCGACCCGCGTCTCCAGGCTCTGAAGCGTTTGGTCATCCAAGAGATGATTGCGCGTGGTTTCAAGCACTTTGCCAACTCCAAATTGCGCAACGTCCCTACTCCATTCGCAGCGGCTGCTGCCGCACACCTTCTCAACTGCCTTCTCGGTGCTGAGGTCAACGCGAAGCCTGTTGCTGAAAGCGAGACCAGCCTGAAGGCCATGTATCCAGAGGGCGACTTCAGCTTCGAGCAACTCGACTGTGAGAGCTTGAAGAAGGAGGTTTCGGCACAGGTTGCTCTACGATACCGATACGATCTTGGTGAGTCCTGGATCGAATCTGGCAAGCAGCTACAGGTTCTTCGTGAAGTGTCCCTCAAGCTTGGTCTGCAGCTGGAGAGCAAGCAGTACGCTTTCACGAAGGAGGCCTACGCCAACGGCGTCGCTTCCAAGGCTCCTGTCAACCCACAGACGAATGGTCACGCGACATCGTCGAAGAAGAAGAAGAACAAGAATCCTTCACCACCTCGTGCCGAAAGCCCTGCTATCAATCTGCCAGAGCAAACGTTCCACGCAGATGATGTCTTGAACATTGTTCCTGTCATCAAGGAAGCTTCGCCAAAGAGCTTGCTTGCAGAGGAGGCTCTAGAGGCTGGTCGCATGTCTGTTGCTCAGGACCAGAAAGAGCTTGGGCAGGAACTGCTCCTTGAGTCTCTCCAGCTTCACGAGCAGATCTACGGCGTACTGCACCCAGAGGTGGCTCGTGCTTACCACACTCTGTCGAACCTGCTTTACAATCTGGACGACAAAGCTTCAGCTCTCGAGCTTGCACACAAGGCTGTTATCGTCTCAGAGCGCACACTTGGTCTCGATCATGCCGACACTGTGCTTGCGTACCTGAACCTGGGTCTTTTCGAGCACGCCTCGGGTAACACCAAGGCTGCACTCGTATATGTGCGCCATGCGCTTGAGCTGTGGAAGATTATCTACGGAGGTGATCACCCTGACTCTATCACTACCCTCAACAATGCCGCCGTCATGCTGCAAGCAATGAAGCAATACCACGAATCCCGCATCTGGTTCGAGGCATCTCTTGCGATCTGTGAGGATGTTTCTGGAAAGAACTCGATCAATACTGCTACCTTGCTGTTCCAGACAGCTCAATCGCTTGCGCTCGATAAGGACATGCGTGGTGCTGTCAACCGCATGCGCGAGTCGTACAACATCTTCAAGGAGGTGCTCGGCGCCGAGGATCGCAACACCAAGGAAGCTGAGAGCTGGCTTGAACAGCTTACGCAGAGTGCAGTTAGCCAAGCCAAGCAGCTCAATGATTTGGCAAAGGGCCGTATCCGCCGCATTCAACTCACTGGCCGCAACCCACTCCGACCGGCGGCTCCCACGCCCTCGGCCAGTGATGCTGCGGCTGCAGCTGGTGGCCCCCGTACTGGCTCCAGCCGCGTCGACCAGCGCAAGATTGAGGATCTACTCAAGTACATTGAGGGAGATTCGCAGAAGACATCTTCCAAGAAGCGGACACAGACCAATCCCAGGAAGAGGACATAAACGAAGTCTTCGGATGCCCGCATAGCTATCTACTTGGCAGCCGCCGTACATTCATGCCCGCCAGTGTCCCTAACCTGGCTGGCATGGGGGGCTCTTCACCATAACATACGCCTCCTTTTGTTGGCACTGTTCGATTACTACACGCTACGTCCTTTGCCATGGTTAAGGTGTCTCTGTGTATTATTGTTCTGCATTTACATTCGTCCTCGCCCGGGAGGATGGGCGGTGGGTACGGGTGCGGCTTGCTTGTATGGAGTTCTGGCCCGTTTCAGGTCATCATGATTGGGGTACATCGGCATCTCTTCTGGTTTAGATTAGGGTCGGATGGGTAGGGCGAGGAAAAGTGGATGATGATGTGCATTACTGCCGGCTCTTTGGGATTATGGATGAACGAACGACTGTAGATGTAGCGAATTCCGCAAAAAGCGACTCTTCACTCAATGATTGAATGCTATATAATAACAGTATGGAGCTGTTCGAGAACATGGATGTCCTAATAGGGTGTATTAATGGTGTTGGTCTCGTGAGAGTAGAGTATGCAAAGCTGGCGGCAGTGGCGCTATAGTACGTTAGTGGACCGCTATGACGCAGGCCAAAACAAAGATCACGGTCGCGCCGGGCAAAGACCAGCAAGCTTCTGCCACCAGCCACGACATCTGCACAAACATCATCCCACGTGAGGCGCGCATCCTCGTTTCCACCAGCCTTGCGCGCACATTGTCTCGCCCATTTTCGCACTCTGCCTTTCATTCGGCTTCATCGCCCCCTCGAGTCGACACGCGCAATGGCGCCCCCCACAGTCATTGAGCGCGAGGCGCCGGCGGTCGTCACGCATACACACGCCCACACACCGACGCGACGGTCGCGCCTGCCGTCCGCCATACGCTTTCCCATGCTCGTCGTGCTGAACATGGGCATCAACGCGTTACTGCGCGAGTACACGCAGAATTTTCTCGCGCCGGAGCTGGGAGCCGTTAGCAAGGTCCCCACCGTGCATGACGACGATGTCTTCTCCTTGTACTCGCCTGCCGCCCGCGCTCTGATGCGCGTCGTCACCATCTGGATGACATGGTACCTGAACTATGACTGTAAGGAAGATATGCGCCCACTATGCCATTGATGATGGCTGACACTTGTTCCCAGTCGTCGATGTCGCCGCTCTCACAGTCCTCACCCAGGCGCCATACTTTTACCTCCTCAGCACCTATTACGAAATATCCACTCTCACCGTGGCAGCACACCTCAACATCGAAGTGCTGTCCTTTGCCATTCCAACCTACCTGCTCCGCGCGCGCTCAGTCGTCCACAAGAGAAATGCGCCGCTGCGTAATCGCTACCTCATCAACAGCGTGCAGGTGCAACTCTCGAGCACGTTCCTAGCTACCGGTGTGTACGTCGTCGTGCTCTGGGCTGGCCTCAAGACCGGTGTCCTGAATTCATTCCTAATCCGCTACTTCGACGTCACAACGGTCGAGTACGCCTACCTCGAGACGCCCGTGTCTGTTGCCGGAAAGATCTTCCCCGTAGGCGTCGCAGTCAAGGAGTTTTTGCTCAACCCGTCGATTGCGGCAGAACCGCCAAGCGGAGCAGCGTCGCCCACTGAAACTTTTGATGCCGCCATTGCAACGCTTCCCCAGACTGTAAAGCACAATATTTGGGGCTTTGACCGCAGGACCCGCACACTTATTATCCAGACCTTGATCCTCAACGCTTTTGTGTTTGGCACGACGCTGCAGAAGGGTATGACGCTTAATGGAACAGAGGTTGTGGGCGCGGTGGGATACGCAGGCATGTGGGTCTTGGCGAATACGGTGGTTGCATTGTGGTTTGGGTGGATTGGCGATACGAGTGCAGATTACGAGCCGTTGTGAAGAAAAGAAAATTTGCTTAATTACCCAAGTGGTGAAGAACAAGGTGCGAGTATCGCAATGCCGTTTTCCCCAAAGGACGGAACCAAAGGGCACAGGAATTGCCAAGATGTTTTTTGGTTCAGGATCAAGAACGAACTGCTTTGGATTGGAAAATGAGCAGATATGATCCGCGAGAGCCCTCTTTTTTTTTTACAATAATGCGCGACTGAATGGTTTTCTGTTTTTCTCTGGGCGCCATTCTAGCAGACTTTTTGGGAATGTTTGTTTGTTTGGCAGCATTGAAGAGCGTACGTTGTAAAGGGCGGGCTGAGAGTGGGGACGGACGCAGTACTGTAGGTCATTGAGATACCAAATATCCCCCCCGCCCTTACCTTTTTTCTTGTTCTTGTTCTTCAATATATTCCAGTGTGCTGTCCAGTTGTGATGAATTGCATATATGAGTGTTTTGCTGTCTTCTGTCTTCTCTCTCCTTTCTCCTCTCTCCTCTACCTGCCCTCGGATATTTTAGCAGGTATAGGTAACTATAGTCGCATGGTATTTCACATGCACTGCACTGCACTGCAATGTAATGTAATGCAATGCAATGCAATGCGAGAAATACACAAAAACAGCGACTTGACTGTAACTGCAGAAAACGGCCTTTTTTTTTTGCAATGTTAGGCTAAGTGCGTGGGTGGTGTTGATGGGATGGGATAGGATAGGATAGGATAAGCGTGAGACTCTGGGCCTGCAGCATGGTTGATAGTGTATATTGTGCTGTTTACCTGACTGGGAAATCGCTCCATTCCGATAAGGGAGTTTTTCCATTGCCAGGTTTCGTTTTTCATTGGGGCTTGCGATGCCTACCATAGTTTCTGATCTGTGAATTTCCTTTGAACTACCATTGATACCTATGTTGCCCACCATGTGTGCTGGGACGGGAAATCGAGGGCTGGTGACAATCACGGTATGGTTTATTTACGGGGAATCGGTAGGATCGCGGATCGGTGATGTGTGTGTGTGTGTGTGTGTGTGTGTGTGTGGGGGGCGTATGTGGAGTGCTGTGAGGATGAATGGAGCAACTTTTGAGTTATGCGTGGTAGGATGGGTTGGGAATCTAGAGGAGAGGAAGTTTTTGTGTGAGGCTGGGAGGGATGTTGGGTGCTTTAGGTGTGGTGGGTGTTTTAGGGGCGTTGGCATAGCCAGGCCTATGTGCGCATTGGTGTAGCTGTGTGCAGCATGGCGCTTATGGCATATCGTATTGCAATCGCTTTGTCTCTATCTTATAGTGAGAATCCCTCCTCGGTGGCAGGCTACTGGCCGTGTAATTGATGGCCTATGTTGACAATGTAGTATAGCAGTACCAGCAAAAGACTGTTAGGTTTATGGGAATCGAGGGGAGGGGGCTGGTTTTTTCAGTTCAAAGCTCAGCGACGGAGCAAAGAAGTAGTGGGATTGAGACGGTAGTCTAGGGTGGGCTTATTGACAAATTCGTTAGGAATGGGCTCAACTTGTGTATGCCCAGGCATCAAGTACGTGGGGAATATCATTCTAGGAGTGGCATGTTGTCGTGTAGTTCAGAACCAGATCCATGTCCACGTCAAGACATGGTATTGCTGGTGCCAGTGGGGAACTGTGATCGGATCATGAGATGACAGTCCAGAGCGACGAGGAGCGCAGGGCGAGAACAAGTATAAAGTATGTGACAGTTCACTTTATAGTCTGAGCACAATAGATTAATCACAGAGTGCAGCAAGCCCATAGCATCCAAAGGATCGGTTTGGACCCTTCCCCACGCCATTGGTACCATAATTCTTCGCAGACGCTGATCGCATTGCACCGGCACAGCTTCAAACTGGACCCGTTCTGCACCTTGGCTATTTACTACTGTATGTGCGTACCACACCGCGGGGGGCGGAAGACATGTCCAACGCTAGTAGGGCCAGGGGCATTTCGTATCTCCAGATACTGGGTAATTTCCCGGGGAAACATGGGTTGTAGTGTGCCATATGTACGTTATATGCAGGTGTGCACAGTAAAGAGCTCATGAGTCTAGACCCTGGCTTTCTAGAAGGATGTGCTTAGAAATATGCGGATGGCCGAATCTTCATTCGGGCCTTGAATCGGATGCAAAAGTTGACATGTTTGTGCTGATGGTCGCACAGAAACCGAGCTCTAAGCCTCTGTAGGCTTGCTGTAGCGCAGGTGGTCCTGCATATAATAACTGTGCTGTGATGATCACCATGAAATTGTAGATCCGGTGGTTTGGTGCCTGGGTGACTGGTACCTGGTAACGGCCTCAGGTCTGGCTTGGTCGTCCGTTTTGGTCACCATGGCAGATGGGGAAGCTGGAGGAAGTCTGTTGCCCAGCAAAACGGCTTCTCCAGACTAATTTAGTCTCCGGGACTAGAATGTGGGATGTGTTTCCCCGTAGATGAACCGTACGGGGATCTCGATGCTTGGGTCGAGCGCGGCGTTGCGGGAGGCTTGCTACGTTAAAATAACTGGCAACATACAGTACTGTGAGTGCGATGCGATGATACTGATAATGGCATGACTGCATGTCTTTCATCTCGGTGGAGCAGAGACATTGCATTTTCCAAACCTGTCGTCACAACGACGGAAACTCCATCAGCTCATCTCATCTCCACTTCTCCATCTCCACCTTCTCCAAATTCTCTGCGCCATGACTCCAGTCCGTACATCCAGCACACCTCACATGAGCGGGAGAAATTCCCTTGACTCCACACCCTAGTAGTCGGCGTGGGGCGAGGTTCTAAATTTCTTTCCATGAACGAATCACAGCACTTCAGGGCATCCGATGAACTCACTGCCGATGTTCTACCGCGGCGAAGAGGCGGAAGCGTGTGGGACAAGGCGGCTTTAGTGCCATCTAATAGGCTATGGGTACGGCTCTGTTGGTACTTAGTTTGTTGAGAGTGTAGGGCCGCGAGGGAGATGCCGCGGCTTCTGGATGTATAGTGTGATAGCCGCATGGTGTCAGGTGGTGTTGAGGAAATCAGATACCGAAGGCAAGATTACCTATGGTCCACCAAATACGATAGTCAACAGTAATAAGACTGTTGAGTACCTGACTTGAAGTGTATGGGATGGGTCGACTAGTTTTGGAATGCTCATTGTAACTCGAATATCGGGTACCGTAACCCAGGTCCAGGACAAGGCCCCTGGACTGTCGATCCCAGAAATGTACTGATCAACAAGTCTAAAGAAATCTTGCACGCTCCAAACATGGAATAATGGTCAGAACCTGCAATCCTGTTAGGTGAATGAAGGCGAATCCGCCATGTCGGGTACAACGTACATCGTACATATGTAACAAGGTAACCTCATTCATCGGCTACGCTACCAACCACCATACCACTCCAGGACGGCAGACATTGCCGACGCTGCTGCCGTCCAGGCACGAGTAATGCGCTCGCACTTCACTTCCCCAGTGCCTAGTAGCAATGCACCACGCGCACTTCAACCCCGGGCCAAGCCGCTCGGCAGCCTCTTCATCGACGGCCTCGTTGCCTCATACGGCATCGCCGATTAAATGCGGGGAAGCCACACACGTAAAATCTCGCCGACGATCACCCTCGCTGACCGTCATGCGCGGCGCCCGCTTGGCCCAACGGACCAACGCGCCATTTGCAGTGAAAAAATTGCATTGCCCTGCTAGTGCAGGGACCGCGTACAGCAGTTCAACGAGTGATGTAACGGTGTTGGGGGTTTTATGGTCGTATGGTCGTATGCTCGGTGCAGGATTACCTAGAGTATGGAGCGCCCGCATACTGTGGAGTGGGTAGTATCCGGCTCTGTGCGAAAACCAGGGACCTGGGCCCCCCCATGGATGGGCTGTTATAAGAGGCTATTGGCACCCCCGAGTGTTGGATCGAAATCCCTTGGGTCTTTCTCTTCCCCTCACATATTCCTTGTTGTGAGAGATACCTGTTCGACGTCATGGCGGACTTTGACAAGAAAGACATCGCGCTCGATGACAAGCCACATGTTGAGGAAAACCACAAGCCTGTTGGGCTTGCGGCGAGTATGAGCCCCGAAAAGAGAATCGCGGTTGAGAAGAAGTTGAAGCGCAAGTTGGATTTGCGGTGTAGTTTGTTTGTGTTGATTTACATCATGAACTGTACGTTCACCCCCTTCTCCTCACCATCTATTCCAAACCATTCCATTCTCCACCCTTGCTCTCCCTACTTGCGTCGTCCTTTTTCCAAAACACAACAACAGAAAAAACTGACTTTGGCACATAGATCTCGACCGTAACAACATCGCTTCGGCGCGTCTTGGTGGACTTCAAGAAGATCTCAACATCAACGACACCCAGTATGCGACATGCTTGAGTATTCTCTACGTCGGATACATTTTGATGCAAATTCCATCAAACATCATCATCAACCGAATCCCGCGTCCGTCGCTCTACATCGCCGTCGTCATGCTTGCATGGGGTATGATCTCAACCTTGTCTGGCAACGTCAACAACTTCTCCGGCATGGTCGCAATCCGCTTCTTCATCGGATTCACTGAGGCTGCTTTCTTGCCCGGAGCGCTTCTAATTCTCTCAAAGTGGTACACCAGGCGTGAACTGACGCTTCGCAACGCCATCCTTTTCTGTGGTAACCTCATCTCCAACGCCTTCTCTTCCCTCGTCGGAGCTGCGGTTCTCGGAAACATGGAGGGCGTTCTCGGTCATAGGGCCTGGAGATGGCTCTACTGGATTGAAGGAGCTGCTACCATGGCCATCGCCATCTCGGCGGCCTTCATTCTTCCCGATCTCCCACACAACTCACGCGGCTTCACTGAAGAAGAGCGCGCCGTAGCTGTGCTCCGCATGACCGAGGACGTTGGCGAGGCCGACGCTGATTCGCAAGAGCAAGGCATCTTCGACGGTTTCTTCATGGCTGTCAAGGACACAAAGATCTACGTCATGATGTTGACATTCACTACCTATGTCATTGGTCTCTCCTTCAACGCCTTCTTCCCTACCCTAACCAACACCCTTGGATTCCCCCGCATCGCCACTCTCCTCATGTCCGCTCCCCCGTGGGCGTTCGCCTGCATCGTCTCCCTGATCAACGCATGGCACGCCGATCGTCAACAAGAGCGTTTCTGGCACATTGTCGGACCCATCTTCGGTGGCCTTGTTGGCTTCATCATCTCCATGAGTACTTCCAATACCGGCGCCCGCTACGTTGCACTCTTCTTACAAGCTTCGTCCTACGCCGGTTTCATCGTGTTCTACTCCTGGATCTCGTCATCCTTCCCTCGTCCCCCGGCCAAGCGTGCCGTCGCCATCGCCATGGTCAACGCTTTCTCGCAACTTGGAAACATTGCGGGAAGTTACGTGTGGAATATGAAGGACAACGGATACAGGAACAGTTATGGTGTTGTTACGGCCATGTTTGGTGTTACAATTGTCGGATGCTTCATCTTCAAGCTCATTCTCGTGAGGTTGAACAAGAGGCTGGATGATGGAACCGATGCATGGGTTGTGCACGGAGATGTTGCGGAGCAGACGGCCAGGACAGAGGGTATCAGTCTGGAAGAGGGTCAGAAGTTGATGAAGGACTTCAGGTACCTTGTCTAAATTGGAGAATATGTAGTGGAGCGCTGCCTTTTGAGTATGCACTTCGATGTACATGTTTGCGAAGATACAAGAACAATACACATCATTGTTACTGCATACTTTTCGAATTGTCTTATGTGTTACTGCTGCTGAATGCACCACAGTATAATGCGAGATCAAAGATGGGGTTACCATCACATCATCGAACAATGGTTTCGTCTCGGGTATAGAATTTGGCGATTTTCCATTTGTTATAATCTTGACCGTATATTTGATAACAAAGAGAGAGGGCGCGCCATGTCGTATTCTGCCAGCTGATACGACCACAAATCAACAACAGGAGTAAGCAAGCTCATATCGTGCCAGTTAAACTTTCTTCTCAATACCAGTCAGACACAACAGTCAGATCCTTCCTGTCCGCGACGTATTCCACACGAAAAAAGAATTCCACGACGCGTCACGTACACCAAAAACGCCTTCAACCCACAGCTACCCCACAATTACCCCTCGGTCCAGACGCAATCGTAAACTCGGTACAATGCCACCCGACACCTATATACGTAGTAGCTTCAAAGCTCCCCTCCATGCACATGACCTCCAAATAACAGCCATTCAATCCAACACAATACCCGACCCCCCTTCAGTGCAGCTTTTTCTCCCCAATCACTCATCGAAACCTTGAAAGAATATCACAAAATGGCGTCAACGAACCAAGGACCCCGCCGCATAGGCCAATGGCTCTACCTAAAGCCTGAAAGCATCGACGAGTACAAAAAATGCCACGCGGCAGTCTGGCCAGAAGTGCTTGAGCAAATCAAGGACTCGAATATCAAAGACTGTATGTAGCATGTTTCAGCAGAGCTATGCGCGCTCTTTGTCTTGGCCGTCGCATACTTTCCTTGCTATTGCTTTTCCCACTACCACCACCGCTACCACACTACCTCTCGCGTCAAAACATCGAGCTCTATGAAATCACGATACATGGGCCAATATACATCGCTCTCTCTCTCTCTTCTTCCCACACACAATACCATAATTTACCTCCTTCTGACACACTGAAATAGACTCTATATTCCTCTCCCTCTCGCCGCGCCCCACCCTCTTCGCCTCGTTCAAATACGTCGGGAACTCGTTCGACCAGGACATGGCGCGCATGGCGGCCAACCCCAAGGTGCAAGAGTGGTGGCGCATGACGGATGGGATGCAGGAATCGCCTGTCGAGGGGGCTGTGGGAAGTAAAGATGGGCCGGGGTGGTGGGGCCAGACGGAGGAAGTGTTTTATTTTGAGTAGTGTGTGCTGGTGTGTTGCGTGGAGTCGGGGATATGTGGGGAGGCAATAGGTTGGTGGAAGTTTGAGGGGGTTTTGAGACGGGGGTAGGCTGGATATGGTATAGGAGAGATGAGAGCTAGAGGTTATGACGAAGACATCAGGATATATTAGCATATATGACATGGCAGAATTACATGACACAGGATCCAAGTTTCTTAGTCGCTTTGGAGCCCTTTTACGATTCTGTGTCCTGTCCCAGCGGAATTGTGGAACTATTTTGCTGACGTCTTAGGTAAAGGTAATGCTATCACGGTGACGAGTGCATTGTACGAAAGAATCCAACCGAAAAAAAAACATATGGTATCAACGACAAACTTTCCCAACAGCATCATACACTGCCCTCAAGCCGAGCCTTTCACGAACGGAATACTCGGGACGTCCCACACACCATTGGAAACCCTCACTCCCTACATCTACATCAACACCACCATGTCGCTCCTTGCTCCCCTACGCACTTATCAGCTCCTCGAGCACGCCACCTCGCCCTAGAAACTCACAACGAACGCACCCCCCCCCCCCCCACCCCTATAATGATAGATATCACCCTCCAACAAGGAAAATGACACCACACATAAGTCCAATACTCCTAATGAAGTATCAGTCTTACCCGTTAAATCCTAGCTACCCTACCTAACAGAACCTAATAGACTCCCGCTCATACTCTACACTGCATATTTGCGTACAACAAATTGGTACTATACTAGTATTTCTATCTTCACTTTTTATTACTACTACACCTCCTCCCCTATCACCTAGACATTCTTAACAAAAGCACACTTATTGATAAACAGTAAAGCTGTAACAAATGCCTTTTACTTGTCTTGTATGTTTTAGTTTCAACTGATATATCAAGGAGAAACGTTTACTATCTTATTCCAAGTAGTACATGATGATGTATTGTTATATAGCGATAGTAGCAAAGTATAGGATAGTACAGTACAATATAATATACTTCACAAGACTTGTTCAAACTCAACACTTACCAACCCACCAAAACCGACTAATTGTTGATTAAATATCAAGTTCAAAGTTGCACATCTCACATCTCAAATTATATGTACAAATAATCCAGTCCCGAGCTCAAGCGTTTCGTAGCCATACTCATACTCATACTCACAAAACCATACTATACCACACTACACCATACTATACCCCCCCACCAAACCCTCCAAAAACCTACCAACCCCCACCTTACGCTTAGGCAAGTAGCATACCGCCTCGCCACACCCATGTAAATGTAGAAGGAAAAGTAAAAGACAGTTTCATATCAGATCCTAGCAAGAGGAATTATATATGCAGAATTTCTCCCTCGGGATGTCTGCGACTGGCGGGAAGAAGGGTAGCTGTGTTTCAGCTTGGATTGTAGATGTTAGGGCGGCTATGTGGTTGGGGGTGTTGAAGAGAGGAGGGGGCTGGCTGGATGGTCAGCGCGTTGTTACTTGAAGTGTACAGTAGTTTGAAAGCCTTTTTTTTTTTTGCTTTTAGGAAAGTGGGGGTTTTATGGAAGGCATCGCGATCATACATGCAGGAGGCGCTGTACGGGGAGTGTGGATTATGTCGACTATCCTACACTTTTAGGCTCGTGGTTCTTGTGGATCAGGGTCGGGGTTTTCATGTTGGAAAGCACGCTGATTTGTGAGCTGTCAGCTGTCCAGTAACTACGGTAATTAGCCCTCTCTCTCTCTCTCACACACACGTCTGCGCGCGCGCGTGTGTGTAATGTGTACAGTGAAAAGGTTGCCTGTAGCTCGGAAACGACACGCAAATGGAACTCTAATCTCACATCAGAGCTGAACGGCAGTCATGAGCTCGTGTCTACATACGTGTAATCATGCGTTCGCCTGCGAGTACAATGTTACCCGTTTGGCTACGAGACGGTCAGCGCAACAGCAGCTGAGGTCGTCTTGTAGTGACGAGAAGAATACCATCATGCAAGCGCGCCCATGCATCTGTCATGCTATAGTGGCACAGTAATGGAGGCTGTGACGACAAACTTCGCGCTGATAGCGTGCAATGACCGCATCGGGCAACTTTCTATTTCTCGAGGCCCAGGGGTCCGGGTCGGAAAATGTAAGCATGCAGAAGCGGCAGTCGTGACGATGTGCAAGTGGGCTGCGGTAAGACAGACGTTTCCCACGGGGCAGCCCTTAAGCTGCCGACAACTGGGAACTAGGTTCAGAACCAAGCTGCAGCTGCGCATGTCATAGGCTGTCGCATCACTAGAGGATATCGGCGCGCAACTCCTATTCCAAGACAATACAGTCCTATGTAGGATTGAGGGTTGGCGTAACGGTAAGGGCTGCAATTAGCGATTGGCGCATAACAGGGCAGGGTTGGAAGCAGCCACTGTATCGATAATGAGCGGTGATTTTCGATCGCATATTAAGAGCAATCACCTTGCAGCAAGGCTTCCGCTTCTTCCGCAGGATGACCAGGAAGCAAGGCATGGGAACGAGAATGTAACGAACGACTTGCCCAAAAGCTCCCAGTCCGGAGCTATGATAAATGTCTATCTCGCAAAAGGAGGCTTAAAGCCGTTAGCGAGCTGAGGTGAGGCGAGGAATGGCATGAGAAGTTGGCCGTAAGCAACTGTGTGCGCGAAGTGTATACTTTGTAAGTAGTCGTCCACAGATAAGTGAACTGATGTTCGCCGCCTCTTGTCAGCCTTCACGGGCGCTGACATGCCCAGAACGATCATGCAAGGTGCCTATTTTGACATGCTTCACAACGGTGTACAGCAGAAGCGGAACGCGGGACGCGGAACGATGCGGAAATAAACCTGACATGGGAATTCAAAAAGGAAGGCCATTGTGTGACATTTGATCGGTCTGTAACAAGCTTCTGAAGCAGCCACAAAAATACCACACGAGATATATCGGAAAAGGTATATCGGAAGAATATGTAGAAGCACTAGCTGTGGTAGAGTAGCATTCATTGAACAACGGTGGAAGCCACTGGGAGTTGGCCGCTGGTGTGAAGCCTATGATCGTCAGGGACAAAAAAGCAAAGCTGTACGTACTGTAGTAATTAATGGTAAACTCGCACACACTGATCGCACTTGATGAATCGGCGGAGAGATCCTACGACCTGGTTTTTCCAACCATGCTGTGCTTGCGCGACAAAAAGTCGCCCTGTTGTATTATCAATGTTTGATGCCAGGGTACAATAGAACAAGGTGTATGCGTGGAACGTTGCGACGTGCAACATCCGCCAGCCATATTTCCTGATACAGCCAAGTCCACCGGCTAATGCTGTCGCACCGGTTGCTGGCTCCTGTTGCCCCAGTTGGATGTTGTCAACCTGCTGACCGGACCGAGGAGACCTGTCGAAGATCATCAACTCTCGATGCTGTGTTGGTATTCTTCGTCATTAAGTATGTGCACCGGTGCAATTCGGCCGCCTGGAGTCATCCTGCAAGGAATGAGTGAGCGGGCTTGCGGGTTGTTTACCTGTCGCTAGTCGGGTTCCACAACAATTCGCTCCACGTGTTGGCAGGGTTGTGTCTGCAGACGGTGATCTTTTCGAGAAGGCGACCCCTGCTTCGCTTCCATCGGAGTGGACCGCCGGTGGTGGCATGCGAAAGCCATTTGACAAAACCGTTCGCCATACCCGACTCCCCGCGAGCTAACGTTCACGATCACAATTTCAAGAAAGTTTTCTGTGGAGAAAGCCGCCAAGCAGGTGGCAATATAGGCGTCGCGCAGGATGAGGTGCCGTAAAATACAGGAGGTTGACGTGGAAAGGCTGTGTTGGGACTGGGGGAGCTGCGCAGGGTAGCCGGGTGAGATTCAGGTTCGCACCTTATCCAGTCGTTGAGGAAGATGCTGAGTTGTCAAACGCTTTTTCACTTGGGAGATCATCCGTGTGGAGTCTTGGAAGCGATCTGGTCATGTTCCGTGTCATCGAGAACAAAGGCGGTCAGGAACGATGACCTAGCGAAGCAGCACCCATGTCATGTCCTTGTTGCCATTCAAAAGCTTTCAAGTGGATGTTTGCAAAGCTCTAAGAGTGACTGAGCTCGAAGAGACGCTGCCAAAATCCTGTGCGTGCTGTGCACGTAGTAAGTCAGCTGTGTCGCCGAGCAGCAGAGGCGCTGGTCTGAGTAAGTAGCGTTTGTGCTTTCTGTCCGTCTCTCAGGCTACGGGGAGGCTGGTGTCAGAAAGTGATGGGATGCCTGCAGGTTTCAGGCTGGGTCTGATTGACCCCTGGCGATAGCAGACTGGGCACGGAAGGGTTTCCTCGGCAAGGGCCGCTCAGGGCGAATCAGCGTTGCAGGCTCCGTGCGAATTATATCATTGGCAGCGGGATCCGGGTTGCATTTTGGGAAGATTGTGAAAGGTCGGAGCACGGCCGGAAGGAGGGATGAGCGTCATGGTGGTCTCAGTGCCAAAAGGAATTTGCATGCGTGTGAATCGTACCCGGGTGCCAGGGCGAGCACAGTGTTGCTGCTCATGAGACAGCGACAGATCGAATTTGATTTCTGGACAGAGTACAATCGATTGTGCGTGAAACCATGCCAGGTCATGACCCCGGTAGGTGCAGGAGGGTGGCAGCGAACGAGGCCAGCGCGGCACCTTGCAGAGCATCCGTGTGTCTGGAAGCGCGGATGGCTTGCAGCGATCCGATCGCACTGATGGATGGATGCGACATGTCTGAGTGCGAGAAAAAAAAAAAGAGGCGACCCAATGTCACGCCTGCGGAAAGTGCAGACATCTCCCCGCGGCGCACCTCAGCCGTTGGGAAGAGGTGGTGTTGGGCGCAGAGTCTGGCGTAAAGTTGTGGTTGCGAGGGATGGCCTGGCGGTCGGCGGTGGGTGACATGGCCATGCATACACAGCAATGCGAGGCCAACGCAGCAGCCAAAGTGGTCAGCTTCGATTGCGATTCCAGAAGGCATGCACTATTAGCCAGGCGAGATGCTGGTGGCGCCGAGGCTCCACTCCCCGAGCCGGCCAACGTTCTCCTTGCACCGGAGCAGCAGCTGACTGAGGCATTGATTGCACCGTTGACGGCTGAAGGGTCTGAGCCTGGCTGGGATGGAGAGGGAGCGGTGGTTGATGTCAATTGATGAGGTGAGGTGAGGGTTGCAAAGGGGAAGGCGCGAGTGACTCCGCGGGCAGCTGCATACAGTGCATGTGTGCCTACTGTGCTAGTATGTACATGCTGTAAGTGCACATATGTACATGCAGTAGTACGTATGTAGAGTGGTATCCCACGTGGAGAGAGAGAGAGACAGACAGACAGACAGACAGGCCCCCCGACACTCACCCGCACACACACACATACTCCCACACTCACAAGACGGCTGCAGGCCAACCAGGAAGAGGCACTGGCAGGCGGCTCAGGGCTGCAACAGTGAGCGCACAGTGCACACAGGCGGCTGCCATCCCAACGACGCCTCCCAGCAACCTGGGCGACGGTTGGGGGTGAATGGAGCTCAGCTGCAGGCCTGCAGTGGTGAGTTGATTCAGCGAGGCAAGTGGAGCCTCCATCGGGGAACTGGGCCCGCGGGCGTGCGGCGTGTTTGGGCCATGTTGGCTTCTGCATTGCTTCTGGCGCAGAGGCTAGAGCCAGAAGTGTGCGGACGCGGCACGGCGAGTCAACGACCAGTCATGGCAGCGACGAGGGCGGGAAGGTGCCTGGGACTGAGGGAGGTGTTGCGTGCTGACGCCCGTCTCATCTCAGCCTGGATGCGACTGGCCTGCACCGACCGCGCGTGGGCAATAGGAGGTGGACCAAGTGGACGAGGCCGTGGTGGTTGCTGGTTGCTGGTTGCTGGTTGCTGGTTGCTGGTTGTAGTGGCGGTGGACGATTACCTAGCATTAGGTTACTGTACCTCCCTCCTGTAGGCAACGCAACTACTGTCACTACTGTAGGTGGTAGAAACTGGCCTGCGACACGTTGGACACGCCTCCCCAAAACCGACAACGCTTGGGAATGGCACTGCAAAGGCACAAGGCCGCAGCAGACATACTACGACACCGACCACCACCACTACATAGCACCACCACCCACCAGGACAGCTGCGTACAACGTACAGGCCTCTGGCACCCCAGCTGAGGCCGTTGCGTTGGCCCACTCCGCCTGCGCTAGCTCCAGGTACGGGCTCCTAGCTGGGGGGTGCCCACCACACCAGGGGATAACCTCTCTCGTGGAATCAGCGCCGCAGATCATCCTGGCTCCCTGTCTCTCGCCGCACATAATTTCTGCCACAAGCAGGCCCGAACTGGGCGACAGGGAGCTAGTTGAAACAGCCCCGAAAGTCCCGTCTGCTCCCGGCACGTCATGTAGTCTGCGCTTTGCTGTCCTGACGAGCGCACTGTCGTCTCATTTCATTTGTCTCGTCCAGAGCCAAGGCCACGCGCAACTCGTCAGGGCCCCTGATTCTAGTAGATATAGCTGCCAAACGCCGCCCTTCCTCCGAATTTCCTATTTCCATCCTCACTCCCTTCGAGCTGTCCACTCATTCCTCTCCACCATTGCACTGCCCGGCCAGTCCATTGGAACACGACGCTATTTAATCTACATCGCCAAACGCCGCTGCCACTCCCTGCTTCGCCTGGCCTTCACCTCGACTTTTTGCCGAACTCCACACTCGCTTCCACCCTACCTCTTTCCTGGGCCATTATACCGGCCCTTCTCAGCGCCCGCTGACACGACGTCTCAATCAATTTGTGAGTCTATCTGTGGCGTCGCCCAAGCCCACGCCTGACTGTACTGTGCGACACTCGGCTTACATATAAGATAGTCAACGAGCCCATCAACAACATGATCCTCAGAGAATTAGAATCCAACAACATGGGCCGCGGTGCATACGATACCACGGGCACACCCAAGCCACCGCCACCACCACCCAAATAAGGACACTGTGCATCAACTCAACGGGCCATTAACTTTTTCTGCTTCACCTTCTGCGACTGCCTGCTCGCCATCGCAACTGCTAGCATTGGGTTCATGTTCAAGTTCCGTTGAGAACAGAGGGATAACTTCCTCCGCAACGTATGTTCAGCCACGCAATAGCCTTGCATGCACCCTGGCTAACCAATTATCGTTACAGTCCTATCAGTGTCCCAAACCACCAACACCATTGGCTACTCTCCATCTCACTCTCTACCGGCGCACTTTCTTCACCTCCACAACCTCCTGGAACACGTCTTTTTTAATAATCAGCGACCATTTCGTTTCTTACCTGCGTAATACCCTCGCTTATTCCGGTTATCGTCCCGCGTTATCGAGCGTCTCAAGCCTTGCACCCCTTGCGTCCCACGTTCAGCGAAGCATCTCCTTACGGCAAAAAGTTTTTTTTTTTCAATCGGCGTTTTATAGACTCGGACCGGCTCAGGCATAGATACCAAAACGGATTTTCCTTTCTCTTCAACAACCGCATATCTGGGTAGAGTTCCACCGCCAGCCTTCATTGGCACGCATTGGCTTGGATCATTTGTATATTAGCTCGGCGGGCTGGGTTGAATCGCACCAGGTTCACGACAGACTCGACGATTTGTATTCCGCGTATGGCCATCTATGAACGGCTTAGATGGGCCGCCAACCCGTGGCATTTGGATTAGACAGCGCCCGGGCCTCAAAATTCATGTCTCGCGACATGGTTGGCAGTTTAGACTAATTCCAATCTACACATTTTTTGGATTCTTACACTATGACCATGCGTACTGCTTGCTGTGATGTCTGCTGTCTCCACCGCTCCCATGGTGCCTGTCCACTTCCCGTCGCACTTGTGGCTCGTCGGATCGCCCGCTCGGAAAGATCAATGGAGCTGAGTGGGTACAAAGCAGATGCTGGTACCGATCTATCTTGTGGCCGTGTTGAGTTCCGAACCTGCACCGTAATGTGTGGCACATGTGACAGATTTCACAAGACGTCGCTGGTTCTGAGTTGGGAAGCCACGACTTGGCGCAAGTGGAGCCGCCGGCCTGCCCTGCACCCCACGATGCGGCGTACCGAATTGCAACCTCACCGCAGCTACCGCAACAACGACGCCTCCGCCACCGGCACCACCACCACCACAACCGCCTGACCCCAGCCGACTCCCACTTGTCGACCTGCAAGACACTAGTGCACAGCTTCCGCCATGGCCAACATCAACTGGAGAACCATCAACATCGATGCCCTGGACCCGGACAGCCCCGCCAACTTCGACCTAAGCTCCCTCACTCCCGCCATCACACCCATATCCACCGCCGACGTACAGAACACGGCGCAGCAAATACGGCAGCTGCTCAGAGGGGGCGACAACGAGGGAGCTTTGCAGAGCGCCCTGGAGAACCCACCCTACGGCGGCGATGAGAAGGGCAAGGTACGTTGCAGCCTACCATGACACCCACCAGCTCGAGGCACACCATTGCTGGCCCTACCCATAGCAGTGATACGCTATTGTTGATTGTCTCTCCGCATTCGGACCCCCTGTGGCCACTCTTGCAACTGCGCCTCTCGACTTGGGTTATCGATGACCAGGACCAGTCTTCGCCCATCACACAGTGGCCTGCAAAGGGAGACAAGGCTGACATGTCTTACTATCTTTAGGAGGCCTATCTTGCCATTGTAACCGAGATCCTGCAATCCATACGCCAGTCAGACATGTCACCAATACTCAGCCGGATATATGGTGCGCCGGGTGGCACAGAGGCATTGGATGTGCTGATGAAGTACATGTACGTTCCTGTCTTCGTATGGACCCCAAAGAAGCATCGGTTGCATGACCGCTTTATGAATGGAGTCTTGGTGACTCTACCCGCACAACCACTTGTCTATGCGTGCGTACTGCATGGTCCTTGCTAATTCTTCTATCCTCTAGCTACAAAGGCATGGCACACGCAACCGAAGGTAGCGGCACACGCAACATCACTCCTCAGCCGACTGGTTTCTCACAGGTTCACACTCGCGGTGGAGGTGAGGGTGGCGGTCAGGCAATGAGTGTGTTACTCAGCTGGCATGAGAAGGTACGACCCGCAATCCTCCCTCATGTCATTCGGTGTTTCTCGTGGCCTGCGATGCTCAGCCACCGACTTATCGTTCCCTGATCAGTCATGCTAATCTAGTTGCAGCTCGTTGAAATAGCTGGACCGGGGTCTATCGTCAGAGTGATGACAGACAGGCGTATCGTTTGAACATGTGGCCACAGTTGTGACCATTGCAAGCCGTGTCTCCAGGTGAATAGGCAGGAGAGCAAGTTTGAGCATGGCGCGGGCTGCATAATCAACAGAATAACCTCTGTCCTAGAACCAAAATCCACAACAACATCCTGCGCACGCTTCATGTTCTCCTACCAACTTCTCATACTTTTGGCACCTAGCGGCAGATTCCAAAGGCCCAAGAGTACCTCCGCCGAGTCAAGCTTTGCAGAGCAAGACGTTGAACCTGGAACAACCAGCATCGGCCACGTAGTAATTCCACACCGCCGTAATCCTTGTCCCTGGAACCAATTTTTTAGCTCCTTAGTGCACTGACAGCGGCCCCTTTCTACTGGTGGCCTTCTGGAAACCCTTCTTCAGCCTTATATGTGGCTACGGTAATCCCAACTAACACCTGCACGACTCGCATGACGACTCGCAAATCTTCATTTCCCGGCCACCTTTTCGCCGCGGACAGAAGGTCCGCAACGCTAGCCCTATGGGTGCCCAACTTCTAGTCGCGCACTTGAAGCGGCACGCTTGCTCAGCCGCGGCAACGCTTCCACGCGAAATGTTGCTCGATTTGCACTCGGCGTTGCTGCCAAGCGCACATAAACATGCTTCCGTATGGGGAATGTGCTCATGTTTCCACGCTAACCATGGGAAAAAGGGCAACGCTAGCAAGACGTTAGGAGATGAAACGCCGCGATCTTCGACACACGCACAGTGTAGAAGTCAAAACGAGACCAGGGTCATTTATGCATTGTCGCAGTGTGTGCCTGTAGCGTGCTTTTTTGACAGATTGTGACGGGCTAAATACGACGCAGGGCGTTCTTTAGCCTCTTGAGTCTATATGATCGCAGCCGTGCTATACCTGATGTGGGGACGGCTGAATTTGTTTCATGTTGCATGTTCCAACGGCTTCTGGAAAATTGTTCACACCCCTTCCCTCAATCATCAAAGCGTAGGGCTGCAGAAAAGTAAGAGTACAGTACTGTACCATAACTCGTGCCCGGCTGTAGGGCCCGGTTTTGGGGGAAGGCCGGACGGAACCAGCGTCGTCAGCTACCCATGTACCGACTGTACTCCGTACCCAACTAAGTGCCTAATTAATCAAGCAAGCAAGCCAAAAAAGCCATGGCAAGCTCATTGCGCACAAATCCGCACATTTCTTTCCTTCCCTTTTTTTTCGATCAGCAAACGGTCTGAGCGCTGGAGTGTGCACCCGGCAATGAAGAATCAGATGCAGCAATCCAATGCGTTTTGATGGCGCTCTTCTCCGTCGGCATCGCTTTAGCGCGCATAAGCCTGTGCTTGGGGAGAGATGAATTAGGTAGGTACTACCTATTGGGTAGGTACTATAGGCAGGTAACCATGGTACATAAGAGGTCACATCACATGACCACCATGCAATGCACACACACCTGGGCACCCTTGCAGCCCAACCACCGCCACAAACCTGAACGTACTGCATGTAAACCCAGACAGACCCTGGGATAGTCTGAACGGAGGGGATGAAATGCGGGAGGGGTGGTAGACATGTGTGTATATTATATTATATCGTATATATGGTATCATTTGTTCACGCAGACACCATATGGTATACACACACACACACACACACGCGCGCGCGCGCGCGCAAGGATACCTATGGTACCTATGGTAGATACCGGTACAGTACCCGACACATCCATGTCCACACGCACACCCACTTTTCATACATATCACATACCATCCGTACATTCACAACCCAACCAACAACCATCCTTCTTTGATACCCAACCCCCCCGAAAAATAATTCCCCGGCTCGGCAACTCGGGTAGTAGACACTTTGTTCGGAGCGCGCAGACCGAGGCCGGGCTTGGTTTGGGGGGTTTGGTAAATCTATAAGTTAGCCGAGGGGCGTGGCGAGGGAAAGCTGGGAGGGTTGGATTTGATTGGATTGGATTGGATGGGACACTGCTTGGTTGGTTGGTTGGTTGGTTTCGATGAGGTGTTTGGGGGTTATGCTTATGGGTTGGGTTGGCGGTTGGGTTTGCCTGGGGTAGGACTGGGAGGGTTGGTTGGTAGTGTAGTGAGTGTAGTGTAATGTGATTTCTTAATAGAGATAAGGCATGGGTGCTGTGAATACTATGGTAGGTAAGATGTGGATGTTAGTTTTGACGATGGACTAAGGTGTTAATTAAATTAGGTAATGTCTATGTTTTGCTAGGTTTCATTTTGTTTCTCAGTATTGTTGGGGTCTTGGTCCTAAGTATGGTATCTAACTGCGCGATTCCGGTGATTGACTGTGAGGACAGTTTGTAGGTGTAGGCGTTGTTAGGTATATGTGAATATAATGTGATGATGTCTTGCTTTTGCGGTGTATATTGTTTTAGAGATATTATACATGTTCATGCTATTGCAATATACATACATACTTGCCATATTCTCGCTAAGAGTATTCCCCCCCTGTATATGAGGCACTTGGTTAGCACGTTCGCATAACCTTACCATCCTGTCATTAACTTTGAATTCAGCCGTCCATCCTTCGCTACCTTCATGCCAAACATTAGCTCGCCATCCCACTACATTAAATGTCAGCCGTCAGCCGTTAGCCCTAAACCATCAGCTACCAATTAAGTAGTTACTAGACATCCTAACAATCACGACCGTACCACAGCCACGCCACGCTACCCCACGGGTTCAATCTCCACCTGTCATCTTTTTACACATCCAGACATATAACCATATCGCAAACACTTTGCACACGGTTATCTTCAACTTTGCTATATGCTTAGATTCAGTACGTACGTATAATACCGTTGCAAGCACCACCTATTTCTACCGCACACCAGCAACTATACTATAGTATCCATGGTATTACGCATGCTTTTTACAACTCTAAGTGACCAGCCCCTCTTTGCTAACTCTCTAAAACCATGGTAACTAAAAGCCCTTGCCCCCGCGAGTTGCCAACGAAAAAGCTCTATCGAATAAGCACTCTGATTATGTAAAGTTGTGGACTATGGTTAGCTTTTAACATCTATCATGGTGGGGGTATGGTGTGTACTAGGATGTAATTGTGGGGTATACTGTTAGAGCTAAAAGGAACCATGGGAGGTACCTAATTCTATCACCGAAGTTAGCTATAGTAGGTGTAGAGAAGAAGTTTAAAACAAAGGTAGATAAAGTTTACGTTGACTGGGATTATAGGCTTGATAAAGTAGTACATACTTTAAGTTCACCAATTCCAAACTTATACCTAGGATAATCATGCTAGCCTGACTTAACCATGATATCCATAGATGCCACCAACGCCCTCTACTCTAGTGATGACACTTCTAGCATCAGAATGACGTCACACACACGCCCTATCCTACAATACCCTACTCTTTACAACTCCCGCAAACAGGCTTACGCTTGCCAATGACAACATCAGGGCGGTATTATCAGTATATGGCTGAGGACACCGATTAAAGGCGCCGGCTCTCACCGGCTGTGCGGTCATCGCTGTGTTTGTGATTTGTTTGGGGTGGATGGGGCAGCATGGAGATGAGGTCTGTGAAGCATGGGTGGGTGTGATGTGAAGGGTTCACGATGATCAAGATGTCTGGAGGCTTTTTGTGTGTGTGTGCGTTCATCAGAGCAGTGTGTTGTTGGCTTGTTTGAAACCTGATGAGGATTAATATGCTTTCGTGATATATAGAGAGATGTTGTACTCTCTCCACCGTATGTTGGGCAGACTACGCTATACTTCCTTTCCAACTGAAGTGAGTCGATATCGACAACAACTATCCCCCCCTCTCCCGACCAACCTACCACACATCATTGCTTTCCATGGCTATCCAACCGTTTCCAGCAAGTCCATCTCTTCGCACCTCCATTCACTGAATCTTTTCCAATCCATGGGTTCACATTCCGCTATCCAATCTCATACACCAAAGTAAACGCCCACCATCCCATTCATACTCTATCCGAAAAGAAAACCCCATGGTCAAGATTTAGGGCTCTCGACCTCGACTAAATACAAATAGGACAAGTTCAAGAAACAGCTACGCGTGGAACAAGCAATATAAAGCTCTATGTAGTAAACAACCCTTTATGCTTTGACGAAATGAAGGAATCATGACCATGTAGTAGTGATAGTAAGATAGCGATCCAACATGATATGCGGATTATAGCTCTTACCAACAGTCTTGCTGTGTTATCCATACCATACCTACTGTATTCTTCTCAATGGAAATGGAAATGGAAATGTACATGAATATAATATACAACTACTAGTACTACTAGGTACCGACCTATATCTCAATCGCAGGTTCGGTTTTGATAGTAGTACTACATCTTATCTCAAGCGTATGTTTTGTGAGGTAGGTTAGTTTTGTGTTGTGTTGCGGGGGTTGATGGGGTGTCGTATATATATTTATATATATACACATGTGCTAAAGACGACTTTAAAGTATAGAATTGATTAAATGAATTATAATTGTTTTGCTACATCATTTGCGTAGTCTGTCCTCAAATCAAATCAAATCAAAGTAACGAAACAGACAATGTAGAACGTGACACAATAAAAAGGGCCTCCATTTGCCAAAATAAAAAATAAAAAAATCGCGTAGATTTCAAGCATATACAACATACGACCATACACAAAAATTCTCTTGCTATTTTTCTTCGCATGTCTAGGATAAGCACTGTATGAAAAGCGGGCGGTACCAACAAACTACTGTACCATGGTCTCCACCGTTCCCACAGGACGCTCTGTAATACCAATACATCCATCGACAATACTCTGCCTCGCAGGTTCTGAACTGACATTGGCACCCGCAAGATACAACAGCCAGACCAATCTGCCCACCCGCTCATCACGCACCTGGCCCAGCCAAGCCAACTTGCCCATTTTCTCCGCCTGCTCGCCCTTGACGAGGGGTTGGTACCATGCGCCGAGGGCCCCGCTCTTGTTTCGCGTGAGGATGATGACGCTGCCTTTTGGTGCTTTGCCCTTGCCGTGGAAGAGGTTCTTGAAGTCTTTCATGGCGAGGCCAAAGGATTCGTCGGTGAATTCACCCTCGTCGACGGGCTTGGGTAGGGCAATGGATTTGCTCTCTGCAGCTTGCTGGCGCAGGAGGTCGGCTTGCTTGCGTCTTACTTCGTCGGTGCGCGAGGCAATGCCGCGCATCCATCCGTCTTGTAGATGCTTGAAGTCTGTACCGCGGCAGGGTACAACGCGGAATGCCATGTCGACTCCGCCCATACCGTCTTTGCTTAGAAGAGACTCCCAGATCTGGGTGCTCTTTTCTGGATCGAGGAGGGCGGCGCGGAGCTCGTCTTTTTCGCCGGGGATGAGGGCCGAGGCGGTGGGGTTGACGGTGTTGATGAGGTGATTTTGGAGTTTAGACATGTCTGCTGTCTTTACGTAGAGGCCAACCACGTAGACTTGTACTCTTAGGAACGACACTTTCCGGATGCCGAGGCCGAGGAGTTGGTACTCTGCGTCGCTGGCGATGTTCTCCGGCCCGGCTGTGTCGGTGGGAAGACGGATGGTGCGTGGGAAGTAGGGCACGTATGATGTGCCCGTCTCGACAAGCTCAATGGCGTCTGGATCTGAGGCTTGCGGGTTCTCGGAGGTTGTTGGCGCAGCGATGACTTTGTCTCCAGCGGCGATGACCACCTTCTTGCCCTGCCATTCGTCTGCGATCTTGCGTGGTGCATCGGTCTTGGTGGGCGGGCCCAAGATCATGTCTACCACTCCGCGACTGACTTTTTCTTTCGACTCCCCGTTTTTGGGCTCCAGTGGCACATCCCACAGCCTGACGAGGAAGATGGGGGCAATCATTGACAGCGCAGCACCGAGCGCCAGCCAGTTCCGCTTCCGTATTGCTTTTGCACGGCGAATCTGCTCGGCGCGATGTACCGAGACCATGTCCTCATCTCTACGAGGACCCTTTGGTCGAATGTTCTTCAAGACGGCTTCAATGTCCTGTTTCGCATATCGACTGGCCTGTCGCAGCTGTGGAGTGGGACGGTATGGCGCAGGGGGGGCATTGAGGCAGCGGAAGATTGGCCGTCGTGCGGCGAGTCGGACGGAGCTCATGGTGGGCGCATGTACTGGATTGCTGGGGTTGCTGGGGTTGCTGGGGTGGAGGTGGAGGTGGAGGTGGACATGGGCATGGAGAAGGACTGGGCTGAGCAATGATGTCAAAGCGGGAAGCGGGCAAACTAGCGCATTGGACGACTGGCTGGCGCGTCGACGCGTTGATCTCCTCTGCCTTGTAGAGAGTGTCTATGTGGGGTCTACGCTCTACTTGTATCTCCACCACTCCCACCTCTCACTGTTTATCAATTACTGCACATGATGGCTCCAAGAACCGACCGAAGACGCACACAAGCCGATAGCGACATTGTTTCTACACAACAACTCACACAGCGCAACAGGCGACGAGATGAAACAGCAGAGCAAGATGAAGACGTCGACATGGGCCAAGGCGAGCGTGACGGCGGAAGTGGCAGTCTTCAGCAACTGTCAAAAGGCTTGGTACGCTATGCGCTTGCCTGCGAACACTCGCGCAAGCCGATCAAGCGTCAAGACATAAACGAGAAAGGTGAGCATCTCGACCCACTGCACTCGACTATCTACTGATGCAAGCTAGTACTGGGATCGTATACTCGCCTGTTTAGAGAGGTGTTCCAACAGGCAAACACCGATCTCATGGAAGTCTTCGGTATGCAAATGGTAGAGCTGCCCAAGGCTGACAGAGTCACCATGCGACAGAAGCGCGGTACGTCTATGGGCTGCTCATGTCGATATGGAGGGATGCTAACATGGCTTCAGCTGCCGCAGCATCAGAGTCGCAGAGCAAATCGAGCAGTATGTGGATACTGCAGTCCATCCTGCCTGACGAGTATCGACTTCCAGAGATTATCGGCCCCTCGCAGCCACTCGAAGAGGGCGTTCTCAACAAAGAGGATTCCTATGTGGGCTTGTACACCATGGTGATTGCTCTCATCACCATCTCAGGCGGCATCATGCCTGAAGGCAAGCTCGACCGCGCGCTCCGGCGCATGAACGCAGACCAGAGCACGCCTATTGGCAACAAGGACAAGACACTGGCGACCATGGTGAAGGACGGGTATATTGTCAAGGTCAAGGAAGCAGCGGTCGGCCAGGATGAGACGGTCGACTACATTGTCGGCCCTCGAGGCAAGGTCGAGGTGGGCAGGGAGGGCGTCGCGCGCCTCATCAGGATCATGTATGGCGAGAGCGAGGATCTTGGTGAGCTGGAGAGGCGAATACAGCGGACAATAGATGTGGCCGAAGCGTACAATGGCGGTGGGGCGGCGAGTGAAGGTGCAGCGGTGGGCGCGTCGCAGCCAGCAGGTCGAAAGCGAGGCCGGCCGAGAAACGACGAATGATGGGTGGTGGATGTTGGACGAGCGACAGGTGGATGTGAGATGTGAGATTGCCTAGATAGAGAAGGAGCGGGTTGTGCATGTCAATATTCCAGTTGCATCAATAGCTGGCCTGTGATCGGTGGGTGTGCTCGCGGTGCTGCCAATCGGATGGCGGGCAGTCGAGGCCAAAAGCGCCAACTCTCCCCGAGCTCCACAAGGGGGGGGTGGGCGATTCGAGGTTGCATCATCGCCCCGGTGACGGCACCAGCGCTGGGGGGGAGGGGATGTGCGGCCAGACACAGGCACAGCGTCCAGCGTGTGCCATATAATATTTCCCAGTGCGTGTCAAGTGACGCGAGCAGAGTGCGCCATTTGCCAGCGTGGCCGTTGTTGTTGTTGATGTTGCCAGGGCTGCTGTGTGGTGAATGGACGGGGCGGGCGGTGCAGTGGTCGGGGTGATCGGGGGTGGTCGAGGTGTACAGGGCGTGGTGGCAGGCAGGCAGGCGGGCAGGCGGGCAGGCAGGCGCAATGGCTGGTGGTGGTGCTGCTGCATGCGCTTCGCCCGCCCGCCCGCCTGCCTCTGCGCGCCAAGCGGAGTGATTGAAACTGGCTCGATTTTGCACACCAACCGCCGCCCGGCTCGCGAAAGCAGACTAAGTCGCCCATTCTTCAGCTCCGTCCTGGCCGCCGCGTCTCCTGCCTTGCTCTGTGACTTTGCCGCGCCATGAGTACCTGTCCCTGCACCACCTAGCCTCCCTCTTCCCGCGCCGGTAACACGATGAGCAGCATCAACGACCTCCTCAACCACGAGCAGCCCGCAGCCCCCGACCGCCGCGAGTCCGCCGCCAGCTTCACCCACCCGGCCCCCTTCGACCCTGCCGATGCCCTGACCGCGCTGGCCACCCTGGGCAGCGGCCAGCAGTACGCCGCCGGCCCTACGCGTGACCTGCCCTCGCCCACAGCCTCTGCCCACGCGCCGCCACGGCCCACCAGCTGCGGCTCCCACCACGCCCCCGTCGCCCCCGTCGCCGCCTCGCCCACGCTCGACCAGTACCACCATGGCTCCAGATCGCCCGAGGAGCAGAAGCGCCGCCAGTCGCTCATGGACACATCCTCGCCCGCGCCCCTTCTCGCCCCCATACAACAGGACGAGCCGTCGTCGGCGCCAATTGGAACCCCCATGTCTCACATTGTGCCGCCCACGACGCGCTCCAGCGAAGGCGGTGAGCTCGCCCCAGACGTCGCCCAGCATCGCGAGCCCGACGAAGTGAAGGCGGAATCCCTGCCCATTTCACGGGACATTCACACGCGCCTTCCCTCTCCACAGCCCACGATTAAGAAGGAGTCCACGGGCACGCCACGAGAGAGTACACCCGCCATTATGACCACTCAACCCGAGAGACACAACTCAGCCACTGCCGAAATATTGGACGCAGAAACGCTAAAGGCGCTCGAGGTTGCTAAACAGGCTGATCTGGGCCTCCGCAAGAAGAGGATGGGCAGCGAGAGCGTTGCCGTGCCAATGGACTCCAAGACTTCGCTCGCGCCTTCGAAAAAGCGTCCTGCTCCGTCATCCGTCTCGGCGCCCAAGAAGAAAGGAACCGCCAAAGCAGTCAAACCCTCGAAAAAGCGAAAGATTGACCCCGAAGACGACTCTACCGCCCGCTCCGTCACGCCCTCGGCACGCCCTCCCAAATCTGCTACCAGAGGCATCAAGAGAGGCTCGCAAGCCGGCACTCCTAACCTCGAATCCTCGCCCGCACCAGACAACTCTTCTCAAGTAGCAGCATCCGACGATGACGGCGACTCCTCCGAAGACCACAACCTCTACTGCTTATGCAAAAAGCCCGACAACCACAGATGGATGATAGGCTGTGACGGTGGTTGCGACGACTGGTTCCACGGCGACTGCGTCAACATGAAACAAGCCGACGAGGGCCTCGTCGACAAATTCATATGCCCGCTGTGCGAAGAGAACGGCCGGGGCCACACAACTTGGAAGCCCATGTGCAGACGAGATGGCTGTAGAAGGCCAGCTCGAGTGTTTAAAGAGCGCGAAAGCAAATACTGCTCCGAAGAATGCGGCACTCTCTTCATGACGGAACAACTTCAACGTACCGCCGGCGCTATGAAGACAAATGGGGTCCATGCTATAAAAGACAAATCGAAAAAGAAGAAGAAGCCTGCAGACGGTGCAGCAGAAGAGGAAGAACCAACACCGCTCGGCGGAACACTCCGCTCAAAAGACCTGAAAGCCCTCGTCGATGCATCCCCCAACATCCAAACGTTCCGCAATCTGGGCACAGGCGTGCTTTCACCCCCACAAACCGCATCACCCACCTGCGTCACCTTTAACGGCAACAGCGACCCCGGTCTCGCGCTCACCACAGGCGAAACAGAACGGCTAACGGCACTGCACAAAGAGAAAAGCCAGCTGCAAGACCGACTCGAAGTTCTCAAAGACCGCGAGAAATTCGTCAGCATGGCCAAGGAACAAGCCCTCCGCGTAGCCGAGCGCGAAAAAATAAAGGCAAAGGAATTCTGCGGCTACGACTGCAGACTGAGCTGGAGCGACGCCGAGTTCCTGCTCTGGCGCAACAAAGCCCACGGCAAAGCTAGTTTCAAGTTCTCGACGCTATCGCCCACACCCGAGCAAATCGCCAGCATCGTCCAGTCTGCCGCGGCGACCAATGGCGAGACTCTCCCCGCTTCTTCTTCTTCTTCCTCGTCAGGCCCCGCCGCCGATGCCGAAGCAGATACGGTGTGCCTGAAGAAACGCTGCTCGAAACATCCACAGTGGCAGAAACTCAATCTGCAAGACGCCCGGTTTGAGGAGTTGGAGGTTGTCGAGGCGATTCGCGAGTGTGAGAAGGAGGAGAAGAGTGTGAGGGAGCGGGCGAGGCGACGGGGCGCAAAGGATGGCTTGGCCAAGGAATTGATGGTTGGAGAGGGGGGTGGGGGAGCTGTGATGAGGAATCGTGAGGGGTGGGTTGAGGTTGTTGGGTCGTAGAGTTGGGGTCGTCAGTATTGGTTGGTTGGGACGTGTGTGTTTTTTTGTGTATTGGACACTTGAGCGAGACAAGCACAACATTGTAAGACAATTCAAAGCAAAAAGGGGGCAACGAAAATAACCGTTTGTTCTTTTTTTTCTTCTGTCCCTGGAATACAAAAAGACGACATATAAACTCATCATCACAGAATGGAATTGGAAAAATTTCACCTCTTTTTTTTTTTTTTTTTTTTGTTTTTCCTGTTTTCGCAGAATCATCATGGTCTTTGCTTGGGCGGTGTTTTTTTTTTAAGTACGGTTTTTTTAATACCCATCTGAGCTTCTCTTTCTCTCTTTTTCTCCTTTCCAGGTCGTTCCGTTCTATTTCGAAGCATGACGGTCGTTTGTACGTTGTGTACTTGGTACTTGGGTAATGGAGATGAGTGTTGGTAGTTGGTGAATGGGTTGATCTGTAGGGTTTGGTGTGGGTGTGGGTGTGGGTGGAAGGGCAAGGGGGGAATGGAAGGGCAAGTGGAAGTGGAAGGGGAAGTATTATATCAGTATACTTGAATCTACAGATGATACAATACCAGGCCATATGAGTGCTAGAACAAAAGGGGGGGGGGATTAAACTTATGCGCACTCATGCTTGGACTTGTGGATTTTTGTTATATTTGCTTGGGACTGTGTGAATGTATATATAGCACTACACCCATCACGTTATTGAGATATTGTCTCACACTTGAGGGTTTGAACAAGCGCCGACATAAGCTCAAGACGAAGCTCAAGCTCAACCCTCCAGGCCCACATCCACGCCCTCGGCCTCATTAAGTCCAATCCCCCGCTCCACCAGCCCCTCAACCCAGGCTTTAAACTCCCCCCTCATCTCCGCAGGCAACACATGCCCGCCACCCTTTACAAAATGTTTCTCCACCTCCCCCTCATCCCACACATCTGCTTCCTGCTCCACACCCAGCCAATTCTCCCTGCCCGTCCTACCCTGCCCCTTCTCCAGCCCGCGCCACAACACTACGCCCAGGGGGAACGCCAACATGCGGTCCGCAGTGCCATGCACAACCATGATCCTCTTCTTGCCCACAGTCTCTGCAATGCGCAAAAGCTGCTCGGGACTCTTGTAGTGCCAGCCCGCCGCCACAATCTGCAGCATAAACGGCGCTTTCTGCACGTACTCTGGGTGTTGTGATTTCCAGAGCTCGTTTGCGGCGAAGCGGTCGCCGTTGGTGGGGAAGGGGGTGCCGGATACGGGGGGGATGGGGTCGGGGGCGTCGAGCCAGGCTGAGGTGTAGAGGTTGTGTTTTACGCTGGCGAGTTTGGCGGCGGGGGATTTGGGCAGGAAGAGCGAGGCGCGGGAGAGTATGTTCTCCATGAAGCCGGTTGTGCGGAAGAGGTGCGAGGCTGTGGAGATGAGGGAGAGTGTGCATATGCGTGTGGGAATTAAGCTGGCCTGGGGGTGGGTTAGTGCATGTTGAGGAAGAGGTGTGTGTGTCTTGGAGAGGGAAAGGAAGGCTTCAAGGTTTTTGAAAAAGAAAAAGTACAGATGGAAAGTCGAGGGCTGGGTGTTTAATGTCGTTTGATTGAATCTCATCTTGGAGAAGTGTACACTGTGTCACATGACGCTGATTATATGTTGCGTAGATGGACTTTGCAATCTTGCAACATCAAGTAGGGGACGGGGTGGAGCGGAGCGGAGCGGGAGTCTAGATGCCTTGGAAGATTGGAGGAGCACTTGAGCTCTCGATGCAGTTTCATGCCCTTGGCATATGCGTCAAGTGGTATTTGTGTTTGCGTTGTGGTAGACCGGATGGTGGAACATCCGTGATCAGAGACCCTCATGGAGCTGGGCGAGGCACCACAGTCTTCTCGACCATGATCCCATTGTGGAGAGAAATTGGAAGGAATTGGAGATTGCTGGACTTACCAATTCTTGTGCAATCATGCCTCCCATACTTATACCAACGACGTGCAGTTCACGCTTCCCTGTCCAGCCAATGTGGTCAATGACCTCGATGATGTCTTTGGCCATCTCAGAGGTGCTGTAGCGGAATATGGGCTTGTCAGACTCTCCAATACCACGATTATCGATGATCAATGATGAGTACTTGTCAGCCTGGTCGTGGGCAAAATCTTTGGTCTGTCGTTGCCAGGCATATTTCATGCCCCCAAGGCCCATGATCCACTACAACCTGTTAGTGATATGTAGACTCTCTAGTCGCATAGTCTGAGGACATTTCTGTCTCCTTGGTTCGTAAATTTAGACGAACCATGATTGTATGAAGATATGGTACTATTACAAGAGGATCTTGAAGACTGATGCGCATTCAGGAACATGAAACGTGAAGAAGCGAAGTTGAGACGGTCCATGCGGCTGAAACAGAACGGGTACAAAAGCTCGCTATCAACTCTGGCACACAGGATGCAGAATGACAAATGCACCCCTGTCCCCAGTCGATCTTCACCACGATGCCTGAAGCGCAATGCAGTATGTGAGAGGGAATGTTGATGTCAAAGTGGAGTCACTCACCACGAGGTGTCGATCGCCATGGCCGTGGACTTCATAGGCAATGTTGATAGGGCCACCTCTCTCTTTGGCGACAGCGATTTTCCCCTTCTTCTCGGGCTTGAGGTCCCATACGGTGTGCTCGAATTCAGGATGCTTGAGCAGCTCCTCTGCCGTTAGTGGGGCCATGAGTGATGACGAGTGTCAAGTGGTGGCCCAGGACGTGGAACTGGCAATGCCACGTTAGTAGTGCAGTGTAGGCAAGCCTCAGGGCTACAAGTCAAGCATTATTGGCATTGGCAGTGTGCAGTGAGGATGTGAAGATGCAATGGGGGGTGGCGCAGTCCCGGTAGACAGCAGCAGCGTTGGCGGGTTGCTACATGGGGCTAACGGCGGCCGGAAGTTTGGATAGCCATGCTTTTGATAGTGATAGTGATAGTGGTGCCATGCAACGGTACGGCAGGACACTGGTGCAAGCGACAGACAGGAACAGGTACCGGTATGCGAGTGTTTGGTACCTAGTCGAGTCTAGAGTGACAGGATGCTGACGTACCGGTACTATTCTGGGCGGTGGGCGCGTATCAGGCTATCAGCCACACCGAGAGCGGCAATGTGTAGTGTCTCCAAGTGCTACTCTATCCGTGGAGGCTGCTGGACAGAGGTTGATTGAGAGTAGGCGGCGGGCGCACTGTAGAGTATGAGTAGGCATGATTTTCGTCATGTCCTCAGGGTGGAGCCTCGGGATCTGTGCTGAGCGCGATTGTGTTGGTGCTGGGAACGTCATAGCTAGCACCTAACGTTAGTGCACACACCCACGGCAGCACACCACAGCACACCACCGCAGCTAACTCGATGCACCTAGCCTATGTAGATTGAGCCCCATGTGTTCGGCCTGGGACTGGTGCGGAATTCGGACGACTACCGGGAGGTCCGCTTTCTTACATGCACACGCAGTACCGTACGCTGGACACGCACTGCTAATGTCCCAGACGTCCATGCGTCTCCCTACTGCTGCTGTTGCTGCTGTCCTGACAAGTGCCCAACACTGCCTTGGCCCGACCGCCCTGGCACCTCCGCTTTCCCTGCGAACCCCGTCGCGCCTGCCTGTTCATATACCAACGGCAGCAGCAGCCCAAACAAGCTCCTGCCTCAGCCATCACGCGCTGCCTGCTGCACGCGATTCGACAGCCGGATAGTCTGCGACAGTCACCCTTACTGCGCTGTCCATGGTCTGCTCGGCACCGTTTCAGCTGATCCCCTCCCACCGCCGAGCCGCCTTCGTGATCTCAAAACACCACCACGCCCCATATCCCCGCGAGGGCCCCATTGCCCTGGTAAAAAAAAGTAGAAGTGCTGTTCAGTGACATCCGCCACCTGATCGACCATGAACACCTCACCAAACGGCTACTACGGCGCCGGCCCGCCCATGATGAATCCCCCTCCCCCGCGCATCTTCGGCAGCGGAACCTTCGACCCCTCGCAAATCCCACAGGGCTCAATGTTTGCCCACGATGACATGGACGACCATGAGGGCGGCGGCGACCCAAAGAGGCGGCGCATTGCAAGGGTAGCTGTCCATGACGGCGCCGTGGTGGGACAAAGCTGACAAGCCACAGGCCTGTGACATGTGCCGGAAGAAGAAGATCAAGTGCGATGGCAAGATGCCTCAATGCACACACTGCCAGAACTACAAGACCGAATGCATCTTCACCCAAGTGGAGAAGAAGCGGCAGCCACCAAAGGGGTGGGTTAGCCTCCATCTTGCCCGTGTTTGCGCCGGCTGACCAAGAATAGTGCAAAGTACATTGAGGGCCTCGAGAACCGACTGGCGCGAATGGAATCCCTGATGCGCCTGTCTGGAGTACTGCCCGACGAGGATAATGGCAGTACCGATCTGGCCACCCTAGAAAAACGATTGGAAGCGAGGGCCGGCCGGTCTGCAACACCCAGGACCAGCGTCGACGAACGTAGACAATCGGTGGCACCGCAAGGTTCGACAGCAGATGGTACTCCAGTGCTGCCGACATTGCCCAGCCCACCAAGTGGCACAGCCTCGCCAGAGCCTGAGCCGCAGCCCAAGAATGGCGAGAAGGACGAGGATGCTCTCGCAGAAATGATGTGCTCACTCGTTACCAACAATTGTGGCGAGACACGGTACATTGGTAAGATCTAGGCCACAACCCTTTTGTAATGCTGCTAATCTTGTAGGTTCCTCATCTGGATTCTCCATCTTCTCACCCAAAGGCATACAATGGGTGAATGAAAAGACTGGGGATAATTCCTTCCGCGACATGATTTCAACGGCCGCAGTAGAAGACAACAAATGGATACAGTGGCGGCCAGACGTATTCCAGGACATATTCAAGCGACGAGTGTACAAGCAACTACCACCCAAACACGAAGCGTTGTCGCTACTCAAGGACTATTTTGAAAACTTCAACTGCATGTTTCCACTGTTCCACGAACCGACTTTCATGCATCTCGTCGACAAGCACTACTCCAAGGACCCGTATGAAGGCTCTGGCTGGTGGGCCAGTCTGAATGTAGCCTTGGCATTTGCACATCGCCTGCGTGTAATGAGCAATCTCGTGCCAGCAGAAGAAGATGAGAAGGCGTGGCAGTATCTGAAGAATGCCATGAGCGTCATGGTAGAACTCACCATGCGCAACACTGATTTGCTCAGCGTGCAGGCGTTGCTGGGAATCGTAAGCACCATTACTTCAATCACCAAACTCCGCCTTAACAAGTGACAGGGCCTCTTTCTCCTAGGAACACCCAACCCTCAGCCCACATACTTCTTCGTTGCAACCGCTATGCGACTTGCGCACAGTATCGGTCTGCACAAGAAAGGCGCCAACTTTAGTCTAAATGCTGCGGAAGTGGAGCAACGAAGACGAGTGTTCTGGATTGCGTACATGCTTGACAAAGAGTGAGTTAATTTTTGATCTTGTTGATGGACTTTACTGATATCTACCCAGTATTTGTCTGCGATCTGGCAGACCTCCTGTCCAAGATGACGACGACATGAACGTCGAGTTGCCAAGTGATACGCCACCTGACAACATTGGCAACATTCCACTCGCCGACGGTAAAGGGACTATGAACCTGTTCCGTCTAATGTGCACATTCTCTGTCATACAAAGTAAAGTCTACAAGGGTCTATACTCTGTGAAGGCATCGAAGCAGACGGATGGCGAACTGCTCAATACGATTGGGGAACTGGACAGAGAACTCGAAGCCTGGAAGGATGATATCCCATTGGAGTTCCGACCAGAGCATGATATCAAAGCCTCTCATACCCCTCTCATCCTGCAAGTAGCCGTCTTGCATCTCGGATACTACAATTGTCTCACCACCATCCACCGCATGAGCGTACATCACGGGTACTGGACGAGCCGACTGTCAAACTTCGCGATACAAGGACTGAACGCACGACCCCTCAATCCAAGAGTCTTCATGTCAGCTCAGCTCTGCGTGCAGGCTGCTCGAGCTTCAATCCATCTCTTGAAGTACATTCCAAAGGGTGATTTGTCGTGCGTGTGGCTTGTAATCTACTTTCCAGTCACAGCACTAGTGACACTTTTCGCAAATATCCTACAAAATCCACAAGACACCCGATCGCGCACAGACCTGAAGCTGATGAAGTTGGTGGTCAACTTCTTGAACATGCTGAACGACGACCAGGGAAGTGGCAGTGTCAAGCGAATGTGCACAGTCTGTGCCGAGTTTGAGCGCATCGCCACCATGGTACTGGAAAAGGCCGACCGCGAACACGCATCACGGCGGAAGCGTAAGCAAGGAGATAGCGAACAAGATGCAAAGATCGAAGCTACAGCTGCCGAACTACTGTCAACAAGCCGCAACTCGCAGTCATCACCCCAACAAGTCAGCACACCACAAAATAATCCCCCTGCTTCAGAAGGCATGATCTTCAATCCCGACTTCCAAGGCTTCAACGAGGTATGCACCCCCTTCCCCTTCCTGGGCAGTTTTCTAACATCACCAGCCCTTTCCTTTCTCTCCCAACTTCACACACGCCTCCTTGCAAGCGAATTCGCAAATGGGCCAATACGGCTCGCCTTCGATTACAGCGCAAATGTTACAACAGCAACAAAGCCTTCCCATGACGACAGGTGGTGACGTTAATGGCATAAGTTCCAACATCAATGCGATGGCCATGGGCCAGTTTGACCAAACAGTCAACAACGTTCCACAAGATCTATGGAGAATGCCCATGACTCTCGAGTGGGACTGGGCCGATATGACGGGAGGCTTCTCTGGCTATGAGGATGGGATAAGCATGAACGGTGTGCTGCCTGAATTTTCGGATACGCAGCATGGGACAAGCGTGTTTAATCAAGGGGCTATGAACGGCGGGCGATGATGCATTCAGGAAGAAAAAAAGAACTCCTTTCCGCGTTCGCATTAAACGATACCACGTCTTTTTTTTAATATACCGGCACAGATCAATGGCTGATGTAATCATGACTGTACTTGTACGCTTTCTCTCCTGTTATACTGCTGCTGCCTTTTTTTCGGATCAGGGCAACACGATGTAATATCAAGATTATTCCTACAACGATCATATTATTCTTTTACTGCCCGCTCACTGCGCTTGATGCGAAGATACTGATGGTTAGCTACGATTTTGCACTCTCTGGTACTGACTACGGTAACTAATACAATGTTCAGGCCTACATATGTTTAGAATTTTCCAAAGATGATGAGTCTCAGCGACATTTCAATAGTACATTCAGACGTTGCATGGAGTCTCAAGACGTCGCGATGGTCACTTGCGATCCAGCAGCGGTGACATCAACCTCCCAACCACCCCTGGTTGCAGTCGCATCTGCAACCGTATAACCGGCCGTCTCCTGTCCACTCTGTTTCAACCAAACAACCGCAGACTTGGCTTGTAGTGCCTCGTCCGTGGCAGCCGGCACAAGCGTCATGACGACACTCTGCGCATCACGATCAAAGACAAACTCGCCAATCGCCCCAGCGCTGATTTCAATCTTCAACCCCAACTCAGCAATGAAGACGCGTCTGCGCACCGCGTCCTTGGGCGCCACCGTAATCACCCCACCACTGCTCTTCTGCTCGTCCACATCGCCACCAAACACCAAATCCCCATACACATCATCCGCAACAACATAGACGCACTGGCCCAGACTCAGGCCCAAGAAGCCCTGCCCGTAATCACCAACATACGGATCCCACCTCAGCAGCTCGGGAAACGAGTGGAAAGCTGCAGACGCAAAGCCGCCCTCGTCAATATTCGTCAGCGGCGCCGCATTCCCCGCAAATCCCACGCGCAGCGCATACAGATTGTCCGTGGGATTCTGCTCGTAGGAATGCAGCATGGGCAGCGAATTCAGCCCGGATCCATAGTGGTGCAGTTGCCGTTCAATCTGCGCAATCTTGGCGCCGTACACGAAGTCCCAGTATCGGCGCGCGTTGCCGTTCCAGCCCCAGTGCGCGACGGTGGGCATGTAGGCTAGGATGCTGTTTATTGTTTTGGCGGGCGTGGTGGCCAGCTTGAAGTATTGCGTCCAGTAGTATACGCCTTCTTGGCCGGTGCTGTCCCATGCCATTTCGCTGCCAAACGGGACTGCTTGCGTTTCCCAGAGGTTGGCGCGGAAGCGCATGGCGGTTTCGAGGGCCGTGGCTTCGGCCGTCATGGCCTCGCGTTTGAGGTCGGAGAGCAGCTCGCCTAGGACCCATTCGCCCATGAGTCCGACGAGGCCGTAGTCGCAGTTCGCGGCCTCGTTGCCTAGACAGTACAGTGTGGTGTTGACTGCGCGGCCGATGTACCAGGACCAATCTTCTCGCAGCTGTTGGTCGGGGTAGCTCCTGGCTGTGCGGTACAGGGACCAGTATGTCGCGGTGGGGTGGATGTAGTTGTATGCACGACGTGTGGTGTATGATCGCTCGCGGTTCCACGAGGTCCAGGAAGACCAGTCGAATGAAGGGTTGTATGCGAAGTCGACAGCATCGGGCTGGTAGAAGAATGCGCTGGCAATGACCCCGAAGCCGCCATTTGGTTGCAGTGTTCCGACCATGGTCTCGTGTACGAATTCGTCTAGTATTTCCACCTCTTTTGCCACGGGCTGGATGAACTGCTTCATAGCGGCAGCGAGATAGGCTCCCGATCCAGCCTCATCGCTGAGCCCGGCAAACCACACGCGACGCTCTTGGACAAGGATCTCGTTCACTTCTCGGTCATAGTTCATGATAGAAGGTGCGCGATTAAAGGGGTCTGAGGTATCCGTGAAATGAGCAGTCGTGGTGAAGAACTTCCCCAGATCCGCAAGCGATGAAGGCGCCGCTTTGGGAATGAAGTAATGTACAGTCTGTGTCTTGCCATCCTCATAAGATATCGTGACTCGTGCTCGGCCCCATGCTGAAGGAGCCGGAGTAAGCTTGTACGCAGCCTCTGTCGAATTCTGCTCCGAAATCTCAAGAGCACCGCCGGCATCTATACTGCGTACGGGCGACGAGTGCTCGAGGAAAAGCCGTGCCGAAGATCCAGATGGGATCACGAAGCCTGGAATACCGACTGCAACCGGGATCCCAGCCTTGACTACAGCATCCTCGATGTGTTGTACATCGTCGGCGAGCGAAAACTTGAGACCAACCGTGTATTGCTCGCCAGCGTTTAGAATCTTGGACGTCGGTGTGTTCCACGGCTCACTAGCAGTCCACTCGTTTTGCGCATACGCAAGTGAATGTACCTGCCACTCGTAGTTGCCCTCAAAGGTCTGAGACTGGTACCCGAAATTGCCATTTGGCTCGCGGAGAAATCTCCAGGCCTCGAAGGGAGTCGATCCAAGCGCTGTGACGACCAGCGCGTTTCCGGTGCCTTTGAGATGAGTGACTCGCACATAGCCTGCGTCGAGGCCAATATACGGGTCAGCGAGGGAGCATCGGTCTTGTGTATTTTCTGCAGAGCGACCAGTGAAGATATTGTTGATGCTGACTGGGATGCCTAGACTGCCCAATTCAATGGATGCATTGGCAGTGTTGGTGATGTTGAAGCGCAAGGCAAACTCATCGCCATCTTGTAGCCATTCTCTTGTGATCTTCAGCGGTAGCCCGCTCGGGAATGTAGGTCCCATGTCGGCGGCAGCAAAGGTATTTGCACCAGCTTCCAAGCTCGTGACTGGCTTCCTTGCGCTTGCAGAATCGACATTTGTCCATGGTCCTGATTCGCCTGAGCGATATCGCAGCGTTATGTCGCCGAGATGATGGGCGCCATCGAAGGCAAGCCTAGGAAGGAAGTCGGAAGGCAAGAAGTCGAACTTGGTGGGACTGGAGCTGAGTGATATGAGAGTTTGGGATGAGTTGTTTATGCTACCTTCAAGGGTGCCAACTGTGAAAGGCGTGGATCCATTGTCGAGACCAAGACTATCTTGACCTTGAACTTGTATAGCGAGTAAAGATAGTAGTGACAGAAGGCGATGGCGAGTGGACATTGTGAGCATCGGAGGTGAGCCTGTAGCATACAGATGAGAGGATACCAAACGTCATTATAAACTTCCTTGGTACACTGCACACATCGCTGGTAACTTAGCCCGAACTCGTGGGCAATAGCCGGGCTCGATCCGATGACTATCCCCGCTTTTTCGTACTGGTAATTTCAATCCCTTCGTATATAACAGCATAGGCCATCTACACGAGATGTATGCCGCAGGATCGCCTACCACACCCTGTGCAAGTCGTACATCCAGGTTTGCGACGAACCATAACAGAGGATTGATCACTACAATGTAATTGATGCCGTAATTGATGCGGGGTACAATCACGGAGAATCACGGCTGTTGGTGTTAATCCACGAAGGGGAGCAGTCGTCTGCTGGTGCTTGTACCTGATGATCACAGCTTGGATAGGAAGGCGCGACATCAAGGATTCAGAACTAGCATGCAGGTCGGCATTTCTGCCGAGAGCAACAGAATAACCGTGGCATTGTTTCGCGCATTAATTCGAAGGAACTTATATAATCCTCAGGTTATAAAAACTCAAACAAATATCCACCTTTTTCGCTCAGTGTACACATAGAGACCATCAGCAGGTATTAGTGCAGTTTATAGGAGTCCTGTTGGTTACTATTATCCCTGTGATGCCTTCAAACTTGGTCTTCACAGATTCTCCCCTTTGTATAACTAAAGCCTCGACGGTACCTGAACAGATGTCGTCCAGGATGTCGACTTTGACATTCAAGATCCGAAGAGGCCCAATTTCATCTGCCCAGGCACGCGAAAATACCTGGGCTTTGGGTCGACATCGATACAACGTGACCACATACGGATCTCTGTACCAGAGAGAGTACTGCTGTAAAGATATACACTATTCTACTCATCTATAATACGTGCTCATGGATTATGGGTACATTTAACATCATTAAATACAATAGTCAAGACTGAATTTTCATCTAGGCAAAAATGATCATTACGACCTTGAAGTGATGCATCAAACTTGAGTAGGATTTGGGATAGCGGTGTTAAGACTATTTAGGGAGTCTCTCGGAAAGATCATATCAAAGTGAATATGTACCAGTCATCCATGCGGTTTTCCGCTCACCCAGAACACACGAGAATCGTGTCGGCACAAACTGAGAGAGACAAAGCATTGTATCAAACTTTCCATTATATATGTCAGCATGCGGATTGCACATGAAACCCTCAACACTCATCATTCAACTGACCATTACGAAGCATTCCTCCAAAATGAACACTTCATCCAAGGAACCCACACCCCCAACCGGCAACTTCGCACGGGGTAGCAGCGAAGACGCGACTGGCAAGCGCAGTGAACATAAACAAGATAGATTCGATCATAAGCAGGCGTGTCAACCCAACGGAGAAGAGAATAAATTAGTGCCCCGAGACTACGGTATGCCCCATCAAGCTCGTCGTAACGCAGTCTCATACCCAACACTCGATCAACCCAAAACATCGCTGGGTTCTATTGAAGCGGAACATGCAAACGTGAATAAGCCCGACTGTGGAGCTGAGCAGAACAGAGCTGATGATGATGGAACCGAGGAGAAGAAGAAGGAATGTGGACGGAACGTGTGACATGCTGGTCGACTTGGCGTATGATCGTGTCAGTATGGAACCCAGATGAGGAAGAAAATAGAAGTAGAGCAGCGAGGATTCTAGTTGCTATGGGCTTGTGCCGGCATCAGTCATCCGTGACAGTGACATGCACTCAAAACTTTCCCAATACAATCTCTTACTACACTTAACAACTATGCGCCGTCATTGATCAACCAAGCATAACCCAATAGAACTTTGTGTTAGTTTCGAGATACTCTCAATGTATGGTTCCATGCACATACGTTTCTCCTACCAGATAGTGCATATCTGGTAGCGATGCAGTTGCTTAAAGAACCATCCCTTTATTCGTCCGCCTACATGGCGGAGGTAACATCTTCGATAGGGTCCATGACAATAAATTTGCCCCCAGCCTTCTCGAACTGTTCCATATTACATTGGAAACTTGTTGTGGTCTGAATAGTAAAGCTAGCGTGATATCTATTATTGTCTGGTAGTACATCCGCGAGTGGTCTATGATGTAGATCAGGGCACCAGCTCGGGAGCCTGGCACTTCGCTCCATTGTCACATCAAGACTTGTTATCTTAGTGACAGCAGATTGCGAAAGTAAAATGGCTGCAAGAGGCGTGTAGAGATCTTCGACCGACCTTGTCGCCAGGCTCCTAGACAAAGCTTCCGTAGAAGTATTCATGCATGAGCCTGATTACGCCAAAAACACGATCGCATTGGTCAAAGCATATTCTTCGGCGATCAATGTGAGCAGGTCTGCGGCTAACGAATCTGAGTTTCTGTCGCACTAACTCGACATTGAGGATTCCGGTGAAGCTGTCGCGGCACTCTAGTAGGTACTGATTGGTCCCGCGGAACGTGGTGTATAGGTCGAGCCTTTTGATCTGTTTCGCCGAAGCGGAGGAGGTTTTCCATGGCATCGCGGGCCAAAATCGCTTCCTGTAAGACCATAGACGTGACCACCTAGTACAGGTTAGTAGGTGACAAATGGTGACAATGAATGAAGAGGATGGTAATTTAAATCATTGAAGACTAGACGTGCCACCTCGAATTTATCAATGAATACTCTCGTTTCGGTTATCTCTTCTTTGATTCAGATCTGCGAGGGTGTTGATCAGACTTGGGTTCGTATGCTGCTCATGTCTCACTTACAAACACCTTCTCCGCGCTCTTGTATATATCAGTCTCACCTGAATCTGGCCGCACTTTCCACCTCATCCGCTTGGTTGATCCATATGGCATGTACGCATCTTTCCATTACGCAAACGCAAACGCGCTCTTCTACCCCGCCTACAAACGCTCTTACCAGCGCCTGCAAACGCTCTCACCAGGCAGCCTCATTTCCACTCCCACGCCCACTCCCACACCCCCATTTACTTTAGGACAAATATCGTAGAATTCCCTATATCTCCAAGAATCCAGACAACCAGCAGTTGGCCGAGAGGTAAAGAGCATTGTTTCATCTGTTGCGCGAAAGTCGCAACAGTTTGAAAGGGCACTTCCAGACCGGTCTTCGCCTGGTTGCGAGTTCGATTCCAACCGAAAACCCGTCTCCCAGCAAAAAGAGCTGGTATCGCCAGGTTTACAGGTCGCCACTCCAAATCGGGGTGGTGCTTTTTTGCGCCCAGATGGCATCCTTCGCCAAATGCCTCATTCGAAAGAGCGCATTCAACAGATTTTGCCGCACAGTTAGATTTTTGAGCATTATAATCGAATGGAAATGTCGTGATTTCAAGGCAGCATATTTCTTGGGGGAGCCGACTTGTTCAACTCGATGATCGTCATACAAGCTGTGGTGTTGGGCGTGATCTCCAGAGCGCGAATTTGACGAAGCGCAAGGGCTGATAATTGTTCAAGGACAACTCTATATTTTATCAATGCTGTGACTGACCTTTATTTTTACGCTCACAGTACTATGCCATGCAGTCGAGTGAGGCTGACACACTGCCATTAGCAGTGGTGAACGCCCAAATCGCCAGCGAGGCTGGGCGCTTGATTTGATTACTACAATAGCAGCCTATGTCATAAAAAGGCATTTTAAAATGTGACAACCTCTTTCTAATCGTATAAATACCCGTTGTGAATTTCTGATGCGCATGTAAGAATGGGAGAGATGAATGGACGTTGGTCAATCACCCGGCAAAGCGAGTCACGTGACTACCATCCCACCATAAGTGTATGGGTGGTCATTTTGGAGACCACGCGATGCACACCTGAGTCTTGATCCTGGCGATTCTTATAATTTACAACTCTTAACTTTTGAAGCTAAACATCAGTGACTTATTGGTGGGTTACTTTGATGAACTTGCTCTCAGCTACTTGGTGTCTCGAACGCTACACGAGTATATATAAAGTGAACACTACTTGAGGCATGTACGTGTTCTAAGTAATAACTACTCTAAATTGATTGGATAATTAAGACTCTGATATATAGTTTAGAGCGATAGGCTGTAATTACATAGATAGGTAGCTTGTGTGAAGACAAACTTAATAGAAGTAGTAGTAGATAATAAACGACCAGATCTTGTTTGAACTGGTAATTCTAATAATTTATCTAAACTTCTAGTGGAGAAATCTACTAGCTAAATTTCCTTTCTCTTCGTTTAAGTGGGTATATAGTGCCTCTCTGTTGATGCAAAAAGAAAAAAGTTTGCCTACAGAACCTGGGATTTGCGGCGTTCGCCGAAGCAAAAAGAATGATGAATGACCTAACCAGGGGTCGCTGAGAATTGTTAGTGTTCAGGTTCGAACGATTGACATTGAAGGTATAACTTACAACCTGGAATCTCTTGATGTCAGATGAAATCGTAGTCAAGCGCCTTGCCATTGGGCCATTAGGCCAGTAAGTTACTACTGTTGTAATGGTAAGATTCAAAATTTTGTGTTAGATGTAGCTGAAGAATTAATCACAGGGTGAAGAAAAAGTTTACTAGCGTCGCGGGGTACCGGTATGACCACCATTTGTTGCCCCACCAAACCTCTGAACCCAACCGAATGCATCTAGTCTAGGCAACAATAGCAGCATAGCCTTCATCCTGACCGGTATAACTTGATACCTTGACCGGTGCCGTATAGCAGTGACATGTACTACTGCACAGCCCGCAGCTATTACGTATCCGTACACGCAGCACTCGCATTGGTGTAACGCTCCACAATTCACTAGAGGCCTTGACTGCCTAAAACTAAGAGATAAACAAGACATTTCGACCCCTTGTATAGAGCTCTTACTATATAAGAAAGCTTCTTGGGAGTAATTAGCAGATAAACCACGCAAATGCTAAGAGCGCGCTATTTATCGGTTTCCCAAATTGGATATCTCCCCGTTTTCCGTCCCAACTTGGCTGGTTTGGGAGTGTCTGCTACAGTTAGAGAAGGTCCTGATCCATGTAAGATCTCCACAAGCTGTTCTCAATATTGCCACATTGACGATGTAATTTGAGTTCGCGGCATCCACACTTTCTGCAGACAGTCCTGTGCATTCCCTTCGAGACCACACAACAACTTCATTAACGTCGACAATGACAAGCGAAACAATATCCCCTCATTCATTTGAGCCACTCATAGCGCAGTTCTCTGGCGGAAATTTCATATTAGGCGGAGGTGTAGCTATCTTCCACATTGCAACAGGAAGAGTAGTGATATGCCGTGCGCATGAGCGTGGTTCGACGTATTACTTTTTGCCCAAGGGACGTCGAGATGCAGGTGAAGAAAGTGGCCGGGGCGCCGAGAGAGAAGGCTACGAAGAAGTACACTACCCTCCCGACAATAGACCTACCGTGTGACCACTAACGACCGGCCGGGTAGTCCGGCTACCGCAACCGCCTCCTCCCTTTACCAACTGCGCATCGCCAGCCGCAAGCGCATCCACGCGTTCATGCCTCACCTCTGGTGGCCGAACCAGTATGGATGCAAATGATCAGTTTCAAGATCCAGTATATCCTCTATTGGTATATTGCCGAGACGCTTCCGCCGGCTCTGGAAGCTGATCTCGAGACCGAGGCAGGTGCTCCGTATAAGCCGCCACCTCCATATCCTCAAGGATTGTCCCTGAGAGAGAGAATTAAGATGGAACCAGAGGGATACGAGCCATTGCATCACGAAGGCACGGGCGTTGATGAGGGAGAAAAGTTGTACGTAAGCGAGCTTGTCAGTGTAGAGGAAGCGGTAAGGAAGCTGGGGAAGGATAGCGTGTTAGCAGATGTGGTGTTGAGGGGCTGGAAGGGAATTAAGGATCGGTTTGCCATTGAGGATGCTGCGACAAGTGAAAGTCCAGGGGCAATGGACTAAAAACCCGAACTTAAGAACTCTCACGTTTAGAAATTCAATGCTTCTAGTAAGCGGAGGCCTAATGAGCCTATACAATTAAACATACCGTTTATATAACTATGGTACCTAGCTTGCTTTCTAGTATCCCACGTCCTAGCAAATTGCGTTGGGAACTCTATGAATATTAGTGTACCAAAGTCCACCTCCTCGGAGTGAGATACACCGCTCTATAATTCGCGACAGAAAGCAGTGTCGTGTGATGGCAAACACGAGGATGTTGAAGCCACGTTTAGTATCGCTTAGGCAGCCAGGATGGCCGGACGTCAGTAAACCACCGAAAAGAGGAGGGCAGGGCTGGAGTAGCGAACCTTGCAGGTTCTCTTGTCCTCGAGATCAATGACGCCACTGTCAAGACATACCTCTTTGCCTTGGACTGACGCATGTATTTCATCAGGACGGTTATGCCTTCTTCCCCGACATCCTAATGGGCTAAGATAACTGGCAGGAAGAGATGGAAGGTCGCTTCAGGAGCACGCAATTTCCACAAGACCAATAAATGTATGACGCAATCACATTCAAGTGCTGGGACTTGGAAATGAGGCCGCCGAGCACATCGTGCGGGACATGGAGTGTCTTAAACGTGCTCAGATTTCCGTCAAAATGGCGCGTAAGAAGGGAAATTCCAGCTAGCTTGTGCCACCAGCTCGGCTTGTAAGTAATGCTCGACATTTTCCTCTGCAACATGCTTGCACTTTGACACCAATCAGTAGGCAGGCTTAGCATATGAGGTGTAGAATACATTCTAATATTGTGGACGAAGTATTCCTTACTCCTCCTCATCAAAGTCATCAAACGGCCAATGCCGCTCAGACATTTCCCTCAGCCAGGGATCATCCTCTGCCGAAGCAAGTGCTTGTTGTCGTATCTCAGCTGCCTTACACTTGGCCGTCTCAAACCGGTCGTTTGGTATCCATCCATCGGATCCTATACCAAGAAGCTCGTTGATGGTTTCCACGTCGCCATCTGCGTCGCGATGCGAGTCATCCAAGGCATCGATTCGTTCTGCTTCCTCGTGTGTGAAAGAAACTGGACATGTGGGCATAAATCTATGCTGATCTGTTAGTGAAGCGATTTTACTCCAGTTTTGCGAGACTTGAACAAGGTCGTATTGTAGAGGTGTGTTGAGACCTTCCCATGGCTCGCCAGCGTGATCAAAGATTCGGCGTCTGAGTATGTCTGTCTCTTCTTCAAGGGCATGCCAATGTCGTTGGTTCAAGCGTTGAGTAAATCCTAGGTAAAAGAAATGTACATGTCGGCGACGAAATTGTTCTTGGGCCTGGGCACGCTCGAAGTCATCTAGAGAGTCAAGATGAGCCGATAGATGCGGGGGAGTGAAGAATCTTGATTCGGGGTCGCTATAATTTTGGAACGAGTTCGGTATACCGGCGGCGAGGAAAGTCGGTAGAACAATAGCATGTTGCCAGTCGATAAGGCTGGTAATTTTATAATCTTCGGATATAAATATATTATTTGGTTGCATGTCAGGATGGCGAAGGACAGGAGACATTAGCTCCGAGCTAGTCGGTACTAGATGCGGAGCTACTTGTAGGTATTTTTCGAGGGATGTGATGTGTACCATTGGATCTTGCTTCTCATACTGGAAGGCTTCCCTATGTTGTCGGTGGAAAGGATACCGGGGTTTTCCATACTCATGTATCCAGGCTAGCTCCTTCTCAGCAGGGGCTTGAAGGGCACGGATGGCGTCAACATCTAAGCAAGGTAAGTGTCGTAGGTACCGTTCTCGCGATCAAAACGTACGTGGTCCTCGATCAATCTCAAGACCTCCACGCTTACCGTGCCACCAGCGCAGCCCAGTATACGGGCCCACGCAGAACCGTCTGTCCATTGCAGGTATGCTCACCATAGGAGTGCTCGTTTGTAGGTCATGTGCGTAGTATATGCTTCCACTAGCAGGTAACTGTATGTTGAAAAGCTTGGCTTCGAGCTCGACGATGTCGTGCAGAACCTGCAGTCTTTGCTGTTCAGATAGATCGAACCAAGCGTCGCCGATCGGGCGTCCAGGAAGCTTTTCCATCAATATATACTCAGAGCCAATAGCATTCTCATCGATTCCGTATCCAAGGATTCGTGGAGTTGGAATGCCATGTGCGCGGACAAACTCCATTGTCGCGACTTCGCTAGCTACAGCCAGGCGTTGGGGCAGTGTAGAGGGATAAGGCAATCGCGCAAGAACTGATGTGCCATCCTTCATGCCCACTTCAAAGATTCTGTTAAAGCCGCCCTCCGCCAACTTGTGAAGGCTCTGAACGTCGGTCACAGGCTTGTTCACAGAGCTTGCAGCGGCTTTCTTAAGCTCATCGACGTTGAAAGACAGTCGCCTTTCTGCCAACCGGATATTTTCGTTATATCTAGGCAGAATGATTAGATTTTGTTGAGCACTCAATATAATCATCTAGTCGACTCTTACATCCATCGTCCGGACGTATATTCGAACAATTCCTCATCGTGATCCACGTGGTGTCGTAGGCCAACTCTTGACGGAGTTCGAGCGCTGCTAAAATTGCGAGAAGACCCCAGTATCAATCTGTTCTTGATAGGCAAGGACTGCACTTTCTGTGCCAGGAATGTTATTCGTGAAATCATGATCCACGACAGCAGCAGATGACAACAGCTCTTGAAATTGTGCTCATGAAAATGTCATGATGCGACGTGACTACGCTCCAGGAACTAAAAGCCAGTACTAAAATTGTCAAAAACTCGTGAAAGTTTGGACGCGGTATGCCTGTGCGTGCCACAAGTAAGGATTAATTCGTTTCGGCAGACCTTCGGATTCCCGATTTGGCTCGTACTAGCCGTAATCGTGATATCTACTCCCATCAAAAGGCAATGCAACTGTATCAAAAGTACAAATACACAGTCTACATATCAAACACATGAAACTAACATCAATTCAACAAAACGTCGAACAATGTAAAAGGATCAGCATGGTGCCTCTTCCTGCTTTCTCACCGTCCTAGACATGAAGGTGGACGTGATCTTTCCAACACATCGAGTCGCCAATAAAGCAAATAAAAGTGTATGATATATGTTATATACTAAGAATACAAGTGGAGATTGTTGGTATCCAAGAAGGCGGTCATGTATGTCGTGGCGCCTAACCAACACTGGCAAATGTGCTCACACCCAGTTCTCGCCACCTGGATCGTCCTTTGTTGTACTGCTGTTTTTCAACCAACCCACTCCTGCATTAGCTACACCTTTCCAACGCTCAACACTCTTTTTCTTGCTGAAGCGATATTGTCGTTCGCGGCTGCGCTCTAGTCGTTGCCTGAAAGGCCCATCACCCTCCGCGCCAAGTCCACCAAGCTCCATGTCCTCGCGAACTTCTGCTTCTCGAAAGCCAAGGGCAGAGCTCAGACCGCGAGTTGAAATTGAGGAGTTGCCTCTATGCATATTGCTGGGCCTTGAGCCAATGCTATCATTGGAGCGAACTCTTCGCAGGCGGTCTTGTAGGTCCGCTGCTTCACCATCGCCCAATATTCTGCCCTTGCGATTCGAGGGTGGCGTGCGGTAATCCCAGTTGGAGACTGCACGCCTCAAGCTGTACTTTCGTGGGCTTTGGTCCAAGACCTGACCAATCTCTTGGATGTCTTCAGCTCGGGCACGCATTCGCTCAAGAGATTGCATGCGAGGCGCTGCAAAGGCTCGACCTTGAACGGATTGTGAGGGACGACGGCCGAGGTGGTTCGGTGACTGAATGCGCTGATGTGAACGTTTCTCTTCGATAGCCATCGCTACTTGGGCAACGGAGTTTGGTACGACATCAAGCGAGTTCTGTTCACCGATCAGCATGCGAACAAGGGAAGCCTCCAGCTTGTTATTTGACTGACCATGTGGATAAGAACTATGGGCAGCTGAACAGTAACCAGCTTTCTACTGATTGTCAGCTTCATCCATGAGTTCAATGTGACCACTCACGTGTGCGCACTACTGACGATGACATTGAGAAAGTACCGCACTTCGAAGTACTTTCCTGTGCATGTCAGTGAAGTTACCATATCCGCATCTAGGGCGCCGTACCACACTTGACTGTAGCATGTCCACGAGGTATCTCGAGATTGCACGTGCGTATTTGCGTTTGATGAGCAGTAACGCCATGCCATCCAGCCGCTCCATGCTTGACCATCGCCTTGCTCAAGGTAGAGCGCTCATTGCTGTCGAATATTCGAGCCTGTCCAGCAGACTTCTCCATAGTTGATGCAGCAGACTGGATGCATTGCATGTTAGCATCTTAAAGAGCTACTAGATTCTCTGATCATGACCAACGTGTTTGTAGCATAGAATATTTCTTTCCAACTGAAGTTCGATCTTTCTAATTTTCTTGCGACTGTTATTGGCCATATGAACGTCGACATAGATACTTGTCCCGCTAACCCATACTTGTCGATGGAGGCCTGCGGTGACACGAACTTTTTCAATGGTGTTGTCCCGCGGCTTGACCCATTCGTCCGAAGCAGTCAGTGGACTGGGTAACGACATGAGTGCTTTTTCAGCTGCCGCATCATCAGTAACTAGTAATGTTGTATAAGATCGCTACGTACGATCGTAGACAGAAAGGACCGTAACGTCTTCGGAAGCTCTGACAATGTATTGCTTTCCATGATCACGGATCAAGAGCGACACGCAGAGAACATACCGAATCCGCGCACTCCTCGAGTGGAATGGCGGGGGTCCTATATTTAGGGGTAGACTTAGATTGAAAGCAAGATTAGTGACCGAGGGCATCAAGTGCCAGAAGAGGTCCTCTGATCCTATGGGCTCTTGACTATCAACCATGTTGTGGGGTGGCGGATTCTTCTCATCGATCAGCTCCGAGGCTAGATTCAAGAAGACACATCTTCTATTCCCACTCATCTCTTCTAAACCAAGTAAGTCGATAGATATACGAGCAATGTCCAAAGTCCTTCTATGACGAATCCGCTCTGCGTCGTCGATGTTGATCTGAACAGTCCCTTCGATAGAACCTCCCCCAACGAATATACCTGCTGATAAGTCCAGACCTAGTTCTATCCTTGGATGTCGGTGTGATGGGAATTCCAAGAGCTCCTTCGAGAGTGGTTCGCGGATGAATGTTCTGGAAGGTATTCGTCGATGGGTATCATGGGATACGGGATCAAGACGCGCAGCGACATGACGTACGGGAGATTGCGAATGTCCCCTTCGAGGTATAGTGTTTCCGCTGTCTTTGGGTGGAGGTAATGGTATGGCGGGTATGGTATGCACCAGAGTGCTTGCTGCCTTTGGTCGTACCAATTGCACTGGAGGCCTCTGTTGTTGCTGTCGAGATCGAGATGCACAGCGCGCGCGAGATCGCGACGATGATCGAGGTGGCACACTGCCCGGTGGTATGCTGTATATACTGGAGATGCTGTTGTTGTCTGCTGGACTCGGCGGAGAGGGCGATCTAGAGGGTGGTCCACCACGAAAGGATCGCATACCGTTGCTCTCGGCACTGTGCCTCCTTTCTGGCTCTTTGTTCTCTCCACGGCGAGTATCGATACTTGGGCGCTGCCGCGATGCAACAGACATTTTTCGAGAGACATCAGTACGAGAAGTATTGCGCTGCTTGTTTTCATAATAGGGCCGCCGTGGTATGGTATCAGCCAAGCTAGGTTCAGTAAGTTCGCGTATGTCTGATAAGGGTCGCGTTTTCGCCCACGTCGACGCGATAGAATGCCCTCTGCTTTCGCTAAAGGTATTGCCGACCATGCCTTCACAGCCTGTTGTCCGACTCTCGTCTGACTCGAGCGGTGAGAAAAACGAGGGGCCGCTTGCCTTCTCTTGCGATGAACAGACTTGGGATAGTTTGGTGTTGCTGGTAGGTGGCTGTGATTGACCTGACCCTTTCAGCAGCCATCCCGCGAGCTGGGAAAGTGTCATCGCTGCCTACCGTCAGCGGCTGCGAGTGCTGTTGGAAGTATACAACACAACTTCGTGAACGATAGGTGGAGCACGAAGCTGGTGGCTATCGTTTAAAGGTTGGCCAAATGTTGGCCAAGCGATTGATGCGGGATCTGATGCTGTTGAAGACAGGAGAGGAAGTCATATGAGACTATGTCAATGCTTGATATCCTGGTGTGCGGGTGAGGTCTGTCGCCTAGGGGGTTCACTGTCGTAGTGAGATGGCATCACGATGTCGAGGTCGGATCGCTGCCTGGCGCACGACAGATAGGAAGGAGCTGCATATGTGAGATGGGGAGTTCCTGCTCGTCTGTAGTGTCTGGAGCAGCAGCAAGATCGAGCTGGGGCATCACAAAGCTGAGCGTCTGGAACATGATCATAGGACTTCTGGTATCTTGATGCATCGCATCTTTTACTACGGGGGGTCTAGGTAGTGTACATACAACCTCTGAAAGTTCTTTGGCGGTGGAATTGGTCTTGTGCTCATGTGATAGGTGTTTGCACTGCGATGTTAAACAATACATTGCATGTACATAGCCTACGCAACAGTCCGTAGGTACCTCTGACGGCCAAAACGCACCTCGACGTGGCTGTCTGGAGGGCTCCTTACGCGTCCATAGCAGCTATAGTATAGTATACACAGTACGCTGTCTGCTGGCGCTCAATTGCGGGGCGCTGACCCTACGGCATTGGGCCCGACGCTCAACTGATCATGTCCCATGATTCAGAGTCGTGGCAGCGAAAAGAGCACATTTGTTACAGTAACTTTGACGATGCATTGTGGAGAGCCGCAATATCGTGGGGCGAGTCTCGACCGTGACACGTTGGTCACCTGGTCGTGGAGCCGAGAGCAAGCCCCTTGGCGCTAAGCCCATTTTGGGGTAAGGATGCTCATGTGCTGCATAAGAGAAACGAGTCGGCGACATGCTGGACACGAGGGATCCGGTAACGGGCAGTAAGCTCGGAGACGGAATTTGGCGGTACGCAGAAGGCTGAGGACGACTGGAGGTTGTGTGCGACAGGCATTCGTGAGTATATGTATTATGGATACTCGAACAAGATCATGGCCATGACGAGGCTGCTCTGGCACGTCTGGGCATGTGAATCTGACGCGGGGAAGCCAGGCTCCTGCAGTGTGATGCATTTCGGGACCTTATCAGATCCCTATCGCACCGTCAGCCTTACGACTTAGAGTTCCCCGTACTGTGCACAGTAAGCAGTATGCAGGCGAACGTGCATTCTCTTGATTTGGCGAGAATCAGATGCGCGTCTCACAGCGCGTGGCCTCTGCTCCGACTTCGGATGACGTGGTACTATGCACGTGATGCGCTGGCTCGTCCTGGCCCGTCATGGCTCCGTCTGGGGCGCACACACTCTCAGCACTGCGCGCAACCACGTCCATGGCGAGCAGCTGGCAGTCGTGATGGCGCAGTGCTGCCATGCCTGATCCACCGTGCAGCACACATCGCGCTGTTACAGACCTACACAAGTCGCACAAGCAACGCTCGCACGCGCAGGGCCGCGCTTGGTGGAGATGCCGGAGATGCTGTGGAAAAGTGTGCTAGCGGGGCGGGAGCTAAGGTGGCGCCATGCTGCATGCGGCATCGTGATCCTTGGTCGGCAGCGGCACCCATGTTCGGCCTCGTCCACCCACGACGTAGCCTCGACGACAACCCTCTCGTCGCGGCCGTGCAGCCAGCGCACCACCTGTTCTCAAGCGGGAGACTGTGGCAGGTCCCCTGCAGGGCAACAGCACCAGCACCAGCACCAGCAGCACCCCGCGAAAGAGAAAATTCTGAGCTCGGCCAACCGCGTCTCCGCACGCCTTGGCCCGTCATTGCGCGCAGAGCCCGCCCAGCCAGCGTGCGGGAACACGGCTGCCAGTGCCATTTGCTGCTGCCCGCCATCAGAGGACTTCGTCTGGCGGCGAGCGACGCTGGAACCACTGCACTGCACGCTGCTCCGCTCGGCACGCAAACACGCTGGCCCGCCCGCCTTTTCAAGTGCTGCACCTCCGCCCCTCCGTCGAGCCTTCCTCTGCTGTTTTCATTACCCAAGAGCTTACCTCACGCCGCCTGCGCAACCACCCACAGGCCCTGATTGCATTCTCTTATCGCCCATTATCAAAACCCCGTACACACACATTCCACCACCGACCCGACGCTGCGGCTGCCCAGGCTAGGCGCGCTTATCTTCCCCAGAGCCTCTTCCTGCCCATATATCGACCTGCCTCTGTCGCGTCTATCGCACCGCTTGGCGTTGCGTGCCCCTCTATCAAGACGGAGGGGTGCGGCTGCCGCACATGGCCGATAGTCTCGTAACAGATATGACGGCACCCGTGGGCAAGGCAGAGGCTTCGCGCGATGGTTCGACAGACTCTATCGGATCGTCGCCGGAGCCTGGTCTCGCGGAGACATATACCCAAGAGGAGCCCCAGCAGCAGAAGCGCAAAGGTGGCCGCAAACCCGTGAGCCCTCCCACTGCCTGCCATGGCCGCAGCACTTGTAGAATCAGTTGCCATGTCGCACATAGGACTAACCAAGCGCCGTAAGATATATGCCACTTCGGAAGAGCGCAAGCAGCGCAATAGACAGGCTCAAGCCGCCTTTCGTGAACGCCGCACAGAGTACATCAAGCAGCTCGAGAGCACTATCAAGCATCATGAGGAGACGCTGCAGAACCTGCAAAACAGTCACCGCAACGCCGCCGACGAATGCCTTATGCTCCGGTATAAGAATTCTCTACTGGAGAGGGTTCTACTAGAGAAAGGTAGCCCCCAGATTTCCCTCCCCCCTTGGGTCAACAGGTTCTTGCACTAACACACTGCGCCACCAGGCATTGACGTCCAGGCTGAGCTGCGCGCGAAGACTGGCAGTCCGAATCTGGGGCCGACGAGAGCCCCAGTTTCTGCGCAAAACTCTCCCAATCAGGCTCCTCTGCAGCAGCGTGCTATCTTGAACAGACAGCAACAAAGACGCTCGCTCCAAGGGCCTCCCAAGACTGACGGCTGCAACGGGCTGCCTATGATACAGCCTGATGGTCCTATCCAACGCTCACCACTGTCGCAGCCTACCCCTGGTTCGCACCTGTCGTCACCTGCCCAATCAGCGACTCGTTCGCCCAACTTCATGCCTCATGGCCAATCAACGTCGCCCAACTTTGGGCCTATGGCTCCGCAACAGCAGCCTTTACGGCCACAGCCACCCAGGTCAAGCTTTGCTCCGATGATGCCAGGTCCTCAGAGACCATCGCTAGTCACCAACCAATCCCAATCCAATGGCATATCCAGTGCTTCCACTGTAGGCACTAGTGGAAGTGGAATAACGCAGAGCAGTGGTCCATCCTCATACTATCAGACTCAGTTCACAGACCACATGAGTCAACTTGGCAAGCTGACCCATTTCTTATTCCCCTCTTAGGAATAGGACTTTGAAATCCTAGGCTGATTTTGTGTTGTAGAGCAAGAGTACGAGGAACAGGCCGATTCATACGACCACGACGAACCGAGCGACCAGTCCGCCGGCCCCGGGCCGTTCCCACAGCAGCAGAACTTTCCAGCCACGAACAACATGCCACCCCCAATGGCTCCATCTCAGAATCCCCCGTTTCCGACGTCAGCTCCACTGGCGCCCAACGACGGTGGGCAAGTCTTCAATGGCATAAACAACCAGCTATTCGATCCCTACGACCCCATGCTGGATGCCGACCCATTTGGGTTGTCCGCCTCGATGCACTTTCCGACCATGTACGAGTCTAGATGACGGATTAAGGCCCGCCCTGTGTATAAAAGAAAAGGGGAATATTGCTAAACATTTGGGATGACGGAACCTCACGAATCAAGATTATGTTTATATTGCTGTTTAGCGGGCGCAATGAGATTACAGAAGACTGTCGGCATGAGGCAGTATGGTGGCATTACCCAGGTCCCGGCATGGACCTGCAATCACCAATCATGACGGATTATCAAAAGTTATTATTCGAAATTTCACGACTTACATGGACTTGTGGTCCTGATTTGTACGAGGGATGGCTGCTTGTCTTGGAAGCACGGGCAGTATAAGCAAGAAGTTGGTTAGTTGTCCCACATTGGTGGCACAGCCTTTTTGGCCTATCTCTAAGGCGAGTGTTACATTGCTCAACTCTAATATTATGTCGGCCATGAAGTCACCATACCATTGCTCCTTTGTTGTGCCATTTGAACCTCGAGATGACGTGAAGGTGAGGTCGAGTCTCACCAGCACAGGGCCAACGAAGGGAAACACACACGCATATATGACGTAGCCTGCATTCCTGTCTCCAAATTGTAGACTCCAGAGACGATTGCATTCACTGTCCGACCTAGGCCAACAATGCAGCGCCATATGCGGCGGGCTGGCAGCGTCATCACAGCAGCCGGCCATGTTGTCTTTGTACCTCGAATCCTGGTGGGGCACGGACGGCTACTCGATTGACTAAGCGAACACAAAACCAAAATCCACCAAAACTCTGCCCGCCAACCTCACGTCGATTACCCCGTGAACGAGCCACAACCTGAGAGCCACGTCCCTAAATCCGTAGGGCCGCTCTCGCATTCTTTTTTCTCCACCCGGCAGGTTGCGCATCTAGAAGGCAAAGCGCGAAAGGCGCTCCAGACCGGCAAGATGTCGACAATCGCTTCCAAGGTGAGCTTCACTCTCCCCGCTTCTTGCCCATTCGAGCTCCGCGCTCAATGGGAAGCGGCAGCTGCAGAGGCGGCGGGCGCTGGCTGTCTCGATTTCACAAGCTAATTGCATTCACAGAACATCTACGAACTACTGGGTATGTCGCAGTCGCCGCGTTACCCCTCCTCCAAGCACCGCTCACCAATTCCACAGGCAACGACCCCGAGCTCGACCCCGATAGGCCAGCTGACCCACCGACAAAGGCCATTGACAAGCCTGTCCATAGGACCGGCAAGCGCGATGGTGGTGACGCCCCGCGAGCTCTTCCCGAGCGAGCAGCCAACCAGAGCCGCCCCAAGCAGTCGGACAACAGCAACGACAGCGGTATGTGAGGAAACAGGACGCGTCTGCCAGATGCATAAGATGCACTGAGGATGCTTGAGGAACAAGAGCTAACGAGGTGCAGCTTTCCGGGATCGTGGTGTAGGCGCCGACAAGAACCGTAGCCGTGGCTCAGGTGGTGGGTTCATCACCATTGCATGCCAATTTCATCTTCTAACATCTCCCAGAACCCACATCCGCAGGTCGTGGCGGCGAGCGCGGTCGTGGCCGTGGTCGTGGTGGACGCGGAGGCCGTGGAGGACCTCGCAATGACGACCGTCACAGCAGGACTGGCATCGCGTAAGAACCCACGTCTTGGATATGATACGAGAACTGCAGCTAACCCTCCTCAGCGACCACGAGAAGCAGGTCGCTCACGGCTGGGGTGGAAACGACGGCAACGCCGAGCTGGCCGACGAGCAGGCTGGTGAGGAGATCGCCAAGGCCGAAGAGAAGGAGGCTGTCACCGAGGACGCCGAGGCCCAGAACAACCCTGAGCCCGAGCCCGAAGACAGGAGCAAGTCCTATGCTGCCTACCTTGCCGAGAAGGCCGAGAAGGCCTCTCTCGCCGCCCAGAACGTCCGCAAGGCCAACGAGGGCAGCAGCAAGAAGTTCCCTGAGGGAACTGCTCTCTCCCGCGAAGAGCAGGACGACTTCATGGCCGCCGCCGCAGGCAAGGCCAAGCGCGAACGCGCCCGCAAGGAGAAGATCCACGTCGAGCTTGACGGTGACCGTATGCTCGCCCCCCCTCCCCGTGAGGGTGGCAGCCGAGGTGGCCGTGGCGGCCGCGGTGACTTCCGCGGCGAAGGTCGTGGTCGCGGCGAAGGCCGTGGTGAGTTCCGTGGACGTGGCCGTGGAGGCGAGGGTCGCGGTCGCGGCGAGGGTCGTGGCCGTGGTGGTGAAGGACGTGGACGTGGAGAGGGCCGTGGCCGTGGAGGCCGCGGTGGTGCTCCGTCCGGTTCTAACATCAACATTGCCGACTCCAGCGCTTTCCCCAGCCTGGGCGCATAGAGCCCTTCGACATTGCGTCGACTATCTGGCACGACTAAAAGGAAGTCCGTGTCTATATCCCCAGACAATTGCGGGACGAAACTAGAACGAATGAACAAACAAGCCATCTTACCAATGGAACGAATTGAACTGAGGAGCTAAGCACGATATAAGGGTCACCAATTTAAAAATGGATGGGTGGCGGGTTTTCCAAACTAAATCATTCTTCCATCTATCGGTCTTTGATCTTCTCTCTCATCCTCCCTTTTTGTCTGTGTTTTGATTCCCCGGTCCAATCGACCTATGTGGTTGTTAGGCTTGTTGTTTCCGCCAAAAAATGAAAATCGTGGATACAAAACTATACTACCCCTCACCTTTGCTCAGAGAGACAGTTTCCCCATGATGCAGGTAGTGGCTATATGACGCAGGTACAAGGTGAGCTATGCAAGTGAATCCTATATCATTCATCTCCCCACGCCTTGCCCCACACCTTAGTCGTTGCAGCAGCAGCCTCAAATCACAGCGCACAATAGATTCTCCCAGCACTACAAACATGTGTACTTGGCCATTACCTCATTACTGAGTACCTCAGAAACTCCATATCAGTAAGTAGCAACATAATAAATCAAACATCACAATCATGCACGCAAGGCGGGAGCGTTATATTTGTGCATAGATATGTGCCTGGTGGTATGTGGTGATTCCCCAGCTCCCTACCTCTATTTATCTATACCTTTGCACCTGTACATTCCCCAGTACTAAACCAACCACTCATCAAAAAAACATCCTTGGCCCATGAAACAGCTTGCGAGATTCCCCGATTGGGCTACGCACGGTGTTATACTTTATGCACTGTGGTGGACTTTGTACTCTACTATACGTGCGGTATATATGTAGGGGGTATAGAAAGGGGGAGACCAAGACAGCATTTGAAATGCAAATATAAGCAGGACATGAGCGTAAGATTGATAGTTTTGAGACGAATTTCGAATATTGGGCGTATATATTCTATATCTCTACCATATCTACGATTCTATTGCATCGTCTCCTCGCGTGATGCTAGGGGTCCTACCTACCTACCTACCCACCATGTCGACATGAATGCCAGACACAGGTATACGCACAGTACAATACAAGGACCGGCTTGATGTTAAACCACTCTTCACACTGTACCTCGGCCAAAGCGACTTCCTCTGCGCTCACGTACACTTGGCGCTCGATCATCATCCAGGTAGGTGAATAATCACCCGGACGGCAGTATCTGAGCGACATGTGCGTAGACTGCAGTTAACTTAGTGCCTTTGCCCACAGCTCCCAGAAACACATTCTCGCACACAAGACAATGCCCTATGCGTATCCACGGATTTCTACAAGACTTTGGCGACTTTCGTCGGGGTAATGGCGGATTGTTGTGCTCGGTAGGCAGTGTCTCGCAACACGATATTTGGCTCAGCGAGCAAGCCCAAGAGTCGCAGGAATTCGGCAGATTCTGAAATGTTTAGATATGGTGGCTGCTTGGTTCAGTGGCTCTCTTTGTTAGTGGAGATTGCGGTTGCGGTTGTGGATAAAGACAGGGGGCACTTTTGGTGCCGTTGGAGTATTATGGTCGGCTGGGGAAATTTGCCATGTTCAAGTATCGTTGCAGGCTAGGTTGAATAGCTTGTCAGAAAGCCCGGGTTGTCGGGTCACTCTAGCTGTTAATTTCGTTTTGCAGCCTTCCTAATCATGGGAATGGGAAGCAGTTGCGACTGGCGGATGCTGCAGCCTTGCGGTGCAAGACATAGAGCTTTCGAGTTTATGAAACACATTTCTGATGGTATGGTGTGTGTAGTGTAGAAGAAACGGGTACATTGCTTTTAAATATGGTCAGATGAGTGAAAAGGGTGGAGATTCTTTGACGCAGAAAGGGCTGTTGAGTCAAGTAGAGGCGGTGCTACATGCTCATGCTGCTTGCATGTCTCACTAGCCCCACGATAGCGTACCTATGGATGGGCTTTGGAAGCGGTGGCATCATATAGGCAGCCAAAGATAGCTATGATAGTAGTATGCTGGCTTCTGGCGGTGGTAAGGCTGGCACAGGCCCCTGATATGTTAGAGTTCGCGATTGGCCACATCAAACGCCTATAGTCTATATTGTGTAATGTCAAATATCAGATTACAACCAAGCCAAATGATAGCATATTATACCCGGGTGCACTCGTTGTGCTATGGCTCACTTGGACTGATCACAAACAGTAAAAAGTCCTCGCGCTAGTGTATACCGTAGGTAGCTTATGCTAAGAAGCGAAGTTATTACACAAATCTGAGCTTACAATAAGACCGTATCTGCAGCTTGCACTTCGCCCTTTATTCTTGCTAACTAACAAGTATACAAATCAACAAAAATCACTGAACGAGCACAGCTCTGTTCCTATCAAACAGTGCTCTCATCAAAGCACTAAAAAACTAGCTTTCCTAAGCTTGTATTAGCGTACACACGTAATAAACAACACGTCTGCGGTTTGGCACTGTAAAGCGCAGTTGTTTGTGCAGTAAAAAGGTCAAGGTAAGTAGCATCGTGATATTCAATAGCCGGACATCGCGACGTTCAAGTACCAGAAACCATATAGCATTCAGAATGCTCCAAGCAGCTGGGACGAGGCCACCGGGCGACGGTCCGACTGTGTGTACAGTACATGGTTTGATCGCCACGATCCACGGACGGCACGGGCCCCCCGATCGCTGGCAACGACAGAGTTTGATGATGTGCAAAGCTTGGAGGCGCGGCGGCGCAAGCTCCGAGATTGCGAAGGTTGTAAGTCCAACAATGTGGTTTTGTTTCGTGATTGCCGTGGTTGGAAGTTAATTGCTAAGCTTGGGTTCGAGACGCTGTTGCACGTTGGAGCACGATCCTACACGGATTTGTAGAGTTTGGTGGCTAGGCTTCTAGTGCCGTTGGAACTTCAAAATGTGGTAATAAGCTTGAAGTACCTTGGAACCTGTCAAGGAGATTTTACCTTGTTCCTGTGAAGGGCTGCTTCTTCTTATTTTGACTTATGAAGGTTCGGTCCGAAACTCTTCATGTGCATAAGAGCCCTTACAGTGTCTTCATGATTAGGGACAAGAATACCATACGCGTATGAGACCTACCATGCATAGAGCTGTGCCCAGGTAAGTGCCGACGATGTGCTGAGTTCGAGCACATGTCTGTCTGAAAGTGTAGTAGACAACAACGTGAGATATCTGCATGCTGTTCATCTTATACCTCTGAATAGGAACCTGTGCTCATATATGTAGTAGATCTTCCAGGACCACCCATAATCGGCACAAAACTCAGAGCCGTACGTAGGTTAGATGGCCGCGATCTAAACAGCTGATGATGACTAGTTGTAATACCAAGCTACCATCGCGTTGGTAGTGTCAGAGATACTCATTGGACAAACATACCCACCCCACCCGTAGTACCGTCGAGCTAAGTAATCCGAGACCCCGGACATGCTCGCTGACAGCACATGGCAGACTTGTAGAAAATATGTGCTTTTGAGTATGTTGGAGTGATCATCCAAGTCGACGATTTGCCGATGAAGGGCCGTCGTGGAATGCTTGGTACACGCAGTGGCCAGCCGACGGGTGGTGGTGCCGGCAGGAATGGGAACCTTTCCGACAGAGTTGGGTTCGTCAGAGGATGGGTCACAAATAGTGACGTGTGTAAGATGCAAGTACCACCTGCCTTGTGAGGTCAGCCACCAACCACCAACCAGCAGTGGATAATCTAGTTGCTAGGCGGCTGACAAGCTCGATGGTGATTGAACTACCCTGTTCCCGGTGCCAAAGCTGCACAACGATCTGAAATGCCGACGCCGGATGGCCTGGTCGATCGATCGTAGTAGAGTATGGCTGCGGCGATACTTCCAAAACGTACATAGTAGCTGCGTGAGTACATATGGAGCGGACTTTTGGTGTATTATTGCCGAGGATTAGCCAGTGCTACTGCACTGAGGCGGACGGATACACTTTGCACTATGAAGGGAGCCATCGAGCAGCGAGGGCGCCTGTCGGGCAAATCAATGGCTGACAGCCGGGTCCAAGCCGCGCTAAACATGCAAGACAGCGGTGCTCGCAGAACTGGGTACATACATACGTTGTACTGTGTCGAGTAAGTACAGCGTACATACTCCTCAAAAAAGGCTGGTGTGCAACCAACCCCGCAGCATCGTGCTTTTGCAGGTTGCATCGTCAGCGACCGTGTTCCTTGGCCTGCTTGGCCGCTCGGTGGCGTCGGAAGCGGCTTTTTTATGGGGGAGCTTATGTGCACGTCAGGGTTGGGGTGCAGGTAATGACGATGAGCAGAGGTTTCGCCAAACGGCCCGGGCCCTTGCTCATATAAGACTAAGACCAACAGAAAGCGGTGCAAAAGGTAAAGACCTCGTGGCGTTTGAAGGCTCCCTGGCGTGCATTGTACACAACATCTGCAAGGAGGCCAGCGCTTCTGGCCTAGGATATCATGTGAAAGAGACACTGCGGGCTCACCCTGGCAGAGGCAACAGGTGATGAAGACGACGGGTGTTGATGGCAGGCTGCAATGCCGGAGGCTACGGCCCTAGTTCCATTCACTTGCTGAGGAAATTGTGGGCGGGGATCAGCAGGCAGAGCCCCCGCAAACTTGGCTTCCTGGGGAGATGTTCGGTGCTAGTGCAGGTGCATGGGTAGTTGCGCCCTGGTAGATTTCCCTCGGCCAGAAATAAAAGCTCTCATGCTGCCCGTTTGTTGAAAGAGAGTGTGCGTCCAGTTTATTGGAAGTGTGCCCGCCGTCAGATTCTATCCTTTGCGTTGCACCAAGAGTGTCGCGACATCTGTAACCAGCCGTCTATTCTTCAGCCCTGCAGACGTCATGCTGTGGCTTGCACAAGCATTTTTGGCGATTGGCCTAACAGAGGCCCAATCCACTCTGGTATGTAGGAACATTCTCCAGATCGCAGCCCCAAAACACAATCCAATACACTCGACATCACTATCAGACTCGCGGAGATGCTGCCAGATGTCTTCAACCTAGCTTTTGCCTTCTTTCCATTTCTGCGCGCTGTACAATCCCCACCCGCGCCATTGTTTATGAGCCACAGCTGACCATCAACAAGAATCCAAACACCACAACCCCTGGCTCAAATGATACAAGCAGTAGTCCGCTGAACCTGGTGGACAGCCCGCCTTTCTACCCGAGTCCGTACGTAAACAGCCCGCGCATTGCGCGATTGTTCTCTTGCACGGTGTACTGATCTCAGCCTAGATGGATCGAGGGTACTGGCGACTGGGCCGCCGCGTATGAGAAGGCGCGCGCTTTTGTCAGCCAACTGACCCTTCTCGAGAAGGTCAACCTCACAACCGGTACAGGATGGATGAGTGAGGCCTGTGTCGGCACTGTCGGTTCTATCCCACGCCTCGGCTTCCCCTCCCTTTGCATGCAAGATAGCCCGTTGGGTGTCCGTTTCGCCGACTATGTATCTGCCTTCCCTGCTGGTGGTACTATTGCCGCATCATGGGATCGTGGCGAGTTCTATCGCCGTGGATACCAGATGGGCCAGGAGCATCGCGCCAAGGGTGTTGATGTTCAGCTCGCTCCAGTCGTCGGTCCTCTTGGTCGCAACCCCAAGGGTGGTGTACGTTCAACCCATAAGCCCAGTCATCCAGCGCTAACACTACTTAGCGTAACTGGGAAGGCTTCTCTCCAGATCCAGTACTGTCCGGTATTGCTGTCGCCGAAAGCGTCCGCGGAATCCAAGACGCCGGTGTCATCGCCTGCACCAAGCACTACATCATGAACGAGCAGGAGCATTTCCGCCAACCTGGACGCTTCGAAGACTACGACCGTGTCGATGCTCTCAGCTCCAACTTGGACGACAAAACGCTCCACGAGTTGTACCTGTGGCCCTTTGCTGATGCAGTCCGTGCTGGAACTGGATCTATCATGTGTGCTTACAACAAAGTCAACAACTCCCAAGCCTGCCAGAACTCATACCTACAAAACTACATTTTGAAGGGTGAGCTAGGCTTCCAAGGATTCATCATGTCTGATTGGGACGCTCAGCACTCCGGTGTTGCGTCGACCCTTGCAGGTCTCGACATGACTATGCCCGGCGACACAGACTTCAACTCTGGTGCTTCTTTCTGGGGAGGAAACCTCACGCTATCTATAATCAACGGGACCGTTCCCCAGTGGCGTCTCGACGATGCTGCTCTTCGTATCATGGCCGCCTACTACTACGTTGGTCGCGATGAAGTCAACATTCCAGTCAACTTTGACAGCTGGTCCCGCGACACCTATGGTAACTCCCATTCCTTTGCTCAGACTGGCTACGGTCTGATCAATCAACACGTTGATGTTCGCGCGGACCACTTCCGCTCGATTCGTCGCAGTGCAGCCAAGTCGACCGTTCTTCTCAAGAATAGCGGTGTGCTTCCCCTTTCGGGAGAAGAAAAGTGGACTGGTGTCTTCGGCAATGATGCCGCGGAGGCTGAGGGTGGAGCAAACGGATGCGCAGATCGTGGTTGCAACAACGGTACCCTCGCAATGGGTTGGGGCTCAGGAACGGCTGACTTTCCCTACCTGGTCACTCCTTTGGAAGCCATCAAGAGCGAAGTGGCCGGCAACGGCGGCGTCGTTACTTCAGTCACAAACAACTGGGCATACTCGCAGATCCAGGCGTTGGCCAAGCAAGTTAGCGTTGCTATCGTGTTCGTCAACGCCGACTCTGGTGAGGGTTACATCACCGTTGACGGCAACATGGGTGACCGTAACAACCTGACCTTGTGGCAAGACGGCGAGGCTCTTATCCAAAATGTGACTGCTAATAACAACAACACTATTGTTGTTATCCACTCGGTTGGGCCAGTCCTTGTCAACTCCTTCTACGACAACGACAATGTCACTGCCATTCTTTGGGCTGGTCTTCCTGGACAGGAGTCGGGTAATGCCATTGCTGACATCTTGTACGGCCGCGTCAACCCTGGTGGCAAGCTGCCCTTCACCTTTGGTAGTGACGCTGCCGAGTACGGCCCAGACCTCATCTACGAACCCATTGCTGGCGCAGACAGCCCACAGGACAACTTTGACGAGGGTGTGTTCATTGATTACCGTGCCTTTGACAAGCAGAACATTACACCTGTGTACGAGTTCGGTTTTGGTCTCTCCTACACGACTTTTGAGTACTCGGACATCAAGGTCAACAAGATCCCAGCTGGCCCGTACACACCCACTTCTGGCCTAACGATCGCTGCCCCAACCTTTGGCAACTTCAGCACGGATCCTGCAGATTACCAGTTCCCTGCCAACCTCACACGTGTTCGCACGTACATCTACCCCTACCTCAACTCTACAGACCCTCGCGCCGCGTCAGGCGATTCGGAGTACGGCGTGAACTACACCTGGCCCGACAGCGCGACAGACGGCTCTCCTCAAGCTCGCATTGCTGCTGGTGGCGCACCAGGCGGTAACCCACAGCTGTGGGATGTGCTGTTCACGGTTGAGGCTACCATCACCAACAACGGTACTGTTGCGGGCGACGAGGTCGTACAGCTGTACCTGTCCCTCGGCGGCCCTGAAGACCCCAAAATTGTCCTCCGTGGCTTTGACCGTCTGTCCATGCAGCCTGGCAAGAGCGCTACCTTCCGCGCTGACATCACGCGCCGCGATGTGTCCAACTGGGATACCGCCAGCCAGAATTGGGTCATTACTGAGTACCCCAAGACGGTGTACGTCGGTGCCAGCTCGCGGAACTTGATTCTTACCGCCGACTTGGACTTGAGCGATTACACGTCGTGAATTGTTTGTCAGGAATGATGATAAAATAGCGTAGCGTAGTGTTGGATGGGGAAACTATGAATGGGACTAGAAGCAGGTTAGATGGCAAGGGTCATGGTTGTTACGATGCCTTGTAGATATTAATGTCATTGCTACGATTTGCATGGAAAGTCATGATACTGCGCATGATGCAGGGCCAGATGCTGTGTACTGAAGGTGTTTTGTGTTTTACTTCGTGATCATTCTAGAATCATCGATGCATCTGCAGGTAGTTTCTTCGGTGATACAGACGGTACCGAAGACAAGTACCCTACTGCACTGTACTGTACGTACATGAGGGTGTGTGATGTCAGTGTCGACGTCGTGAATGGGCAGGCACGCTGAGTAAGCGAGGGTGGTCGCAAAGGGCAAAGATTGGCGATGGGTTCGTGTGGTGTGGGTGGCCGTTGAGCGAGCGATGGCTGCATGCGAACACTGGCGTCATTGTTTGCGGTTCGCTTCGGCCAAACACGACCACCTGGCCAGCCCACGGCGCTCAAGCTGGGTGCTGGCGGCATCAAGCGTGCAGTGAATGTGTGATGAAAAGCGAGGCAAACACAGGAGATGCAGCCATGCAGGCGGCCAGCAACTTCCGTCTGGGGTGTGGGCAGCGACTGGCCAAGTAATTTTTATTTTGCGCGAGTGCAAGTGCGTGTGTGAGAGAGTGTGCGGCCGGCGCGTCTACTGTGTCTTGTCTGGTCACGAGTCCTGACTAAGGACCACCAAGCCGGCCTTCTCTAATTTGACCTGCCTGCGCAGAACCGTCTGCGGCTCTGCCAGCGTCCTCTATCGATAGCAAGCCATTGCCCGTGACGCCTCCGTGCCTGCTGCTCGCTCTGCTGTCATCGCGTCGCCCGTCTGCGCTGCATTGCTTGATCGCATCGCCGACTGCCACGCCCTGCGCTAGCCGTGCTCTCGTCGCGTCGTGGAATAACAAACAGTGGAAACGTCGACGTGCCCGACCTCCTCGCCCGTCCTCCTTGGCCCTCCCCTCGTCACCACCCGCGACACCACCACCTGCGACACCACCTCCACCGCTGCCACCGCCCGCCGCCCGCCGCTGCCTCGCCTGCCACTCTCTGTGCCCGCACCATCACCACCCGCCAGGGAACCCAACACCGACGCTCGCGGTAAGCTGCAATCCCCCCCTGCCGCTCGAGTCGCAGTGGGGCGAGGTGCCATTCGCAGGTCCCGTCCCAACTGGCATCTGGCACGCTACTACTGCACTCCTGCATCCAGTACCGCTCCTCGGCAGCCCCCAAATATAAAACCCAACGCGCTCGCTGACTGTGTATTCTTCTCCCCTCCTCCAGATCTTGTCCCGTGCACATGCAACATGTCGGCTCGTCGCAGTGGACTCCGCTCGAGAAGAGACCCGCAGCAGCAGTCTGATGCCGACACGCCAGATGCCACGCCTTCGCGCAAGCGCAGGAGGGTAGGCAGCCCAGCAAACCTGGTGGCCGAGAATCTGCACTCACACCTGGCACAGTTGAACGGCACCCAGGACGCCCCAACCGCCGACGACGCCCCGCGCACCCGCATCACCGAGTCGGTCGCAAGCAACGACTCCAACGAGACGCTGCCCAACGGCGGCGATGCAGACAACCCAGTCGACCCCATTGAGCGTCAGAACATCATCATCGCCTCGCTTCGCGCCCCGCAGTATGTGCCCAATGCCGCCGTTGACTACGCCAACGACGTCCAGGCGCGTCGCAACGAGGGCAAGAATATCCCAGCTTTTGCAAAAATTGCTGCTCGCGACTGGTGCTTCTTTGTCCAAGACACCCGCGTCACCATCGGTCGTGCAGACTCGAGTATCCGTCCCAACCCGGCTGCTTCCCAGGCCGACATATCCGGACTGCCTACCAGCGATGCTCAACCTTCGAATTGGGGCGTGCACATTGACCTTGGTCCCGAACGCCAAATCTCTCGCATCCACGCGGAGATCAACTTTGAATCCGCCGACCAGAAGTGGTACATTCAAGTCAACAGCCGCAATGGGCTCAAATTAGATGATCGCAGCTTGACTCGAGGCGATGTTGCGCCCCTTCACTCGGGCATTTGTATTGGCATCATGGGCACGCAGATGCTCTTCCTACTCGCAAACCAAGTGGACCATTTCCATCCAATGCTCTGGCGCCAAGTTAAGAACGAAGATGCCACCTTCTCCGACAATGACGGCAATCCGCCCGCAAAATCTCACCAGCATGCGCATCCCAGTGGGCCAACGCCAAAGCGCGAACAATATGATCCATTCCCGCCATCGTCTCACCCGCGCAACAAGCAGCAATCATCGCAAGCCTACTACAATCAGATGACTTCCACCCCTGGTCGCCCTCTGCCCGGCACCCCTTTGACTTCCCGTCAGGAGAAGGAACTCCGCAGCAAAGGATCGCCCGCTACGTTTTCGCGTGGCTTGATGATGGATTCGACCGACGACATCGACTACAGCCAAGACTCGGCCAAGGATATCAAGCCACCCCACAGCTACGCTCAGCTCATCGGCCAAGCCATCTTGAGCAGCGATGAGGAGATGCTCACTCTTGCAAACATTTACGATTACATCAAGGTGCGATATGCTTTTTTCAGATATACCAACGGCGGTTGGCAAAACTCGATCCGACACAATCTCTCTCTCAACAAGTCTTTCGAGAAGGTTGCTCGGCGCACTGACGAGCCAGGAAAAGGCATGAAATGGAAGATCGCTGATTCAGAGCGCGAGGAGTTCATCAAGAAGCAGCTCTTGAATCCTCGCAAGGGTGGTGGAGTCGCCATTGGATACCGTTTGGATGGCTCTGGGCCTAGTTCACCTGCGGTCGGGAATCGAGGACCTCCTTCAGAAGCTACCGAACGTCTCATGGGAGCTCTGGAGCGAGACTACCGTAATCCAGGCGCTCGAGTCAAATCGCCTCCCCGATCTGCCACACCACCTCTGTCGACTGTCCCCATGGCTACCGAGTCTTACACCCCCGATCGCGGCCCTCGTCCCTATGGCGGCTTCAAGCAGTCTCCCACCATCCGTGATCAGGACCGGTTCGTTACGCCTGCAAAGCGACTCGTTTATGGAGCTAATGAAGGCCCCACATATATGAAGACCGACAGCCATGAGCGCAACTTGGAATCGTCACCCGGCGTTGACCCTGTCAAGCCCAATGTCGCTGGACTCAAGGGCGAGGCTGCCAATTCCCCTCCAACACTCTACTCTGATGCTGCATCGAACAACAATGGTAGCAGTCATGATGCCAGTCGAATGAATCAAGCCCTTGTAACGCCGCTTGTTACCCGTCACGCTCCTTGTCTTGCTCCACCTAGTACCGCTCAGATGCCCAGCCAATACATGAATTTCTCTAGCCCAGCGCCCTTTTGGAAGTTTGTCAACCTCCCAAGCACACCTGCCCGCGGACCCCTCGAATTAAGCCCCATCAAGCTCCAACCCACAGACGACAAGGATGGCGAGGATGATTCCGCTCAACCTAGCTCACCGCCTATGCTACCTCATGATAGTGCTGAGCCTGAGGATGAAGATCCAGAGGATAACAAGGCCGAAGATGAGGACGACACTGTGCCTGATAGTCCTAGTCGCACGGTCTCTCGCCCTGTCAGTCGTCGGGAAATTGGATCACAGCGCTCACGATCTAATTCAAATGTCAATGGGCTTGGTATCATTGGCAATGGCGGCATGGTTCGTGGAGCCAGTTTGACGAGTTTTGAGGAAGAGCCTGAGCCCGAGGAGGAGAGTTATGATTTGTCCAAGTAGGGACCTCTTTGATCAGTCGATGAGTAGTGTGGATGCTAACGTCTGTCCAGGGGTTTCCAGAAGATTGGCTCTTTCCATCGCAGCATGGCACAAGCCCATGGCATTGTTGGCCGTGCTACACCGCCTCCTCCACTACCAAGGACCAGCGTTCCAGCAAACATCTAGTGTTGAAATTTTACCTGCGGTGTTATTTTCTAGCTTCGACCGCTGCTTTCAACTCCACGATGTTACGTACACCGCCTTCTTGGCGACATCGACATGGTACGAAACAAGTATTGTGTAGGGTTTTTGCATTTCGTTGCTCTGGCTATCAGGATATCATATGCGTGTTGCTTGTATGAAGGGTGTTACTTGTTTGAATATTTGTTTTGTATGGGACTGTTAACGACGGGAGCAAAGCCAAGTCTACTACGGCGTTTCAATTAGGTTGGGATATTTAACGATGTCATGAAACTACCTTGTCCTTTGTTAGGCCGGGTAGGTTATGGCGGTGGCAGGGAACGTGTTTGATTGCAGAAAATATGTGTGCTTGCATGCGATTTGAGATTAGATGACTATAGCAATAGTCGTACAGTTGAAATCCAACATTAACTTTTTATATCCTCTGCGGAAATGATAATCGTGAAGAAATTATGGTGGAAATATTGAGTAATTGAACTCCCCATAGCTATTCCAAGTTTTGCTGTATGCACTTGGGTTGCGACTGCCGTGTACAGTGAGCAGGGAGCCAATCACAGCCCCCGCTGCATCCCGCTTACATAACCCGGAAACCCAGCTCGAACCTCAAGTGACCTAGACGTCGCGACCAAGCTGTACCCCACAACTTTACACCGCAAACAATGGCTTCAGGATACGGACTTGCTGGCGGTACGTATACAATTCCTTTATAAGCATGCCACTGGAGGGGTTTTGGGGGCCGCGGAAACACGAGGACGCCCGCAATGGACATGAGATCGAACGACTTCGGATGCGACTGCAAGCGACGAACGCCGTAGATTATAAGGGAATTTCCAGCTCCAGACTGGCCAAAAGAGGGCGTATGAAGGACAGGGATAGCGTGGTGGGCATATTTTGAAGGGTTGGGCGCAGGAGGGCACGGAGCTGTAGTTGAAGACGATGGGAGAGGAAGCAGCTACACCTACGGCTATAGACTTGAAGAGCAAGCTTCAGGAGTTGCTATGTTCAAGAAGCCACAAAAGACCCACCGCAACGAACCATCCCAAAGGTCTCGCATATCCGCCGCCAACTTCCGCCCGCAAGCCCTTCGAATCCCCGCCCGTCCCACGGCCCACACCATTACCAACGCACCTACTTTGTTTCGCGCATAACATGGCAAAAGAAAAGGAGAAATAGACCGAAAGAACCACAAGCTGACTGTGTCACCGCAAACAGGTCCCTCCCGCTGCTTCCCCTTCTGGCAAGAAGTCCTCGCATGCTACGTCACCAACACCAACGCCGAGGACGAATCCGGCAAGGCGAAATGCTCTCCCATTCTCGAAGATTACTATGAGTGTCTGCATCACAAGAAGGAGGTCCGTATTCCCGCATATCCGTTGCAATCACTCAACGCCCTGTCCCTGAGAATCCAGATCCATATCAAATTACATCACAAACACCCTCCCTTCCATCTTGAAACCCCCTCACCATACTCGACAAATCGCACACTAACACCATTGACAAAACAGGCTGCGCGTACCCTCGCCCTCCAAGCCGCCTACCGCAAGGCCGAAGCGAATATCAAGCGCGACGATGCGCCGAGCGCGGGGGAGATTAGGCGACTGGGCGTCTTGGATGCGCCGCTCGAGGAGAAGAATTTGAAGCCGAGCAAGTGGTTTCCTCATAAGGAGATTAACTAGGGGGTTATGTGTTGTTTTCTTTTCGTTTTTCCTTTTTGGGGTGGAGAGGGGGAGGAGAGGGGGAGTGAGGTGAGATGGAAATGGAGGATGGAGATTGGAGGATGTGTATATCATGTCATATCATGTCGTGGTTAAGTTGTATACAGACTCTGAATCGGACACTGATGATTATGATTTTGATTTTGTGAAGGTGTTTGGTGGGGGAAGTGTGTGAGGTTTAGATATGGTGCGTTGTGTGTTTTTGTGATGAATTGTGAAGACATGGACTTGTGGGTGGTGAGGCAGGCAGTCACTCAGTCCAGTCAGTCCAGTCCAGTCAGTCCAGTCCAGTCAGTCCAGTCCAGTCCAGTCCAGTCAAACAGATCTAGTCAAACACATCTAGTCAAACACATCCATCCATCCATCCATCCAGTCAATCCCAAGCCCACTCCTACTCCCAATCCCAATCTCAACAACAACTTATCCCCTTATGCACTCCTATGCCTATTAAAAACCCGAATAATAATAATACAGCACATCTCTCTGCTCAAACTGACTAGATATCTACAAGAGATAAGAGGATAGGAGAAGAGAGGAAAGAAGAAGTAAAATATCTCTACATTGAGCAAGTGTGGTGCAGTAATCAACAGAAAATATATATAGTCATATATATATAAGAATATTCTTTCTTGTCATGTACATACATACAGCCCAACCTCCACTGGTGACTGATCCAGCCAGCCAGCCAGCCAACCAGCCAACCAACCAACCAGCCAACCAACCAACAGTCCAACTAAGCGTACAACCAACCGTCCATCCAACCGTCCAACACATGTGCGTCCCGCTGGCCACGATATCCTTGTGGAAAAAGCGAAAGAAAAAAAGAAAGGAAAGGAAAGGAAAGGAAAGGAAGAGAGACAGGAGGAAAGAAAGTAGAGAAACGAGAGAGGAAGAGAAAAGAGCCCACGAAAAAAAAAACGGGCAGTAAAGCAAGCAAGCAAGCAAACAAACGGCAATGCAATCCCATATCCCTTATTTCGAACAACAATGACAACAACAACAACAAACAAAAACTTCAAGTCGGCAAAAAAAAAAAACAAGAAAAAGAAAAGAAAAAAATACTCCCCAGAAAACGCCAAAAAAAATTCTATGCAAGCCCCAGCCAGTGCCACACTCATCTAAACGCCCACGCCCCCCTCCCTCCCCCCTTCACACTCTCCAGCTTCAAACACTGATACGGACTACTCTGGGGATCAAAATACAAGCCCTCGAGCGCGCCATCCCCGCGCCTCAGACAAACGTAGTAGAAGCCGCTAATCGTGAGGCCACAGCCACTATCGTCAAACGAGGCGTGTTCCGCATCTGCCGTACTGTTGTTGTTGTTGGAGTTTGGTTCCTCCTGCTGCTGCTGCTGCTGCTGTGGGGCATTAGCAAGCAGGGCGTGCTGGGAGATTTCGACTTCGGCGCGGCCCGTTTGCGAGTTGCGGACTATGCGGTAGGGCGAGGGTTGGAGTTGAGAGGGCGAAGGGGAGGGGTATTGCCATGCGTGTCGGGGTTCTGCTGGGCGGCGGGGTTGGCTGGTGCTGGTGCTGACTGCGGGGCTGGCGCGGTGTCTGCTTGGTGGCATGCCTGTTGTTGTGCTTTGCGGCGCGGTCATGGGATCTGCGGTGCTTTTGTTTAGACTCTTGACAAAACATCGCTCTTTCCAACGCATCAGTATCCACTCTCGGCCCAGCACCTCTTCGAACCACCGGCGGCTCGTTAGTGCGCGCACAATGTCTTCGTCGGTCATGGTGGCAAAGGGGGGTAGTTTGCGCCAGTAGGTGGCATCGTTTGCTGGTGTGGATTTGAAGGATTCGGTGAGGAGAGTGTGGGTGTTGAAGTCGAGGATTTCGCCTTCGAGGTAGGTGGTTATGCTGGAGGTGCGTGTGAAGTGGTTCTGACTTGTCTGAGAAGTCGAGGGGTTGCTGAGGATGGACTGGTGGGTGTGTGGGTGCGAAGGTACGTTATACGCTTCCATGGTGGCAGACAGGGACATGTTTTCCCAGTCTACGGCGTGGATGGTGACTTTGACGGGCCAGCGGTCTTGGTGGTTGGACGGCTGGTGGTTGGGCTGTTGCTGGGGCTCAGCCAGCCGTTGCGAGGGGCTGCGTGTGGTCGAGTAGGGCGTGGAGATCCAGGGGCGAGACGGGGGAGGAAGTGCGGGGAGAGCTGTTGGTGGTGTGCTGGCTGAGCCGTCGACTATGCGGAAGCGGTGCAGGGCGTTGGCTGTGCCAGGAGTGGGGGTTGTGGCCATGATTGTGGCGACGCTGGTGGCGTGTTGGCAGCCTGAGAGCACTGCACCTGGAGCCAGCCATGATGTCCTGGCAGGCGGGGCAATGACGGAGGTGTCTGTGATGAAGTCGGTGTCGGGGCTGAAGTAGTCCTTGCTGAGGAAGCCGGCGTCCAGTGCACAGTTGAGGCTGTCGTCGATTGAGCTGGAATGCCGGATGCGCGAGAGGTACTTGACCGTGTGCTCGAGCACGGGGGAGGCGGGCGGGGTGGAGTTTGCGTTGCGGTCGAGGAAGCCTCTTCTATAGGAATCTGCTCGTGACAGCATGTCCCGGCGCTCGCGGTCGAGGGCGGCCCTGCCGTCGGCCAGGCGCTGCATGGCGGGTTGGAGTGCGGCGTCGCCCAAGGCCGGTCTGTCGCGCGGCTCGCTCTGCTGGCTCTGCTGGCTCTGCTGGCTCTGCTGGCTGCTGCTGCGGCTGGCAGAGTCGCGGTCGCGGTCGCGGTCGGCCTGGTAGCGCTGCAGGTAGTCCCTCGTGCGGGCAGAGAAGCGTGGGTGCCTGCGCACCGACTGCAGTATGGCCGTGGAGCGCAGCGAGTCGCCCGTCGAGGGGTTCTGCAGCCGGTTCGCGATGGAGCGGATGCGCGCCCTCTCGGCCTCCCACTGCGTCTGGCCCAGCACGCGCACCATGTCCGGGTGGGTGCTGGGCTGTTCGCGGCGCAGCTCTGCCAGCATCTGGTCCAGCTCGTCCTCGTCGTCGGCCTCGTTCGCCGGCGACCAGTCGTACAGGCTGTTCTGGCTGGGCACCCGGTCGCCGTACGCCGCCGTCGAGTTGTCGCTCAGCCGGCTGAGGCGGCTCATGACGCGTCGCAGGCGGTCGCGCTGGTCCACGGCGTCGCGCTGCCGCTCCAGCAGGCGCAGGCGCTCCCTCGACCGTTCGAGCCGCAGCTGGTCGTCTTCGTGCACGAGGTACAGCCTCTCCTGCTCCTGCAGCAGCCGCAGCCGCTCGTGCTCGCCCTCCTGGAAGCGGCGCAGGTCGTCAAACTCCTGCTGCTGGGCGCCGCGCAGGGCTTGCAGGCGGGCAGCGGGGCCCTCGAGCGTGTTACTGATGTTGCGGGTGATGCGGGTGTCGAGGGCCAGTGGGTCGTCTGCGTTGTTATCGTCTTCGTCGTGGTCGTGGTCGTGGTCGTCGTGGCCGTGGCCGTCGTGGTCGTGGTGCCCCTCGTCGGCGTGGGTGCCCAGTGTGGCCGCCAGATTCAGCACGTCTTGGTGGACAGGGCTCTCGAGCTCGCGCAGGGCCGAGATGAAGGATGGCGGCTGTTCTCCCTCCTATACCACAGGCGCTACGTCAGTGTCATTCATGCCTTCGTCGCGACCTGTCCGGGGGGGGAGGACGGCCACCGTGGAGGGACCGCGGTACGTCGCAGCCAGCCCAGCACGGCACAGGGCAGCCTGGTGGAGCCACCGTGCGGGCAACGGGCAACGGGAACGACAAACTCACAGGCGAGTCGGCAGGCGGCATCCTGGCCGGTGCAAAGGAACCATGGCGCTCCATTGTTCGCTCAGCTCAACATGCTACACTGTGGCAGGCAAAGGGGGCTCATGGCATGGCCGAGAGGTGCATTCTGTGGCTGTGTGAATGGTCGCCGGCGCTGACAATAAAGCCTGTCGCATGCGTACAAGCAGCCAAAGCCGTCATGTTTCAACCTTCAAACCCCCCTAAGCCTGCCCGCCTCGCCGCCGAAACATCAGCCCAAACACAAAAGACTGACGACACTATTCGCTTGAACAAGACACACGCCAACACCCGCACACTTGCGCGCCGCCATGCCAGCTAATCGTGGGAATGGCTTTCTTCTGCGGCGGACCATCAATGTTGGCCGTATTCCACCGCCCTGGTCTCGACAACCATCATCACACTCAGCTAACTATGGCACGAGCTTACCTATCGATGCAGCACCGTGACCCCACCAAACATCACAACAACCCAACTCTTCTGTCCTCATTGCATCATCACATCCACTGTGCACACGGGGAAACGTATTCGAGTCAAGTTGTGTTTTTTTTATTACGCTTTAGACTGCTAACGAAGCTTGCTTCTGGCCAGCATCGGATTCCACTGCACCGGATCAACCGGCGCGTGTAGGGAGATGACCCTAATGTCTCTGTGCATCCAGATTCCCAACGTCGAGTGAAAGGAAGCAAGACCTCCAAAGGTACATCAGAAGCGTTTGCTCCGCACGCAGAGGACCGCATTCTGAGAGCCAGAGACGCAGGCGTACTCATGTCTCGACCCCGGGCAGTGCCCCGTCCCCTCAACCTGATCCTCCTTTTGCACAAGAGAGATGAGCTATCACAGCGGCATCGCAGATGCATGTATAACTTTTGTCGCTGCCTCTCAGCATATCCTGCTGGCACTCAATGCCAGTCTGAGTAGGCCGTGTGAACGTCAAGTCGTCATCAAGTCATGAGTTGGCATGCCATGCTCACTGAAGAGATGCGCAAAAAACTTCGCTCAGAACGACATTAAACAAAAAACCAACCGAGGATGCCTGCCTCATGAGCCGTGAGGCTGTTTCTTTCCTGTCTTTCCCTGAAATGCCACACATGCATGCCTCCCGGAGATGCTGTACCCATAAGAAAAGACCTGGTCCGGCCGTTGTGATGCGGAAGTCTGACAAAAAAAAAGGAAAACGCTCGCTAAAAAAACAAAGGACAAGGGCAGGTATCAAAAGAAAATTTACGAGAGAAGAGAGGAGGAAAACGCTAGCAGTCGCTAAAAGTCGAGAAACGCCGTCCCATGCCGGTTGGTGATGATGTTGGGTTGCACATCATGTCGTTTATATCGCAATCGATTCGTGTCGGACGTCGCAGGGTTGGGTGTGCCAGCCTGCGCGGTAAGGGAGAGCACAAGGGGGACGGGCCAAGTCCACGCTTCCCAGCATCGACAGAGGGACTAGGTACAGGAGATGGGTCTCATCCGCTTAGGTGAAAGCGGCGTACTGTGGTGCGAATCCCGTGTCCCATCCGAAGTTGCCATAGCTGTGGTGCATGGCGCTTGACCCGCACTGCTGGGCCAGCACGCTTGGTAGAGGCAAAGCAGGTATCGGTGCAGATGCCGGGGGCGGGCTGTAGTACGAACTTGACGTGTACGGGCTCGTGCAGTTGTATGGTTGGCTAAAGGATGGCGTTGGGGATGGTAGCTGGATAGCCTCGAAGCCCATGGTACCCATTGTGCTCCAGAAGGATGGTCCCGTCTCACCGCAAGTCGTGATGGTGGGACTGGGTGTCGATGGGACCACTCTCCAGGTGTCGATGGGTGCAGAGTGCGACTGTGGCATGTGCTGTGTTGGCGCCCACCAGTTGGCAGATCCAGGAGAGCTCGGAAGCAGAGGTGCCGGTCGTACGACGTCGACGATCCTGGGTGGAGGGGGTAGAAGTGGGAGGAACAGCCCCATGATGGCATTCTTGACGTCCTCTCCTCGCCCCTCGAGCAGCTCTCCGGCACCTTCCTCCTCGAGTCCTTCCAGGGCCCGTACACCGGTTCGGAAGACGTAGCGGTTGACGGCCTGAACGAATCCATCCTGAAGCTTCTTCAACTGTTGCTCCTTCTCGGCCCATTCCCATGTGCTGGCAGCCACGTCAACCGAGTAGATGTCCTTGTGATACTCAATAAGCGCCTCGATGGTCTCTGGTGTAAGCTTGAATGCAACCTCATGCTGTGAAACCATGTCGACGTGCACGACATATGCCTCAATGTGGATGAGCTGGTAGTTGAACAGTGCCTCTACCAACGGATTCGAGTCTTTGCGCAGTTCCGAATCCGGGGCCTTTGGTACCATGATTGAGCACAATGACCACATAGCGTTTGGTCCCGAAAGGGTTTCCGTCAGACACCGCGTGTGTTGTTGTACGCTGTTCAATGGACGCTTCACTCGGTTCACCCTCTTGAGAGTCTGTGTCAGCCATGGCTCGGCTTTTGACGCGAGGACGACGTTGACGTTTGACCGGGGCGCAAAGGCAGCAGCCGAAGCGGGTAGTAATGAGATCGGCATGGTGGTTGTGTGGTCGGTGCGTAAGCGAGTCGATGCGATATTAGATGGGACGGATTCAACGATGAAAGAAAGGAACAAAAGAGAGGGTTAAGAAAAATGTCTCCGGCGGTGGTGGATTTTCGTGCGAGGGTCGCCTGGGGTAGAGGAAGAGACAAGAAGGAGACGGGCGAATGAGGGGGAGGGATGGCGAGGTGGGAGGTGAGGGTAGGGACCGGCTAGTGGGAGGGTGGGATCTCTTAAGAGCTTACAGGCGTCGATCATGGTAGCCCGCTGTGGCCACGGTCGGCAAGGATTTCATGCACACTGCGCCCCGTTTGGCTGCACTGCTGCACTGCGCATTAAGCTTGTTTAACGTGCATATGGCGAGAGTCTACAGCTGCAGCTCCCAGTCGGCTCTAAGCTGACTGTCGGCCACGGCGACGGCGTTGCGCACGCGTGGGTGGATAGGCGGACGGGGTGCAAGTGCGAAAGATTGCGATTCACTCATGGCTGCCATAGTCTGATTGTGCAAAGGCCAATCCGACCATGCGCCCACGGAGATGACATCAAAAGAGGCGCCTGATCAGCCTCTGTGGTGGAAATGGCAAGTATAATCGACAACATTGACAGAATACTGCCGTAGACCATGGCAGCTGAGCGCGGAGCTCACGGTTGACCATGCATATGCGGTCGAAGAAACCGGATGGGGAGGCCGCAGGCAGCCGGCAGAGAGTTGCGACGAGCCTTACTTCCCAAGAGACATGCTACAACGTACTACGTACAGGCGAGAGTTGCAGACGACTGAGCCTGAGCCTGAGCCTGTCGAGTGTGCTCCCTGTTGGGCTGGAGCATCTGGTCTTGCAAGAGGGGTACGGATTCCAGAAGCCTTTGCCTGGCCCGTCCCGATGGAGAGCGTACCGCAGCGGCTTTGCTTCCGTTTTGGGCGGGTTGCGGTTAAACGGAGGGAAAGGGAATTTGCACTTGTCTAGGGGTGGTGTCTTTGAGAAGTCTGCGATGTGGGATGTGGGTGTAGACGGCCAGGTCTTGGACGTTCTACAGGTCGACGTTGCTCTGGACTAAAACCGGGCTTACGACTGTCAGCCCAATCACCTGGTAGAGCAGGGATGCGAGCAGGGTTGCCAGCCGGATCGAAAAGGGCCCTAGAGGCCGCGCTCACATGATCGCGCACTTTCAGACACGGTCCAGACGAGGTACGAATACCGTTGAGTTCCATCGTCGAGTAGCTTGGGCGCGTGCTGAAGCAGGACCAGAAGCAGGACCGACGACGGCTGCCTGCGCAACTGGCAAGACTGCTCAGCGTCCGCTCATGACGACGCTGCATGTGGGAAGCTTGGTGGAAGCCATGGTGCTCGTGCAGTCGCCAACTCAACGCCACGCATGCGCCACTTCATGTTTGCTCTGGCGCCCGACGCACCTGATGGCAGATTCTTTGCGGCTGTGCAAGGCGGTGACGGAGGTGGGAGCAGATCTCCCCGGAGCTGCCGACCGTCGCTAACTTCCGAAGACTACCCTGGCACCATCCATCCATGGCCGACTCCAGAGTACTACTGTAGTATCCGGCCTTTCTTCTTTCTATAGTACAACGCAAGAGCCAATGCTTGCCAAAGTGTTTCGCGCCCACCCATGATGACACTGTTCATCCCATCCGGCAGCAACGGTTGCTACTCTCGCTGCGTGGGGGGGGGGGACGAACACGATGCACGCGTGTGCAGCTCTGTTTCATGCCCGTCTTCCTCTCCATGAACAGCGTACATTTGCCAGTGCGTTTGGGGTCGACTGCTCTCAAGTGAAGCATGCCCAAAGCATGACAACGTACGCAAGTTTCAGTGACCCCGGCGGCGGCCAGTCGTCGTCCCATCTGCGCGCCGTTATCGATAGCATCGCACATGGCCATGTTTCAAACTCACATGCACGCAAAGGCGACCCCGAGACCTGCATGCTGCATCTTGACTGCGCCTCACAGGAAACGAAAGCGCGGGGCAGCCAGGACACGGACTCCTTCTCGACGGCTGTGGCGGCCCCACACTGGCCGTGATGTTTTGCTGGCAGATCACATCATCGCAACGGCCGTGGTGGGCACTGGGCAGGTACTGTAATGAAGTCGTGCATGTTGCGCGTGGTGTTGAGAGGCTGCCCTGTCCTCGTCGGACGCTTTCTCAGCTCGACATGGGTCGCCAAGTCATGTGCGCAAGCCAGAAGTTCCAAGGTTAGAACCGACTCCAAGCGGGTCGCTCCTTCCCCCTTGCCACCACCACCAGCACCACCACGGCCTCCACATCGACGACATCGCCATCTCAACCCACGCGACGACTTGCTGACTACCATCGTCACCTTCTAGCTAGAGTATGACTGTTCGCATCCATCATGCATGCACGGCCGAGCTGTTTCAGAAGCTGCCGGCAAAGTGAGGCCTGCAGCTGCATGCCATGCATCGCGACGTGGAGCCAGGTGACTCATCTCTGGTGAGCAGAACGACAGGGAAGAAATCACCTTCTTCGTTGAGCCCACTTTGGCATGCCGCAACACCATCTCGTTTTTTCCCGGTTCGTTTTTCGTTTCTCGTTTTTCGTTTCTCGTTTTTCGTTCTTGGTTCAAGTATCAGTGACTACTGTTATTACATCAACTTTCTACCACGGTCCTGGATGCCTGCATCCCGTTCTTGCGACGTTGGATTGCCCACGATGCTTGCCTCAATGGCACGAATCATATCGCTGGAAGCCGCCAAGCTCTTCAACCCTGGAGAAACGCCTTCTGGGCTGTCATGAATGTCTACAGAAGTTACACAAGCTGTGTGCCTCATAAATTGGTTTTGATCTCGGACTTTGACCTGTTTGTCGAAAAATCCATTATATCATTTCTTCCCGTCTTGGTGCAACTCTCAGGATAATCTGTCCTCACATCTATGCTCTTAAGAGCTCATTGGATCATCGGCTTCCCACACCTTGATTCCCCGCGCGTGTAAAACACAACTTCAGAAAACTGTTGAGAGGCATTGCAGCCACATCTTCAAAAGTGTGGCAGCCTTTTGGTAAATCGGCTCCAAGCCTGAAGCCTAGTCTTCAATCAACCCATTCCGACATGAATATTGTGGCTTCAGGCCATCCTTTCATGCCAGCCGCCCCCGGAAGATGCACCCTGCATATGCCTGTCATCTGGGGAAGTCGGGAACTCGTCTTATCGGATCCTAAACACCAACAATCCGCCCCAAAGATGCATCAAACATCAGATACGGAAGGAAGGACGATCGCGGTTCTCGGGCTAACATGCTAGCGCAATTTGTACACATCTCTGCAGGGCTACATGCCCCTTTATTCAACAAGATCTTCTATCACAGTACAGTACAGGCATTCCTTGTAAACCACTTGTCGATGTCCCATCTCTCGTCCCGCGTTCATGGACGTGGATTACTTCTACAGGCGCCGCATAGGTTGCCGCGCACACCACGTCCGAGCTGGCGCTTCGCCATACTGCCCACCGTTTTACTTTGGTCTTTACCAGGGACTTTTAAGTTTGCATCCTGGGCCATTTTGTCTAGAACGTTTCGCGCAGCCGCTGACGTACGCGTTCATCTCCATGCCTGAATCACTGTAGGTAAGATCAGCGTCAAATCTTGAAAGCAAATGATGCGCGCCAAAGGCCCATAAATTCTTTTCTCGTACTTTGCAGGGCATGATTTGGGCCCGACATACTGACGACTGTGTTCGCTGCTATCGAGACAGTGCTCATCTTTGTGCTGGCAATGAGCGCGCAATTACTCATCATCGTCGATGAAAGGGCATTGAGCCATCTCACAGCCTTGAGTTGGTACTGACTTGGATTATGGGTAACACCTGCTCACAAATATCACAAGTAATGCTATACATACATTTAGTGGAACAACAGAGTCACAACACTACTCACCCTTTACTGTACACATTCGCTCTTTCGCTATTTATACATCACCCTTTCAAGTCATCTTTCACAAACCGACTCCTCGCCGCTACCCTGCCAGCCAGCACATCGATGCTCACATCACCCAAGATCTCTGTCGTACTTACATCCGCGCCCACCCCCTTCGCGAACCAATTCTTCATCTCTACCGCCACCAGCGAATCGACACCATACTTGTGCACCGCGTTCTTGATATCAATATCATCCTTGCTGACAACAAGCAGACCAGACAACTGGTCCTGAATAGCTTCAGTGATAATGGCCACTGCTTCGCATAACGTCGTTGCACTGGGGAGAAGGGATGAAGGGAGCTTTTTCGTCTCCTTAAGATCTCTCTGTGCAGACTCGTCGTAGTGCGATGGCAGGGTATCGAGGTACGAGTATAAAGGTCGTGTGGATCCAAGGGGTGCTACAATATTCATCGCACGTAGGTCTGCTGGTAAGGTCAAGGACGTGATGATCTGCGACCCGATCTGTGCTGGGTCCATGCGCTCGGGATCGCAACAGAATGCCATCAGGTTGTATATGTCGGTGAGGGTGACCTCCTCGAGCATACCACGCACACGTAGCAGAGCTTGTACTTGCGCATTCTGTGCAACGTAGCCGACGCCCACGACCATACTGAATGCGAGGGCCACGGCGCGCTGCCCATGCTTAACACGGTGTGCCGCGAGCGCATCTTGGTAAGTATTGCCAGCCGTGTAGTTCGACTGTCCAAATGACCCCATGATGCCAGTTGAAGAAGACATCATGACGAAGAAATCCAGATCATCCGGTAGCAGATCATGCAGGTTCCAGCTCCCAGCTACCTTGGGTGCCAGCACCTCGTTCCACTTCTCCGCCGTCATATTCGCAAATGACGCATCTTGGAGCACCATTGCTGCTTGTATGCATCCCTTGATCGGAGGCATATCTTCCAACTCTGTCAACGCCCCTTGAAGTTGCGCTCGATTCGCAATGTCACAGACTGGTACTCTGACAACCGCTCCTGCAGCTCTGAGATCGTGTACGAAGAACTCGCGATGCGATGCTGTTCCCTCTACGACAGACCGCGAGGGAAGTATAAGATATTTCGCGCCGTTCCGCACCATCCATCTTGTTACGCTTTCGCCGATTCCCCCAAATGCGCCTGCAATCAAGTACGTAGACTCTGGATCAAACAGCAATTTCGTGCTGGGAGCCAGTTCCATCTGTACCATCTCGTCGCTCGCCATCTCGATGATGACTCTAGATTTGTTGTCTGGGTCTTGCAAGGCTCGGAACGCAGCTTCTACCCTGCTTTGCTTGAAGACTTGCATCTGTGATGAACCTGGAAAATCCTTGCTCTCGATGAAGTGAGCTACCTCTCGGAAGATATCAGCGAAGATTTCGTGCTGCATAAGTTCCTGGAAGTCGATGCTGATGGATATGCAGTTATTTTTCGTTGGAAGCTTGGACAGAGTTTTCGAAGCATTAACAGTGGACACAAACGCATCACTTTCCTTGACCTCGACGAAGCGGCCGAAAGGGGCGAGACTGTCCCACAAGTTCGCAGACTCTGTTGTCGCCGAACTAAACACCACGTCGACTCCGCGGCCATTGGTCAAGCCGCGGATCTTCTGCCCTAGGCTTGGTGCGTGAGATGATAGTAGATGCGATTCCGCGATCCCATATACATGGTGCATATGAGCTCTCTCTTCGGCAGATTCAACAGTGACAACGACACCGCATCCATACCACTGCGCCATCTGGACTGTTGCTTGTGTGAGATGTCCAACGCCGCCATGAATGAGCACCACTTCATCACTCTTTATCCTAGCACAATTCACCAGCCCATGATATGCAGTACAGTAGGCCGCAGGATACGTCGCAGCTTCCATGTAATCCACGCCATCTGGTATGCGTTGCAGCTGGAACGCCTTGCACCGAGCAACCTGCGCAACACCATCTCTCGCCACACCGAAGACTCGATCGCCAATGCAAAAGCCATGGGCATTCGACTCGCCAACTCTCTTCACAATACCTGCGATGTCGTTCCCAAACACTTCATCGTGCACCTGGCCCAGCGCAACGAGTAAATCGCGACTGCAGAGACCGGCGGCTTTGACTTGCACCAGCACTTCATCCGGCGCAAGAGCCTTCTCATCGCTCCCTGGCATCTGCTCAAAATACAACGTATCCAAATACCCTGCAGTCCTTATACTCAAATGTGGGTTCTCCAGCTCATCCCATGTTTTCGTGACACTCTGCGTAGACTGCTGTCCAGACGTAACATGCACTGTCATATCCTTGTCGTCGACAACACGCGGGATACACAACAGCCCATCCACTTCGACGTATTCATCTTCATACACAGCTTGGGGGCGTAAGAAGGTCCTAGCTACTTTGACGATGTGGCCCGCCGAAGTTTCTAGGTCGTGATACTCGGCATCAAGGCTGAGACTCACAAGTCTGTTGTCTTCTGCTTCGGTGGCAAGAGTGCGGACGAGTCCTGGGACAAGACTCTCGGTTGGACTGTGTGATGCGGTGTGCGTGTTGACGCTGACCCAGACTAGCGTCGAGGTTGCAGAAACGAGATATTTTAGTTTCTCGAGGTTGTCGTGGTTCATTTGTTCGAGGAGGGGGGTGTCTAGGCTAGGCAGGAAGATGTATGTTGTTTCTTTGACGTTGTGGTCATGGAGTGCATCCCATGGGACTGGGGTGATGGCTTCATCGTATTGTGAGACCATTGTTTTGCGTATTTCTTGTACAAGATCCGTCTGTGCTTTTGAAGAATCGTCAAATATGACATGGACCGCGGAGCCTGGGCTTGATGGCAAACTCGTAGCAGTGGAGATCACGACAGGAGGAGCTACACCGTCGCAGTCACTGGCGTTGGTTTGGACGCCGAAATCGATGCCAGAGAAACCAGACTCTATGAGCATCTGATCGAGGTCGTTGCTCTTTAGAGGAGGGCATACAAATTCGCCAGTCTCAGTGGAACCAGGTATCAGTCCGAAGAGAAACATTTCTGACAAAGACCTGGGCTGCTGTTTCAAGAGAACCATACGGCCTTGGGGACGAAGCAGCTTGCGATACCCAGAGAGCTGGGTTCGGCTGGCGATATTCGTGGATAGATTCTGAGTTGTCTTAGCAATACGTAGTAGTGGAATATAAAACTTAGCACTTACACATGGAGCAATGAGCAAATCGAAAGACTCAGCCCCAAAACCCTGACTGGCTAAATCATCGCAGGGATCCAGCACTTTGAACGCCATCTTGGAAGTACCAAACCGTTCCTCTGCATTTGCAAAGAGCACTGACGTTTCATCAGTGTACACATACTCTGCAAACCGGTCCTTGAGCGTAGCCAAGATGTGCGAGGTTGTAGACCCGATTCCAGCGCCAATCTGCAATACTCGCATACTTGGGTACTTGTGTGCGAAGAGGTCGAGATGATCTGCAGTCCGCGAGAGGAGCGCTTGATCAGAGTAGGCTTCGGCATGAACTTGAGCCAGAACGTTGTTTTCAAGTAGGAGATCAACAGCATTAGTCTCGCCGGTTAGGATGGAGCGTAAGTTCTCAGCGATGCGAACGAGCAGGCGACCTTCTCCGTCCGAAGCTTCGAGTTGCTCGCAGAGTGTTTCCATCGATTCATGCGCGTTGTCAATATGCGCTGCTGTCTGCAGTCTCATCCAACGGACATGCTCTTGCAGATACCCAGGTAAATCGCCAATATCATCCGGAACTTTGCTCAGAGCATCCCGCATACTCAAACGACATAGCAACTCCTTCTCCTTAACCATACTAGAAGTCCCCATCACAGATGACTCCACGTAGACAGTTTTTCGAGGGAGAAGATCAACATCCGGCTTCGACTCAATCTTGTACAAACTCTTGGACACTGCCTCATCCGCCTCAGCAGTAGAACCACCGCGTCCAATCGTCGTAGTCTCCATATCACCGCTGAAACAAAGGTCCTCCCCATCAACCAACGCCGCCGTAATACCAAACATCTTGTTCCGGAATCCGCGCCCAGCCACTCTCGCATGAACCGTTACCCGCGCCGCCGTCGTCCGCGCATTTGCCAAGTCCTCGGATATCCAGAGACTGCGGAATCCAGTCGGCAGCGTCGTGGCGGATGCATTCTTTGCGTGGATCGAGTATGCGGGGAAGGACATTTGGAGTATGGCGTCTAGGGCTGCAGGATGGATGCGATGCGGGTCAGTGGGGGTATCTTGGTCTTGTAGTTTCCAGTGGTCAAGATCTACGATGCCGGTAGCTTCGCTCCCTCGGACCTCTCGCACATCTTGCATGGCTCTGAAGCGAGGTCCATATACTAGCCCTGCTTTTTCAAAGGCGTTGTATATCTCAGCGCTATCGATGTTTGTCTGGCAGCGTTTTAGAGCTGTCTTGTGAGAATTCATTCCAGCGTTGGGTGGTTCGTCAATGGTACGGTCTTCGTGTGCGTACTCGACTGCAATAGCCCCAGAGCAGCACAGGGTCCAACCTGCGCTCTCGTATGTGAAGATCGAGAAGAGGTTCCAGGGTGTCTCGTGTGCAGCGCTAGTCGAAGCAGGCTTCGATACTTGTGAAGGCCGAAGTGTGAGTTGCACTTCTGTGCCGTTCGACTCTGGAGAGATGGTAATGGCATTCGAAAACGTCACGTCTTTCATTTTGTAGCCCCGCACCGCAGTTTGAGGGGTATGGAATTGTCGAACGGCTTCAATAGCCATGACTAACATGCCTGAAGCAGGTAGTAAGACTGAGCCGTTGATCCGGTGATCGACGAGATATGAAGATTGATCCAGAACGATACGGTTCGTCCAGCGAGCCTCGTGAGGGTTCCAATCGTCCGATCTTATTCCAAGGAGTTCGTGACTGAGATGCTGCCTGAAGCGGTACTGCTTGCTGGTTCTACCTTCGAGCCAATATTTTGTCTTGTCGCTGAAAGGGTATGATGGAAGGTTCGTGAGCATTTTCGGGCTGGAATCGGGATCGTGGTTGACTTGGTCTATGTCAATTGGGAAGCCGAGCGTATGCAACTTTCCGGCACATTCCATTGCAGTGAAGTCTGCAAACTGGCCCCGTTGTAACACGGAACAGTAGTCTGTTTTGATGCTCCTGCCACTTGCGCTCAATACGTCTCTAATCGGTGAACTTAGAGTGGAGTGTGGGCCAACCTCAAGTATGAAGTCAACCTTTCCCCCAGTTGAAGCATGCATCATCGCAGAGGAGAACTTGACAGGCGCCGTGAGGTTCTCGATCCAATAAGAGGATTCTCTTAGAATAGCAGTGTCTTCCAGGGCCTTCCCCGTAACTGAGGAGATGAACGTCGCCCCAAGACCCTGCTGCTCGCCTGGACTAATGCTTCGCAATAGCTTTTCGTAAACCATAGCAACTGGCCTCATGTGACGAGAGTGATAGGCTACATCTACTTTGAGAATCCTGTGTGTTATGCTTCGTTCCGTGAGACTAGCTGAAAATTGATCCACGGCAGCGCGTGACCCCGAGATGGTGAGGTTTGATGGGCTGTTATAGCACGCGATACTGATCCGATCTGTAGGGTGTTTCCCGTTGTGAAGTTCAAGTATCGGGGAGAGTACTTCAGGGGTGGCTTGTACAGCTACCATAGCCCCTGTCGACGGTAGAATCTCGCGAGTGATGACTACAGCCAGCCCTCTTAGATACGCGATCATCCAAGCAGACTCTTTAGAAACTGCACCATTAGCATAGGCAGCGGCAATCTCGCCAGAAGAGTGTCCGACCACGGTTGAAGGTGTAACATTCCATGACCTCAGTAGCTCGACCGTTGCGATTTGCAAAGCCGTACATAAGGGTTGGCTGAGGTCGGGAGAATCAATCATCGTGTCGATTTTTGACTTGCGATACAGCTCCTCTGAATCTCATCAGCTTTTCACCACTATCTACCAGGAACCAGTCAACTTACCTATCATAGACCATTCACTTCCAAGCGATGTGAAGAAACGCTCTGCTTCCATCATAGAGTCACAAAAGACCTTGTACTTCATGAGCTCGCGGCCCATGCCGTGCCATTGGGCACCCTGTCCAGTGAAGACAAAACATAGATCGATCTTCTGCTTGGCTCTAGTCGGCGCCGACCAGGCGTGTTCAGAGAACGGCTCGGACCCGGTAACACAGAAGGACTTCCATGGAAACGACGTCCTATTTTGCGATAAGGTGTGAGCAAGGTCTGACAAGTCCACTGCTGCATTACCAGATGATTGGTTATTCTGTAACCACTCACAGTGAGCGTTGATCGATCGGCATACAGCGCTCTCATCAAACGCAGAGAGTGTAAGCAATTTGTGGGCAGGCCTTCCAAGATTAGTTAACTGTGTGTCGTAGATTCGATCTTCGACCATAGAGTCATGTCTTGATGTTCGAGTAGTCTTCTTGTTTGATAGTGAAGTCTCGTTGGGTGGCCATTCGAGCCGTCTCGTATGATGCCGGGCCTTCAAACCTTGTGATTCGAGGAATGATAGAGCATCGTCGATAACAACGTGCGCATTTGTGCCGCCGTAGCCGAAAGCGTTCACCGATGCCCGTCTGACTCCCTCAGTAGGCCAATCCGTCGGAGTCAGAGGGAATTTCAGATTCTGACATGTGGAGGCGATTTTCGGATTGACTCGTTCTGGATAAACGTTTGGTGGTATAATGCCTTTTTCAAGAGCAAGGATGGTCTTGATCACGCCTGCAACGCCGCTCGCGCCCTCAGAGTGACCGAGATTGGACTTAAGTGCGCCCACGTACATGGGATCCACCTGTGTCCTCGTTGAGAACACATTGCTGATGGTGGAAGCTTCGCAGGGGTCGCCGACAGGCGTTCCTGTACCGTGAGCTTCGAAAAATCGCGTTTTGTCGAGAGTGAGCCCTCCACGCTGGTAGGTTTCGCGGATGAGTTTCTCTTGCGCCTTCTGACTTGGTGACGTGATACTTGGTGTTCGACCATCTGAGTTACATCCAGTTGCTCGGATAACAGCGCGGATGGTGTCTCCATCCTTAACAGCTTGAGAAAGTCGCTTTAGTACGAGGACGCCGAAACCTTCACTCTTAGCATATCCGTTGGCGCGCTCGTCGAAGCTATGGCACACGCCGTCTGGAGACATCATGTTCAGTTGGCTCAGTAACGAGCAGGAATCTGGCAGCAAGCAAAGGTTGCTTCCACATGCCAACGCCTGTTCCCTTTAGAGATTGACATCATATGGCCTGTGAAGGTTGACATACCATGTTCACCGAGCCTGAAATTAGCTCTTGACACGCAAGATGTAATGCAACAAGGCTGCCAGAACAAGCCGTGTCGATCGTCATACTTGGTCCTTTAAGGTCGTAAAACCAGCTCACTCGATTTGCCAACATAGCCAAACCACTCGAGCCAATGATTTGATAAGTACCAGGCATCGCGTCGCGCTGGGAGATCTGACTGTATTCCTGGAGCAGACACCCAACGTGCACGGACGTACTCGAGCCCATTGCAGCGTCCATGGGAATTCCAGCTGAATCATAGTAAGTCAAAGTTCGGACTAGCTAGGTAAGCCATAGCAGATTCCATACCATTTTCTAAAGCATGGTAGCTTGTCTCGAGTAAGAACCTTTGCTGAGGGTCCATGCACTCCGCTTCAGCAGGTGTTATCGAGAAAAAAGGAGCATCAAATCGTCCCGGGTCATCTGTGAGGAAATGACCGCCTCGATTTTTTACCTATATTCAATTCAGCAATGTCACAAGCGTTGCATAAATGAACTTACTGTGCTTGGTCGGTTACCATGCGATCTGTAAAAGCCATCTATGTTCCATCGATTCATCGGAACTTCAGTCACTGTAGTCCGACGTTCTACGAGAAGGTTCCACAGGCTATCTGCACTTGTCACATCTTGGGGAAGTTTGTGTGCAAAGCCGATGACTGCGATTGGTTCGAACTTGTCCTGATGCTCGGTTATGGTTGTAATATGTCCATGCCCATCTGCCAGACCCGTAAAGTTGCCATTAGACATTGCTTATGTGTAGAGCTCTAGAATAACCCGCTAAAGACAGAAAAATTCCTTATGGATGCAGAGGAGCAAGATCACTTGGAGTATGTCCTGAGAAGGTTCACATATCGAGAGTATATAAGAAAGTAAAGACAACCCAGGCTTGATTTCAAGCTAACTCATACCCGAACGATCGTATTGCGCATGTGCTCGTCCTAGGCACAGTAGACGGCTTTAGTTTAACTGCCATATGTAGGAGCTATAGTCGTGAAAAAGCACCAATGAATGCCTGTTGTATATCTCTGCAGTTGGATGGGTTACGACAACATGTAAGTCTTACTTGCATATACGATGGCCAAGTATCCCTCCAGCCAGAATAGGTCAAACAAGACGTTGCAAGGCTTGACAGATTGCGAACGCCGGGTTAGTTAGAGCCGGTAATCGGCGAAGTGGTGGCCTTGACCCAGGAAACTACACCAAGAGCAAGCACTCCGATGTATAGAGTAAAGCGTTAGGACTGCAAGTGAGATCCCGGGTAATGTGGACATATGCTGGGGGCCTAGACGTGGATACTCCCGCGCGTCGTTCCCATAAGCGAGCAAATGGAGACACGCAACAGCCGAATATGCAGCGGAGATGAAGCGTAGCTGCATTGTTGGTAACAGTTGGATACTTCTCTGGCGCATGTCTGATGGATGATGCATCATGTACACCACCATATTGGTTCCGCCTTACATTAGCATATTGGCGTTTTTCGCGGTTTTTCGGGTTGGTCTACAATACGAGCCTTCGAGAATGTATTTCTGTGGAAGTCTTAATCTTTTCCATTGCATGTAAGCGTAATTGTTTGCACACTCGTTCGTTCGATTTGAAGGCTGTTTCTTCTTCGCGTCGTCCTGCTATCTACGTTGAGATGTTAGAAGCATAGCCAGTATGGAGAACACCGAATACAGTACTTTGACAGCAGTAGGCATTCGAATTATTGCCGGCTCAGATATGAAGGATAAAAGTTCACCCAAGGGCAACCTCGATGTATCGATTGGCTGGCTGTCGAATGCATGCTAATCTGTTCACGACCTGAATGAGATAGAGGCTGTTTGTACGGAAAAAATATTAAGTCTCGCTGGGGATCAAATCAAGATCTGGATTTTTTTCGGTATAGATAGCCATGAGGGCGAGGGTGTAAAGCTGTAGGCATGCATTTCCCGATGTTCAACCAAAGTCGTGATGATGATCGAGCATTTTTCGCAAAAGCAGTAAGGGCGGTCATTGGGTCTCTCGGCAAGTGACTTCTGGACGGGCGCGTTGTTGTCGGCGCGATTGCCACGCGATGTAGACTGTGTTTTGATGTGCTGTAATACGATTTGGCTAATGAATGCTTCAACCGTGCGATATGTCAGACCTCCGCGCGTGCAAGGACTTTACCAACATTTGGGTCAAGCAAGAACTCATACAAAGTCTTCGATGCGATACCATCGACGTCCAGTAATGTTTTTGCGGAGCTCAGACGACCCCTGCGTAAATGGGAAGCATAGGATTGGAGGCCGAGATCCTATAGCACGCTCATGACGCGTTAGTAACGATATGCAGTCTTGGTAACAGCAAGGGTACTGCATTTCAGTGACACATACATGTGCTGTCAGATGTCAAGGTCATCTTCGATTGTATTCTCTTTCGCTTTGCCACATTGTCACTGACCAACAAGTATGAGCAGTTAGCTCCCTTCCTTCACTGATGGAAAACAATGTTTCTGCCATGGTTGCCACAACGCTACCTTTAATACCAATAGAACTCAACCTTGCAATGATTGAAAAGTCAGATGATCGACTGGGGAAGGAAGAACATGTTGCAACCGATGCCAGCACCCCACGAGCTACAACATGTACCAAGGTAGATTTACCAGTCTACTACGATTCCGAACCGTCAAGTCAACCGCCCCAGTACATCAACAAGCCTCCGACTCAATCCCAGTTTACATCATCTTTAGGATCTAATATAGATACCGCACGCCAAAATGCAGGGTCTCAGCGCCGCCATAGTGCACAAGCGACTACTGTCTCTGCGATCCTTGCTTATCCATACGACGATCTGGACGCTCAACGACGAGTAGATCGCCAAAAGAAGACAATCCGCGAGCGGTGGAAAGCATTCAAAGAAAGGAACTTCAGTGAATATGAGAAAGGAACGCTTGCATATGGAAGTGCAGCGGAGTGGAATGTGCAAGGCGGCAGGTTGGCAGGCGGTCAACCAACGCCGTATCGAAGGGCTGAAAGGAAATGAAGGGTAGGCGAATCGTCAAGATCGAACGAGACATCACACGCAAGTTCGCTGTAACTTGAGCAACTAAGCTATTGCTACCACAAACGTGATCTGGGGTTGTGGCCGTAATCGTGCATGTATCTATCGCAGGCGAGCCCCAAGCTGAATGAGGGGCTGTGGTGGGGCAAAAGTGCGCCTCATGTCATTTCGTGCCAGACTACGGCCACCTCCGACGCTTGTTGACGGCACCGACAACGTACGTTCCGAGGCTCATGAACACGCGATGAACTTCACAATTCAGGTTTCCTCTAAGCTTCTTCCACCACAATATCAGCATCTCAGCAAATCTCAATAGCAATTATGGCAGTGCAGACAGCCGAAGGGCTCACGCCTGCACAGGTCGCATTTTTCAATGAGAATGGCTATCTGCTGATACCCGACGCTTTATCTCAAGATACGGTGAAGCAGTTGCTGGAAGATACAAACAAGATGCTGAACGACTTTTCGCTGGAGGACCATCCTATGACTAAGTTCTCAACGGGTGGCGATGATGGTGCAGACCATGTAGGCGACTCGTATTTTCTCGACTCTGGAGATAAGGTACGGTTTTTCTTTGAGGAAGGTAAGTGTGCTCGGTAGAAGTATAATGTGTATCCGTACTAATGCATCCAAGATGCTTTTGACAAGTCTGGGAAATTGACCAAGCCCAAACACCGTGCCATCAATAAGATAGGCCACTATCTCCACGAGCTATCGCCTTCTTTCCGCGCCATGTCACTTTCGGAGCGCAACGCCGCCATCGCGAAGTCCCTCTCGTTCCGCGATCCACGTGTCCTTCAGTCCATGGTCATCTGCAAACAGCCAGAGATTGGTGGAGCAGTGCCACCCCATCAAGATAGTACCTTCTTATATACTGATCCACCGAGTGCGGTAGGCTTCTGGTATGCACTGGAGGACGCGACACAGGAGAACGGATGTTTGAGCTTCGCGGCTGGGAGTCATCGACGAGCTGCGATTGAGAAGCGCTTCGTAAGGACGGGTGAGGCAGGTAACGAAGGAACTGGATTCGTCGACAACGATGGCGCGAAATTTCCTAAGGGCCTTAAAACCGAGGTCAATGGCTCAACAAGTGGGGAGAAGGACTACGAAGTTGTCGAGAAAGATGAAGTATATACTATGGGCGAGGTCAAGGCCGGTACCCTTGTCCTCATCCACGGCAACATCTTGCACAAAAGTGAGAAGAATACTAGCGGAAAGAGTCGAAACATCTATACCTTCCACGTAATTGAAGGTGAAGAGAAGTACGACCAAAGGAACTGGCTGCAGCCACCTGCTCAGGGGTTCTCACGGTTATATCCAGAGAAGGGAACGAATGGTGCGGATGCGAGCCACAGACTTGCGAAAGACTGGTGAAAGCTTGGTATGTAGATATACGACTAAGTTTTGCTCTGTACACAGAGACCGATACCTCCGAGCACGAATGCCATGCCTATCCAAGTATCTGTTGCGTGTTAGCTTGTAAGAAAGATTCTCATTGATGTATGACTGACCCCTGCTTATAACTTTCTTCTCGGCCCACCATTCTCCAAGAACTGTGAAAAGGAACGCCAGAGAATTGGTGATGGGAACAGTCAGACTGAGCTCCGCCTTGCCTATCAAGATGAAGAACCACACGCTCCCAGTGACGTTCAATAAGAGAGGCACTGCATAAGCTGGCCGGCTCATAACGCCAATAACAGCGTACCATATTCCTAGTACTTTTCGTTTCGCCCAAGAGTTGTTCGGGTCGCTCAGTGAGGGTCGCTGAGGAGGCGTGTAATTCCTTAATCGTATAAGTACGAGGCATTCGAAAGCTTTAGAGACATAACTCACATGGCTGCCTTCCGCATAAAGGGTGTAGTCAGACCCCAACAGGCGCCCACTGCACTCAATGTCAGTCACATGCTCTTCTCCACGAATCGACAGATGAGACACACCCATTAGAAACCCGAGGATCCAACGAAAGACGGACGGCTGTGGCTCGTGGTAATCAGGCAAATCGGAATCCATTACGATACAGCGCAGGCACGACTACAGACTTGAACAAAAAGGGGGATATAGGCGACTTCGTGAGGCAATGCTTTGGCACAATGTCTGTCGTGTTCCGCGAACTTCAGAACGCGACGCTGTTCCTCGGCCACGACGATCCAGGTGGTCTGTGCACTAAAACACTACAACACCACGATTTTCATCTTGTCTTGCCCACAGTGATCATGCCATCGCGCAGTCTCGGCAGCCATGCTGTCTTGAGCCGATGCAAAAAAAAAATCTGACATCTTTTGATCCTAGCCTCACGGCGGGGAGCTACCTGCGTGAAAGAAACCTCTCTGAGCCATGACCGAATATCTCCGCGAGACCTGTCAACGTCGTCGCGATCGCGTTGATTCCGGTTGCTTTTCCGCACGCTCTGAATAGCAGTTTTGACAGTCAATACCCAGCTGCTTGGACGCGATGCGAGGGTCCACAGCGTTGTGGTTCTGACAGTCCGTTTCCGGCGAAAGAAATTCACATGTTGCACCTGGCCGCACAATTGGGAGCAAGCAACGTCATTTCAAGCTAGGTGAGCTCGTGTCAATTTGATTGGGCGTAAGGTACTTGGCCATACCACAGAATACAAGAGTCCATATCGCAGACAGGAGGAACATGGTGTGGCGCAGCTGAGCTACAAAGTAGGTCTGAAAGAGGTCATAATCCTGACATCTACCTATCAAAAGAAAGCCTGAATATCAGCTATGGGACGTCGACCGTGCGTAAATTGCTCTGGAACTAACTATCTAGACGATAGCCGATTTTGTGAGTGGGTAAGTGAGTGGGTAATGCTCGACCCAATCATGTCCCCGAGTACCCAATTTCCAAACTTTGTTTTGCACTCGACTTCAGTGATCTCAATGGTTGTAGACAGCTACGTTTCTGATATTTTGGCAAACTGACATAGTAGTCGAATAAACTGACTCGTTGACCAATGAGATCTTTCGCGTTGGTCTAGGGAGCCACTTGGTACCACAGGCGCATTAGCGGCGTGCGCCCTACTTGTATTACACATAAAACATAGAAGTACGAGGTCGGTTAAGAACTATAAAGCTGCTAAACTATGATGTCCCTTACTATATTAAATTGTATTGTACAAAATGTATACTTCACCTATATCCCCTTTGCTACCAGCAAGCCCCGCCACTGATGCTTTATTGCGACGGGATTTCTCATACTTCAACATCTCACCTCGAACTGGATTTTTGGATATCAAGAATACTGCATATCTTCTTCCCAGGAATCTGCAAGAAAGTGTATGGGAAGACGTTCTGGTCGCAGCGAGGGCAGCATGGCCGCATGGAGGGACCACTCAAGATGCCAACTCTGGTGATGTGGCCGTAGATGCATGGCGACATAGTGTGCGAAATGTCAGTCTCTTTTCCATATAGAGGCACAGAGATATAACTAACATGTTTTTACCCAGATGACGGTCAGGAATGCCCTCTCACCCGAAATATTAAGTAGTCAAGCTCTGCTCCGCCGCGTTTACGTTGTGCTTTCTATGGTTGGGCATTTTTATATACACGGTGGTAAATCTGACAAAACCGGCGGCATAACGGGTCAAACCCACAATTCAACTTACGTCCCTCGTCCACTTGCGATTCCATGGCTGCAGGTCAGCAGTGCCTTGGGGCTCAAACCGGTGCTTTCGTACGCAGCTCAAGTGGTCTGGAATTGCACCTTGGATACTTCGGCTGATATTCAATCTTCGGACCAAATTGGGGCTTCGGAGACCTTCACGGGACACCCGTCTGAGGTTGCATTCATCATAGCCCCTGCACGTGTTGAGTTCGAAGGTGCAGTGGTTCTCAAATCCATCTTTGAAATCTTGTCAGTACACCTTCAAAGTAACGACTTCAATGCGTCTCGAAGCACCGTCATACATGAACTGCACAAGATACAAGCTGCCCTTGAGAGAATGAGACAACATTTGCTTGTGCTAAAGAAGGACTGTGACCCTTCGCACTTCTACTGGACGCTTCGACCTTGGATCGCTGGTTCTGGACCTGACGGCTGGACATATCAGTTAGACGGAGATGCACAAGTGAACCTCAAGCTTGGGGGATCTACGGCTGGTTCATCGTCATTGCTACAAGCCCTGGATTCCTTTCTTGGTCTGGACTTTGGTGAATCACATCTTGCATTCCGTCGCTCGATGCAAGAATACATGCCACAGGGCCACCGTCTCCTTATACAGACCTTGGAAAATCTCAGCTGTCAAGACGTCCTGCCACCGTCGCTGCTTGAGCAGTTATCAGCTGTCAACACAACATCTCCTTTTCGAGCATATGTCCAGCATGCGTACACCTCACGAAAAGCGGTTTCCAAGCTAGATTCATCATCAGACCAAAGTTTGGAAGTGCTCGTTGCGTATAACAGCGTCGTTCGTGCGCTGAAAGACTTTCGTGACGAGCATTTTCGTATCGTCTCACTCTTCGTCATAAATCAAGCGAGTAAACTCCCGAAAGATGGGGTATCGGCTGCACCTATTGTGCAAATCCATGAAAATTCTTCAACTAGGGTTCCTCTGAAAGGCACTGGTGGAAGTGATCTGGCCAAACTATTGAAAGGGTATCGAGATAGCTCACAGGCTGCTTTATTTGATATCGAATGAGGAGACGGATGACGGAAGATAGCAACTACCAGCATTTGATTTCCTTGCAGATTTGTTCACAATCGTGGATCACATACTGTAAATTGTTATCACCATCGGCCATTACACTGTCATCAATCAATCACCTAAAGCCGGCTTACTTATGGCCTAAATCATCACGGGGCAAAATTGGACAGCAAGCTTGATACAGCAACGCTCGACACGTCCGTTTCTTGCGACCTACATCTAGGCGATGCGCCCATTCCCATCGTCTAGATTGGATGACTCCGTGATAACGGTCCTATGTGTATCACTTGGCGGTCTGGGACACCACACCTAGTTAGCTTCTTGGGACGGGACACGAAGTCGCTTGTGAACATACTGTTACCAAACAGCGTACGCTTACTATCATTTGAGGCCCATGGCAAACGCCCAGGAAAGCTGCGATTAGTGAACGAGCGGCTCAGGTTGGAACTCGAACAGGTCACCACACGGTCCATACGGTCCATACCGATCCATTTGGTCGATCATGGCCCTAAACACTAGTATGATGAACGAATGTCTTGGGAGCAGGTATCCGCTCTAGTAGTCTGTTCGGCTATTGCTGTTCTTGTGGGGTATAACACCGGGCATAAGGTAGCGCCAGTAGAAAGTCTCCTCAGCTATGACTTGGATGTAAGGTACCATGCTTCTAAAGATCGTCAAAAATTGCAAGGCGGCACATGCCAATAATATCATTGAGATCCTCCTACACTCTGTATCCCGTCTAGACAAGCGAGGCAAGCGAAGCAAGCGAGGGTGAATATCTGGCAGTTGGTCGCCTCTAACCGTGCATCACATAGTATCCCAAGATCCACGCTACCACGGTAGGCGCATGTCGTCCATGTCTCGGGCCCTTAGCCCGGTCCACTAATCACGCCCCAGAACGTCTGGCATACCTAATCGGTAATGTGCAAGCTTGCCCTGATCTGATATAAGATTCTCGGCAAGTTTGTCCCGACGTGGCGCAGGCGTATGGGTGAGGATAGGTAATGAATCGATAACCCGAGTACCGAAATTAGTCGGCTTTGAACAAGCTCTCCAAGTAATGTTGGCTCGTAGCAATGGAGTTCTCTAACTCATGTGGGAGGTCATCCGAATCTCTACCAAGTTTTCCAAGAGTCGTTCGCTCTCCATGCCCTGGATAGGCATGAGGGCGTGACCCCGAGGAACTGTTGCAGGAGGAAATCTCTACTGTAGTGGTTCAACATGATTTGCTGGACCTTACAAATGACATGCTGTCTCATGACCCCCTCTCGATCAGTCTCGAAGTACCATTGACTGCGTTTTCACTCCCACCAATCAACTGACCATACGCGAGCCACTGCTACAGATACTGACCCTCTTATTTGAGTAAGTTGTTCGCCACATCGTGCTCCGCGATGAGGATGACGTTTTTCACCACAGAAACGAAGGGCTACAAGAGGGCCATTGTTGCTCAATTCACTCCTGGAAAGCCACCCGCGGGGCGCACCTAGTGCGAGCTGCCAATGAAGGGCAGGCCACCTGATCCTGGGTGCAGCCTGGCTCTCTTGCAACTTTCCATGCATCAGATATGCAAGACATGCGACCCTACAGCATGTGATGGAGGGGTTCATGATGCGATTACGCTACATCTGGTGGGCTAGTGTCGGTGACGTACACTGTAGGCTATCCCGAACGGGGTCGTGAGAAGTGGAGCAAGCTGCCCGCTGTCGATCGCATCTCTTGAGCTAGAGCGCTTTAGTATAGTGCCCATATGTCCTCTTGGTGGGTTCTGGGCCGGTCATGTGATCTGATCGAGCAGAACTTTCACTTCATGCGAGTGCCACAACTCTAATTGCGCGATCATTGACTGCACAATACAACGCCGCACCCCACTAATGAGTACCGCGATGCACCGGGCAAAGCTTTGCAAGGTCAAGTTTCCGAGGTCAACCCGCAGCCGCAGGGGTTATGGTGAAGACCTTTGTTCCGCTCTGCTGGATTTCCCACTAGTCTCCTTTTCGTATCAAATGCTCTTTCCTGTATGTTTTTCGTCTATTCGTCCTGTCATATTCCTTTGCGACAATTTTACAATTCGTGCGGCTTAGGCTCGTGGGCTGGGAGTCTGCTTGCGGCATGTATGGTATTTGCATTCCAGACTCTCGGTAAAACTGGGTGGCAGGTCCGCGATGAGATGCCCAGCAGCTACCAGACCGGCGAAACCCTGGCTGAGAAAAGTGTCACAGCAACAATCAGATCTTGCAATTCGAAACCATCATGAGGCCGCCTTAACAGTATTCCTGTTAGGAGTCAGGATGACCACCCAGTGCGAACAAGGAGTCACATGTTGTCAACAAAGGAGGGCAGACAAGCCGATTGTTGTGTAACAGATATCTGCGGCTGGGCAACGCACGCGAGAATGTAACCTGGGCTGGTCAATGGTGGCTGCATCCGGTATGCACCAATCTTCGTTGCGGATTGCCCGACCACCCCAGATTTTCGAGCTCGGACGTTTAGCACTCTGAGCGGTGCGAACGCCTCAATATTCCCCGAAACATAAGGGCTGTGGCTTGGGTCATCGTCCATTCCACCCTGATTCGCTAAGCATAGGTGGAATGAGCCTATACATGGAGGGGCTGGCAGGAACTCTACCCATCTGGGACGCAACAGTATATATCGAGTAGGTGGGTTTGTTTAGCATGTTTGTCTCCTGCATCATTGGCGCATCACAGAGTTGTTCCTGCATACTCCACACCAGTTTGCATCCTTACCTGCAAGGTACAAGTACACGTTACATTCACTGCCTTATCTCGCCTCTTACCGCCAATACTTGCTTCTTACGACCACCCTACGTACCAGCTGCCTGGTAATACCACACACGTGAAAGAAGTTCTTCATGAAATTGCTCAGCCATACAATTTCCGACATGCCATTACCGATGCGGCCGATCAGCGACAAAGAGATGGGAGTGGTTGACCTGGACCAACTCTTCGAGGATTATGTTGAAACAGAATTCCTACAACAGCTCAACGACGCCGCGGCCGACCGTTCCAGCTCCGAAGATCTTGCGCACCTCTTTGAACTTTCCTCGTCGAATGAGAACGAACTCTTTGGCACCTCGTCCTCGCCTATGCTCAATCGGGACACAGCGGATGCTTGGCATAAGGCTCTCCAGAAGTGCGAACAAAACCCGACCTCATCCGTGCCTGACATTTCTACCTCTTTTTACGTCCATTCGAAGGGGAAAGAATCCCTTAGCGACTCAGAATTGTTGAGTTTTGAGGACATTTTCGAATTGGATCAGAATCAGTTGCGCTCCATTTCACAGCCTTCCACACCACGCCCCCACACCCCTCGAACAGTCAAGAAGGCTGTATCTTTCAACGACCGCGCAACTTCCCGCGGTATTCAAAAGTTGCCTAAGAAGTCTGCATCAACATCATTCACCAAGATGATGCAGCCTTCGTACTATCGGACGCCAATCCCGGACGTCTGGTCTCGCAAGATGGACACTACGACAGACTCAATGCACTTGCAACGACCACCAAATGACCTAAGGTCGCCTCCTCTATCCGCAAGAATCGTTCAGCATGAGAACAGCAACGGCTTCTTCGCCCAGACTCACCAGCCTTATGGAACCAACGGGTCGCCACTCACCAACACTGACCCACACACGCCCAACATCGACTTCATAAACTATCAACTAACACCGCAAGCTTCCCCTGCGATTGGTCTCTCTGCACATAGCAACAATGCTTTCCACGAAAACATGGGCCTGACGTACAGCTCCTCAGTGTCGAGTGCGGCTCTCTCAGCCTTGCACACCCCGCCTTCCTCTGGCCGGCTACCCATGACAACATGGGGTCCCGACACATCACCCACCCTCGAATTTGGATTCTCAGCCTCTCCTGATTTCTGCAGCACCAAGACGGCCAGCTGGTTCGACGACTCAACACATCACCCTGCACCTAGCTTCCGCGAGTCAAATTCGCGGCCATCGAGCCAAAACATGGGCCTCACTGCCCCAATGGGCGATCTAGGAATCTCATGCGATACTACAGCCTTTGGCGACTTCGGAGCTGTAGGCTTGGGCGTCAGTATGGGCGAAACGACGATGCCCGGTGCCTCAGCCCCGTCCTTCGACACGACTGGTTACCCGGCCATGTATACGCCACCACAACAAAACATTGTCAACATTGGTCACCGACCATTGTCGCGAACACCTTCACCAACTCCACAACCGCGCTTCCACCGTCGCAGACCATCTGGACAGTCGCAGTCACATCACCATCGCGCAAGCCACTCGAGCACGGCATCAAGTCGTCGCAAATCGAGCAATGGATCGCAACAATCTTCGCGACAACCATCAACAGGGGGATCAGGCTTCGTCAACTTCACACCAGACGACAGCCGCAAGATCCTCACTGGCGTCGCACCAAGCGGGAGCAGCAAAACCAAAGCGCGCCGCGAGAAAGAAGCCGCCGACAAGAGGCGCAAGCTCAGCCAGGCAGCCATGAAAGCCGTCATGGAGGCTGGCGGGGACATTGACAGTCTCCGAAGACTGGAACGGGAGGGATTGCTGATGCTGGAAACCTAGATTGATATTCCCCGCATCAAGTTTGTTCTTTGCCCAAAACAAAGGTGTATACTTTGACAAGTTTCGAGGGGGGATGAAAGAAGATACCTGCAAGTTTTTTCTAAATACAGTCGCACAAAAGTACAATATCGTCTTTTGGTGTCTTAATCACATATATATCAGTAAGGGGGAAGTAATGTGCACATAGTTGTGAAACCAAATATCCATTAATATTTAATCAAATTTCTTTCATCTATTCTTTTGCACAAAGTGAGACAACAATGCGGGACAGCCACAGCTGCAACATGGGCATTTGCTACTCACTGCAGTTTCGGTCTTTGCTAATTGGCTCCTCCCACCTGGGGGATGTGAGGACATCTCTTTGTTCTCCCAGCGCGCTTGAGGCGCATGTGCTAAAGTCCAAGATCTGTAGTGGCGGGCCTAATCGCACGGGAACGCCGCGTACGCATGACTCGCATCGGAAGCTGGCGGTGCCCGAGAGTGCGTCAGGGAATGTTCAATGCACTCCCGTTTGGTGGCTGTGGGTCTAGATCTAATCGATGGAGATAATCCCATAGTCTATCGTACCGTTCAACGACGTGCCCGTTCTTCACCCACCAGCCTCAAGCTCTAGCCGGCCAAGTACGGCTTCGACTACACCCTTCGCCCCGACGCCGGTATCCACACCGCCTAGACTTCTTTCTTCGGCTTCGAGCTCGACGGCTCCCTCGTAGACCTTGACAATCATGTCTTCGTCGACTTTGGTTCCGCAGGCAACTAGGCCTCTGATCAGGGTGCTAACGCGAGTAATCTCCCGCATAACAGCCGGCTCGATGTCGTCATTCTGGCTCGAATAGAGTGTCTCGGTGACGCTGTCATCCAGTCGGTTAATTCCAATTTCTTTTGGATCTGCAGTTGTGGTCATGTGTTTGGAGATGAAAATGTAGCCATTGACACCAAGGACAACATCGATCTCTCCAGCAGCCGTGTTGAGTGTAAACACTTGTCGTCGCGACCGTACTACACCACCTCTTCTTGAAAGTATACCTCCGCCAGCACCAGTCAGACTTGTAAAAAGCCCATTTCGTAACTTGCCGTATTTCAGCGATCGCGTGTGCAAAGATGCAGTGTTGTCTTGGTGCAACGACTGCACTTCGGCGACCAGCAAATCGCCTTCTGAGAAGAACGTTCGGATGTTCAGCTCGTCCACAGCCGTTCTCCTTCGCAGAATTCCACCGGGTAAATTGATGCTGCTCAATGGCAAACTTGCAAGCATGGGCGCCGCAATGTCCACACTCCACTTCTTCGTCTGTACGCTTACAATCCTTCCCACCACTAGATCACCAATCTCGGGCTGATATCGTGCACGAAGTGGTTGCACCGAGAGCAGCTTGTTGGTCTTGTGTAGGTGGCCTGCGACGGTGGAGATGATGGTGCTGGAGTCTTGAGGTACATAGGTGCCGTGGCCACGCATCCATTGCGGATCTGAGGTGATGTGCTCGCCAGGAGTAACTATTGATTTTGTATCTGCAGAGGTTGGAACATCATCGTCAGACATGTCGACATCAGAGTCGTCCGATTGCGCATCGCGACGTGGTGGAAGCGGTGCGCTCGGTGGGAGGATAGAGACTGGCATGGTGGCGGTGGAAGCTCTGACACAGTCGCGACGGGACCTCCAGCACTTTGACCGTATGAAAGGGAAATATCAGGTGATTGGCGTGCCGGGATTGTATTGCGGTCGTGCGTTTGTGCTCGTTGCTTGTCGCGAGTCGTCGAAGCTCTCGAAATTATTTTGGCGGGGATTGAAGCTTCAACTATCCCTGCCGATGCTATCCCCTTCCAGTTTAGCTCGGCGCGTCAACTCATGGAAGTCGCGACCATCCTTGGACGTCATCTCATTGACAGAGAGGCGCGCTGCGTTGAATCCAGTCTACATTCAGCGCTTTCTAATTGTGACAACAACAGCATCGTATCCTATTTGTGTATTTGAAATGCCGCCAGATACTCCATCTGTCACTGTCTCACACTTCAATGAACCTTTCATTTCTGCCCTTGATGCTGCTGCCCCTGTCAACGCCTTCGATGATCCCAACTACTACGCCCGCTATCCACGGTCTCTTCTCACAACATGCGAAACTGACAGTTTCATGACAGGCACTGGTGCAGCTATCTATGACTCTCTGAGTCCGCTCTTGAGAGAAACGCAGCAAGAACTTATTCTTGTCACATGTTTTTGGGCACGTTCAGCATCACTTGAATCGCTCAATGCTGTCCTGCGCAGTTTGTCGGACAAAGCAGTCAGGAGAGGAACAAACAAGATCCGTGTGCGGTTGTGCTTCTCATCATTGTCAGTGTTCCAAAAACTGCTTCACAAGCAGTCTGTTGCTGGACAAACCTATCCGATCTCAGCATGGGTAAACAAGCTTGGATTACCAGATCCTTCTGAGCTTGGAGGCCTGGACATCAGGATCAAATCCATCTTCATACTTCCTTTCAGCGTAATGCACCCCAAATTCATGATCATCGATCGAAAAAAGGTCATTCTACCGAGCTGCAACATCAGCTGGGAAGAATGGTTCGAAGGGGCGTTTGTGCTAGGTGGACCCGTTGTAGACCAATTTGTGCGATTCTACCACACATTTTGGGATCAGCGACAGGAAGGTCCTCCGCTACCGAGCAACAACGAGCCCAACCATGTTCAGACCATTGAGCAAGGCGCGCTCAAGTCTCTTGTACAAATCGGAGTTGGTCATGTCCAAACTGTCTTCCTTCCGAGCCCGCATCGAAGAAACCCCCGCTTCAGCTTCTTTGCATCCTCCGACGCTGTTCTTGCACCTCCGACGCCACTCAATACATTTGTGCTTACTCTTTTCGCAAAAGCTGAGAAGACCATACGTATCCAAACGCCGAATGTCACAGCACCCCCTGTGCTATCAGCCTTGCTCAAAGCTTTAGCACGCGGCGTAGATGTACGAATCTTGACTTCAGAGCGGCTCATGATACTCGAACAACTTGTCACTGCCGGCACCACAACGTCGCGATGCATCAAAACACTTATCAAGCGCTACCGATCGTTATTATCATCGAACCCACAACGCCCTCAAAGCGATGAAGAAGCCGCCATTGCGAGCACCAGGCCAGGTCATCTACAGATCTCGTACTTTGAGCCCATCGGCGGACCAAAGAAGAGAGGGCAGGAAGGCGGTGAGCCACAACAGAGCCATCTCAAAATGACAATCGTCGATGACGAGGTCCTCGTTCTAGGGTCAGGAAATCTCGACCGCGCAAGCTGGTTCACAAGTCAAGAACTGGGCGTGGCATTTTTCAATCGTCGAGTTGTGGAAAGCGTAGCAAAGGCTGTGGACATTGGTATGGAGGGCCGAAGTAGACTTGTGTTTGATAGCGAGAGCATGTGAAGATCCACCTCGACAGTATGTAATTAGCAATAGTTATAGTCACAGCTACACTTGATATTTGTTGTAATGTAAGCCTGTATTTTTGTAGTTATCACGGCAAGGCAAAGCAAAGCAAAAGCAAAGCAAGAATTCGAAAAGTATTACCAGATACCTCAAACCATAACACCAAATCTCACACAAAACCATCACCATGGCCTCCATCCTCGAGCTCACAGCAGAAATCATAGATTTACGCAAATTCCATAAAACATTGCCCCATGTCTCCATGCCGTCGCGCTCCTACCCCGCCCGCAAACGCTCTGCCCAGGACATACAAACGCTCTCCCCAACACCTGCAAACGCCCTCACCAGGGCAGCACTGCCACCTCAATTTCCTCCGCACCCATTTACTCCAGTATAAATATCATAAAATCCCCCATACCTTCAAGAATCCAGACAACCAGCAGTTGGCCGAGAGGTAAAGAGCATTGTTTCAAATCTGTTATACGTGCAAAAATCCGTTGGCAAGTTTGAAAGGGCACTTCCAGACCGGTCTTCGCCTGGTTGCGAGTTCGATTCCAACCGAAAACCCGTCTCCCGGCAAAAAAAATAAAATAAGAAACAATGCCGGTATCGCCAGGTTTACAGGTCGCCACTCCCGAAATGGGAGTGGTGCTTTTTTGGCAAATTCTTGGGAAGGGGACTTGTTTTTGGCTGCGCGGGCCTTCCTCACTTGAATAAAGCGTTTAAGATATTGACTAGATGGGCGGCAAGCACTCGTTTAGGTTGATGGGCTGGATGGAAGTTGTGTGGAGGAGGGATTGTTTTAGTTATTAGGAGGATTTGTGGGGTGTAGACACTAAAATTTGTGAGCAATGTCGCATTCTGGTGCTAGGAGTATGAAGTGGTAATTTCTGGCTGATGTGCAGTTTACTCGTACTTTGATCTGAGAGGACTCAGTATGGAGGTGATTTAGTTTGTGCGGGTTGGAAGAGTGGTGCACGTGTCAGAGTCTCGAATTTCATGACCATAAACTACCATCAGCTAGTGACGCCCATAACTCCTGGGATATAACTTTATCCCATGATTGATGCAATTTTCCGCCTGTCCACCTACTCGTCGACATCCATGGCCTCGACGCCACCGCCAACCTTCATCTTCAGCTTCCTCTTGCTCTTGGTCTTCGGCAGCGTCTCCTCAAGGTCGCTGTCCAACTCGCTCTCCTCAGCCGCAATTTCCTTCCGCCTAGCCGCAACCTTGTCCTTGACCTTTTGCAGATCGACTTGCATGTCCTCCTCGTCAACCGTCTCCTTTGCGAACCTCTCGCTCGGCGGCAGCAAGTGCTGGTTCTCCTCGACCAACTTCCTGTCCTCCTCGCGCTGCCTCTGCTTGTTGCCGCGCATGCGCGTCTTGTAGAATGCGCGCTCCCTCCGCGCCCTAATCTCAGAGACCCTCGACATGGCCTTGAGCGTGGTTTGGATGAGGTCGCGGTTGTAGCGGACGGGGATGTTGCGGCGCTGGGCGAAGGTGAGGGTGCTGTCGACGGTCATTTCCTTGCCGTGCGCGCGGCGGAAGGATTTTGTCCAGGCGAGCTTGCGCGGGTTGCGCTTCATCTTGAAGTTCTTGTGGCATTTGGATTTGCAGAAGCGGAAGGCCTTTGCATCGTTGCGGACTATTGTAGTATTAGTATTTTTTTTTCATCTCTGCATAATCTGTCGATCTCTCTGTCTGTGTGTGTCTGTATAGATGGGGAGGCGTACCAAAAGTTATGCCCTTGGACGGGTAGACGGGCGCCGAGCAAAAGTAACACGTCTCGATTCTCATGGTGTCGGGTGTGCGCGAGGATTAATCGCGGCTTGCGAGGTGTCGAGTGTTGGTTCGAGGTTGCCCGCCGGCCGCCCATGTTCCAGAAAATTGTATAGCGGGCTGGCCAAGATTGCAGGCACTGACCGCCTTTGGGACGGCGAATCAGACAGCCCCGCGTCCGCGGTAACCTCCATTTTTCCCTCCCGAGGCTGCTGCACGACGACGCTATTCACTCCCTCAAGTCATTCTGCATCGTAGACACATGTCAATACCGGCTCCGACGTCGCAATCTCCTCCTACGACTTCTTATCCCGTGCAGCAGCAGCAGCAGCAGCAGCAGCAACAGCCACAGCCGACTCAAGAGAAGGAGAAAATGTCCGCCTGGGTGTGGATTGCTGGTGCGGGTGCAGCGGCCTTCTTCGTATGACTTCCCATGCTTCACGATCAATTTAATCTGGCTAGTGGCTGGATATGTCCTTTGCGGAACCAGCTGGCAGTCTCAGGGAATGGATGCTAACAATCGTCTGGTAGGGCCGCGCAGCACTTGTCGCACTACGACGATCAGGCGGTGGCGCTGGAGCCCTCGGACGAAGTTATTACAAAGGTGGTTTCGAGCCAAAGATGACACGGAGAGAAGCTGCGCTTATACTGGAAATGCCGTATGTCCATCACTGAGAAAGAACACCAAAACAACATAACACTGACTAACGACATGCAGTGAACGGGGCATCACAAAAGAACTGCTACGAAAGAAGCATCGGTCACTGATGCTTTTGAACCACCCCGATCGAGGCGGCAGCCCGTACCTTGCAACCAAAGTCAACGAAGCGAAAGAACTGTTAGAAAAGGAAGTCAAATAGACCAGAGGAGAAAGAGTTGTATACCAAAACCTGTACTATATTACGATACGATATCGCAGCATCAGCATGGCGTTGCAATGAAGAATGAAGTCCCAGCCGGTTTGCCTGGATCGAGAACAACCACACTCGTACACGTTGCAAAAGAGTTGACTTGCACTTGCCGTTTGGTGATGTCCCAGCTCCCAATTCCCGACATTGTTGAAGTGTGCACAGTATTGACCATCTAGTCCAACTTACTTTCTTGGTCATACTTACTAGATCCAACGCAAGAAGTCCTGGATATAACCCAAGAACCCAGAAACCTGCACTTGCATTTCAACAAAGCAAATACAGAGAAGAGACTGCAAAACGTATTTATATCTCCGGCGAAATGCTTCATCACACGAGTATAGAAATTTGAATGCATTGTCTCATTGACCACTGACGAATCACCCTACAATCTCCCAGCTTAGTTTCCAGATTAAAATGCCAATAGAGATTCAGGGGTTGTTGGCTGCGGTGGGTGATCAAGAATAAGACTACAGGAGCATTGATATGCTGGGAGAGTGGTATATGGTGCACTCATTGTGGATAGAAAAGCCATGGCTTCGCGTAGTGGTTAGGATATTGTACTTGTGTAGATCCTCCAGTGTGCTGGTTTTGTACTCGGTTACTGCTGGTTTCACTAGTCGTCGCGTGGGAATCAATCGAGTGTGATGTTCGCAAGTGCTGTACCTACTGTAACCAACTTCACGTTGGGAACACTACTATTCCGTCATCCAAGTGAAACATTGGACTTCGTTTCGGTGCTACTAAACTTTCTACAGGCCCGAATACGAATCCTCGCATCACCTATCTTGCTGGAATGTTCTATGTCGGAGCAAGTGGCGAGGCGTCACGAAGGTTGACCATCGGCGCAGTAGTACTGAAGAGTGACCTTGTCATGGTCCATACCAATCTATGAGGCAATCTTAAAGTTGAGGACCGACTCAGAAACATGCTAAGCATTCCGATTAGCGAATGCAAGGCAGTGCTGGCTTATTTACTGTGAACGCAACGTTGTATGTCTGAAACACGTGACCTGTTCGGCGGTTCCGGCTGTTGGCACCGACCCTCAATACATCGGCAGTTGCAATGCTGACGCTCAAACACAACTGCCGGCCGTCGCAAAGCGCAAAGGATCTAGGTATCGCCTCGCCAAAGGTCTAGCTCTGACATTCACAACAGTCGGCAGTTCAAAATAGCATACAAGCGGAAATTTGAACCCTCTGTCATGGCCATGGGCACAGCGTGAGTGAGAATGCGACAGTTTTGGCCATCCGGTGTTGAACTTGTTCAACTCAACCAATAGAGATCACGACGATAGATTGGCTGCATCTTGATGACCAAAGGTGGAGGCGTAAAGCAAACAGCGATGCACGACGTTCACGATGCGCACATCGACAACGTTTTACCCCGGCGGTGCGCCCCGGAACTGACTCCCCGCGATGATCCCAAGCCCTAAATCAAGGCCCTAATGAAGCCACTGGCCCACCTGAATTCATGTTACGCCTCAAGATTGAACTGCCGGTATACATGAGGTCTTAGGCAATGCAATGTGCTGCCGACACCGAAGCCAGACCGAGTGTCGAGTAACGCTTACACAGGGAAGGCTGGCACACAGCCCTATCGCAGCACTCATTTATATAGTTGCATACGCCCCGGATATGAGAGGTAGTGCTTGTTTCACAAAATACCTGGACACCGGATCGCCGAACTTGATTGAAGTCAGCCATCATGCTCACTAACGAGATCCTTCCGCTACTTGTACGGTATTGGCCGTTTGTTCTCGTATCCCTGACCGCAGCCTTCCTACTTAACAACAAGTACTGGAAAGGGTTGAACAAGTACCCAGGGCACCCGTTAGCTGGTTACAGTAATTGGTGGCGGGTATGGGATGTCAAGAAGAGGAACCATCAATGGACCACAATAGCTCTTCATCGCGAACACGGAGATATCGTGCGGTTAGGGCCAAACGTACTTTCTTTCGCGAACCCAAAAGCGATCAAACAGATCTATGGATTAAACAAGGGCGTTGTCAAGGTTTGTTGATATGTGTCAGATCTTCTCGCAATAGCTAATTCTTCCAAGTCCGAGTTCTACCCTGTACAAGGCGCTGTCTCCAAAGGCCGAACTCTACTCTCTCTGTTCTCCACCAGGGATGAGGACTTCCACGCAAAGTACCGTCGATGTGTCAATAATGCTTTCGCCATGAGTTCGCTTGTCAGCTACGAGCCACTCGTGACCTCGACTCTAACCTATTGGCTCGACAGAACGCAAGAGTTGTATGCCACGACCGGCCAAAGCTGCGACTTCAGCCAATGGCTGCAATTCTTCGCTTTCGACGTGATTGGAGAATTGACATGGAGCAAACGTCTAGGATTCGTCGAAGGCAACGGTGACGTTGACAACATCGTCAAGTTCTTGGGCCAGTTTCTCGACTACGTTGCGCCAGTTGGTCAAATGCCAATTCTGGACACATTGCTGTGGAAGAATCCTATCCTGCTCCTTGCCCAACGCATTGGTCTCGACAAGCGTATGCATCCTGTCACCCAGTTCGTCATCACGCGATCCAAGGAGCGTGCCGACCAAGTAGAAAAGATCAAGCGTTTTGGTCTATCAGACGACGAAAAGGCAAACCCCCTCGGTATCGACCTCCTCTCCAAATTTGCCCAAGCCAGCCACGACCACCCATTTATGGACGACAACCGCATCCTTTCCACATGCGCCTCCATGGTCTTTGCCGGCTCAGAAACAACCGCCATCTCGCTCTCCGCCGTCTTCTACATGCTCGTCAAGCACCCCCGCGTCTACACAAAACTGATGCAAGAACTCGACACCGCCGTCGCCCAAGGCACAGTCGAAGACCGCACCGACAAGACCGTCTCCTGGCCCGAAGCCCAAAAACTACCCTACCTCGACGCCGTCATCCAGGAATCCTTCCGCCTCCACCCCGCCCCCGGTCTCATCCTCGAACGCGTAGTTCCCCCGCAAGGCATGCAGATCCTGGACGAGTTCATCCCCGGCGGCACCATTATCGGCTGCAACGCATGGGTTCTACATCGCCGGCCTGAAGTCTTTGGCGCAGACGTCGACACTTTCCGCCCAGAACGCTGGATCGACGCTTCGCCCGACAAGCTCAGGGAAATGAAGGGTACCATGCTTCAATTTGGTGCGGGCGCGCGGACCTGCATTGGCAAGAATATCAGCCTGTTGGAGATTTATAAGCTAGTTCCTAGCTTTTTGCGCAGGTTCGAGGTATGTGCATTCATTGTGGTTTTGACATTGCGAGAATGCATGAAGCTAATGGTTGGTTTTAGTTTGAGCTGGAGCATCCTGGTGCAGAGTGGAAGACTCATAATGCGTGGTTTGTGGGACAGAAGAATTTCAACACGAGGTTCAGGCCGCGGACAGTATAGGTTGGTTATTGAGAGTTGTTCTGCGGGATAAGAAACGGTTTTTGTTTTTTTACATCTTGTGCTGCGATTTAGCGAGTCAATATCACATCCATATATACCCTTCCTACTCGGCTCTCCTTCTCTGCATACCAACCTTGCGCTTGCCCATGACATCCCTTCCCTCTTCAATGCTCAACATGGCCTCCCGCTTCTTCTCCGTCACAGGCCTCAACGCATCTCTGACGACTCTGCCTTCGACACTGACACCTTCCTCTTCAAACTCCTCCATCTTTTTCCCGACTCTCGTCTCAATCGCCAATATCAACTCGACATCTCGCTGTCCGACCAAAGTGATGCTCGTACCCACGCGTCCAGCACGAGCCGTACGACCAACACGGTGAATGTAGTCATCAGGATCGCGAGGCACGTCGTAGTTGATTACCAGGCCGACCTCTGGGATGTCCAAACCTCGGGCTGCTACGTCGGTAGCGACGAGGATCCGGGCGGCTTGGGCACGGAATCGCGCAAGGTTTCCTACACGATCTGCCTGCTTGAGACCAGAGTGTAGAGCTGTGACGCGGTGGTCTAGGAGGCGGAGCATGTATTCCAGTAATGTAGCTGTCTTGGTGCGATTGCAGAAGATGATGACGGATTTCTTGAGATTTTCCGGTGTATTGAGGAGGACGTGCAGGTAGCATTCTTTGTGCGTGACCGGTGTTTGGAGATACTTTTGCTGTAGTTTTGGTGGGACAGCCAGGGTCTCGGTATCGACTTCGCTGATGAAGATGGGGAGGCGTCCTGGACGAGGCTGGTCCTTCAGGGCGAGCACTTCTTGTGTTACTGTTGCGGTGAAGAGAAGAGTTTGTCGCTTCTCTTTGGGGGGTAGGACGGATAAGCATGTTTCGAGGTCTGGCAGCATACTACCTTTGCCGGGTGCGAGGAGGCGATCTGCTTCGTCAAAGACTACGAAGCGGACACGTCTGAGGCCACAAATGGTGTCTTCTCCAGAGGTGCGGATATGCTCTGCCAAGCGACCAGGTGTGGCAATCACGACGTGGGGACGGGACGCCAGAGCAATGGCTTGCTCACGTTGATCTGAGCCGCCCGTCACCAAGATGGGCTTCATAGACTGTGGCGCTGAAATGGCTTTGACCTGCTCATAGATTTGGATAGCAAGTTCACGCGTCGGCCTAAATATCATCAGCAATACATCTTGGAAAAGCTATGTGGACACGCTCACGTGATGATGAGACCGAAGATGCCACTGGGGTCCTCCGCCCACTTCTGCAGGATGGGCACTGAGAACGCCACTGTCTTACCCGTACCAGTACGGGAGCCACCAATACAGTCTCTGCCCTTCAAAATCTCTGGGATACACGCTTGCTGAATGCCCGTTGGTTTCTTGATTTCCATTGACGCCAGGGAGGCGACGAGCCATGGTGCAACATCGAGGGAAGCAAAACCGATCTTTTCCTTTGTCGAAGCTGCGTTTGCGATCGCTGGATCTTGCGCTGCTGGCTTGGTTATGGAACTTGGTTGCTTGGCCTTAATTCTCGATATCGTAGCTGTTTGTATTGGCGCAGTGTTGGAATCAGTGTCGGCTGGCGACAGTCTTCTCCTCTTCCTGGAACCCACTTGTGATTCTAGGATCTCCTCGTCAGATGAGCCGGATACACTATATTCGCTTGCCATTGTTGTGATTAAATGATGGTCTTGCGAACGCGTCGGACTTTCGCTGGTGAACTTCTCTAAAAATTTGTGCAGGGGTCACGTATCCGTGCACTAGTCGCCCGGGGTCACAGGTCGCCTGTGCTAAACATCAACACCACAACAACACTCTAACTTTAACATGTTATAACTTAACTGCTATATATATAATTAAAGCTATAATTAAATTAATTAGATTAAATAAACTAGGAGAAGATTTTATTTACATAAAGTTATAAATTATTTTAGTACAAGTTAAAGTATACAGTAAAACTGCGCTACTACGCATTACTGAAGAAAGGCTTGTAATGCTATTGCGATGTTCTCTGGTTTAGATATCTCCAAGCATCTGTACGGTCGCGTTTGGCTTACGCCACCCCTCGAGGTGACAAATCGCCAAATAAACGCCATCATCATCAATCCCGTGATTGTCGCCTTCGAGTGCTAGCAGCCTTTTAAGCCCTGTTTTTACACAATAGCGGCAGGGAAGGACTGGTCTTGTTAAAGCGACCTCTGCAATCAACGCTAGCCGCGCTCTACTGGTCTTAAGCGTCTGAGACGAAACAACGGCAAGGGCACTTGTTCATGACTGCGGTGTTTTGCTCCATATGCAAAAAGTAGATACGTGGCTCAGCAGGGAACTGAAAGAGAAGACGATGCCTAAGCTATGCGCTACGAAAACGATCAGCTGCTTGTTCGTCTGCTCTGGCATCAGTTCTTGCTATCGTGCGTTGCGCCTCGCTCAATACGTACCTGTGTCAACTCTCTATGAAGGCACAGGTCTAACACTAGACCATGGTCATAAGAGCTCACGCGCGAGCTGCTGTGTGTTCGCATTGTATGCGCGCGTTGGGGAGGTTATGTGGGAGGAGGTCGCGCAGCTTAAGCGTCATGTTTTGCGCCACCGCGTTCTCGACTACTAGTACATTCGCAGTGTCTATTCTTGGTTACATCAGTAGCTTGGTGAGAAATTTGGTGTATTTTGCTCGTCACAGCGTTACGAGCAACAAACCGAAGGCGATGGCAAAGCGTATGGAAAATATGAGACTCATGCTTGCTAAAGTTCGAGGCGAACGGGGTGTTGTGAAGATTACCTTGTTGCCGATGCAGGTGAGAGAAGTGACCAGTGCCGATGAGAAGAGGTGATACGAGTGAGGTGGGGGTCATGATTGTATCTTTTGGTTAAAAAGGCAAGCGACCAATGGGCCCTTAAGATTGTTTCTGCATTATCGAGAGCAAAACTACGGTGTAAAACAAACGCAGAGATGAGCCCTGTTGCCTGTCCCCACCTCACTAATATTACAACCACAACTCCAGATTCAAGAAAAATCACGAAAATATCTATCACCGTCTCTCCTCCTCAATAGCCGCTAGCTCCAAGGTAGGTTGGAGTGTGGTAGGTACCTATTCTCCATTGCTATCTTGGGGAGTATATGCCAAAGGTCAAGTTCTTCGACTCTGCTGTTGTGGCGATTTTGCCTTTGAAGTCTACGACGATATCCTGATTCTTCTTCGGGTCAGCCGGAGCACCCCAGTTGCTGCCTTCTCCTTTCGCATCGATATTGCCCTTGAAATTGACTTTGTAATCATCTCTAAGCGCGTTCAAAGTTTGCGACACCCGTTCATACGCGTAGCGTGTGTGGCCCTGGGGATTGGTGTCCGCGCTGGGGGCGTTACTGCCCACATTTGGAGCTGAATAAGGAACGAGCTCCTTGTCGACAGGACGATCATCCTCTGACAAAGGAAATCTGGCTGCCCGGGCTTTTGAGCTGGATCGTCTGGACATTTTGTGATTTCCTTTTTCAGTTTTGTTGCGAGATTCCATAGCCTTGACTTCTTCTTCGTACTTGTTTATCAAGTCAAGCTTCTTTTGGGGCGAAGTCTGACTTTGCAGCTGCAAGAAGCTAATAATGTCAGTACTGCCCTGACTTCTAGATATCTTGAACGTACAGTTGTGTGGTAACTACTGTCAAGATCGTCGTTTGCTTCGCACAGTTGATATTTTCGAGTACGTTCCGAATTTCGGTCTTGCTGAAGTAGAAACGGACCCTAGAGCGCAGATTCGGACTTCGATTTGACTTGCAATCAGGAAGGTTGCGATGGAGCTTATCGCAAGCTACTCCACAAAGTTTTATCGCCGTTGGTAGTCCAAAGTCTCGTGTTGCAGCACGTGTCTTACTGTCGGCCTTCTCGAGGAAACGAAGTTGAAGTAAACAATGTCGAAGGACTTTCAGCTCAGCTGCTAAGCTTTCGATTTCCTTTGGGGCGCTTCGTATGTCTTGTACAGCGGTGTAGAGGGCGGAAATGCTTCGAAAGGAGACGTCCGCAATCCCGATAAGCGCAGCAATGGTCTCGAGCCCGGACATAGCGAGAATATATCTCAAACGGCTACGTGAAGACGGGTAAGCCATGCGACATATAATCTTGCGAACATGGGATCTTCGGGATTGTTAGGCCATGGAGCCTTCTTGGGTGAATGTAGATATTTAATTACGTGATATCGTACGAAGGTAGTGTATTATCCATCCAATCCTAAGAACCTCTATCGTGACCCAACAATTCTAACACCGATGACGACCACAGGGCCTCTAGAGAACCAAGCAGAGCCTCGAACCATGCGTGCTATACAGCCGCTGTACACCACATTTCCATGAGTTGCCCAGCGCTCAAGATGCCACAACATGCGACATAGTTGCATTCTTACAGATCACAGCCTATTATGTCGTAGGTTTAAAGAGGTGGTGAGACCGGCTGATTTCACCTGGGCTTACAAGAATTCCGGTGAGCTGCAGGCAACAAATTCGTGCCTAATGACCTATAAGGTCCTCCACAGTTCCTGAGCACGGCTATGCCATACTGCATCGCCACGCTGTGGCTATGGCGCGATTTAATATTATGAAAAACAAGGCAAGTATTATGCGGGTAACAGCGCCAAAATTGCTTTTGCTGTTTCTTTGCGCATGCGACTATCGAAAACCTAGAGGGTGTCGCGTTAAGGATCTAGGGGCACCTCGCCAAAAGGATACAGAGTTGAGAAGCGCTCGTTTCTGAGGGTCAGATATGACCCGCTGTGTAAATTGACTTTGCACGTGCTATGCCCATCATCTGCGTAAAGAGGCAGTACCCTCCATCCCTCTATTCTGACGCAACGGGCATGTCATGGCTGCCTACCGCCACATTGTAAGCTGAGACGAAGTGGCGGCTGGTTGGGGTGCAATGAATTGTCCACAGGACTTCTGTGTAACAGGAGCGCAAAGAGCACAACGATGATTGTTAAAAGCTCGCATGGATGCACAGAGGAAGTCAAGATACGAATGAGAACAGTCTTTCGTTGATCCGTGCCTGCTTATTCTTTCATTGTCCTCCCCGCGGAACCCGATCCGCCACCGCTTTGATTGTGCTTATCTATTCGACCGTTCGACAGGCCCTAGCCGATTCAGCGATGTGTGCGAGGTGGAGTACCAACGAGGTAACATTTCGTGGACCTATACATGCGAACGGTACTGGAATCAACAATTTTGGCGTGGTATACAATCAAGCTGGAGCGGATGAAGGTATGATCATTTCGTGTCCAATCGCATTCTCGCCTTGCGTCATGCCCAGGTGTACACCAAGCCTAAACAGGCACAGATGAAGTCGTAAAGTCATGGATCAAAGAGCTCGCGAGTACAAGTGTCTCACCTCCCCTCAAAGAAGAGTACCTCGCCCTCGAGACCATCAACACTGTATTACGTGGCCCTGAGCTCCGTCGTTGTCTTATGAACAAAAAGCAAACATTGGTGTATGAAGGACGGCCAGGTGTGGGCAAAACCACCACGCTGAACTGGATCACGCGACATCTGGATAAGGGTAGAGCAGCGCGCCCACATCAGGCACCCCCGCAGCCCGCAATAACAATAGTAAGAAGTAATGCGCAGAGTAAAAGTTTTCTTACTGCTATCCTCCAATACTTTGTTGGCACATGGCTACACCTGCTGCTCTTCCTCGGCTACGGGGCTCATGATGAAAAGGAGAATCCAGCAAGTATCAGTAACCATGAGCTGAAACAGCATGACCAGGATGCGTTCACTCCAGAAGATGTGGCGCATGAGGTGGTCATTGCTACAGTCTTCTTCAACGCCGGAGGTACACATCAGGATTCGCAAACACCTGATAGCATATTGATGCTCATTCTGCTCCAACTTGTCGAAAAGATTCCAGAAGGGATTGAACCTGCAAAGACCTTGTGGGAGCAGCGCAAGACAACACACCTTTCCACGAAAGCGATAACTGACACAATAATTGCGGTACTGAGAAGCAACGCCAAAGCATGCATATTCCTCGATGCTATTGACGAGTATAATAGCGATGATCTCAGAAAGCTGCTGCGAGCAATCGAGTATGTACAGCATAAGGCTTTGATCGGTCTGGTTATGACGGATAGGATTCAGGCCAGCGAACGCTACACCCAATATCGACAAGGCTGGGGTCTACCAGACGTTGAAACCAAGCTCCTTCAATCGGAGCAGTCCGATATCGAAATTTATCTGGATCTTCGGATGCGGGATGTTAATTGTAACCATTGGAAATGGGTATTGGATCGGAAGCTTCGCCAGAAGTTCAAGGAGTCTATCATCAGAGCTTCGGGTGGTGTGTGAGTGCCATGAGAATGACTCATGCAATGTACTGTAATAAAAACTAATCTAAGCTAGGTTTCTACTTGTTCGCTTGAACTTCGAATTCGTCTACCAGTCATCTGGCACGACTGATCTTTATTCTAATCTGAATCACATTGAGAAGATGCCGTACAACAGTGGTCAAGACTCTGAAGACTACCTTAAGATAGTCATGCTCAGAGCTTACAACCGAAATCTCGAGCGAGTATTGACTTCGAATAGAGGAAGAGGTTTCGATAACTATGCTCGCCTCATTCTCGCATTTCTTCGGGATGCGGTCCGGCCACTAGCACTTGACGAGCTCCAATATCTGCTCCAGATCAAAATAATATCGGGCAACTATACCAAGGGAGATGGACCTTCACCGGAAACGATTCAGGCTGCTTGCCAGGGTCTCGTGGACATTGGACCGAACGGATCAAACACTGTTGGATTTCTCCATCAATCTTTGCACAGGTATCTCGAAGAAGAAGCGGGAGGTAGAAAGTACGTCCCCAAGAATGATGAAGAGATAGGGAGGAGATGTGTTGGCTTCTTAGCCAGTGATGCTTGTGAGCAAGGTGTTTGTCAGGATGAAAAGACGCTGGAAGCTCGACTCAAGGAACATCCTCTCCTGAACTATGCTGCCAGATACTGGACGAATCATCTTAAAGTTTTTGAAAATTCATTAGCGGATAGCTCTAGGGAACCCAGTTTCGATCAAGGTACATTTCACGCCTTGGCACTCAAATTCTTGTTGAAGGATGCTCATGTCGAAACATCGGCTCAAATTCTACGCTTTCCAGACAAATTTCTTGCGCCCATTAGCCAGCGCTCAAACGAAACGAACACGCCTCCAACACGTTTGGTCCTCCTGCTAGTGAACGAAGACTTTGTCGCTTCGCAAAATCCGTACCAGCGCACGTCGACCGTCGGATTGCACTTGGCCTCTCGCCATGGGCTTCATACGCTAGTCAGTCGCATACTGATGGCGGAACTACGGCAACTCGAATGCCTTGATTCCAATGACTGGACACCGTTGCATCACGCTGCTCGTGGCGGTCATACCCCCGTTGTGAGGGTGTTGCTTAATTACGGCGCAAAAGTAGATGGTCCAAAGCCAGGAACACTTACACCGTTGATGCTGGCTACTATGTTCAACCACACTAAGACTATCAATGTTCTATACGATACAAGCCATGGGGTTGATGTGAACTCGCAGACTCGACGTCCTGTTGATTTCACCAAATCTTTCACTATGGCCACGGTTGAGGTCGATCTCGACGACGAACTAGGTGCGTCGATGTTCTCTGGCCTAGCAACAGAGTACACGCGACCCTACGGACGCACCCTGCTACAAACGGCAGCTCGAGAAGGGAACATAGAGTTGATGAAAAAGCTCTTGCAAGACCCTCAGTTAGACAAAGACATGCAAGATGGTGACGGCCGCACAGCACTGCACACAGCAGCTAAAAAGGGCAAACTAAGCGCGGTGCAACTACTCATTGAAAATGGTGCGGATCATACTTGCAGGGTTTTGTGTGATCGCGGCGGTCATCCAACAACAAATGAGTCAACCAAGGCAGAGTGGTATCAGAACAGCGTGTTACATATGGCCAGCATGTACGATCGAAGCTGCGGTGTTGCAGAATACCTCATTCAGAAGTTTCCTGAGCTTCTCAATCAGGTAAATGGCCACCGCCAGGTACCACTCCACCTTGCAGTCATGTATGGGCAAGCAAAGATGGTTGAGGAGCTACTCAAACATACCGACGTCAACATCAATGCTCGAGACAACAACGGTCAAACTCCTCTTCATTTAGCGATGTTATCCTACGGGAAACCGTGGGCAATATGCATCCAGCTCCTTCTTCAACACCCTTGCATAGAGCTCAACACGACTTGCGCCCACGGAATCACATCCTTGGCTTTGGCGACCCGCTTAGGTCGGCCTCGTTACGTCGAGCTACTCTCCGAGTATCTAAAGACTCATCCAGTCGCACCAGGCCCGGAAAATGCAGAGACGGAATTGGATGGTACGACACCGGCGTTAGACAACTCGAACCACCCACACCAAGAGCACAGTATAGCAACCCATGAGGATGTCTCGCAGAGTGACATATCGTCCTCCGCAGACTTTCGCGTTCCGCCAGAAGCCCAGGGAAATGGTTCGACGGATTCTTCCCACACGCCAACCAAGTTTACGGAGCCGGGGAGAAACTCGTCGCAGATTTCGACAGACGATTCGCATGGCATTGGGGAGTAATTAGAGAGCAAGTAAGATATACCCGCTGAGGAATCGTGAGCAAAGGATACATAATAATCGGTGGCTGTCCAATTATAGAGGTGGTTTATTCCCTAAAGTACACAAATCACATAGCGTGTTGATCGCTTTTTTTCTTCGCATCAGCAAATACACAATTATAGATATGTTTAGCAAACCAATTAATCAATTCAATTTATCCCATTTACCGTCTGATTGTGCCTACATATGGCCACGCAGACTTTTGCCTATGAGAAAAAAAATCTCCAAAGAAAACCCTTCGCTTACCTTGCCGCCTGATAGATATCCATAATTACCACGCCATCACCCTAATTTTCTGTATCCTCTCCGTCATCTTTGCCCCTTTATAGGGAATATTGAGAAGATTGAGCTTGAATATTTGTGCTCGGGGGGTAGCCGGCGGTCCCTTGTGGTGAGGCTCCTTTTATATATAGAGGTAGAGGGGCCTTAGATATAATTTAGACCTATATTAGTCTTAGTATCAGTTAGTCTTTAGATATCAGTCTTGTAACGAACCCTCGTTACAAAATTATCCATATCTTCAGACCATGTCTGAAGATCGACTGCATTGATACGGATCCGACTTGTATCCGAGGCCCCTCTGCCTCCGCATATTAAAGGAGCCTTACGCTCTTAGATAGATTGGCAAATTCTTCTTGTCCTTTCGTACAAGACCTATAGGTGTAGGAATCAATCTGTTCAACCTTAGATACAGGCGCGCACTCCTATATGCCTCTGAGCCGTATCGGACCCCTTTCAGATCCTCCTACTTACCTGTGTCGTTACAAGTCTTTAGATATCAGTCTTTAGATGTAGGATATAATAAAGGTTTATTACACCTACCTCTATATATTAATATACTAGAAAATCCTATATTACTAGCTTTTATAAAAGGCTCAACAACCTTATATTAGTAGCAGTTGATATAGAATTTAGCCCGGGCAACCTGTAACCCTAGGCGACTAGTGCACGGATACGTTACGATGCGCTAAGCCTTATCGATGGCAAGCAAGTTTGAGACTGTTCACTGAGGCTACCGTGACGAAACGCCGCCTCCACCATGCTTCGCTCAACCCTTTATCTTGAATGGTGCTTTTGTTAACATGTACATATTATTGGCATGAATGCTGAAATGAATGGGCTAGTTAGGTACCATTGACTCCGCTTACAGCCCTCGGTTAACTACAGCGTCTGTCAACTTCACCTCCTTCAAATTACGGGAATCCTGTACGATGACAGCATGTACTTGAGAGCTTCACGTTTATGCGTTCTAAGCTTCTGAACTTTTTTGTTTTATCAGATGAAATGAAACTCCGACAGCTCTCATGGGTTCCTTCTGTATCTGCAGCACGACTCACCACACAGACATGCCTTCTCCAATCCGGCCCAATATTTGTCGCCATAGTCGAGGGTAATTTCCGAGCCAGCCTCTACACCTTTGCTAACCAACACTATACGCTGTGTGTCTAGCCAAGTGAACGTTGACGATTGGGCATTCGCCTTGCAGCTATGGTTAATGAAGCGGGTGAAGTTGCCAACCTGACCCTGCCAGATCTGGTACCTGGCAAGGGGCGTCGAGCTATCCATGACATCTAGATGTCTAACGCCCTTTGTTACAAGTCCGACGAGCTCGCCGATGGCGTTGCCCCGCTCGAACGATGTCAACGCCATGATTCCATTGTTCTTGCCGTCTGGAGTTCGATATATTTGAACAGGCGGAGGCTTGCGTTTCACACTGCCGAACAGCGAAGGGAAACAGAAGCATGCGTTGACCTTCGGATCGTCGGACTGGTTCTCATTGCAGAGAGCGCACACATAGCCTCCCGGATCCCCAGCCACTGAGACTATTTGAGGTGTCCATCGCGGATCTTCACACCCCCAGACATGACCATCTACTATTGATTCCTCGACATATTCGAAGTTGAAATATGGATCTTGGATTTGATACGTTTGCCGCAGTGGCACCGGCTCAGATCCGTCCTCAAAGACCACCCACTCATGTGGATGCCCTGGGTAGCGCAAAGTAGAAGACTCGCCCACAATCGTCAGCAGTTGACGCCAGTGAGGATGAAGTGTATCAGCAGCCACCTCCAGGCGTTTTCGCAGATTGCGTAAGCGTCGCATTGCGTCTTTGTCGAAACCCACTCGGTACTTGCAAAAGCGGTATATGCCCATACCAGCGAACACCAGCGCCGCCCATCCGGCTGCATCTTTGACTTCTTTGTATCCCCGCCAGATGGCCATCTTGTTTCGCAACTCTTTTTCAGACCATCCAAAGTCTTGGCAAGCTTCCATGAACACTGCTTTACGATGCTTTGTTGTCGATAGGTCAGGCATCTGAGAGATTCTATGATGGACATGATCCTCGAAAAGCTCCGTCCATCGCGCCTGGACTATCATCTCAGTCGAGCGGCAGACGCGACTCGCTTGAGTAACTTTACGGCAGAACACATTCGTCTGACTGAAGGACTCACTACTCGTGGTCGCTGTGCTACCAAGAGTTTCTATAGCCATCCGGCTGGTCGATGCATGATGGACCATTCCGGTATCACTTCCACTTGGCACGACCTGAAATTGTTCAAAAAGCGCCTTCGGATCCAGATTGATCGATCCGTGGACCTGCTCCCAGATACCTATAATAAGTTTATCAAGGGTGGATGGCTGGAATACAAACTTGTCAGAAGCCGCTTTCTTTCTTTTCGGATGGTTCCGGCTGTCGACCTGCATCTGCCGTTGATGCTCGCTTGGGTCTTCCCGAATAGACTGATTTTGTGTTATACGCAGGCCACCCGTCCCTTTCCTGCGGCGCGTATCATATGCAGGGTCGCCTTCCGGGAACTGTTCGAATGAGTCTATGCTTTCCAGGGAGTGTACTCCAGTGCTCGGCGAATCCATGTCGTAGTCGAGATGATTCACCGTGGAGCTTCTGGAAGGCGCAGGGGTTACCATATCCGCCAGGTCAAGCGTCCTCTGCGCTTGAGTCAGCATAAAAGCACTCTAGACACCTCAAGCATCATCTGAACACATACCCATACATGTTCGCGATGCGATGGAGAGCCTTGTAGCACCACCAGTACGCTACTGCATGTATGGGGCGCTGAAGTCGCAGAGATCGCGATCTAGTACATACCGAAGCCACTCTACCGGATCTAGACTTCCCCGCCGTATTGTTGGAATCGGCCTCCTCCAAGAAAGCTTCGATTCTCAAGATCGGATGGCTTAGCCCATCGATATGAGGCCAAGCGGTACTGATGTTGGACCGCGCGAGATGTTCTTGGACCGCTCGACCAATGCACTCAGAAAGGCCCTCTACATCTCCCAATTCGTGCATTATGAGCTTCCGCTCCGCGGAGCCGCGTCACGCTGATCTACTTCAGCTTCCGTCCAGCTTCGCAGCAGCTTTACCCTGAGCATCAACGTTTTGGAACAGCGAAGCCACTCAAAGGCTTGTTTGATCTGCCTTGCGGGAATGGCAAATACTACCGACGAGTGTAGTGTGTGGTAAGAATTAGCTTGCAGCACGTCGTACGATTTTGTTGCTAAGGCCGACCGAATTCTTGAATTTGGCTAATCGGAGACCATGGACCGTTTGTTTGAGATTGTGTGAATCAGCAATATCAAGTATAGGATTGTTGTCATGAATCGAAGTCTGCCCGCGGAGAGAAACAAGAAGCGCAGATCTGTGCAGCTCTTCTGAATGTCGCTTATGAACGACCTCGGGAGCTTGCAATGCTTGGGCCGGAGTACCTTGCCCGTTTCTCGGTCGATCGTTCTTGGTTAGGATGCGTCATATGGTTTGGCGTACACCGCATCATTAGACAGCTAAAGCCAAGGCATCTGGTGGTAGGCTCTGTGAGCACAGATGATGATGGCGGTACTCGGGAACAAATTCCGCCAGGTAATGGGTTTTCGAGGCACCAAGCGTGGCGCAACGAAAGTCGGGTTGAAGTCTACGAAGTCGCGGGGGAGGAACTCTGTCAAGATTCTGCCCGGGCAACAAATTTTGACAAAGAATGCGGACGCTAACTTAGCGCCCGTGGCTGACAGCTCCAGACGAGACTCCAAGATCCATACGACGCTGTCGGTCATAAGCATCATTGAGGAAGCAAGTTGTCGTGGCCGAGCAGGCTCGTAAGATACATATCTTCGGATTAGAGCTCGTTTACAGATCAAGTCTTGCGATACCCACGAACCATAATGTATTGCCATGACCGCATTATCGGGCTACCAGAGGGCACGTCTCAAACAGGCATTTCAAAGACCCGCTGACGCTAAGCAAAGCTAAAATGATCCCAGCCGATAGTGTAAATCTGGCAAGCTTGCCACTACAACGACATACATATAAGTTCGATCTCTGTTTATGATAGCGTACAGCCTGGTAGCACTCGCAGCTTTCCCCCAGGTATCCCATATGCTCGTTGCTGCGAAGCCATCTACTCTATAGCGGACTTCAGTTTCACGCGCTTTACTTTGGATTTCAACTCCACTACGAACTACTGCAGGCCATCTGCACGCTACTCCAAGTCCACTACTCCGAGCGGATGACTCCAAATACAAGACTCCAATTTCACCACACACTACTCCAAGTCCCTTGCATACATCGGTGTGCTATTTAAGACTTGGCACAATGCACAATTCGCGAAGTCCAGCTGGTCCTGATCTTGAAAAAATCGCAACCAGGGAATCTTACACGTTCCAGGGTCAAAAAGGATGGAGAAAGTTCCGTATGCTTCGACCTGGAAGGGGCATGTATCATGATGTAAAGCGACGGTTACCATACTACTGGAGTGATATCACTGATGCCTTTACCTATCGCGCAATTGCGAGTACCATTCGGATGTACTTCGTCAAGTAAGCAAATTATCCACTCCAGAGACAGCCAAGTCGGGTTCGCAGTCCACTAGAAAATGAACAGAGAACGGTCTGATATTTCATCTCTCTGAGCCACTGATTTGGTTCACCCATCGCATGGATGCGAATCCGATATGAATGCTGTTCCTACTGTGAAAGGTTAGAGTTCTGATGCACGCTAGTGTTCTTCCCGCGATTGCGTTCACGTTGGATATGTATCGTCGCACCGGCGGGTTTTTCGGTGTGAATGAAGCGCTATTTGCATCTGCGCTGGCAGCCATGGTATTCAGCTTGCTGTCTTGCCAGCCACTCACAATCGTTGGCGTAACGGGTCTCATTGCGTAAGATCGCCCTCTTCTCTAAATGATGTTTTCCTGATAGAAGTAGCTTATTCAACTACACCATCTACGATATCATCGAGCAGTACGATCCATTGATTTATCCAGCATTCACAGCATGGGTCGGAATATGGGCTGCCATATTTCATTGGATTGTGTCGTTTGGCAACCTGTGCGACTACATGGCCTACATAACCGACTTTTCTAGTCAGACATTTGGCATGTATGTCGGGATCATCTACTGCAGTATGTCGACTCGCAATCAATATTAGCATTGAGCTCCACTCACTGACTCATGATATAGTCAAAGGAGTTGAAGAGCTGGTCTACCTGTTCGAGACCTCTGGCTTTGATGGTGGATACCTATCCATTGTCATTGCAATCCTCTATTTTGGCTCTGTTTATGGCCTGGAGAAGCTCGGTGGCAGCACCATCGGAACGCCTGGTATTCGCAGTATCCTTGCAGATTATTCTTTCGTCTTTCCCACTTTGTTCTGGGTCGGATTCTCGCACTTTCCAGGGAGACTGGCAAATACGGAGCTGTATCGCGTGCCCATTGTGGGAAGCTTCCAGCCGACACAGCAGCGGGACTGGGTTATCCCTTTCTGGAACCTAGACGTTAAATGGGTCTTTGTCGCACTACCATTTGGTTTCTTGATGATGCTACTATTCTACTACGATCATGTGAGTTTTTTTCCCACATTGCGCGCACCAAAGCTATCCCATACACAGCCGTTCATTCCTACCAAACAACTGCTAATCTCCACACCAGAACGTATCCTCTCTCACTGCACAAGCGCGCCAATACCCTCTCAAGAAACCCGCTGGCTTCCACTGGGACTTCTTCCTTCTGGGCTGCACATGCTTCGTGTCTGGCATCATAGGCCTCCCGCTCCCCAACGGCCTCGTGCCCCAAGCCCCCGTCCACACAGACTCCCTCACAATCTACGAGACGCGTCTCAAGACCACCAAAACGCTCGACGGCGACGAGATACGCGAGCCCGAAGTCGTAGCCACAGCCGTAGTCGAACAACGCATCAGCCATTTCCTCATGGGCATGGCAATCTGGGGCACAATGAGCGGCCCGCTCTTAACAGTACTGCACACTATGCCCGCCGCCGTCTTCGCAGGCGTCTTCTTCGTCGTAGGCTGGGGCTCCATCGAATCAAACGGCATCCTTCACAAAGCCATCTACCTGCTCTCTGAACGGCGCTTCATCCAGCCCTCGAACCCCCTGTCCACCATCCCCCGCACCAAAATCCGCCTCTATATTGGGCTGCAGATCGCCGGTGTTGCGTGTACAGTTGCTATTTCGCAAACGATTGCGGCAATTGGCTTCCCCGTGCTTGTTATTGCGCTTATCCCGCTCAGGACGTGGATGATGCCCCGGTGGTTTTCGCAGGCGGAACTGGACGTCTTGGATAGTCTGACGGCGGATAATCCGAGCGTGCTGGTTAGTTTTGGGGGGTCGCCGGCGGGCTTTGAGGGGGTGCGGGACCGGGGGGATAATGCGGATGGTGGTGTTGTTGGGGATGCGGTCAGGCAGCGGGCAGGGAGTTTGCATGTGTAGAGGGATGGGGGTGGCTGTGGTGATGAGCAGATGGGGTCTATGGACTCTGGAGATTGGCTGCGGGTTGTTGTGCGATGTAATTGGTAATAGTGTACACTTTGCAACGATATATACTACGCCTCATAGGCGCTGGATAAAGTCTGTCAGCAGCAATAAAGTACCGAATGATTGTATTAGTACACGATTCAATGGGTGTAATTGGACATCGAGAACTGGTCACTGCACTGTGTGGATATATGAAAGAACGTTGCTTGTTAACAAGAATGCAAGACTTAATTAACATTCAGTCTTCTAATCAAATGTCGTCTTCTTGCCCTGCGACTCCACAATCGCCTGGCTGGCTCGCGGCGCATTCGTATGTGCAGCACCGCTCTTAATTGTCCGCGGGTCAACCTTCCCCCGTGGTTTGAAATCCCTGGTATCCTTCTTCGGCCCTCTTTGGGCATGTTGACCTCCATCCTTGTTAAAGTTCTTCCATCGATCTGGGTTTACTCCGTCGACCGGGTCTGCCGGCTTTTCCTTGCCGTAGCGTTTGTTGTAGCGCGTGGTTGAATCTTCTGCAAATTCGCAGCGCAGATCTCGACCAAAGAGCTTGTTCAGTAGCCATTTTCGTTTCTTGCCGGCTTTCTTCGCATTCTCTTCTTCGCCGCTCTCGTCTTCATCGTCGTTTGTCTTCTTCTTGCCCTTGAGATCAGACTCCATTTTCCAGACGAAGCCCTTGACGGCAGAGGTCGCGGCTTCGACGTCGCCGAATGTGACCCATGCATAGCCCTTGCATTTTCCCGAGTCTTCGAAAGTGGCCATGTGGATGTGTTCGACTGTGCCGCATTGGCCGTAGTGTGCTTCGAGGTCTTCCTTGGTGACGTCGAAGGACAGGTTGCCAACAAAGACGCGCTTGTTCGGTGGATGCGCTCCCTTGATTGCACCTTTAGCACCACGACCGGTTTCCTGTGTCTCTTCGTTCTTGGGCTTGTCTGGCCGGCCTTCGAAGCTCTTGGCGTTCTTGATGAGCAACGCGCGGCCGTCCATTTTCGTCTCGGTCAAGGCGATTGCCGAGTACATGGCCAGCTCGCTGCTGAAGTCGACATAGGCAAATCCTCTGTTCAGGGGCTTGGTAGTCCAGCTAGGGTTCGGTGGTTTCGTAGGCGCGGGCAGATGCACTCGTGTGATCTGTTCGCTCTTCATTTCCGCATTGTCGACCAGGAAAGTACGCAGCGAGTCTTTTGTGGCAGACCATGGCAGGTTGCCAATCCATACGCCAAAGTCTGAGCGCTTCCCTGTTGCATCCTTGTCGTCTTTGGCCTCCGTCTTGACCACTTCTGTTGTGTTTCCATCCTTGTCAACTGTCGTGGTAGGATTGAGCTTCGCCTTCTTCGCCTTGCGGGCCGCCTTCTTCGAGGCAGGCTCGGGCGCTGCGACGTCAATTTCGATTTCGTCTGGGAGAGCTTCTCGCTTGCGTTTCTTGGCTGGTGTCTCTGAAGGCTCGTCTGGTTCTGCAGACCCGGCCTTTGCCTCCGCTTTTACGCGCTTCTTCTCCTTTTTATCCTTTTTTTCCTTCTTCTCCTTTCGCTCCTTGAGGCTCACTGGAATCTCGACTTCGTCGGACGACATGATGCTCTCTTTGGACATGTCGATGCTGTTTACCAACGCACCAAATGTCCCAGATCTTTTTTTCTGGATCTCGATTTTCACTAGCGGGAGCGCAAGCACGGCCAGTGGAGCAAATCCTTAGTCAGCCAGCTAGCTGCATGCACTAGCTCTTTGGGGTGCAGCGGCAGCTTGTGACCATTTCATCACAGGCAACGTCCAGCTCTCGGAAGCAGTACAGCAGATAATATTGTATAAGGAGTAACGAGTAGCTCTTGAGAGCAGTAGACAGTTGACCAGTTTTTTAATGATTAGCGCGACAACTGGAAAAGGATTGCAGCATGTGAAGCCATGGTCCCAAGAGCAGTCCTCATGCTTCAAAGCAGCATTGTGGTCAAGCACCCTCATTACGTATGTTGAAACACCTGAATCTGGTGAACTACTCTCGGTACGCTGAAACACACAACATGTTCTGGCGAACTACTCCTGTGCTGTTGGTTTGCTTGTCCACATATGATGCTGCAAGGTCAACTAGAGCCCGCCCGCCCGTGGAAACTAGGATTCGTGTTGCCAGGCTCGTCGCACCCCTCACCCGTTCAGCGTGTCATGGATTAATTGGGTGCTAGGCGGTCAGGCATGGAAGCGCTTGCGTCACATTGCCTCGTCCCATCGAGACTAGTGCTCTCTCTATCGCGTACCGGTGAAACGTTATTGTGCAGCCGTGGCCATCACGTGCGGCTGATGCATCTCCATCTCCAGGCCATCGCCCTGGAAGCAAGTGAGCGGCGTCATCAATCTCACCCACCCCTTATCCACATCTCTTGCACCCCCCTCCCCTTCCCCCCCGTCCCTCCCCCCGCTCACCGGCTGACGACGTGCTTTACTGCCTTGTGAGCCAACAGTAGACCTCTAGACGTCGCAGCAGCACGCGTACAAGTGGGCCGTCGCGGACCCAGAACCAAGGCTAAGCTCCGGTCTGGTAGGCGCGCCATAGCTCACGCCCGGACCCCACATCTCCGCTCAAGGCAACTGCGACCTTGGACCAACCTCCACCCCCCATTCACCCACCTTATCCTCGCCATCATCCGACCTTTACCTTGATCTCCCTTGATTGCTGCACCTGCCGTGTTCATACACAAGGCGCCGACTTCGCAGCGGTCGCTCACTCTTCCATCCTCACTTATCCGCTGCATCGGTCAGCCTCACCCGCCCGCCATGGCGACCAATGTACCTGTTACGCTCGAAACACCCATCGTGGTCAAGATCCTCTTCCGTGGCCAGACCAAGAAGTTCAAGCTGCCTCTGAAGGATCTTGGAGCTCATGTCCTCCCTGACAAGGTCAGTTCTTAATTCCACGAGTTTGATGCTGGCCGGGGTTAGCAGGTCACGGCTGAGCACATAACTCGCTCAAAGCAAGCAAACACTGACCTGAGGTGAAATGTTTAGCTTCGAGCCATCCTCGGGATTCCTAATTCGCAGGAAGTCGTGTTTGAGCGCTACTCTGACTCGGCTGCCGCCTATGTTCACCTGAGGACGGACAATGCTCAGGTCTACAAGACGCTGTTCCGCGCTGCAAAGGCGAAGCTCAAGTTGCGTCTCAAGGCCTCCATTCCTGGTGAGGTCTGGGATGCTCCCGCCCCTCCTCCGCCAGCTTCTATGGATGAGCAGCAGCCCAGCCCTCTCCCTTCGATCCATCGCAGCAGCGCAGAGACCTTGGCTCCCGAAGGCGGTGCACCCATCTCCTCAGCACTCGCGCAGTCTCCAAACACAAGAGCACCAGCTCCCAAATTTGAACCCATCAGCCCCAGCTCACCAACGAAGCTGGCCGACACTGAGGGAGAGGCGCCAGTCCCGCGATCCTTCACGGCTCGTCACAGCAAGTCCACCAACTGAACATGATTGTTCTATGCTAACAATTTTCATAGCCTTCTTCAACAACCTTGCATCTGCCAATTTCGATGGCGGTCTCGCTTTCCGCCCCAAGCCGCTCGATGCCTGCACCTCCTGGGTTGTGTATTGCAACAACTGCAACCACCCCATGGAAGACGAGCACTTCCACTGCAGCGTGTGTGATGGAGGCGACTACGACCTCTGCCCCGACTGTGTTGACTCTGGCATCCACTGCCCAGGCAAGGGCCACTGGATGGTCAAGCGTTTCGTGAAGAATGGCTGCGTCGTTAACAGCACCACCCAGCGTATTCCACCAAAGGCCAAGGATGAGGGCCACCAGGAGATTCCTGGAGCCTTTACTGAGGAGAAACCAGCGCTGGTTCCTGAGGAAGACCCTACCCGCACCTGTAACTGCTGCGTCAAAGTCTTGCCTGAGAAGGAATTCGTGACGTGCGTCGTCTGCGACGATTATGATCTCTGCCTCGAGTGCCATATTGGCAACAAGCACGGTCATCACCCTGGCCATGTTTTCAAGGCCGCCACAGAGCATACTGTTCTTCCCACTGTTGCAGATTTCCTGTGCAACTCGGGTCGAAATGTCCGCCACGCCGCTGTCTGCGATGGCTGTGACAAGTTCATCTATGGCGTGCGCCACAAGTGCTTGAACTGCCCTGACTGGGATTACTGTTCCGAGTGTATCAAGAATGCTGAGATGATTCATCCTCGCCATCGTTTCGTTCCCATCTACGAGCCGTTGGCTGAGCCCCTCAGCAGCGGTAACCGCCATTATGGCATTTACTGCGATGGTCCCCTCTGCAAGGACAAGGAGAACGTGTCATACATCGAGGGCACGCGATTCAAGTGCGCTGTCTGCCATGATACCGACTTCTGTCAGAACTGCGAAGCTCACCCAAGCAACACACACAACCACACTCACCCGCTCATCAAATTCAAGACAGCTGTTCGCAGCGTCAGTGTCACCACTGTTAACGATGACAAGGCTCATCGCGTAATGGCTAGACTGGGTGATCGCATATACTGCGGCTCCTCCAACCGATCCACTGCAACGGAGACTACACCTGTTGCTCCTCGTACCAATGCGGCTACGCAGGTGCAGACCATTGTCGATTTGAAGCCTTCCGTGGATACTCAAGTCCAGAAGGAGAAGATTTCTATTCCGAATCTCATCTCTAAGCCTGTTGAAGTTACTCCGGACTGGACTGCTGACTCTAGTATTCCTACTATGCCCATGGATATCCCTGTTTCGAATTCTGAGACTGCTGCTGAGGGTCTCGATGCCCATTTCGTCCGTGACACTGTCATTGATGGCTCCAAGATCTACTCTGGCTACCAATTCGTCCAGAATTGGACCATGCGCAACCCTGGTCCAAATGCATGGCCTGTGGGCTGTAGTGTCCGACACGTCGGCGGTGACAACATGCTCAACATCGACAACACAAGGCCGTTAAGCCGTATGGAGCTCATTAAGGCTAGCGAGAGCAACGTAATTGACCGTGTTGTTGAGCCTGGCGAGGAAGTGACCTTCCGCGTTGTCATGAAGGCTCCTCAACGCGAGGGTACTGCTATTTCCTACTGGCGCCTCAAGAATGCAGGGGGCACGCCCTTTGGCCACCGCTTGTGGTGCGACATCAGGGTTGTACAGCCTCCAACGCCCGTTGCTCCCCTAGTCTCACCATCGACACTTCCAGAGAATGCGACTTCATCCCCGTCCGCACTTCTAGAGAATGCTCCTTCGTCCCCTCCCCCGCTTTACGAACGTCTCCTCCAGGCCCGGTTGGAGAGGATGAACATAGCACAGCAATCGAGCCAGCAGTTCCTTGACCACCAGAAAAATATTCGCTCGCAGGTCCAGCAGCTTCAGCAGCACAAGATGGAGCGTATCCAGCGTGTCCGCAAGGCTGCAGTTGAGCGCGTCATGGAGAGCCGACGCAAGGAGCATGAGGCTGCGCTTGCCACTATCCAGCACGAAGAGCCGATTGCCGAGGCCGAAGTGGCTAGCCCGGAACCTGTTGCGGAGAAGGCTGCTGAGCCTGTCGCTGAGCTTCAGTGCTCGGGCATGGTCTTCCCTCGCCTTGATAAGGAGTCTCCCGAGTCTAGCACTTATGAGAGCTCTACTACTGTTCAACCGGAGTCGCCAGTATCTCAGAAGAGCACTGCCCGTACCGTCACTGTTGCTTCGGATGACGAGTTCTTCGAGGATGCTGAGAGCGTTGCTCTCCACTCAGACGACGAAGGTTTCATGACCGACGAGGAGTACGATATCCTCGACGTCAGCGACGAGGAGAATATCTGAAGCGTGCAGACATGGCAAGCTAGTGCCCATTGTGGTAGAGATTGAAAGTTCCATGTACTGTTGTCAAGACATGGATGGTAAGTTTTGCTACATGGTGTTAAGTCTGGGGTGTTGAAAGGTGTCTTGTCCTGGTTTTGGTTTCTACACTCCCTCTACACATAGCTGTCGTGCGCTTTTCCTTTCGAGTTCACACACACCCTGACGGAAATTGGCAATTTGTAACAGATCCTCTCTCCTTGTATTTCCTAGCTCCTGTAGGTTTCCTTCATAGCATATTACCTCTTTTCCTAGGAAACTATCTGAACTTGACATGCCGTGACTGAATGCCATGAATTCGAATGAAACGAAAGTACTCTGCATTTGAACTTTGAGGTTGTTGTGGAGTTGGTGAGTTGTTAACAACCTAGCTGTTTAAGCTTGGTCTTCTGTGAGGTCATTGTTTGGCCAGATGCCGTGTGCCCCTCTCTCTCTCTAAAAGAATCCCCCCACCAAAGAGCTGTCCCGCAGCCTAGGTACAGCTCATAGCTTGAACCTCACAAGAACAACCCACAACCTCTCATCTCTCACAACGAGCACAAATTAGTTTCAACACTCTCACCCATTTCCATTCCCTGAGGAGAGAAGGAGGAAGCAAAAAGCCCCCAAACCCCCATCCAAACCCCAATCTGCGCAGCCCACCGCCCACCGCCACCAACCTCAACCTCACCAGCCAAAACCATGGCCCCCAAATCTAAATCCAAAGCCAAAGACGAGTCTAAAAGCGACAACGCTAGCGGCGGCAGCAGCAAGCTCAAACCTGCAACGGCAATCAACGTGCGCCACATTCTGTGCGAGAAGCACAGTAAGAAGGAAGAAGCGCTTGAGAAGTTGAGGCAGGGGGCCAAGTTTGACGATGTTGCGAGGGAGATGAGTGAGGATAAGGCGAGGCAGGGTTAGTTGTTCTTTTTTTTTGATCTCTTTTTTTCTGTGTGTGTTTGTGGTTGTGTTTCTCATTTTTGATATTCTTTTTGTACGGGGGCTTGTTTTCTTGTAGGGGGTTGAGGGTTACTAAGCGGGGAGGTTGGGGAGGTTGTTGCCATGGATGATGTGACTCTCACTGTTACTGTATCTCTTACTGACTATGGATTTTTTTCAGGTGGCTCGCTCGGTTGGAAGACGAGAGGATCGTTGATGTTGGAGTTTGAGAAGGTGGCGTATGAGTTGGAGCCGAGCACCACTGGGAATCCCAAATTGGGGGAGGTGAAGACGAGGGAGGGGTATCATATTATTATGGTTGAGGGACGGCGGTGAGGAGGGTGGAGGTTGGGGGGGTTTAGTGTGATGAGTTTGATTGTTGGTGTTGGTGTTGCAGTTTTAAGTGGATGTTGTGCTGGGTTGTTGGGAGTTTCACTTTTGTTGGATTTGGCTGGGTGAAGGAAGTCTTCTCTCTCTGTCTCTATGGTCTTAATCAAAGGTGACTTTGAGCATGATTGATACTTTTCTCACATGTTCGATCTACTTGAAGAAACGAAGTCCGCAGGTTGTTCAAACGGGTTTTCTAGTGCAGCTCCCACAATTGTCTTTACAGCAACACAGCACCTCTACGGATCCCCTTCCAGCCACCCATCTCCACCCACCTACCCAAACCTCATCGTCAACTCTGCCGGCTTATTCCCTACAATCCCGTCAATCTCCTCCAACACCTCCCTCCCCAACCGCCTATACACCGCCAACGCTCTGACCGACCGAAAAATCTGCTCCGGCCGACTAGCCCCCGTAATCGCACTCGAAACATGCGCATTACACAGCACCCACGCCATACTCAGCGTCGCAACATCTGTCCCCAACCGCGCCGCAACGCCCCCCAGCGCCTCGACCTTGCGCTGCTGCTCACCCCACGCCTCGGACCCCACGCTCTCGCGCAAACCACGCACATACGGGTCCTCGCTCGCACCTAACCGCGAATCCGCCGGCACCCCGTCGAGATACTTGCCCGTGAGCACGCCGCCCTGCAGCGGGGAGAAAATAGTGAGACCTAGCCCCCTCCTCGCGTACAAGCCTGCGTCTTTGAACTCGCGTTCCACTTTGTCGCGCCGCAGCAGATTGTACCCCGGTTGTTCGACAACAGGGCCCACGAGGCCCAGGCGCTCTGCTACACCGCATGCTTCTTCGATTTCGGCGGCGAGCCACTCCGAGGTGCCCCAGTAGAGGGCCTGGCCGGTTGCGATGAGGTAGTTGAAGGCGCGGACTGTTTCTTCGATTGGCGTGTTGCGATCTGGGCGGTGGGCGTAGAGGATGTCCACGTAGGAGAGTTGGAGGCGGGAGAGCGAGGCGCGGGTTGCTTCGAGGAGGTGTTTGCGGCTGAGGCCTAGGTTGTTGATTTTGTTGCGGGGTGCGGGGAGGGACGAGTTGTGGGTTCCCCAGTATATCTGTTGGGGTTGTTGGAATTGGGTTTTTGTGGTAATATTATTTCGTGGTGGTGGTGGTGTGGTAATACTAAGATGAGATGGGATAGGCAAGCAGGAACGCATGCCTACATGCATATTGCCAAAAGAAAAAGATGACATTCACATTCGACCAACTAGCCATTTTCCCCAATTAAAACCCTAGACTCACCTTGGTAGAAACAACAATATCATTCCTATTCCACCCAAAATGCTTAATCGCCCGCCCCATGACTTTCTCCGACTCCCCGCCTGCATAACCCTCTGCGCAGTCGAAGAAGTTGATGCCAGCGTCGAAAGCAGCTTTGAGACAGGCGAATGTGTTTTCGTCGCCAACATGGCCGCCGTACGTGAGCCAGCCGCCCAAGGCGATGGCGGAGATCTGGAGACCGGTTTTGCCCATGAAACGGTACTCCATCTCTGGGAGGTCATCGGGGACTGGGACTGGTATGGTGTTGGATTCGGACATTGTGAATCAGGAGATATGGTGTCTATGGACTGGAGGGAGAAGAGAGATGCGAGATGCTTAATTAGTGTTGTAGACGTTACAATTACAGTCTGCACGATTTGTTAGTAGTGATGACATAGGCAGGATGAGTAGAGCTCAAATGTTGTTATAGCTCGTTGCCTTTAAACCCATTGGCGGGGTAGCTTATAGCGAAGGCCCCACTATCGAGGAGGGTGCTTGTACAATTAGTCTTGATAGGTAGGATATCCTGGCCCTTTAGCGTGAAGACGTGAGTGGCTTGCACGGGATAGCGGGAAGATCTCTGGATTCAGACGGTGGTAGAGAGAGATAAAAACAGATCTCAAAGACACTGTATTGGTGAGATGATGAGCGGTCTAAAGTGTGATCATAGTTGGCCAATCAGGGCTACGTGCTGCAAGTTGATGACCATCACGCATCCTAGCGCGAGGTTCCAATAGATGCGATGCTTACCATAGCAAAGGCACCATCCTCTTCCGCGGACCTACCTTCTCCGCACCAAACTTGTCCATGTACCATTGCTTAGTGCCGACGGCGGTTACACCAAGGTTGGTGGCAACAAACACTGTTCCGCATACCAGCGTCCAATTCACAATCTTCTGCGCTGGAGCTGCGATCACTGACAACAAGGCATAAATGGCTACCTCGCAGGTATAGTGCGGACAGAGCAAATTCGAGAACAGCGGATGTGATGGCAGCTGGTAGCCTTTTCCTTCTGTACGAATACGATAGAGATAGGCGTGATACGAGTGCTGAAGCACATGGGCAGTGAGGACTGCTGGGACGAGGATCCAGTCACGCTGATGGCTGCCAGGTCCCTCGATCCAGATGGCAACGTTGACGGATAAGTAGAATGCAAGTCCTAGCAGCCAATGCGCGAACCACATGGTGCTCTTGCTCGACGAAGTAAACGCATACGACTCGAGCATGCGCCGGACGCCCTGCAGCAGCATGAGCGCCCAGACTATCTGCTGCGGATTGCCAGCCTCCCACAAGCGCAGCGTGCAGCCCCAATACAGCGAGCATATGACTGAAAGGACATAAAAGTGGGTAAAATAGTTGTGCGGGACCTGGATTGTGGCAGCATAGTCGAGCATATGTCGGACGAGGGACGAGAAACTGGAACTGGAACTGGAACTGGAAGGGGCACTGGAAGGGACTGTGGGTGGCTCCTTCTTCTTCTTGTCACCGGTGGTTGTGGCACGCGAGCCATAGGGCAGGAAACGAGTGCGCAAGGCAGGAACGGCCTGTATTACGAGAATCTAGTAAGCAGGCGCGGTTAGTGGGTGACGGCAAAGGGGGCAGGCGGTGTCGCGATACAAGAAGTGAGGCCGCGAGGTAGAAGGCGCGCAGGAGCACGGCGGGGTGGACGAGGCGCTCGACGACTGTGCGGTCCATGTCCGTGTCTGTGAGATGGTGCCTAGGCGTTGTGTAGAGCACGTATTGATTACCGTGTACTGACGGCGTGCAGTGTGTGTGTGATGTGAGCGCACTTTTCCGGTGACGGAGAAGGGCTGATGACGGCTGATGTGGGCGGGCCTTGGCGCGAGGTGTGGTGGGCATTGGGGGGGGGGGCCACCACCCCAAATTAGCAGCCCAGCGATCGCCCGTCTTCGGTGGTAGCGTGCAAGGCCAACCTGGAAAGCGCTGTTTTCTGCTGCGCCGGCCGGCCATGAACACGACACTGCGAAGTCAAAGCAGCGTGCTGTGCGAGCTTGTCGGGGCCCGAAGCCAGAGACAGCCAGAGAGTATGGGCGCGTCTGACAGCCAGTCCCAATAATGCTGCAGGCCAGCCACGCAACGGCAGACGTCACGACGCAACCCTTGCTCAGGCTCGCTGCTGACTTTGCAGGGCCGGCCAGCCAGCTCCAGCGGTTGTTTGTTGTGCACTGAATGGCCCATGAGTAAGTCAGTCGTCGAGTGCAGGGGGTTGTGCTCAGGAGAGAGACGGGGGCCCGGCCGTCGACAGCCCAAGCCCTGCTTGCGGGCTGCTGAGTGGTGGAGCGCCTGGCTGGCTGCGTGCAAGCCTCTCAGCGTTGCCTCCGCCGTGGCATCGCGCGGCCAGCCTACCTCTTGCTGCACCCACACAACACACCTCTGCGCCCTCGCCAACCTGCCCATCCACCCCCCGCCACCTGTTGCTGCTGCTGCTGTTGTTGTCTCTGCCCTGCTGTCGCAACAGCCGGACACGCGCGAGGAGAGCAACAACGCCCTCCCCCTAGCTGACGGCCAATCCCGGCCTGGCTTCTGGTAAGCGCCTTGTTCTTGCCGCCTGCGTGCCCACCGTCTCGTCCCTTGCTCTGCAAGCCAGCATGAGGCAGGAACTCCCGTGTCCTGTCCCTTGTATGCGTCGAACATGACCAGCAATGGAGATCCGGTCCTGAACGCATCCTCGCTCCCCCAGCACGACCTCACCACGGCGCCCACGACAGCCCCCGACGCCCGTCCCCACAGCCCGTCGTCGCCGCCGCCGCCCCAGCCAGCTGCTCCCACCAGCAGAGCAGCCACACCGCCGCCAGCAACAGCCGACGACGACACCACCACTACTACTACTACCACCACCACCCAGCCACCAAGGCCGAATGGCATCGAGGGCAACGATGAAGACGCAGAGGGCGAGTCCGAGGCCGAGACGGTGGTGTTGTCGCGAGACGAACCGTCGCCCGATAAGAAGGTGATCAAGACCGAGCGCACCGACGACGACGACGATGCATCACGCCTCCGCTCCATCAAAGAAGAGTCGCGCGCGCATTCACCGCCGCCCAACGGCCAGCGACGCTCCAGCAACAGCGCCGATGCAAAGACAAACGGCGCCAAGCACGGCTCTGAGCGCAGTGCAAAGAGCCCCCTCCCGACTTCACCGCGCAGCCGCACTGCATCGCGACACCCCAAAGACACGAGCCCCGCCGAACCGGCCAGATCCCCTGGCCAGTCTGCCCGCTCCCCTACACAGACGGTCACGCGCGGCCGCAGTGCATCGACGGTCGAGAACCGCAAACGCAAGTTGCGCGACGATTCCTTCCCCAAATCAATCGAGCCTCCGCGACAAAAGGCCAAGACTGAGGGTTTGAAAGACCCGCGCCTGCCCAATTCGCCAGCGACCCCTGGTTTTGGCCGTGCACACAAGCGATCGCAGTCCACACAGTCCATGGTGACTGGCTTTGCGGGCCGTAAACGACGGGACGTCACCTCTCTTGCAGTGTCTACTGCCGAGCCTGAGCGTTGGTCTGGCTCGAGCTCAGAACACTCCATGTCACCGCAGGCCGCCGTCGCGCCCCATCTCCAACAGGCTCGCGTGAAACGTTCTTCGCACCGTGCCGTCACCTCTCCCGCGCGTACCATGATCCACAGAAAAACTGACCGATTCGGCGCAACACGACTTGCTCGGGAGAGCGAAAAGGGTGATCTGGAGGCGGTCAAAGAGGCGTATGAAGAAGCTGCTGATGAGCTGAATCAGGTCGACTATGCTGGTATCGCTCCACTGCAGAAGGCTTCCTTGCACGGATGGGCCGAGGTGGTTGAGTTTCTTATCAGTAAAGGGTGTCGCACGGATTGCGAGAGCCATGACCGCGATACACCCCTCATAGACGCTGTGGAGAACGGACACCTCGAAGTAGTCAGACTGCTGCTCAACCAGGGTCATGTCAATCCGCACCACCAGAACAAAAAAGGCCAGCGCGCGATTGATGTACTGGATCATGAGGATGAGGATGCAGAAGAGATCGAAAAGGTCCTGCGCGAAGCAATGAAAAAACAGGTCGACACGTCAAGCAACAAGGACAGCGAGCGTTCGCAGAAACAATCAAAGACCGCGTCACGACTGCTTTACAACGAGTTCAACGTCGAGACCTTGATTGAAAAAGCAGGTGATGGCGATATCCTAGCAGTTGGAGAGCTCATCAACAGCAACATTAAACCAAATATCACCTGTGGCGTTGCTGCAGCGAGAGGTGGACATTACGACATCCTCAGCATTCTTCTGGCCAGCGGCTTGAAAGCTGATCCTGACCCATCGAAACACCCAGAGACCCCAATGACAGCAGCCATTGGCCGCGGACACATCGACATCATCAAGCTACTCCTCGAACAAGACAACTTTGATCCCACGCGGCGAAACAAAGAGAACAAGACTTACTACGAGATTTCGGAGGAACGAACGGGTCCAAAATGGGAGCACGAAAGAGATATTCTGAAGCGGGCGTATGATGAGTACAAAGGTCTACATAGGAGTCCCCGACGAGCAAAGAAGGAAGCACCAAACCCATCAGCTGTGCGCATGAAGAGGAAATCGTCACCTCGAAGAGAACGCTCATCGTCGCCTCGGCCCGAATCGAAACGCGCCCACCTGACAAAATCCGCGACTGCACCAGGTCCCCCGCAAAAGGCGCGGCGGCTCATGTCTGGGAAAGAGAAGGCAAATCGCGAGGGCCAAAGGAAGAAGCGAGTGGTGGACGACGATTCATCAGAAGAGGAGAGCGAGGAAGACGTACGGCCGCCAACGCGAAAAGTCAACCCGCGGTCATATAGCGAAGGGGAAGAAGCGAAGCCTGTTAGGAAAGCGCTCAAAGTCCGCTCTGATGACAACGAGACCAAACGCTTGGACCGCGCTCGCTCCGACGAAAGTGACGAAGACCATGGTACGAAACAAGCAGCTAAGATTCGCACAAAGCCCACCAAACCGCATAGCGCCAAGCCCACGCCTGAAGTGGATTCTCCTGACGAGCGTAAAATTGTCAAGACGAAAATCAAGTACAAAACCATGGAAGACAAAATTCGAAAACGAAAGCTTTCAGATGCTTCTACTGACAATGCCAGCGTCAAGAAGACGCCCACTGCTTCGGCCAAGTCTACTCCCGCACCGCCAGAAAGGGTTGCGACACCTGAAGTTGAACGTGCACGGCGGCAGGAAGACCAACTTCAGCAAGCTGAAGCGAAGCGCAAAGCTGCCGAATTAGCTGCCCAAGCTGAAGCTCGCAAGCAGGAAGAAGAAGAAGCCGCTCGCAAGGCTGCAGAGGAGGCAGCAAGGAAGAGGGCAGAAGCAGAAGCAGAGGCGCAAAGACAAGCTGAAGAAGCAGAAGCTAGACGCAAACGCGAAGCCGAAGAAGCAGCCAAACGCCAAGCTGAGGAGGAATTACAACGACAGAAAGACCTTGCTGCCCGTCGAGATCGCGTCTCAAAGCTCCCAAGAGCACTGCGACGAGCCTGTGAACTTGGCCATGATAGACCCCTCCACTTCTCCGGCGAAGAACTCGGCGTCTCCGCAGTCTTCCTTCCACTTTTCTACGCAACCTCGCAGGATCTGCATGATTCTCGAGCCCTACCCGACAAAACTTACATCTGCTCCTTCCAACTTGTCGGCATCCTCGGTCTTCCTGAACTCGATCTCGCACACCTTGACTCCCCCTACTGCGACTGGTCTCGCATACCCGTGACCCGCAAACAGCGCGACTCCCTCCTCCGCCAATATGACGTTGCACTTCTCGCGCAAGACTTCCGCTTCCCAATGGAAGGCACGCCCGACTTTGACTACGCCAAGATCCAAGACAGTATCAAAGAAGCCAAACAGCAGTTCTCTGCCATGGAGGGCCTGTATTGGATCGAAGAGTCGGTGCTATACTCCGAGGCCGAGAAGGTCGAGGCACTGAGACCGCTCCTGGAGGACATGAAGCATGAGTGTAAGAGAAGGCGGATACATCTGGCCGATGGTATGGAGAGCAAAGTGGAGAAGCCACAAAAGCCCCGAAAGAGTTTCATGGACATTGTGCTCGCGCAAAATGGCAATGCAATGTGTAGCGTACAACCCACGGCAACAACGGTCAATGGAGATGGATGACATGGTTCATGGCACGAAAAAAAGCAGCTTTGCTTCTATTGTTGAAATGAAGAGAGTGTGGGAGAGAAAATCATATGTATATCAAGCTTTGTTGTTTACCAAGGCGGCCTTGAGACACACCTTTTCCAGCCCCAACCCACTGCTTGCTCACAATGATGTATATGCAAGAATTTTGTACCAATGCGATTTTTATGTCTGCGCCGACTGCAGTTCGCACGGCTATATCGAACGCTACAGAGCAAGGCGTCGCCGTCGGCATCTGGGGCTGTACAGAGAGCAAAAAAAGCGAAATGGCCGTCTGATAGCTAAATGTATGTATCAATGGGATAGGAATCGGATCAATGGGATTGAGAATCAACGGCTCCTTGTCTTTTTCCTTGGTGCAAATGGCTATCTTATATGCTGGTGGTGTGGTTTGTTGTCTTGTGTATTGTGAGTGATTGTATATGTTTTGTTGATCTTGTCTAGTCTTGATTCTGGTTACTTACTTACTGTTGGTACGGTGAGGTAGGTCTGTGTCTATAGTGTGTTGGTATTGGAAAGGTTCACTTCGTTCTATCTCGCTATCTCTTTTTAATTTTGCTTGAGGGGGGGATTAGGAATGTCTATCCAGTTAAGGGACATAATCGATATCTAGCTAGAAAAAGAGATACTTCTATGGCTTTAAGGGTGGGATAGATATATTAATGACGATAAAGTGTCTCTAACGGAAGCTTACACAGCACGATGTTCGCTTAAAATAGCCTAGTATGGCTACTTGTCTGAAGCCAGGTTGGAAGTCACCTGATCTCGCGTCAGTTCGCACCCGTGCACCGCGTTTGCCTAAACCACTCCCCAGGCTGCTATGCCCGACAATCACGCCAAGATAACCCATCACGTTCCTTTCACCTGCCTTACGGTTCCTCTCCTTGCATTTACTCCACCTTTGTTCTTCTTCTGCCATTGCTATTGTCACTGCCACCTCCCATCTGTCTCTCATTTAGGTACCTGCCTACTTGCCAACCAAACAGCCTATTTGGCAAATCAATTGCAAGACACACGTTTCATCAGCAGGCGCGTAAAGTGCTGCCGTGACTGCAAAGATGGCGGGTAAAGAGGCGACAGTTTATATTGTTGATGTTGGGGCGTCGATGGGACAGAGGAGGCGTGGCAGGGTGCAGAATGATCTTGAATGGGCGCTGGAGTATGTGTGGGATAAGATTACTACGACGGTGAGTTTTTGGGTTGAGGGCTTTGGGGATGGTAGGCTTAAATATAATTTGGCTGACAATTCAAAAAGGTTGCAACAGGCAGGAAAAGCGCAATCATGAGCGTCATCGGCTGCCGTACTGATGATACGAATCTGCGTGGTATTGTGGAGGACACGGAAGGGTATGAGCACCTTACGGTGTTTTCGAGCGTGAAGCAGTATTTACTTGCCGATATACGGAATCTGCAGGAGCAGCTTAAGCTTAGCAAGACCAATGACGGCGATTGTAAGTGCAGTGGTGAAGGCTATGGAGACCTTGGCTGACGGTTATAGTGCTTTCGGCTCTTGCTTTAGCTGTGCAGATGATTGATAGTGCGACACAGGGAGCAAAGGGTAATCCATTGAAGTATGATCGGAAAATCATCATTGTCACAGATGGCCGTGGAGAATGGGACACCGATGATCTGGAGCAAATCACTATGAAGATTAAAGACAAGGCCGCCCCGATCGAGGTCACACTGCTTGGCGTGGACTTCGACGATGCCGAGAGTGGCTTCAAAGAAGAGGGCAAGGAGCCTCAAAAGGTGACTAGCGTGAATTTCACGTGGAGCAAGATCTGCTAACAAGATGCAGGCTAGGAACGAGGAGATGTTGAAAAGCTTCGTGGAAGATTGTGATGGCAACTTCGGCACATTGGCAGTTGCCATTGAGCAAATGCACACACCCCGCCTGAAGGAGACACGTCCAACTCCAAGTTACAAAGGCCAACTCACACTGGGAGATCCTTCAATCTACGACGCCACGATAACCATAGATGTAGAACGCTATCCTTGCACTATGCTTGCGAAGCCACCGACAGCGAGTTCTTTTGTAATCCGGACTGAAGACGGCAAAGCAGGTCCTAGTGCAGAGTCACCAGTAACCGCAGGGGGCGAGGACCATCCGATGACCGACTTGTCAGCGGTGCGTAACCAACGGTTGTACCAGATTGACAAACCAGACGCGCCAGACGGCAAGGTCACTGTTGAGCTGGAGGAGCTGGAGCGTGGCTACGAATACGGACGAACAGCTGTCCATATCTCGGAGTCGGACATGAACTGTGTCAAGATGGAGACTGAGCCGTCATTACAGTTGGTTGGCTTTGTGAAGGCGGAGGAGTTTGAGCGCTACCTACCACTGAGTCGATCGAACTTCATCGTCCCACAAAAAGCAAATCCCAACTCACAACTGGCACTTTCGTCCTTCATTCACGCTTTGTATGAGGCTGAGTGTTATGCCGTTGCAAGACTTGTCACCAAGGAGCTCAAACCACCGGTGATGGTCTTGCTGGTGCCTCGCATCGAACTGGAATGGGAGGCACTCATCGACCTTGAGCTGCCTTTCGAAGAAGACATGCGGCGATATAAGTTTCCGCCTCTGGATCGCAAACTGACTGTGACTGGCAAAACAATCACGGAGCACAAGGATATACCGACACAAGACCTCGTAAGCGCCATGAGCGACTATGTCGACGCAATGGACCTCTCGACATTCGGACGCGATGAAGATGGCAATGAGGAAGAGTACGCCAAAATCGAAGACACATATGCCCCCATCGTTCACCGCATCAATCACATCGTCAGATGGCGAGCAACACATCCCGATCCCACCTTAGCCATTCCCGACCCCCCTGAGATCCTAACCAAGTACTCCACTCCCCCAAAAGAACTCGAAGCCCAAGCCACACAATTCCTCACCGCCCTCAAGCAAGCCGCCGACGTGAAAAAAGTTCCCCCAAAAGCCAAAGGACGGGGGAAACGCCAACGCACCGACCGCGACAAACCCCTCTCAGGCCTCGACATCGACGCGCTCCTCGGCAACCCCAAACGCGTCAAAATCGAGCCCACCAACCTCGTCCCCTCGTTCAAACAAGCCCTCGCCGCAACCGACGACCTCGATGCCATCCAAGCCGCCACCGACGCCATGGCAGCCGAAATCCGCAACCTCATTCGCAACAGTGTGGGCGACAGCGCCTATGGCCGTGCCCTCGAGGCTCTCCGCGTCATGCGCGACGAGATTACCGAGCTCGAGGAGCCGGAGATGTATAATGCGTTTATCAAGGAACTCAAAGAGGATATTCTGGGGGGTAAGCTGGGCGGTAATAGGAGGGAGGTTTGGTGGAGGATCAGGGGGTGTCGCTATGGGCTTGTGGATCAGAGGAGGAGTTTGGTGAGTGAGGTGACGGAGGAGGAGGCGGCGAGATTTTATGAGGTTTGAAAGTGTGTTGGGTTGAGTCCAGTCAAGTCGAGTTTTTTTTTTGGGGGGGGGGGGGGGGGTTGGTATGATTCAAGTGTGGGAAGATGTGTGTGTTTCTTCTTTTGTAGGAAAGAACACTGCACGTTTTGAAGAGCGGCAAGTTAGCTGGTTCAAGAACCGAAATAATTGCAAAAGGCAAATCAAACTGTAGCACAAACACAACATCATCCCTATCACACTAATCCTGTGCTTTTCCCCCTATTACAACCTCCACCCACATCAGAATATGTAGCCAGACAATTCAACAAACTCGTCGTCATCTCCGCAAAGCAAAATGCTACTATATGCCAAGATACCAACATACGCATGGCGGAGGAGAGATATACGCGTGAAATTCGTGCTCGAAGTTCCCAGTCAGTCGGTCTGGAGTACTTTGCTATGCGATTGATTTGATTGAATTTTCATTGCCGTACTTGGAGAAATTTCTAGTCTTAGGGATGGGTATTCTGAGTCTCTTGAGTTGGGAGTTTGGTATCGATATGTCATACGGGGTGGAGGATTCTAGATAGGTAGGCACATGGGCATTGGAACACATTATAGCATGTTTGAGCGGGGGTAGGCCAGTGTAACAACTACCCATCGCAGGGCCAGAATCTAGGAGGAAAGCAATATGAAAATTTCTGTCGATTTGCATACTACGTAGGCCCACTAATTGAACACGACAGTCTTGACACCATTCAGGAACACGCGCTTCTCGCTCCACCACTTGACTGCGTGGGCCAAAACCTGACTCTCGACGTTACTGCCCTCCTCGACCAGTTCCTTGGGGCTCAACGCATGATCGACTCGTGCAACGCGCTGCTCGATAATGGGGCCCTCGTCCAAATCGGCGGTTACAAAGTGCGCCGTTGCGCCAATAATCTTGACGCCGCGCTCGTAGGCCTGGTGGTATGGTTTTGCACCCTTGAAAGAGGGCAAAAAGGAGTGGTGGATGTTGATGATTTTGCCGGACATTTCGGTGCAGAGGCGTGGCGAGAGGACCTGCATGTAGCGTGCCAGTACGACGAGGTCGATTTTGTGCTGTGCAATCAGGTCGAGGATCTGGGTTTCTTGCTGCTCCTTGGTGTCCTTTGTCACGGGGAGATGGTGGAATTCAATGCCGTTGTTCTTTGCGACTTCGGCGAATTCAGGGTGGTTGGAGACGATGATGGGGACTTCGACTTTGAGCAGGCCCGACTTGACGCGGAATAAGAGATCATTTAAGCAGTGGCCGATTTTGGATACCATGATTAGCACTTTGGGCTTCGAGTCTACACGCCTGATTTGGTAGTCCATTTGCATCTCTGTGGCGAGCTTCTTCATTGACTCCTGGAGACCGGATAGTTCTGCGGCATGGCCAAAATGCACGCGCATGAAGAAGGTCTTCGAGTCTGGATCGGAGAATTGCTGCAAGTCCAGGATAGTGAGGTTCTCTTTTGCCAAAAGACCCGTGACTGCGTACACAATGCCCGCCTTGTCAGGGCACTGAAGCGTGAGGTAGTGATCGTCGCCTGCCATTTTGGATGTTGAGATCCGTTCCTTTGAGCCGAGTTGTTGAAGCTGAGACGTGGATGTTGTTATACCGCGCCTTGGGATCGATGACTGTGTCCACTGCTGGGTAGAAAATTTGGGAAATGTGTTTTGCCGGTTTCGGAAAGCTTCGTTTGGTGCGTAGAGTGAGTGTCGGGCCGAGATTGCGCGAGATGAGGTGAACAGCGAACGTGTGCAATTGCGCGCGGGACGAAGAAGCATTTCTGGTGTAACTGAGTGTATGTTATATACGAGATTATGGAGCCTGATTGTCTCGTCCAGGAACGGTCGTCAAAGGTGTCGCGGACGCTCTTGCCGAGATCGGCCCGCCAATCAGAGCCGGTCCGTTTCGCTTAGTGAATGACAGATCTCTTCGTGTAGGAGTACCGGTACATGTAGTACACCATCAATGGATTTACTACGAAACGTTTTATAGGGGCAGAATACTATTGCCTAAGATTCCCATCTATATTTGTTAGTAATCAATCAACGGTAGATTCTTCCAGAGATTTTTTTTTAATGACTACCAGACGTGAACTTCACATCAGCATGCACCATACTCGCACCGCCATTCAAGCCTCAAACAACAAAGAACATAAAAGAGAACCTAACACCCGTACATTGCCTGAGAATAATACATATAATACATCACACCATAACAAAATCCCAAAGCCATATACTAGACACCGCCAAGAGGGTAAGTACTATGAATCCTGACACTCTGATTCTTTTCACTTGAAAATAGAGACTGGGGACTAAGAATTATACATACATGAACGCAGTACCATATACAGATACCCCAGTGCACCAACACTCTGTAAACCACGAACTAGCGTTGCCCTTATATACCCCTAGACCTAAGTTTCACATCAGTATAAAGGCAGCACAGCCAGCACAGTTTTCATCTAGCAACACATGAGTTGATGTACAAGTGTATTCTTTGAATGCAGTGAATGAGCGTGCGCGGAATAAGCCAAAAAGTGCCGAAACAAAGAGTGGGGGTTGCGGAACGGATAGGACTGGACGTTACATGTCAAATAGGAATGATTTGGGTATTGCCAAAAAAGTAAACAAGATAGAAATAGAGGCGATGGACAAACACCTCAACCTAACCACACAAACCAACCACACAAACACGCAAGCGCAAATCCCCTATTCCCTCAAAGTTCCCAAGAAAACATCCGTTGTAAAATCACAACACAGCACTCCCTATCCAAATCGCGTGGCCTCAAACCCGACTTTCGCTTTGCCCTTTGCCCTTCCACTCTCCCTGAATCTAGTCCCTCTCATCGCACTCGCAGCAATGCCACCAGCACCAGCACCAGCGCCAACGCCAACAGTCCCCCCAAACCCTCCCTCCCTCAACCTCTGCTGAAAACTCGTTACGCCCCCACTAGCACCACCAGCGCGTCCCGCATCCCATCCCACGCGCCCAGGCGGTGCACTCATAACGCCCAGTCCGCGATGGCCGTCTCCCTCCAAGCCCAGCGCTCTGCGCACCGGACTCCCCAGTCTATTTTTCTGCGGACTAGCGCCGAGCTCCGGTCTTTTAGCCCGGACAAGAGTGCGTTTACTCGGTGTTTTCAGGTAGCCTGGTTTGCCTTGGGGTTTCGAGGCGTGGAGACTTGCTGTTGTGCTTGCGTGGCTGGGTCTTGTTGTGGAGTGTTGGTTTCGGTGGGTTGCTGTTGCGCTTGGGGGTGGGGGGAGCGGAGTGCTGGACCAGAAAGTTTCTTCGGCTTCGGCTTCGAGATCGTGTTCGTCGGTTTCGGGGATCGTGGGGTGGAGTGGTGGGGGTCGGAGGATGGAGTGGGGCTGAGGGTATGTGTTTGGTCTTTGGATTGAGGGTTGGCGTGAAGCCGATGTTGGAGGAGCGTAGAGGTCGAGGTTGGATTCGCGTTGGCGGCGTTCGGGTGTGATGTTGAAGGAGAGGTCGAGCGCGTTGGTGGTGTTTATGTCTAGGGCTGTTTCGTCAAAGGCCGTCCAGGGTTCGAGAGGAAGAGTTTCGTCGACTGTTGGGCCGAGTTGAGGTTCTGTGGTATCTGCTTGTCCGTCGTTGTCGTTGTCGTGATTGTCGTCATCGTCATCTCTCCACTGACCACCTTGACCATCGTTACCGTCGCGTCGACTCCTACTTGTGGGCGAGGGACTCGTATCTCTTCCCCTCTCCGCCCTGCGCTCAACCACCTGCTCAAACCAGTATCGTATCATGGCCCTGACATGCTTCTCGAAATTTCTTCCATACAACGCCTTCGCATTCTCCTCCTTTCTCTGTAGATTCCACAACCGCCAGCCCAATTTCTTGAGCGCAGAAGCGGCCGCAAGCTCCGTACTTTCTTGTCGAAGAGCAACAGCTTGACGGTCTAGTCTTTGAAGAACACCCAGGCGCGAGGTCCAAGTGTCCAAGTAACGACCCCCCAGTTTATGGCTATACAAGCCCGTAGCTTGCCCATCCATCTGCCGCAGCAGAATCGCACGATCATGCCATTGATGCAACTTCGCACTCGCACTCTGCAGCACGCGATTCTCCGAGAGATTCATGGCTTGCTGATCCAACGCTGAAATATGAGCAGACCTCTCCCTCCAATGCTCAAAGACCTTCTTCACCAGGTTCATCTTCAGCGTGCGCCGTATCTGCGCATATGTTTCGCGTCGCCGATTCCGCCGTGCATGCTGTGTCGCTTCGCCCCACGTCTTCAGCGTTCGTTTACTCAGTACATAGAAGCGCGCGTCTTTGGTCCACTGGTTGAGTTGCTGAAAATGCGCGTTACGCTCTTTGAGTTTATCGAAAATGCGCTGTTTGAGCTTTTGTTGATACTCGGCGAGAATCGCAAACTCCTCTCTACGCTTTTCGGAGGTTATTATCTCCATTTTGCGCAGACAGGTACGCAGGAGTTGTGCTCGTTTGAACTGGGCAAAACGTTGTTCAGCAGCATCCAGAGTGTTGGCGCGCTGATTAGCTTTCGTGACCCATGCTAGGAAAGTAGACTCCTTGAGGTGACGATCATGAACACGCTGGAATAGGGAGACTCTAGAGGCTAGAGTCCACTTGTAGAGAGACTTGACGATGACGCGGTCGTTGATGCGATCTTCGACGACTTTGCTGCGTAATCGGTCATTCCAGGCGGTATATGCATTGCGAAGAACGCGCAGTTGATCGACATTGCGGGCTTGTCGAGATAGTCGAGCATCCTTGTGCCAGGTTTGGAAGGCATTCCGCAGCACACGGTCGTTAATGCGGGCTTGGAATTGTCGGAGTAGTGGCCCAAGTTGACTTTGCTTGTGTAGAGTTTGGAACGCTGAAGAGAGTTGCGTTCTTCGTTGATGCTCGTCAGCTTGCACGTGCTGAGACCGAACAAACACAGTCCTCTGCTGCCACTCTTCGAATCCCTTCCTCAAGACCGAGCGTTCGTATCGATCAGTGGCCCAGGTACCATGCTCTCTAAGCACCTTTGCAATTTCAACCATCTTCCGCAAAGTAAGCATCTTCACATGATCATTGTGCCACCGAGGCGCAGCAGCATTGAAGTATTTGTCCCTGAGCTCTCTGAACACTCTTCGAACCAGGTTCTGCTCGTAGTGCGCAACAGCGTATGCTTCGATCTCACGAGCTTCCTCAGCTTTCGCCCGCCATCTCCGTAGGAAATTGCCGAGTACAAAATGCTGGGTTTTGAGTTCATTGACCGCTGTAATGTCGCGCCAGCCGTTGAAGAACCTCGTACGTAGTATATGTCGTCGAGCAACCGACGTGCGCTGAACTTCGTCTTCTGCGCTCTTCGCCCAGTGCGTAAAAGCCTTTGTGAGAAGAAACAAAGCACGCGCCTTGTCTGCTCGACTTTCCAGACGAGTGAAAAAGCGGTCTGTTTCGCGATTGTTGCGCCTGATTGTCGCCGCTTTGCATATCAATGGAAATGATACTTTTAACAGAATGTGACGCCTGAAAGCAAGTGCCCAAATGTCCATGCTTTCGTGAGCTGATATGCGCTCTTGCGTGCGGCGGCGCCATGCTTGTATGCATTGTCGCGTGACTCTGTGCAGGCGCTGCTCTTCGAATGTTTCTGCTTCGTCTAATAGTCGGGTGTCTGAGGGTCGATATGGCTCGGGCATGTACTTGTGGTGGTCGCGAGAGTCATCACGATCGTCAGGAATTGGCGCATTAACACCCGGTATCTGGACATGACTTAGGTCGAGACTCGTCGTGCGATCTGTGAAGTCGCTGCTCCCATCATTGCCGCCATTTCGAGACTGTAGGACAGGCTGATTTCTCCGAATCTGTAGGCTGCCACGACTAGACATGGACGCGCTCCGCTTACGATGCGACTGATGCGGCCCAGACACTGATCTTCGCGGATTGCCGTCGACCTTGTTGCGTACGGGAAGTAATGAACGGCCGTAGGCACGCGCCTCGGAATCCGACCTTGTTCTTCGAGGCTCTGGCTCACCGCCATACCCATTCAGCGCGCCATGCGACCCCGGCCTCGTCCTCAGCGACAAATCGCCATAGTCGGTCCCTGCGACCTTGTCCGCCGTGCCGTCAAAGAACGACTCAAAGCTTCCTCTTCTCGAGTACCGCCCCAGACTGGCCTGGGCTCCATTGCGCGTCGCCTCCAAGTTGGTAGTAACCTCGATGCCCTCGCCATCCTCGTTGATTTCCACGTCAATGTCAAACGACTCTTTCAAGACGCGCCCAAAGCGCTGGACCAAATCCTCGCCCGGGCGACGGTGCTTCTGCATATGAAACAGGAAGCGGTGGAGGACTGCATCGTCGCTGGGCTGCAGTCCCTGCTCCTCGAGAACAGCGCCATATGCAGCAAAGAGGGCGCGCGACGACTTATCCGTCGAGGATTGCGCGCGGCGCACAATGTCGTAGAGCGTTTCAATGACTATAATACACTCTGTCAGCATCCTCTTGCCCTACACGTGACGGGTACACGATTTACCCTCATCAGTCAAGTCGTCCCTAGTCAGATCCGTCTTTTCATATCCATGTGCGGTCATGGAGGATAGCATGCGTGCACGCGACTCGGTCGTCTCCGGCGCGTTCGCGACAACATGGAAGTAGCTGCGGAGCCTGGGAATTATTCAATCGTCGTCCCAAAAAAAAGGGGAGTAATCGTGGCAGCGACGTTCTCGCGCAACAAGAACCAAGCATTACAAAAGGTGCATTAAGAAGAGGAAGAAGGGAAAGATGAATGCGCCCGGGCTGCCTTGGTGTTCGGGTTGCGGGACTGTCTTTCACGCGCGCCGCCTTTGTTGTGGAGGGCTGTGGGCCAACCGTTTGTAAGGAAGTATGCGCCAAGACATCTGTGCATCGGGGACAGTTCGTTGACCTCATCAAGCAACCAACACCTCCAGGCAGTCTGCTCATCAGCGAAACATACCAATTCGGATTTTCAAGAGGCCACCTTCTAAAATTTCTCTTTTTTTCCTAAAGCGAAGTCTACAATCACAATGCCCGGCCGAACACGACCGATCGATAAGCTCGCCACAGCAGCCGCAAAATGCTCCAAAGAGGTACGTCTTGCTCTCGTTCTGATGATATATTGAATAAATAGGCGTTCATACTCTCAAATGAAACTTCGACTGTATGCCTACTAATACCAACATCTGGCAGGGCTCAGTATATGGTAAATGCATATTTGCAGACTACAACAATGTGTACAAGGATAAATGCGTCGCCGAGTTCACCAAGCTGAAGGAGTGCTATCTCGTGAGTCGAGTAAGCATCTTGATTGATTGCAAACACGTTGACTGACATATCACTAGAAAGCATACAGGCAGCGGTAGCACAACAATCAATCCAGCAAAGTCAAAGCATTCAGCGGCGTTCAATAAATCTTTCAAAACTGCCATTGCTCTCTTCATCTATACACTTGGGCTTTTGGTATCAAAACCTTACGCCAATAACTAATGCTGCAACTCGTCTACCATGATGCCCTCACAACTTTATCAGCCTCAGCAGGAAAGTCGCCTTGTGTAGTTCCTGCTCTTCCTGCGCAATCACCGTCTCGTTGCTGTTCTCGGGTATCTTGCCGTCAAGCTCGGTGATGACGTGTTTGTCAAGGTTTCTTCGCAACGCCTTCTCAAACAGATGTCCATGATTCTCAAATGCCTTCTCCAAGCCCAGATTATCTGGGTCGCTGAGCACGCGGTACTCCATGCCTACGTCGTCTGTTGGGACCAGACCTGTCTTCTTGCGTAGGTCTTGCACGCGACGAATTACCTCGCGGGCGAGACCCTCCTGCTCGAGCTCGGGATAGGAGGCGACATCGAGAATAATGAGGACGTCATTGTCGGTGTTGAACTCCTGATCCTTATTGCTATCGTCTTGTGCGAGTCCGCGCTTGACCATCAGGTCTTCAGACTCAAGGCGGATGCCATCAACCACAATCTCGCCCTTCTTGAGGAAGTCCTTGATGTCTTGGCTCTTAAGGCTAGGAAGTGCCTTCTTGACCTTGATGGCATCCTTCTTCAGCTTCTTGCCCAACACAGAGAAGTCTGCTGATGCCGAGTACTGCACCTTGTACTTCTCCTCGTCGCTAGACAACACTAGATCTCGAATGTTGAGCTCCTCCAGAATGTAGTTTTCTAGCGACTTGACGTCATCTAGGTACTGCTGGTCAGGGTGAATGACCACAAGTGTCTTGAGAGGAATCTTCAAGCCCTTGTTGCCACGGTCACGACAGATGCGGCCGAGTTCGATGACAGCCTGCATGCGCTTCACCTGCCGCTCTACAACTTCGTCGAATAGCTCTTCTCTAACTTCTGGGAAGGGTAGAAAGTGAATGCTTCGGTTGTCCTCAGCGTGCAGCTCCTTGGGGATATGAGGTAGTAATCGGAGGTAGATGTTCTCCGTGATGAATGGAGTAAAGGGAGCGAGACCGCGGCAGAGTGTGTAGAGAACTTCGAACAGCGTGTTGAGCGCGTGCTTGGTATCTTCAAGACCGTGCTCGCCCTTCAATCGTCGTCTGTTGAAGCGGATGTACCAGTTGGTAGTGTTGTCGATGAGCTGCGTCATGTTAGCATAGGCACTCGTACAATACGCATCTGGCTTACCTCAAGTAATCGCGGGACGACTGTGTACAGTCTGTAAGCTGCCATCTCTTCGTTGACGAACTTCAGTAGTGACTGGCAAGATGCCAAGATCCATCGGTCGAGCACATTGGGGTTCGTCTTCCCCGCGGCGGGGTCGAATGTGAAGTCGAGGTCAGCAACCTTCTTCAACAACGACACCTGCTGGTCAAAGAATTGATAACTGTTCCACAAAGGCAACAACACCTTTGACACGATCTCCTTGACGCCAGCTTCCTTGAAACGAAGTGTCTCTGCACGGACCACGGGGGAGTTGATGAGGTACAGCCGCAGCGCATCCGATCCGTAGCTGTTCATGATAAGGGAAGGGTCCGGGTAGTTTTTGAGCCGCTTTGACATCTTCTTGCCGTCTTCTGCCAAAACAATGCCATTGACAACGCAGTTCTTGAACGGGAGCTTGCCGAAAAGATGTGTGCCAAGGACAGTAAGTGTGTAGAACCACCCGCGTGTTTGATCGAGACCTTCGGCGATGAAATCACCAGGGAAAGAGTTCTCGAATTTCTCCTTGTTCTCGAACGGGTAATGCGCACTCGCATATGGCATCGATCCACTCTCAAACCAGCAGTCGAATACCTCGTTGGTTCTCCTCAGGACACCCTTGCCTTGTTGGCTTGGGATGGTGATGTGATCGACCTTGTCTCGGTGGATATCTGTGAGCTCGCCGTCGTATCCGCTCAACTTCCTCAGCTCCTCCACACTGCCGATGCACACAATCTCCTTGCCATCGTCACTGACCCAAAGAGGAAGTGGCGTTCCCCAGAATCGGTTTCGTGATACCGCCCAGTCAGGCGAGTTTGTGATCCAGTTTGCAAAGCGCTTCTCCTTGACGAAGGATGGCACCCAGTGCGAGCCGGCGATGTTCTCTAACATCTGCGGCACAATGTCCTGGATCTTGATGAACCAGGATGGGACGGTTCGATAGATCAACGGAGTGTCTGATCGCCAACAGAAGGGATAGCTATGGGTAAGTTGAGAGTCCACGACTAAACGGCCTGTCCCCTTCAAGTGCTTGATGATACCCTTGTCCGCAGCCTTGACGTGCTGACCCGCAAAGTCACGGACTACTGATGTAAAGCATCCTGCGTCATCGACAGGATTTGGTGGTGGTCGTGTGTCGCTGATGACGCCGTGGGCGAGCGCAACGCGGTAATCGTCCTCTCCGTACGCAGGCGCCTGGTGAACAATACCCACACCACTGTCTGCTGTGACGTATGTGTCATTCAGGACCTTGAAGCCGTAGTCCTTGAATTCATCGTAAAGGTAGTCGAACAGAGGCTCGTATTTCCATCCCAGCATGTCCTTGCCCTTGAGCTTCTGCACGATCTTGAATTTGGCCTTCTTGGGATCCTTGTATAGGGTACGTAGGAGAGCTTCGAGGAGAATGTAATGCTTGCCAGAAGCTTCGTCGAGAACCTTGATGTATTCGAAATTGGGGTGCGCGCACAGACCGATGTTGGAGGGAAGAGTCCAGGGTGTCGTTGTCCAGGCCAGGAGGCAGGTGTTTGGGTCTTCGACGAGCGGGAAGGAGACTACAACGGCAGGGTCCTGGACGTCCTTGTAGTTCTGCGAGGCCTCGAAGTTGCTGAGTGGGGTTGCCAGCGCTGTGCTGTAGGGCATGACCTTGAAGCCTCGGTAGACGGCGCCTTTGTCGAAGAGGCGCTTGAAGACCCACCACTCCGACTCCATGAAGCTCGTGTCCATGGTCTTGTAGTCGTTGTCGAAGTCGATCCAGCGGCCCAAGCGGTCAATCGTGGAGCGCCACTCGGTTGCGTATCGCATGACAATGGCCCGGCACTTCTCGTTGTACTTTGCAATTCCCAGCTCGCGCACAGCGTCCCGGCCAGACATGCCCAGCTCCTTGTCAATCTCATACTCAATGGGCACACCGTGTGTGTCCCAGCCAAAGCGCCGCTCGACATAGCGGCCCTTCATCGACCAGTAGCGGGGGATGATGTCCTTGATAGTCGAGGCCAGCAGATGTCCATAATGGGGCATTCCCGTGGCAAAGGGCGGGCCATCGTAGAATGTGTAGGGTTGCTTGCCTTTTGACTGTGCACCGTCATTACTCAGTGTTCTAGAGACAATGCACTACGCTTCCCCAGCGCCTTCTCCATGTCTCGTGCCCTCATTCGAGCCGCGTCTCTTGCCCTGGGGAACTTACCAGCTCAACTTGTCGCAGGAAGGCGTCGATTTCCTTCCAGCGCGCAAGGATACGCTCCTCCTCCTTGGGGAAGTCAATCGACATGGTGAGGGTGTTTTGGTGCTCGAGGCAAGGCGTGGCGGGGTCAATGTTTTTCGATGTTTGACTCCGACAAATTCCCCGCCATGCACATGACTCAGCTATCGATAGCAGCTGGACCAGGTGCTAGAAGCTACATAGGTACCTAGCACGCACCATCATCTCTCCAAGGACTTGTCACCCACAAAGGAAGAATGTTACTACTTTGCATACATCCCAGCTACAGTTGTGGAGCTCTGCACACAACGGGAACCGCACGCAAATGCATTCAGACGCAGCAGATGCTCTCCATGCCTTTTTGGCCATCATGTCTGTCTACCGTCACAATGCAGCCATTGTTACACGACAGCGCGTCCCTCAAATCTATCAATCAGCCCCTCTCAGAGAGGCAGATGCCTAAACTTGACCCTAAAATCCTCAGATAACAAGAGTGGTGGTTATTTATCCAGTTGTAAAGGGGTTTCGAGTACCATCCCCACAACACCTGTGTCGTAGAGGCTGCCAGTCTGTTCTTCTCCACTTCTCTATGCCAACAACGTCATCTCTTGCAATATCTTGTGCTGAAGACATAGCTCTTCTTTATCTCCTCCACTCAGTTCCTACACCGCCATCTTCCAATGCAATCAACGATCTTCTCAAACACGAAGATGACTACACACTACCCCTTGCAAGAGAGCAAGGCCTAGCCAGCACCTTAGCTTTCCTTGCGAATACCAAGGTCGACACCAACCACATACCAGCACTTTGCCTCAAGGAAACCTCGGGATCTATACATGTCCTGATGGCTGTAAACAAGACCACTGGAGCCGACGGGTACCTGAATTTGCTGGACCTGCAACGCAACTTCGACGAGCTTTTTGCGGTTTTGTCGGAAGTTTCAGCTGGTGCGCGAATCCCATTCATGACTCTGGCGTGTGGCTGACTGAACCAAGGGAGCTCCGGATCCCAACGGCACGAGGATTGTATCTTCGACGCAATCATCAATATGTGCTCACCTCGCATTCTTTGTCGGTTGAGGTTCGCGGTTAAAGGTGCACATGCACCCAAACAGTCTTTCAAGCTGATTATCGAAGAAGCCATTCGCGCAGTACAGCGACTCACTATTATACAATGGGGCAAGCAACTGGACATCTCTAAACTTTTCGTAAAGAGAAGCGAAGAGGTTATCAAGTTAGCTGACGCATGGTTCAAATATCAGACAGCCACACGACTGAAACAATTGGTAGAAGGCCTTCATCGATTAAGCCAAATCGGTGATCTTCAGTCACTCTTTGACCTCGTATCCAACTGCGACATGGACCCAAGTTCGCG